>CM054180.1:21432500-22158750 GCA_028829895.1 Sinotaia quadrata
ACAAATATATAATTTATAAAATTAGAAATATGGATAGGCAAATAACCTGCAAACAGTCAATTTATGTTATGATATGTGTAATCATTCTGTTTATATTATGATAACGTGTAACAAATCATTCATTTCGTATTATGATGACACGTGTCAGTTTATATTGTGATAGTGTGTAAGCATTCAATTTATATCATGAAAACATGTAAACATTCAGTTTATATTACGATGACGTGGTGCTGGTGATGTAAAGACGTCTGCTTTATTCTCATCGTCATTATCAATATTATCATCTAAATCGACGCCACCACCAACATTAGTGCAACCGTTATCAGAAGTTCCATTACCAGCGTCAGTTAGTTTCATAATGTAAGATTATCAACCTGGACTAATACTATAGTAACCAGTCATTCGTAAAATTATTTGCGTGCAATGATGCGCATCTCTTAATCAAATAACATATTGATTAGTTACCTGCAACGTGTTGTACGCAATAAGTATATTTAACTACCGATGAGAAACTTAACCAATAATTATATTGTATATGATGCAACCAACCAAGTGCTGCGCCTTAGGTAATATAATTTTTATTGCAAATGTGAGCGGAAGTGAATAAAACAAGAGAGCGTCACTAAGTTATCAAGTGCTAGAGGGTCTCTAAGTCTTCAAATGCTAGACCATCACTAAGTTATCGAATGCTAGAGCGTACTCGAAATCATCAATTGTAAGAGCGTCACTAAATTATCTAGTGCTAGAGTATCACTAAGATATCTAGTGCTAGAGCGTCACTAAGTTATCAAATTCTAGAGCGTCACTAAGTTATCAAATGCAAAAGCTTCACTAAGTTATCAAATGCAAAAGCTTCACTAAGTTATCAAATGCAAGAGCAATCAAATGCAAGAGCGTCACTAAATTATCAAATGCTAGAGCGTTCTAAAAATTATCAAGTCCAGGAGCGTAACTAAATTATCAAGTGCAAAAGCATCACTAAGTTATCAAGTACAACAGAGCATCACTAAGTTATCAAGTGCAACAGAGCGTCAAAGGGTTATTGAGTGCGAGAGAGCGTATTAAGTTGTCATGTGCAATAGAGCGTGACTATGTTATTGAGTGCAAAAGAGCGTCATTAAGTTATTGAGTGCGAGAGAGCGTCATTAAGCGGTCATGTGTAACAGAACATCAATACGTTTTGTGTGCAACAGAGCATCAATACGTTTCTGAGTGCGAGAGAGCGTCATTAAGCTAACAAGTGCAACAGTGCGTCACTAAGTTATTGAGTGCAACAGAGCGTCACCAATTAATTGAGTGCGAGAGCGTAATTAAGTTATCAAATGCAATAGAGAGTCATTAAGCTATCAACTGCAACAGAGCGTCACTAAGATACTGAGTGCTAGAGAGCGTCATTAAATTATCAACTGCAACAGAGCGTCACTAAGATACTGAGTGCTAGAGAGCGTCATTAAATTATCAAGTGCAACAGAGCGTCACTAAAGTTTCTAAGTTATCGAGTGCGGAAGAACGTCCCTGAAATCATGATTGTCTGGCAAAGATAGTGGTCGCTTTCAGGAAGACTTTTTTTTTCATCAGATTAGAATGTCCAAGAAATGTTTGTAAAGCTTCAGAAGCTTGACGGCTTCTGAAATTCTGTTTCATTTAATGAGGATCCGTTTCCATGTTGTATTCGTTGGCATTGGATTACATCACTTTTTTTCAGTAGGAAGAGGGGAGAGTGGGTGGTGAACGGGAGTTTCCAAGGTTGACTGTTGTTTTCATTTGCTGTCTGTGGTCCTGGTGGGCGGGGCAGTGAAAAAGGACATGCTCTATGGTGTTGTCTGTTTTGCAATGAATGCATAATGTCGATTGGTGGTTTGGTTTGTGTGTGTACAATGATGAATAGAGTTTTAGTATGTTGAGTGCGCGAGCGTGAGTAATGATTTTGGTTCTAATGAGTATGTATGTGTATTTTGGGGGGATATGGAAAGTGGTTATCAGGTGTGTGCGTTTCAGTTTTGTAAAGCGGGTTTAGTTGTTTGCAGTATCTAGTTCCCAATTTTGCCAGAAACACACACACACACACACACACACACACACACACACACACACACAAACACGTCTGCATTTTCATCTCTAGCTATGTTACAGTTACTTGGAATCCACACGAATGTTGTTTCTATGTTTTTGGTTAACAGCATGGAGACTGCGTTGTTGAATTGGTCAGTGATGGGAGTTTTGGTTGTGGGGAAGGGGCCTTTTAGGCATTGGAGTGATGTTTGTGAGTCAGTGAGTATGAGGATATTTTCGACTTTGTTGGTGATGTAGGCGTGTTTGAGGGCTTGATTCATGGCTATTAGCTCTGCTGTTAGAATCGAATAAGCTTTGCTTAGTTTGTAGGTGTGTGTTCCTGTTTGGGTGTGGACCGCTGCACTTGTCCCTGTCTTCTGTTTGGAGCCGTCAGTGTATATCTAGCAGTAACTAGGGTAGCGATATGCTATGTGTTCAAGGGCTTTTTGCTTAAGTGAAAATGTGTGTTTGGGGGGGGGGGGAGAGGGGGCTTGCTTTTTTCTTAAGGCCATGTAGTAATGTTAAATGTATTTGTGTAGGGGGTGAATTGTCTATGATGGGATGGTGGTGGTCATTGAGGGTTTGTCTTCAGTGTATCTAGGCTGCATGTTTTCATTTCGTCAGCTGGTAGGGCGGTTGTCTGTTGCCGTTCCATCTTTCGTTGTCCAGTTTTCGACTTTGTGGTAAATTTTTCCCCCACCAATGTGTGAGTAGAAAGTGGGTATTTGTAAGGAGAGAATCTCCGTGTGAGGTTCGGTTTGCCCATAGTTTTAGTATGTGTTTGTTGCGTCTTTCTATTATTGTGAGGTGGCCTGTTTGTTTGTATAGTTCTGTTACTTTTGTATTTGGCAGTGCCTACAAGCATATGCGTAATGCTTTGTTTTGTATTGCTTGTAGGGCTTTAATATGTGGGTTGTTGATGACTGTGTATGTCGTGCTTCCACAGTCCATGATTGGATAGGCTATAGATTAATTTTGATGGCTAGTGTGAGTGGTTGGTGGTCGGCCACCCAGTTCGGGTGGAGCGTAGAATGTTTACAGTTTTGTTTAGCCTCTGTATTGTGTTGTTGATATGTTGGTGGAAGTTAATGTTTTCATCGAATGTAATGCCTAGAAACTTGTGAGTCGGTGTATTTGACAGGTGGTGACTACGGCAATAACTGTGGACATCATACACCCTTCCTATCTATATCCCCCCACCCCACCCCCATATTTAACTCCTTGTAAATCCTTCCTATATAAAAAAGTTTCGTTTGTGTCTGACTCCTGTTTCTACTTGTTTCAAGGCTAGAAGCTTCAGTCAACTGACCTGTGATGATGGATTGGCCACTGTTCTGTTCGCATTATCATATGACATTAAGCTGTCACCCGTCGTCTCCGAGCAGTCCTGTTGGTCAAGACATCCTCCAGAAGTCAGCAATTGCTGTTTGCTTGAAGCTACACTATAGGGGGAGTAGTAGTTTTATTGCAGAGTAAAAGTAATTTAAGAGTACAGATTCGCCGGGCACCGGGTCCTAGTCAGTCCTGAACTCAGATGAAAGCTAAGACACTGTTTAACTGACTGTTGTGTACTCTAAGAATAATGAAGGTCATTATTCCATTGCTTGATAAGCTCAAATGTTTATGCTAACTCTAGCAAAGCGCACGTAAGCCTGATGTCACGTGAGTCTGATGTCACGTGAGTCTGATGTCACGTGAGCCTGATGTCACGTTCTCCTAGGACAAGGTTGTCTCTTTCTTCTTATAGTAATCGTGTAGGAAGACGAATGTTGCTGCCTTTTCGTGACAACCCCTGCCTTGCCACTACTTGTGTGCTCAGCATGACACGTCACTGCTCTACTCTGCCCCCATCCCCTCAATCAGTAAAATAGCAGACTAAAGGTTACGACAGAAAAGATGTAGGGTTTTGTAGCACTGTTCTGGGTCAGACGCCGCGCGTTCATTATTGTGTATGTACATATTTTGGTGTGATGTGTACGTAAGTTTTACTGTATGTGTTGAAGAATGTAATTTTTTAAATGTGCGTTACTCGTATTTACATATGTGTGCGTGCATACTTATGTATCTATGTGTGCACGTTCGATTTTAGGTATGTGCGTGCATATGCATTTATGCATGTGTGTACGCTTGTGTATATGTCTTTGTGTACGCACGAATATATGCAGTGTGCATGTGTAAATATAGGCATGTATGAACTATCATTTAGTTTGTATATACGTACTTGTATGTATGAGTGTGTATATACGCATCGTGTGCTCGTATATATGTATCACGTGCTCGCACATATGTCTAACGTGCTCGTATATATGTATCACGTGCTCGTATATATGTATCACGCGCTCGTATATATGTATCACGTGCTCGCACATATGTATAACGTGCTCGTATATATGTATCACGTGCTCGTATATATGTATCACGGTTCATATATATATGTATCACGTGCTCGTATATATGTATCACGTGCTCGTATATATGTATCACGTGCTCGCACATATGTATAACGTGCTCGTATATATGTATCACGTGCTCGTATATATGTATCACGTGCTCGTATATATGTATCACGTGCTCGTATTTATGCATGCGCTTGTATATATTTACGTGTGTATACGTATTAATGTCCGTCGTATGGTTTATATTTATCTGTATGATTTATCTGCGACTGTACTTAAATACATTTGTAATCGTATACTTATGCACTCGTGTAATTGTGTACATATATATTTACTTGTAGGTAAGTACGAGTTACATTTGTGCAGTTATGTATGTGTCTAAGTATGCAATTATTCAAGTGTTTATGTTTGCGTGTATGTATGTGTGAACGTGTGTAAGTATTTAGATATGAGTACATATGAATTTATATGAATGTAAGTGTATGTTTATGTATGCAAAATAATATATAATGCTTTAATTGTTTAGTATGCTTGTACATATTTATTTCTTTAAGAGTATGTATGTATGTACGTACGTACGTATGTATGTATGTATGTATGTAAACTATATTTGCAGATGCATATTTATGTATGAATGTGTGTGTGACAGCATTTTTGTATGTAGGCTATTTAGAGAGAAAAATAGAGAAATGTGAGTCGGGACGCGCGAACGTGTGTGTGTGTGTGTGTGTGTGTGTGTGTGTGTGTGTGTGTGTGTGTATGTGTGGTGTGTGTGTGTGTGTGTGTGTGTGTGTGTGTGTGGTGTGTGTGTGTGTGTGTGTGGTGTGTGTGTGTGTGTGTGTGTGGTGTGTGTGTGTGTGTGTGTGTGTGAGTGGGTGGATGTGTGGGTGGGTAGCGTGTAGTTGGTTTATTAGTAATACAAATATATGTTGCGTATGTATACTTGAAAATATGCGCATAGATGTAAATAAATTAAAAGTGTGTGTCAGAATGCACGTGTCTAAAAAAAAAAACTTAGTTTGGCCAAGACGCAATAGCAATTAATCAAATTTTCTACTTGTGAGTGTTAATCGTGACTAAACGTGACACAAAGGACAATAAAATTAGGAAAGACGCTTCCATTTTTTTTTTAATTTTTTTTTTTTGGGGGGGGTTGTTTTGTAATAGCCCCTTAGCTCTCATGTCTGTGGGAAAAACGAAATTCTTAACAAGGAAGACACGTTTTCTTGTTGGTCGACCAGAAATTTCTACTAAAGGCCTCCGCACATGGTAAGACAAATCATGATGCTTAGGTAAAGGAAATTGACGATGTGGTTATCTGAAAATCAGCTGAACGCTTCGCCAGGTAAAGTTCATTTAAACAGAATATACATGAAATGCGTCATGCTCTTGTTCACTGCGACCTCTTAATACTGGTAAAAAAAAAAAAAAAAAAAAGAACGGCTACCCCACACTAAACTCACTATCACACATGGTTGTGCAGCTTATCTATTTCCTCCTGATCCATCCTTATCCTTTTTCCCCTTCCCCAGGCTTCATAGTGTAAATTTACTATTCTCACGCATCTTCGTTATGGAGAAAATAAATGTCATCTCAAACCAGGATTTCTGGATTCCAAGTGCAAGTACGGGAAAGTAAAAAAGCACTAAAAGTGTTGACCAATCAGAATCATCTGTTACATCTCAGTACGAAATGAGATCAGATAGATGAATGACCTACAGCGAAATAAAAAGGGCAAATAATATCAGTATGTGCTCGCGTAGTTGCTGTCGTATAGATGTTTTTGCCTTGAGATTCCAGCGCTTTACATTAAGCTATAGTGAAAATAGTGTAAAGTAATGTTCTGTACTACTGTTGCGTTTTTCATCTGTCACTGTCACATTGCATGGCGCACTCACGACACACACACACACACACACACACACACACACACACACACACACACACACACACACACATAGACACACGCAAACATATGGATAAGCCATGTGATTCTAGGTTATTAAATTTTCGTATACTTTGCGAATAGCAAAAGTATTTTTTTAATTTTTAAAGAAAGAAAGAAAGAAAGAAAGAAAGAGAAAACAACAGAAAGATTTGAATGAAGGCAGGAAAGAAATACACGTACACACAATACACGCACACGCCAACATACACACACACACACAAATTAAACGAATAAACAGTAGAATTAAGACTTCGAACTTAACTTCCAAGTTTACTAGCTGTAAACCTAATTTCTATACGAGAACATTTTCGGCGCGTTGAAACGCTACAGATGTTTTCTTCGACCTTTGAACTCGGCCCATCACCGTCGGAGTTGCACTTCGGCACGCGAAGACGCTGTTTGACGATAAAATCCGGTCAGCAGTGATGACTAGAACGCAACAAGTGTTTGCTTCTGGGTTTCACAGAGCACACTCCATTCCAATTTACAAAAATGAAGTAGGGGGGAAAAAAATCAACAACAAAAAATTATCTCATCCTTTCCCTATCGCCTAATCGATACCACGATTTCTTTCGCACTTCTCCCTTCTTAATCGTGTTGCGCTGTCGACACCATATTTAAGTGTTACTGTCAAGCGCGCGAGAGCGGCAAGTCTCTTAAGTTATTAATTATGACGTCATTTAAGCAAATCTTCAAATCTTCATTCTTATATTAAGATTTTGTGCCTTCTTTTTCGCTTTACGAAAAATCATTGGAATATATTTACTTAGTGTCGTTCGAAATGCATGTTGGTATTTTTAGTACGGATGTTTAATTTGTGGTCTTAAAAAGCAGTTGTTCACAAAACAACTTTAACAAGCTTTTAAGTAACCCCCTTTCACCGTCACTTTTAAACAGGTGAAATTTGGAATTTTTAAATTTACATCGTTAGGTCAGCTACAATGAGTTATTTAAAGTCTTTCTATTGCAGTTACATCACATTCTTGTTCACTTCACTTTCACTTTGTTACACTGACGTCTGTTCATATTCAAGCTGATTGCACAATCACTGCTGACTGTACGATTGCATTGGCTTCACATTCACACTGACTTTATGTCTAAGCTGACTTCACATGCATGCATCTCCTGCTAATTTTACATTCACACCTGTGGTTTTTACACATTCAAGCTGACTTCAAATTCACGTTGCTGTCTAGTTTACGCTTACTTCAAATTCACTTTGATGCTACATTCACACTGACTTCACCCTAAAAATGACTACACCACTCCTGCGACTCTATTTCAATTGTAGGCATTTGCAGTGACGTCACGACGAAAATTGGCTCACGCAAACCGTGCACGCAGGACATTACCCAGAAATATTTCTTTTACTCCTGTTTCACAAGTATAGAACACACAACACACAACACACAATATACAAACGAGAACAAGAAACTTCTATCACCATTTCTGCCGCTCTTGCTTAAACCCTCTTATAGACATATCTACTTCACGTGTAGACCCTCTTATAGATATTTCTGTTTCACGTGTAGACCCTCTTATGGACATGTCTACTTCACGTGGGATGGGCTAGGTGATACCTACTACTCTGAACACTCGGAAAGAAGAAATTCCGCACGGCCCGGTCGATACGTAAAGTAACTTTTTAGATAACTCTGCAGTCGCATCCCAATATCAACTTTGTGGTCAATTTCAGTGTACAAATCTCTTACCATTAGTTTCATGCATACATTCTTTCTCTCGGTGTGATAAAGTTCTCTTTCTATTTCTTTAAAATTTTCTCTGTTTGTAACTCTTTCCCTCTCTCTGTTAAACATACCTTCATTTGAGCTGTGTTCGATATATGCCGGACATTTCTGCGTAACTGTTCTTCCGGCGGAAGTGTCGTCCCAACACCTGTAGCCATCCCAAGTGCGCGGGCAGTAAAGTGCCGCAACTGTACTTGTCCTGACATCTTCACCTCCGGTCTGCTGTATTCCTCCATGCGTCTTAGTGCCTCTCAACATGCTGTTTCCCATGGCAATCTGTCTGTCGCAACAGTCTTCTGCTGCTTTGCAGCAGTCCTTCCACCTTTGACAGTCCTCTCCCATCCTCTTAACCGCGCCGCAGATCGTCTGCGCGTGAGTTGCGTTGTCTGCATCCGGATACACGACTGCCACCGGGTGGTGCGTGGAGTTGACGATGACCATGACCAAGTGGGTGTTGTCAAAGAAAATGTCAGTGGCTCTGCTGTTGTACAAGAAAGTGAAGCACATGCCACAGGTCCATCGTTTGAACAGGGCCCTCGGAAACATCCCGAACGTGTCCCTGCACGAAGAGGACGAATTAATGGTGGCGAAGTCGCTGTCGTTCGATGAGATCTCTGTTGAACGGTAGTCATGGAGTCCTAACGGTAGCGACGTCACATTCGGCATATCCAGTGTCCCAGCAGCAAGCAGTCCGTCAATCGTTGGCTTTGTGGAAGGCGAGAGGGCGAAGGCCGTTCCAATAAAATGCAATAATATCAAGGTTATTAGGGCTAGGGACCACTTCCTGCGGTTGACCTTCCGGGGCCCGTGATGTGGTGGTGTGGCCGTGAGTACGAGAGACAGTTCTCTAGCCATGGTGAGGTCACTGGGTGCTTTGTTCTGCAGATGCAACATAAAATGAGACTAAATCACTATTCGTTTTTCATGCATTCACTGCGTCACACAAGTAGAGAAGGTAGAGTTAATATATAATTAAAGCTTTTGAGTAAAGAGGGGAAATCACTTTGAAAGATATCACAGGGAAAGATAATACAGATCAGAACTTTGTTCAACAGACGTTTCTTTACAAGTAGAAGCAATGCTGCTTAGAATGAAACGAGAAAGAACAAAAATTACATAGACGGTGTTAGCAAATATTTTGAAAAAACAATATGCATTTCGGTAAACGGGTTGTGTTTTTTTTTTTGTACTCAGAAACGGTGGTTGTGTATAACATAGTTATAATATCATCAATAATTAAGATATGCTAGTTGGCAGGTGTGACAAATATTTCCCCCCCCCCCTACTGTTATTTGTCACTTGTTTTTTCATATATTCTACCAAAGTGTATATTTTTAATTATGACATACTTTGTTGTGACGTGTGGAGCACTTGCTTGTATTTCCGACATTTATGTGTAGTGTTTAAAGTAGGCAACGTACACTGCACGTTAAGTGCACACGCACTCAGTAGAAACCCAGAAACCTTCTAAAATGGATTTTGGGGCATTGCCCGGAATACTATCGAAATTGAATGACACTGGTCGCCACACCTAGGAGAATTCAATAGAGTCAATCAGGGTCTGAGACTGTTGGACAGTCAATTATATAATATTCTTGTTTGTACATTCCTTCTTTGTTTGAGCAATACTGTAAGATAAGCAGAGAACAGAATGGAATGGAGGAAACTGGTTGTCAGGTCATCAGTGGTGCCCCAGCGGTCGACAAGACTAAGGGATAGATAGATAGATTGTATACATCCTTATTTGATTTGATCAATGTCCTTGCTATGAAAGTGTGCATTTAATTATTTGTTAAATTCTAATATTTTATTTGTCAACACACTCGACCTGTGTTATACTATAAATGGGTAAGAATGGTTAGAGTAGTGTGTGTGGGCTTATTAATTAGTAAGAGGTGGTCATTGGCCTTTCCCTTAGAGGATGTTTCACTGCTCTGTATTTGGATGTGTTCCAGGTCAGTGTTATTCTATAGTGTTCATTAAAATACTATGTGTTTACAGGTCAGAGTTATTATTTAGTGTTCATTTAAAATACTATGTATTTACACTGTAATTCCACTGTGTGCCAGGTCAGAGTTATTCTATAGTGTTCATTAAAATACTATGTATTTACAGGTCAGAGTTATTTAGTGTTCATTTAAAATACTATGTATTTACACTGTAATTCCACTGTGTGCCAGGTCAGAGTTATTCTTTAGTGTTCATTTAAAATACTATGTATTTACACTGTGGAGAGTGCAAGGGTACTCTTACAGTCCATCACCCACTAGCTGAGAGGTATAAATTATTATAGGTGTAAGAGATGATAATTTTCTCGTAATTAAAGAGGCCCTCTCGTGATAGTATAATGATACCTGTTGCAGGTAATAAGGGACATTTCAAATTAGCAGAATTACAAAAATAAAGCCCATGTAAAGACAATTCACCTTTAAAATGTAATCAAAATATTTCTTTTTATTTTTGTCTAAATTTACCTGGCCCAATTAAAACATGACGATCTTATTTTGATTATTCTCAAACACACACGCACGCACACACACACACACACACACACCATTTGCTTTGGTGAGAGGTAAATTTAAAGCACTAATCTTTTGGACAAAACAGAACACCTTATTAAAACGTTATTCAAATAAATTACTTGTCAATAAAATGAAATATAACTTGGCAGGTATGCATCAGCAATAACAGAAATCGGATAAAATTCAAATGTTGCCTCATGTCCTGAGAATATTTTACTTCCAAACGGATAAAATGACCTAGAGTTATAACCATAGATCATTCTGCCTTTTACTGGCATTTATTTGAAACTAAATTATTCTAGAGTACTGAATATACAAAAGTTTTAATTCGATTTAGTCGAATATCAATCTACAGATCTAGGCCCAAATGTCCATCTACAGATCTACTCCCAACTGTCGATCTACAAATCTAGGCCCAAATGTCCATCTATAGATCTAGGCCCAAATGACCATCTACATATCTAGGCCCAAATGTCTATCTACAGATCTACTCCCAACTGTCAATCTACAGATCTAGGCCCAAATGTCCATCTACAGATCTAGGCCCAAATGTCCATCTACAGATCTAGGCCCAAATGACCATCTACAGATCTAGGCCCATTACTACAATGCAGAAAGAAAGAAATATTTAATATGATCTTGTCCGAATAGTGACTTGTTTTGACGTTGGCGAGGCAACTCAATTTCAGCCTGCATTAGAGAACAGTGGGATTTCTGAAAGTAAAGAGCATTTACCGATTTAGTCTTCATTAAATATCTTACGTATTTACCGCTTTAGACAGGCAATCCAGTTAATCGATATTCAAATTCATTTAGACTTGCAGTTAATGTGAGCCACTTAATATTGCCGAAGGAGGACTCATGCTGAGTTGCGAGAAGATAAATTGGCGCGCTGGATCACCTTTGGGTATTTGTGAACGTCGGGGTAGAGTACAGCAGTTATACAAGTAAAATATTTCATGTAATATAATGAAAAGTACTGTTTTGCATAAATCGGTGTCTATAAACAAAATTATATTTTTGTACCTATAAAGCGTTCCGACTGTTGATGTCGCTTTGGTTTCCTTTTAACGCTTAGCAATCAACATTCTGCTAGTTCTTCTCAATACTTTACTAGTTCCTATCAATATTCTGCTCGTTCTTACCAATATTCTCTTAGTGCCTATAAATATTCTATTATTTCTTATCAATATTCTATTATTTCTTTTCAATATTCCTCTCTTTCTTATCAATATTCTCTTTGTGCCTATAAATAATCTATTATTTCTTATCAATATTCTTCTCGTTCTTATCAATGTTCTGTTAGTTGCTATCAATATTCTGTTAACTCCTATCAATATTCTATTATTTCATTTCAATATTCTGCTGTTATCTATAAATATATTCTGATAGTCCCTATCAATATTAGGCTAGTTCTTACTAATATTTTTCTCGTTCTTATCAACATTCTGTTAACGCATATAAATATGATATTAATTTCTATTAATATTTTTCTCGTTCTTATCAACATTCTTTTAGTTCCTATCAATATTCCGCTAGATCCTATTAATATTATGCTCGTTTTTTATAAATATTAAACATTATTTTTAAAGAAATATATCTTAAATAAATCTGAATTAACACAAGAGATATTACATCAATCATATATATTTATTCTGAAAGCTATATCCGAAGGAAAGTTGTTTATTTTGAATCTACTATGACCTATAGCAGTTTCAACATGTAAATAGCATTAACTCAATATTCACTGTTGGACTTAGAAATACACAAGGAAAGCAAATATTGATATTTGTTCTTATTGCAAAGTTATGTGCATTGGGTTGTCATCATAATGCAGAACATCTATCTATCTATCTATCTATCTATCTATCTATCTATCTATCTGTCTGTCTATCTATCTATCTATCTATCTATCTATTATCTATCTATCTATCTAATATCTATTTATCTGTCTATCTATCTATCTATCTATCTATCTATTATCTATCTATCTATCTTTTATCTATCTGTCTATTATCTATCTATCTATCGATCTATCTGTCTGTCTATCTGTCTATCTGTCTGTCTGTCAATCTGTCTATCTATCTATCTGTCTGTCTGTCTATCTGTATGTCTATCTATCTATCTATGAATACAAGCCCTACTTTTTTCTTTCTACTGTAAGTTTTGCAATTTATTGCTGCACAGTAAATCATTCTAGAAGTCCATTATGTATGCAGGGAACCACAAGAACCATAGATACATGGCTGAACCTGAAACTTAAGTTAGACCATTCGACCTTGGCGAGTTGCCATGTCATTGCCACTCTATATTTAGAACTTTCTGAGATCTAACGAGGGGTGGCGAGAAGATAAGTTTCGCACTTTTCACTCAGTTATTATAATGATTATATTATATTACCTTTTATGGGGGAGGGGGGATTGTCCCCAAAACAAAAAGAATATTCAAATAATTCCCGAATGTGTGATTTAATTAAATCGTAGGTTTTAAAGAAACGTATATTTCCTTCCCGAGTTGCTATTCACTGATATAATTAACTCACGTTTGTTTTTAAATGATCTACGCCCGAGCAGTAAGGGAAGTAATTTGAACGCTAGGATTGTTTCACTAACTAATAATTACATTATTTCAATGCTTTACATTTCTGTAACCTAAGGCGTACTTGACTTTGCAATGTGACGGCTTACACGACTTATGCCAGGCTTGGAGCCAATCATACTAGGCCAAATTAGTGCAGATTAGGCCAAAACTAGTCGTGGTACATGCGGACTAGCTCGAGGCCACATTAGTGCAGATTAGGCCAGAACTTGTGGTACATGCGGACCCGCTCGAGGAAAACTGTCATCCGGTCTAGCTAGTTCTATGTTTCTCTCCACTTAGTTAACTTTGTGCAAATAAGTGTCTACCTATAGCATAGTAAATGATTTTTTAAAAATTGTACTGAGAGGCTACCGCGAGAAAATCTCAGTTTTCTTTTGAAAAGAGTAAATTGTCCAAATAATGAAATCGGCGTACGCACACTAGGACACAGTAGGAACGTAACTGTTCCAATATCTCTATAATGGTAAACGCTTTGTCCAGAACTCCTCTCTCTGACACTCTAATGATGGACCTCCGGTTAACATTTACAAAATTACGCTCTATGGGAAATGTCAGAGGCTTCTGTCCATTGGCCATGATTTGGGAAAGAAGTTAAAACTGTATTGTCAGTACACATATATACATACATACGTGTGTGTGTGTGCGTGTGTGTGTGTGTGTGTGTGTGTGTGTGTGTGTGTGTGTGTGCATGTGTGCGTGCGTGCGTGCGTGTGTGTGTGTGTGTGTGTGTGTGTGTGTGTGTGTGTGTGTGTGTGTGTTCATTCAGGAAACAACGTCTACTAAAGCCGTAGCCATACATTTTGTAAAATTCGCTTTGGGGATTGTTGACATATGGCCATCTTAGACTGAACTATAAGTAGTCCTGTCGTCGTGTTTCGTTAGAAAGAATAATCAGTCTACTAGTTTGAAATAAATGCGCGCTCTTGTAGCCCCGAGGGACGACTGACTGATTGTAGTAATATCATGCCAGTGTGTGGTGCAGCAGACATGCGGCAACTATTTTGCACAAGTGTGCCAGTTCAATAAGGTAGCTAAAAGACCATCATCAACGGTGATAAAAGCGGAGGATGCAACCCGTCCCACCCAACTACCCCCCCCCACACACACACACACACTCCTTAGAAGTTTGACGATGTATGGCGAATGACGGTTGTATGAATAATGGTATAAGAAAACAACGAAAAGATCGATTATCACTCCATTACCTGTTCTAATGACGTTAGTACATGACGTAAACTCGTAAAGTCTTAGATCTATGCCTTGGGCCGCGTCTGCTGTTGCCGAGAATCACGTTTCTTCATTCTCTGTGAAGAAGGGGAAGTAACTGCTTAAACTCAGACAAGCTGAGCAGTTCTTGGAATCCAACAATGATGGCGGGTTACTGTATACATAAATAATATTTTTTCTTAAATGGATTCCGACATAAAATATGTTGAATGTGGCGACTCGTTTTTCTAATACGTGGTCAGAATTCAGGGGATATTTTCTATTGATCTAAATAACTTGAAAATTTAGTGTTGTTGTCGATTTCTTTTTGTTATTATCTGTTTTGCATTTCCTTTGAAAAGTTTTCTTTGCCATTCAGAGAAGTGACCTTGTTTGAAAGATGGAATCATTTCAAAGACGGAAGAAAAGAAATTTCAATGTTAAATTCTAAAAACCTTAAAGCTATAAGTATATTAGGCCCTATTCCTTTTCTTGGCACGAAGAAAATGTTAGGTGGATAATGATTAAAAGATAAATTCACTTTAAAATGAAACAACCAACGTATAGTGAGTGATTGCCGCGAGTTTGTGTTGCTTTTGTTTTTATTTTTATTTTTATCCATTTTGTTCGTTTTTGTTTGAGGAAATTAAATACAAAAGCCGGAGACTGAATCATAATGGTTGACCGTTAGAACAGCTCCATGAAGGAGCACGAACCGTTGTCGTAGGATATGGGTGACGTATTTGCGTTCAGTTCCTTTGCCTTCGTCTAGTTGTTTTGATGACGTAGTATTCAACTGTCTTTCCTTTATTTTCCTGATTTCTCTTTCCTTAGTTGTCGTACTAAAAACTTGCATCTATAACGGCTTTTAGTTATTCAGTTATTTAGTGCCCTGTAACTGACATTCATTGACACTAATGACCCAAATAATGTTCTCGTTTCTTAGAATTAGCCTATTGATCAGTTAATGTACAGATGACTGAATTTCAATTACCCTGTCACGGATAAATGTTCACTTATCATATCTATAATATCTATGATAAGGACCAAGTTACAATATTAATATAATGTCTTGATAGTTATATCCATTAACATTATTCTGGTATTGATCTACGGTCACCAAATCTTAAGAATACATTCACGTATCTTCGTTTAGTGTGATATGATATCTAGTTTCACTTATACATGTAATGTCTTAGAATGTTTAGTTTCACTCATAATGTATTGGAATGTTTAAAGTTTCACTCATAATGTATTGGAATGTTTAAAGTTTCACTCATAATGTATTGGAATGTTTAGTTTCACTCATAATGTATTGGAATGTTTAAAGTTTCACTCATAATGTATTGGAATGTTTAGTTTCACTCATAATGTATTGGAATGTTTAGTTTCACTCATAATGTATTGGAATGTTTAGTTTCACTCATAATGTATTGGAATGTTTAGTTTAATTGATAATGTATTGTAATGTTTAGTTTCACTCATAATGTATTGGAATGTTTAGTTTCACTCATAATGTATTAGAATGTTTAGTTTCACTCATAATGTATTGGAATGTTTAGTTTAACTGATAATGTATTGGAATGTTTAGTTTAACTCATAATGTATTGGAATGTTTAAAGTTTCACTCATAATGTATTGGAATGTTTAGTTTCACTCATAATGTATTGGAATGTTTAGTTTCACTCATAATGTATTGGAATGTTTAGTTTCACTCATAATGTATTGGAATGTTTAGTTTCACTCATAATGTATTGGAATGTTTAAAATTTCACTCATAATGTATTGGAATGTTTAGTTTCACTCATAATGTATTGGAATGTTTAGTTTCACTCATAATGTATTGGAATGTTTAGTTTCACTCATAATGTATTGTAATTTAGGTTCTATAACAATATATTGCTGCTATATTATTAGCTTCTACATTATCATTAAATAAGTACTGTATTATTAAACTGATCCATTTTTATTAAATATGTGCTGTGTTATAATATTGGTAAAGAAATTTTAAATTGGTGCTGTATTATTATATTTATGTTATATATTGGTACTGGAATAATAACAATATCATATTGCCGACCTATGTTTCATTTTTTTTTTTTGGTGAAATTATGCATATTTATTTCAATGTTCGGTTCAAGATTCTTGAAACTAATTATTTTCTGATACAAGATAACTGTGAGACTGAGAAACAATTACCGAACATGAAATGAAGAATAAATCAAATAATTAATCAAAACCAATAGTATGAGAACCAGAGAAGATAAGAAATAAACGTGCAACAAAATTATAATTAATTATAAGACGGATTTCAAAAGACAAAACCGAAAAGATTAAATGGAACAAAATTCTAAGCGACTTCAAAGTGAACAAAGAAACAAATAAAAAAATCTTTACTGATTAGTTCCATTTATTGTTGCTTTTGTCCGACAACGAATCTAAAAAGAAATGCACATTTCAAATATCACTATTACATATAAATATTTAAATACAAACACTACTTCTCCACATTTATGTTTCGGTAATTTATATAATGAATTCCATCATGACACATAGTTAGGCGCAAACTACATTCTAAATCGGGCATTTTATATCTCCCTGTTACGACTTGAAATCTAAAAATAAATGTGAAGAAAAGCAATACGGACATCGTCAGTGAGTAAAAACTCAACAAACAAAATATTTCATTAAATATATATATATATATATATGGAGAGAGGGGAGAGATAGATGGATGGTGGACGGACTGTAAGATAGATAGATAGACAGACAGACAGACAGACAGACAGAAAGATAGATAGATAGATAGACAGACAGACAGACAGATAAATAGATAGGTAGATAGATAGATAGATAGATAAGTAGGTAGGTAGGTAGTAGGTAAGTAGGTAGGTAGGTAGATAGATAGATAGATAGATTTAAATATCGATGGACACATATATATATGCTAAATGTAGCAGAATGTATATCGTTCCTTAACTAAAAAAGTGAAATTATTAATTCAGCTCTTCTGCCAATGGATGTATTTTTAACATGACCCAAAATTAAACTGTTATAATTCATTAAGCCTCCCGTCGTGTTCAATTTCGAGAAATTTTTACATGAAAACTAAAGACACTGCAAGTGTCGCTTCGTCTACGGGAGCTTCATAATTCCAGCTGTGGACGCCAAATTATAAAAAATTAAAATATATTGTTGTTTTCTTATGACTTAATGAACCACAACCTTTAATTTTTAATTTATTAGCTATTATTATTATTATTATTTAAAAAATTAATTTAAAATGAAATAAATAATTGCATCGATCACGTAGCGCATATTTAACTTGGTAAATGGATCTCTGTATCTAAGGTCTAACTTGGTAAATGGATCTCTGTATCTAAGGTCTAACTTGGTAAATGGATCTCTGTATCTAAGGTATAACTTGGTAAATGGATCTCTGTAACTAAGATCTAACTTGGTAAATGGATCTCTGTATCTAAGATCTAACTTGGTAAATGGATCTCTGTATCTAAGCTCTAACTTGGTAAATGGATCTCTGTATCTAAGGTCTAACTTGGTAAATGGATCTCTGTATCTAAGATCTAACTTGAAATCCCACTAGAAATCACACTGTATTCTGATGTATTATATTATTGAACGGTAGAAAGTGATTACTATACAAATTAATCCGTCAAGTCATCATTCATACCCAAATTCAACAATAAGGCCAAGATTCATACCCAAATTAATGAATTAAACTTGATTTCTAATTACGTTAACCAACCAGCCATGGTCAAATACTAATTAATCCATCAACTTGTGATGTGGCTTACAACCATTCTGTTTTCATTTTCTAGCAACTGGATATATAGATATAATTTGAACATATCGTCAGATGTTTAGATCTATATGAAACGTAATCAGATCTTTAGATTTATTTGAACCTATCGTCAAATGTTTAGATTGATTTGAACATAATGTCAGAGTTTAGATTTATTTGAACATAATGTCAGGGTTTAGATTTATTTGAACCTATTGTCATTTGTTTAAATATATTTGAAGCCTCTTGTCTTATACGTAGACCGATTTAAAACAAAATAGATCTATTTGAAACGTATTGTCATATGTTGAGATCTGTTTGAAACATATTGTCTGATGTTACATCTAATTGAATCTATTGACATATTTTTAGATCTGTTTGAAACATATTGTCATATGTTTAGATCTATTTGAAACCTTTTGTCAGTTGATGAAATGAATTGTGCCCCACTGGTAAAGTAATGTCAACGTCATATTTATACTTCAGTACGTTTGTATAGTTGCAGATGTCATTACTCATTTTGACTGTGGATGCATTTATGTTCTGTTTTGTTTGACTGTATTTATTTAGTTATAGATTCTTATGCAGAGTAAAACTTTTAAAAACAGGATCACAAATTTGTATTGCTTCAGGAGAGGACAAAAATTGTTGCAATTGGGTCTGAATATTACAAATACTTTTCCTCTAATTGGTTCTGCGTGTGTGTGTGTGTGTGTGTGTGTGTGTGTGTGTGTGTTTCTTTTCTCTTTTATTCTTTCCTCAAATACAATATACATATCTATTTACACATATTTGGTCAATGGCATGCCGCAAATGCAGGCGTTCATACAGATTCAACTCATACATACAAAACCGTATGTGCATATGTACATACGCGCAAGCGTACACATCCATGCACGCGCATACATGCAACATAAACACACATACATAAAATACATACACACAGAGAAAGGAAATCCAATCGAAATGCACCAATCGATAAATCAGTGCATAAACTCACGACCTTATTTACACACACACACACGCATACAAACGCGCGCGCGCGAAAGTGAACTTCAGTAATTTAATGCTGTAGTTTAAATAAGTTTTTCTCACTTGGCCGAACTTGTATGAAACCACTAATCTCCGGAGTGCCTTGCAATCTGCTTGATAATGTAGTTAAAGGCAATGTACCCTGTCTTTGTAACATTACCCCTTACTGAAAATAGTTTGTTTCATTTTCTAATGTGCGATACTTGGCGTGTTGACCTATTTCTCTCTCTTGCCAATTTAAAATTAGAACCTCTAGGAATCCCCGCTGCAGATGAGATGATTGTGACCCAGCGATCTTAGGCTAAGATTTTCTCAGTATGCATATTGGCAGCTAAATTGTTTATAGCACGTCTGTGATCTCCTTGACCTAGCTCACACACACACACACACACACACACTCCGATCAGTATTTTAATTATTGGTACAAGTGTAATAAGAGAGGCTATATACACGTGCAGTACGGAGCATATAATTATAGTGTTGAGTATACATGTCCGTTTGGAGTATATAAGTATAGTGTTGAGTATACATGTCCGTTTGGAGTACATAAGTATAGTGTGCAGTATACACGTGCAGTATGGAGCATATAATTATAGTGTTGAGTATACATGTCCGTTTGGAGTATATAAGTATAGTGTGCAGTATACACGTGCAGTATGGAGTACATAAATACAGCATGCAATATACCAGTGCAGTATGGAGTACAAAAGTATAGTGTTTCATACTGGAACATAGCTAGATGCATTACTTCTATACAAGCTAGATTGACGTCACCACAAAACAAACCACTACACTTCTTTACAAAGTATAAATGACCTCACTTTCTTGCTATATACTAACTAAGCAGACTATCATATGCTACATCCCAAATTATACAGCCTCGCCATGCCATACACAATCTATACACAGCTAGAAACATCACTTTACAAATTGCACAGTTCAGTCACTATGAAATTCACACAGACCTCACCATCTCACAAGCTCACTATAGAAATCGCACAGAACTCACTTCACCACTTCACAAATACACAGACATCAATATCTCACTATATATATATATTTTTTTTCATTATCTATACATTCTAACTCTGCATACCTCACTACTCTCTACACAAACTATACAAACCTCTCCACGCCCTACATTTACAATACAGACCTCACCAGGCCCTACACAAGCTATACAGTCCGTTAAACGGGATGTGGTAAAACGGGAAATCAACTCTATGTTAGCCTTAGGCGTGATTCAGAAGGTGGAATGCCCTATATAGCTCTCCCATAGTCCTATAGTTAAATAGGAAAATGACCATAATCGATTTTGCATGGACTACAGACAGCTGAACAAGTTGATTGTTTTTTTTTCAGCTGAACCAATGCCTGAACCATTTTTGCTCGGCTCAGTAGAGCAAAATATTTTTCTAACTTAGACTTGACAAAAGGTTTTCAGCAAATTCCAGTCTGTCAGGCAGACAGGCCAAAATTATTATTCAGTACCCCTGATGGCCAATATCAATGGCGGGCATTCGGCATTCTCATGCACCAGCTGTTTTCACTAAGATGATGAGATTTCTCATCAAACCCATAAAAGAGGAATCTGTCTCTAACTTCATGGACAACATATTGGTGGCTACCCAGACTCTGAAAGAACACATCCGAGTGTTATGGAAGTTATTCCAGCGTTTGAAGGAGTATAATCTTGCTGCTCGCCCACCAAATATTTCTTAAACAAATTGTAATCTTAAATTTTAAACGAATATTTGGGACACACAGTGGGACAAGGTCTCCTGTGGTCAGTGGACATTTCAAAACTGAATATATGAGACACAGTGGGACAAAGTCTTCTGTGGCCAGTGGCATGAACAGTAAGAAAATGTGAAGAAATGAAGAGAACCCTCTCCAAGACAAATGTTAAATCCTATTTTGGGATCGGCTGGTGACTATAGAAATTTCATTCACAAGTTCAGTGTCATTGCCAGACCACTCGTTCATTAGACAAGGAAAGGCAAACCTGAGATAGAGATTTGGAATAATGAGTGAAGCCAGTTTTGCTAGTTTGAAAGACTGCCTGTCACACGCTCCTGTCCTCCATTTGCCATATTTCAATGAGGAATTCATTCTCAGAACAGATGCTAGTAATGCATGACTAGGTGCTGTACTGATGCATAAACACAGTGATATTCTGTATTCAGTAGCTTTCTCCGGCCATTAGCTAAATACGACTAACAGAATTATTTGGCTTCAGAGACAGAATGGCGCTTACTTAGCTCACTCAAAATATGACAAATGGGCATTTATCCAGGTGGTCATTACTACTGCAACAGTATAGATATACTATGGAAGTCATCAAAGGCATCGACAATGTAGGGCACAACTATTTGTCGAGAGCAGTAGAGATGAAGTGTAAGGCTCCATTACATCAGTCTCTGTAAATGCTGCAAAATCTTTTATAACTATTTGTAAGGCTCCATTACATCAGTCTCTGTAAATGCTGCAAAATCTTTTATAACTATTTGTAAGGCTCCATTACATCAGTCTCTGTAAATGCTGCAAAATCTTTTATAACTATTTGTAAGGCTCCATTACATCAGTCTCTGTAAATGCTGCAAAATCTTTTATAACTATTTGTAAGGCTCCATTACATCAGTCTCTGTAAATGCTGCAAAATCTTTTATAACTATTTGTAAGGCTCCATTACATCAGTCTCTGTAAATGCTGCAAAATCTTTTATAACTATTTGTAAGGCTCCATTACATCAGTCTCTGTAAATGCTGCAAAATCTTTTATAACTATTTGTAAGGCTCCATTACATCAGTCTCTGTAAATGCTGCAAAATCTTTTATAACTATTTGTAAGGCTCCATTACATCAGTCTCTGTAAATGCTGCAAAATCTTTTATAACTATTTGTAAGGCTCCATTACATCAGTCTCTGTAAATGCTGCAAAATCTTTTATAACTATTTGTAAGGCTCCATTACATCAGTCTCTGTAAATGCTGCAAAATCTTTTATAACTATTTGTAAGGCTCCATTACATCAGTCTCTGTAAATGCTGCAAAATCTTTTATAACTATTTGTAAGGCTCCATTACATCAGTCTCTGTAAATGCTGCAAAATCTTTTATAACTATTTGTAAGGCTCCATTACATCAGTCTCTGTAAATGCTGCAAAATCTTTTATAACTATTTGTATCTTTTCTACAGTACACAGGAAGGAATAATCTTATCCAGAGTTCATTTATTTGATGCTAACATCATTGTGTTTGTTGTATTTTCTTATCATAAGGACAAAAGGATAATGATAATCATATTTGTATATGATTTGCATTTGTATTCCTTAAGTGTAGAGACATAACGGGTCATGTCTCTAACTTATAACAAGGAAAATTATGGGTGATTTTTCATGATAAATTGTCCTTATATCTCTTTAAGTGTGGAGACATAACAGGTCATGTCCCACCTTATAATGAGAAAAATTAATATGATATTTGATATTTTAACATTCAGTGATTATTGAGGCAAGTACAATTGATTCTAAACATGTTGAATTAACTATATATATGTCTTAAAATTTACATAGATTGTTTTTTTGGTCTTATGAATATTTATGCATATTCTTAAAACCAACCTTGTGAATAGTTATTTGTTTCGTATTATGATGGAAACTTCACCGGTAATGTTTGAAATTTACTCCTAATAGAGTAGATGTTAACAGGATGGTTAACAACTCAAAAGGAGTGGGGAGTATGTGGTGGAGTAAATTTGCCTATCCCTGTTTCTAGACGTACTTGTTATATAAATTGTCGAAGTGACCCGACCTTTGGTATTCCATTCCTTTGTAATTTTGTAAGTGTCAGAGTTGGAGTAAACAATTCGAGTTGAGAATATGCTAGAAATAGCAGATGCAATCCAAACCAGATCCAATTGGATGAGTAGTTTTTTATTATCAAATGGTTAAGATTTACGAGAACGAGACCAGACAATGGACTGAGATCAAAGGTTTACCTGATGTAGAGAATTATATTGTCAAATCTCTTTGAAGTTGGTGTGGCATGAAGTCCAGTCATGAAAAGTGGTCATTAGGTTAATGGCGAGTTAACTGACTGATTGAGAAAGAATGGACTTAGAAGTATTTTGTGCATTTTGCTATTGATATGATGCATTTGCATTTTACTTAGAGATTAATTATGTGAGTAGTCTATTATTTCTACAAATTGTGAAATATATTTCTTATATATAGTATGCTAAACACTTGACATTGTTTCTAGTGAACCAGCACTAAATCTGTTATGTTCTATATTTTATGCTGTATGTGTGTATCAGGCAAATAAATACTGTTGAAAGAAACTGTAAGTTGAGACTTGAATGTAAGAAAGAATGGAGTTACAAATAAATAAACTGGAAACTTAGCGTTTGTTCCCTGATTATACTTTACAGGGGAAAAGCAGGCTTTCCTTCTTCTATCTGAATTTCATGGTTCACTGATTATAACCGCTATGACCATGATGGACATGAGAAGTATCTACCGCAATGTGTAAGTGTAAGAAATGCAATGCACTATGACCATGATGGACGTGAGAAGTATCTACCGCAATGTGTAAGTGTAAGAAATGCAATGCACTCACCTTGTCCTACTCAAATTATACAAACCTAATCACGCCCTATAAATGTTATACATACCTCACCACGCTCTACACAAGCTATACATTCCTGGCTATGCCCTATGCAATTTATACATACCTCATCACGCCCTACACAAGGTATACAGACCTCATCACGCCCTGCACAAGGTATACAGACCTCATCACGCCCTGCACAAGGTATACAGACCTCATCACGCCCTACACAAGGTATACAGACTTATCACGCCTTATACAAAATATACAGACCTCACATTGTCCTACTCATACTATACAAACCTCACCACGCCCTACACAAGTTATATATACCTCACCACGCCCTATACAAGCTGTGCATACTTCACCACGCTCTACACAAGCTATACATTCCTCGTCACGCCCTATACAATCTATACATACCTCATCACGCCCTACACAAGGTATACTGACATCATTACGCCCTGCACAAGGTATACAAACCTCATCACGCCCTACAAAAGGTATAAAAACCTCATCACGCCTACACAGGGTATATGGACCTTGACATATCACTTAAATACAGATTCCACCACCTCATTATACTAATCATACAGACCTCACCCACTCACTATATGTAACGTATACATCGATTAAATCTCACGATCTCACGATCTCACGTCCTCAGTATGCACACTTCATTGTACACAGTAGATAAGCATGTTTACTAGTGACTTGTTGTATTTCCTACAGCTTAAAGTGGAATACACGCCATTAAGTTGATCGACCAATCGCGACTGCAACACAAACTTCTAAATTGTGTGCTCCTTAATCCGATTCAAGCTGTCTCCACAGGCATAGTTAGGGCAAACCTAATTCTAAATTGCGAATAAATTGTATTTCAGGAAAACACTTTAATCTTGTATCGAATACGTTTCAGAAATCGGTTCATTAATGAAATCCAAATTGTACTGGTATTGAAACACATTTGCTCAAAAATAAAATAAAAAAAATACTTTTCGATGAATTAAACTAGGAAAGAAAAAGTGACTAGTCGATAAATATTCTTCTTCATGCGTTTTTTTATAAAATTTAAAATTGTTCATTATAATACAATAAAACAAAAACCAAAATTCCTTGTGAATTCATGGCAATCAATATGGCAATAACATAAATTAAATCAATGACGTAATGACATAATTCACTTCATCACTTACGTTGCTTCTACAATCGACAAAGAAGAGAGCGAGAAAAAAATATTACCTCTTCAGTTTTCCACATCGTTGTTAGGAATCAACCCGCATTGTTCGCTCTTTGACAGTCCCCTTACCACCACTTCCTTCGTGAAATATCGAAGCGGCTGATGTCGCGCTCAAATTTATCCGAGTACCAGTCGAGCGCTAGCGAGCAACAGGTTGTAATCATTCCACACACAAGTAAGACTTGTCTTCAACGAGTTAGCAAAAGAATTTACAATTCGTGTAGCATATTTAGATACGTATTCTTCCTAGGGTATGGAGATCGGGGGAGGGGGGGGCTTCGTGCCAGTCGATCGTCAGTCCTGGAATTCAGAGCACAGCGTTACATTCTTGTTCGATCAGCGAGCAACCATTTCGAATGTTGATGGTGATAATGACGTTGAAAATAAAGTGGCTATTTGTTGTTTCCACACGAAATATCATTACTTGGATTGGTACGGAGTTTATCATTTCACTGGTTATGTTGAATTGGTACGGGGTTTATTAATTCATCTGGTTATGTTGAATTGGTACGGAGTTTATCATTTCACTGGTTATGTTGAACTGGTACTGAGTTTATAAATTCACTGGCTATGGTGAATTGGTACGGATTTTATCAATTCACTGGTTACACTGAACTTGTACGGAGTTTATCACTTCACTGGTTATATTTTAAAAAAAAATATTGATCAACACTGTATAAGCGTATAAGGAAGGGGTGGGTGGGAACCACCATTAAATTACAACCATATTGAATTCTACGCTAATCGTTTTCATAAAGTTTTACAGTAAAGATACATCACGTACAGTAGAAATATGCTGAGTTTACAGTGTGGATATATCGAGTTTACAGTAGAGATATACGAAGTATACAGTAGAAGTACGTCAAGTGAACTGGGTAAGCGTACACCAAAAACGTCGCCTAAATGACGGGAGTCTCAGTCCTCTCCCTTTCTACTTTCTGGATGTTGAGCTGTGGAAACTTAAACAGCTTCATTGCCTTGTTTCTTGAGACTTAGCATTATATCAGCATTAGCGTGGTAGACCTACGGGGTCGAAACTGATATGAAACTTTTCTTTCTTTCTTTCTGTCATGGCGGGATACACTGATCAAGTTACACTATCTGAAATCGAGATCAAAATTTCTTTTTCTGGTTTCGGGTATTTTCTTAACCTGAGACATTGCCGTTGACACTGAAATTCGGAAAATGGTTTTTATAACTTTGTTTGTTTGTTTGTTGACGGTTTTAAAATAGAAATAATAGAAAGATTCCTTCTTCTTGTCTATCACTCCACTGAAGACTTGAGTTGGAATGAGTGCCTCAAGAGAGCATTAAAATATTTAAGTGACACTATCTGCATTCTAGATACACTGTTACAACATTGATTCCCACCCTGCTATAAACTAAAACGCTGTTATGGACATGCACGAAAAACGAAAACAAATATATTAGGAAGGCTTGACTGCGCATGCGTTAGTCGCATTGTCACACACTTACAGCGCGCGGGGAGCCCCGAGAATAGTGCTAACTTGGGTCTACAGAAGCAGGCGACGTGCGCAGACAGTAAAGAGCCGGGCCGAGGGAAGCCGAGACTGATGTGCGGACCGTCGCGTGCCTGGTTTTCCACGCTTTGCTACGTCACACCGTGTGGGTCTGCCAAGACGGAGCAGCGTGAACGCAAGGGGAGAGAGTCGATCTCGTTAACACTAAACGTATAACGAAGTTCGGCTTTGTTTATCGATAGCTTCCCTTATTTATTAAATGTCGCTTAGTGACCGCATTAATTCTATACGTGCGGGCGAGGAGTGTTTATGTGTGTATTTTAGATACATCATTAAATATTTCTTACTAAAAATTAATGCATTTCTCCATTTTTTCATCATTTTCTCCTTCAGGTCCATGGATCAGTGTCCATTCCCTCCCCCCCCCCCCCAAGTCCGTTAGAAATGTGATCTTCAGAATGCAAACTAGTGCAGGTTGTCTTGGCGAACCAAAAGACGGGTAGAAGGCTGCTCTCTCACGTGACGTTTCGATTACCTCTTGACACTAATTATGTGCTGTTCACAAGTGTCAATGTGTACATGGACTGCAAAATACCATACCGTAAACACGCCCCCCCCCCCCAAAAAAAAAAAAAAAAAAAAAGAAAAGAAAAAAAAGAAGTATATATTCAATCATCATACGAACTTGTTTTATAAATTTCTTCTTTGAGGCGTTGGTCATGCGATGCTGCTTCATTTTTTATTATTTTTTAAAACCTTCGGATTAATCAATAACTGTTCATCCGATCTCAAGGTTCACCCGGCAGGAAATCAAACGAGATGGCATGAAATGTGGGCCCTCGACCCTTCAGTTGACAATGTCAGCAGCGGCAATAAGTCACCAACCATAATTTCCCTTTCTAGTAAGGTAATATCATTGCTATTTGTCTTCATGCACAAGCACTGGTTAATTCATTTAAGAGTCGCTTACAAGTGCACCTGGTATTTTATACTCCTCAACAAATTATTAGATATTGCATGAGTTTTCTCGTAGATTCTTAGTCTCGACATATTCCCTCGACATATTCCCAACGAGACAAAGTAACTCACGAAACAACGCAAGAATGTGTGCATCCAAGACGAGTCATTAATTTCCGCTTCATGTCTACCCACCCCAAAACCATCCCTTGATGTCGCGAGAGGCAGAACACACAGTCTCTGATGCGATCAACGATCAAAAATCAATCATGCAAGCAATGTAAGTACATATTACACATACACGTATATGACTTTTTAAAATTAAAAACAAATCATTATTGTTTTGTAGAGAGTATGTTGAGACTAACGGTACAATATGTTTGGAGGATCATTATTTTACCGTTGCTCACGTTTGGAGGGACGCTATTATACCGTTGCTCAAGTTTGGAGGGACGCTATTATACCGTTGCTCACGTTTGGAGAGACGCTATTATACCGTTGCTCACGTTTGGAGGGATGCTATGATACCGTTGCTCACGTTTGGAGGGACGCTATGATACCGTTGCTCACGTTTGGAGGGATGCTATTATACCGTTGCTCACGTTTGGAGGGACGCTATTATACCGTTGCTCACGTTTGGAGGGACGCTATTATACCGTTGCTCAACTTTCGAGGGATATTGTATCACTTTTGCTCACATTTGGGGGGACACGGGAGTAATACGTGGGGGATCTCAAAACAAAGCTCAATCCCTGGCGGTGAATTCTTTGACTTTTCACTTCTTTAGGTGACACAGCTTTCATTTTCAATACAATACAATACACTTCTTTAGGTGACACAGCTTTCATTTTCAATACAATACAATACACTTCTTTAGGTGACACAGCTTTCATTTTCAATACAATACAATACACTTCTTTAGGTGACACAGCTTTCATTTTCAATACAATACAATACACTTCTTTAGGTGACACAGCTTTCATTTTCAATACAATACAATACACTTCTTTAGGTGACACAGCTTTCATTTTCAATACAATACAATACACTTCTTTAGGTGACACAGCTTTCATTTTCAATACAATACAATACACTTCTTTAGGTGACACAGCTTTCATTTTCAATACAATACAATACACTTCTTTAGGTGACACAGCTTTCATTTTCAATACAATACAATACATTTCTTTAGGTGACACAGCTTTCATTTTCAATACAAGATATTAGTTACTAAAGTGTGATCATGTTCGTTTTTTTTTCAAGGACACCCGCCTTGCGTAGACTTGAATTATTAAATGATACCATTGAAAGGCTGCATATAGTTTCTCTGTCTTACACATAAACGTAAATATGTAATGTACTTTTTATCAAAAAACAAAGTAATAATTAAAACAAGGTAATTACGTGACTAAAAAAATACACACTAAAATCTAGTACATAAATTAATAATGACTAAACAAAACACACTAATAACAGTGACACAAATTAAAAATTAATAAACAAATATGCACTAAAGAGAGTACACACAAAATAATAACAAATATCGACTAAACAGTGTAATAATGGTTAACCAACGAACAAATATTGCACTAACTGACAAACAACATAATATTGCACTAACTGACAAACAACATAATATTGCACTAACTGACAAACAACATAATATTGCACTAACTGACAAACAACATAATATTGCCTGTGTAACACAACGTCAGCCTAGTTACTGGTATTATTATTATTATTATTATTATTATTATTATTATTATTCATAAGTAATTACAAGTGATGAGAATCTTAATTTATGTTATTAATAATTCTCCAGAAGAAACCACTCATGTCTCTCACTTGGCCGTTGTGCGGGTTTTGTAAACGTTTTCTCTCTTCCACAACATTAAACAAAAACAGTCACAATCAACCAATATTTCCTTAGGTGGAAAACTTCTTACCAAAGGAGAAGATAAATCCGTCTTTCTTAAGTACGTTTTGTAACGTAAGTTTGATAGCGAACAGATACAAGATTGAAAGGATGGATTGGTAGGAAAACATGCTGATGTCTGATTGTGAGACCGAAAATCAAGTCAAAATATAAAGACATTTTTTAAATAGCATATTTCCTATTGCCTATAATTGTGGACACAAGAAAAGTCTTTAGGCTGCAAAATCTTTTGTTTTGTTTAACAACCTCTCCGCCCAGTCTCCTTGAAAGTCATCTTGCCTGCCCGCAGTCTTGCGATCTAATTAACCCAGCTGTGATGATGTGAGGCGAATTTCCACAGTTAGGTATGCAAAGGTCCAGAGTGGCCTGTGGTCTTCTGAACTTGTTCTGCTATTTACTTATTCTTTTCTGCCCTTTAAGTATGCTGAGCAAGTCAAATGAAGTGAGGGAACTGGAGGTGTTAAAGGTTCATTCACATGCACAGACATACATATATGTAGAAGGTTTTGATGCTATCAGTAGGGCATCGGGAAAAGTCCACACACCAATCAACTTCACACACCACACACAATCGTACAAAAGCAACACAATCAAACATAACCGCATACAGTTGTACATAACTTCACACAATCATACATAACAATCATCTACACACAACTGCACACAATCATACACAACTACGCACAGCCGAACGTTGCCATACAAAGATACACAATCGCATACAATACACAATCGCACAACCCACAGAGAGAAAGAAAACGGTATATAAACGGCAAACAAAGATCTTGGCAGAGAGAGAGAGACTGAATGACTGAGAAAACCAGAGAGAAAGACAGAGAAACAGAAAAGCAACAGCTAATGGACCTATTTCACATGGAGAACGTTGTGTACAACACACATGAAAAAGCACTTGCATACATGAAATATTTCAAACGGAGAACATTGTGTACAACACATATGAAAAAATACTTGCATACATGAAATATTTCAAACAGAGAACGTTGTGTACAACACACATGAAAAAGCACTTGCGTACATGAAATATTTAAAAAGGAGAACATTGTATACAACACACATGTAAAAACACTTGCATAAATGAAATATTTCAAACGGAGAATGTTGTGTACAACACACATGTAAAAACACTTGCATACATGAAATATTTCAAAAGCATTGTGTACAGCACACATGAAAAAACACTTGCATACATAAAAATATTTCAATCGGAGAACGTTGTGTACATGAACTATTTCAATGTAGAAATACGTTTTACATTTGAAGAATATTGCTGACTTGACAGTTCGGGTAAGAGCATTCTGGTTCGCTTAAACGGCAGGTCTAGATAAACTAAGGGAATTTTCAGTTGAAAATTTGCATGAACTGCATAATTTAACAGAGCAAGAAGAGGAATTATTCTCTTAGTGTGGGGGAAATATTATTTAAGCACATAGTGGTTTTCAAGAGCCGAAAATTGTATTGTATACAGGCAAAAAACTAATAAAGTCATAGTTGTAAACTCGTAGTTACTAGAAAGATAACGGACAAAAATCTAATAAACTCATACTTACTAACTGGAAAGAGAACAGGAAAAAACCTAATAAATTTATAGTTACTTACTAGAAGGGCAACAGACAATCATTAGTAAGCTTTTAGTTGTTTACTGGAAAGGCAAAGACAAACAATAGAAACCTCATATATATATATATATATATATATATATATATAGAGAGAGAGAGAGAGAGAGAGAGAGAGAGAGAGAGAGAAGAAGAAGAAGAAGAAGAAGTATAAGAAATAGAGGAACTCAGAAAATTACATAAGAAAAAAAAGATGAAGATAAATAGATCGAGAGACAGAAGAAGACAGAGAAGAGAAGAAAAGGAGAAAAGAAATAAAACCGAAAGCTCAGAGAAGGTTAGAGAGAATAGAGAGAGAGCGACGGAAAATAAATATTGTGATAGAGAAGAGATGAAGAGAAGAAAGCGAAGAGAAAGAGAACAAAATAGACTAAGATGTCCTTCACACTACACTGGTCTGGAGATAGCGCATCCACACCTCCTTTAACTCGCAATTAAATTTTCTTTTTGAAGTCTGGCAACTTTAAAAGATAAATCTATCCCCTTAAAAACATATGTACATGTTTTATCTCAGCAAAATGTCCGATGGAGTTGCATGTATGATAAGTCTTCGCATTGCCTGTCTTACAAAGTGCCAAAAGAAAACCTGCTAACCGGCTGCATTGGAGACGAATACCGGCGCACAGGTGTGACTGAAATCGATCAGGAAACTTCACCGTCAGCTAATTCCAGTTAATTGCGAATGGCTTTTAAATAATTAAGATCGGCTAAATATTAGCCAGGTCCTAAAACGGAGTCGTTTAAACGTCGATTCTTTGAGAGGGGTTAAGAGGTATTGTTGATCGATTGATGGCAAATAACCAGTCCTCGAAGGGATGCGAAACACGTGTGACCTGCGACACTTTATTTGCACTCTGATCACCGCAGACAGTTTATGTTTTGCTAACTGCTCTGCGACAGTCACGACTGACTGGTTAGGACCATGCTCAAGCTGTTAAATTAGACAGAAACATGACAGCAACAGTTGAGCGCTCAAATCGCCCATACAAGAATTATTGTTGCATCATTTTGCAATCATTCTGCACATGCGTCACTCTTGATCTTGTCCTGCTATCGAGTGAACAGACACATAAATAAAGTCTTTGCAGTCGATGAGAGATCTATTAATAGGATAAAACGTGATCGTTCCACATATTTTATTTTTTACTTCCGAGCATGTATTAGATTGATCTTACTAAACCGAATAATGCCTTAAAATCTATTAAAAAAGCACTCTCTTTATCATTCATCATCCAATGCACATGTTTTAACTCACAGCACGTGCTACCAAGATATAAATGAAGCAAACACAAACCCTGCCTGAAGTTTTGATTTTTAATGTATACTTCAATCGAGAATAGATTTCAAAGACAGACCAACTCCTGAAAGTTTGACACTTTCAAAAATGATTTAGTTTTAATAAATCTTTAAAGACAAATAATGTGCATTTCGTAACAAAATGATAATTACGTCAAAATAATTAAGCCATATTGCGTCATTGTATTTTTCGTGCTATGTATTTGTACATTTTTAAAAATGTTTTTGTGTGACAGAGTAAATTTGCTTCTCCCTATTTAAATTTAAATTGTTATATAAATTGCAAAATTGTCAGAGTAACCCGACCTTGGGCACTCCTTATGGCGTTATTTTGAAAGTGTCTGAGTTGAAGTAAACAACTCGAGGCAAGAACATTCTAGATTGCTGATGTAATGCAAACTGAGTGAGTATTTTTCTATTATCCAATGATTATGATGTAATAGAATGAGACCAAACAATGGACTGAGTTTAAGGAGTTCACTTGCTGTAGAAAATTCTACTCTCTAATCACTTTTGAATTCAGAGTGAAAGGAAGAAGTCTGACTTTGAAAAGCAGTCATTAGCTTGATGGTGAGTTAAAACTGACTGATTAAGAGAGAGTGGATTTAGGAACATTTCATGCATTTTAATATTGATATCTTATACTTGTTTATGTAGAGATGTACTATTGAGTTGACTTTTGTTTGATATGCTATATTTATTTTACCATGTCTGTATCAGGCTAATAAATACTGTTGCAGGAAATTGAGAATGGGATTTAAGATAGAGTGGAGTTATATTATGATAAAAGGAATCTTAGGTTTGTTCCTATATTATATTTTACAGTGAACAAGTGGCCTTTTGAGATCAAGTTTTGAGTTATTTGAGTTTCAACTCTCCAGTTCCAGTTACCCTTCATGTGGTCACTCGTTAGAAACTTAAATGACCAGGAAGGCATGGGAACTTCTGTTGTGGTGGGTAAGCATAAGAAGTATACTATACATTTTGATGTGTATATTGGATACATCCTGAGAATTCTAGTACATTGAGGTTGCCAGAGTTGCTGTGGTTGTGCTCTGCTTGAAGGAACTGACACGGTGAGGAGAGCGCGAGAATATAACAGTGCATCAGTGATTTCCATGCATGTGGTGGGAGACGTGTTAATGGACATTGTGACATTGTTGGAAGGACAGTGAAAGACTGTCAAATCAGTGCTTAATCCAGGTCATGTAAAAGATTACAATTACCTACTCTAATAACTCCATTTCTATTCTCTGATAGGACTAACCAGCAATTTGTATTGAATATATTTTTTGAATTGTAATTATCTTTTATTTTATATACATACTGTGTAGACATAAAATTATCTGAGCGTGAGTTTGTGGAATATTGATGTCAAGTAATCTATTTCATTGTAATTGTCATATGTATATTTGATTGTTCATTTAATAAATTTATTGTTAAATTTATTGACCGTTTTATGCATATTGATAATCTTATGTTGGAGAAGAAAATGGGTGGATGAGGACTCACAATATAAATTTAAAGCCGGATTTGTTTTCTCCTTTAGTAAGAAGTTTTCCACTCAGGGAAAGATTATGTGACTGTAAATGTTGTTTTATGTTGTGGAATAGAGTAAAACGTTTACAACACCAAATTATCCGCCAAGTGAGAGAGACAAGTAGTGTCTTCTGGAGGATCATTAATAAAATAAATTAAGATTATCATCACTTGTAAATAATTATGAAAGATTAATTAATAATAATCATCATTTTCATTAACTAAGTGGCGGGCCCGTCACACATTGGTTTCAAAATAATATTTAATTACTTGCAGTAATATTTGTCAAAGAAAATGTTATTTTACTTGCTTATTATGAAAATATCATGTTTGCATTTAAGGAGTTTTGAGGTTTAAGGTCAATTTCCATTGTCTTAAAAACAAAACGTGCATAATTAAAAACAAATATAAGAACAATCCCGCTATAAAACCGTTTCTCACTGTGAGGCAATGACACACCAGTCATTTCTAAATATCGAACTTGTCGGAGTAAGTGAGATACTTCGTGTGTCGCTGTTGACATAAAGCACATGCTTTGTGTATTACTTAACCACTGTGCATGCTTGGTGTTTTATTGAAGTACTTTATATGCTTGATGTTTTACTGAAGTACTTTACATGCTTGATGTTTTATTGAAGTACTTTACATGCTTGGTGTTTTATTGAAGTACTCTGCATGCTTGATGTTTTATTGAAGTACTTTACATGCTTGGTGTTTTATTGAAGTACTCTGCATGCTTGGTGTTTTATTGAAGTACTCTGCATGCTTGTCGTTTTATTGAAGTACTTTACATGCTTTGTGTATTACTGAACCACTGTGCATGCTTTGTGTATTACTGAACCACTGTGCATGCTTTGGTGTTTTACTGAAGTACTTTGCATGCTAGGTGTTTTGTTGAAGTACTTTGCATGCTTGGCATGTTACTAAAACACTGGCCATGTTGGAGGTGATAGTGTAATAATGTGCATGCTTGATATGTTATTGAGAGAATTTCTCTACTATTTTGTGTCAATGAGGCATTGTGCATATCTGATGTGTTAGTGTAACCTTTAAATGTTTTATATGTCAGTGAAAATATGTTCATGTGCAAGTCAAGTATGATGTATCTTTAACAGCAAGTCACTCACCAAGTTTTTCTCAAGTAAGTCAAGTACGATGTACCTTTAGCAGTAAGCCACTCACACAGTTTTTCTCAAGTAAGTCAAGTACGATGTACCTTTAACAGCAAGACATGCTTATTATTATTCTGACACAGCAAGAATACACACTGTTTCACTGACATTACATGTATCACAATATTTCTCTCTCTCTCTCTCTCTCACACACACACACACACACACACACACACACACACATACATATAGCATTCGATTCAGACTTAACTGATCAAACTAGGTTCCTTCTTTTCACAGAAAATAGATAGTTGGTTGATAGATAGATAGATAGATAGATAGATAGATAGATAGATAGATAGATAGATAGATAGATAGATAGATAGTGGATGGATGGATGGAGAGAGAGAGAGAGAGAGAGAGAGAGAGAGAGAGAGAGAGAGAGAGAGAGATTTTGAAAATTGCAATGTTAATTGTACGAAGCCAGGATGGGTTACAGCATTAATTCTCTCACGATCGATCCTCAATGCCAATCGTATCTGCCAAACCTGTAAACCCGAAAGAAAGGACTAACGAGTGCCATAAGAGAAATGCCTAAAATAGGTAGGGTTTTCGTTTAACTTTAAAGATCCCTGATGTACATCTACTGGAGTTTTCATTACATCTGTCAGGTTTTGTTAGAAGCATGAGACAGATGCCTCTGTTAGGGATTTTGTTTCATTTTGAGAAACCGTTAGATATGTCCGTTAGATATTTTGTTTCATTTTAACAAGACAGCTTAGGATTCATCAATCAGGTATATTTATCAATGGATTATTGTGCGTTTTATATGTTTTACTGCTTCCTCTAGGTCAGCCTTTCTCAACCTTTTTACTGGAGGAACCCTTGAAATAGTTTTCAGGTCTCAGAGAACTCCTAAATAAAAATAACTCTTGGACGATGCTTATTTTTTTGTTTGAAATCACGATCTCTCGGAGAAAGCGTAGTGACTTCCCGTGGAACTCCAGCTGAGAAACCCTGCTACTCTAAATTGTTCAGAACAAGAATAAATTATTCGATGCCATCTTCAAGGGCATCACTTACTTAGTGAATATTTACAACTATATAAATAAACTGCTTTCTGATTGATCTCTTGATTGGCTAACTGATTGAATGAATACCTGATTAGACAGACAGACTTAATTTTTTTATTCGACGTCCATTTTCAGTGTTCATAGCAATTCAAGGACATAGATATATTTGGTTCAGTGCATGGCAGTTCAGGACAGGAAGGTGTTTACTTCAGTGCTGAGAGCAGTACAAGACAGAGAGATGTTTTGTTCAGGTTCATGGCAGTTCATGACAGAAAGTTGTTTGGTTCAGTGTTCATGGCAATTCAGGACAGAGAGATGTTTGGTTCAGTGTTCATGGCAGTTCATGACAGAAAGATGTTTGGTTCAGTGTTCATGGCACTTCAGGACAGAAAAGTTGTTTGGTTCAGTGTTAATGTCTGTACAGGACAGTGCGATGTTTGGTTCAGCAATTCAGGACTCAGAGATGTTTGGTTCAGTGTTCATGGCAGTTCAGGACACAGTGTTCATGGAATATATAACTGAGAGATGTTTGATTGAATTTCAGCAGTTGAGGAAGGAGAAATATTTAGTTGAGAATTAATGGCAGTTCGGGACGGAGAGATTTGATTCAGTGTTCAGGAAAGTTCAGGGCACTGAGATGTTTGGTTCAGCGTTTATGGCAGTTCAGGACAGTGATGTTTTGTTTAGTGTTCATGGCAGTTCAGGAGAGAGAGAGGATATTTGGTTCAGTGTTCGGAACAGTTCAAAACAGAGATGTTTGGTTCAGTTCATCAGTTCAGGACAGAAAGATGTTTGGTTCAGTTCATCAGTTCAGGACAGAGATATATTTGGTTCAGTTCATCAGTTCAGGACAGAGAGATGTTTGGTTCAGTTCATCAGTTCAGGACAGAGAGATATTTGGTTCAGTTCATCAGTTCAGGACAGAGAGATGTTTGATTCATTTCATCAGTTCAGGACAGAGAGATGTTTGGTTCAGTTCATCAGTTCAGGACTGCATTCGGACAGGCTTACGTGGTTGAATATTAAATATCGTTTTGATGTGTGCAGTGTGGAAGGAGGGAGCGAAGTCATACGTAGAATGGTCAATGTTTTTTCCCTACATGTATAATTGTCTGTGTGTAGGTATATATATGTTGTATGGCGCGTGTAACGCTACAATGCATGTTTTGTTATTTGTGTATGTGCTTGTGTGTTGCGAATATATGTGTATGTGCGCGTGCTTTTGTAGGTAGAACTAATAGTTTATCTGTGAGTCAAGACACGATTTCAACCTAGATCTGTCATGAGGTGCAAAGGGCCGAGAACTCGCTCGTTTAGAACGACTTGCTAACCCTTGCGTCGCTGTCTGGATATTTAACTGACTGAAATATGCGAGGTGTGCGATAACCTTAATGCCCTATTAACCCTAATACGCTGCACGCTTGTCATATTCCACATCAATTATAACAGCTCAGTCTCCACACTTAATTTTTTGTTATCATTTTTCCACCTCCTAGCTTTGACAAAAAATATCTACAACAGAATTGAATATTCAATCATTTTACAGTATGATATCAATATATCATTAGTGTGTGTCAGATACAAAGTTTAGTTTTCTTAGTTTCGTACATGATACAATGACAAAGGTAAGTATCATTAAATTTGTTTTAATTAAACATAATAATTTAAAATACAAACGGGATGGAGGTAATATTTTATAAAAGATTTTAAATAATAACAGATGATGTACAATTTAAGGATTTTGCTACGAGGTCAATGTAAGTGTGCTTTCGTGGAAGTGAGCATAATAGTGTTTGCGTTGAATAAACCCAGACTAAGAAATATCTGTTGATCTGAACAGTCTGATTCAGAAATTACATTTGTGTAGTTGCACAAATTAAATCGAGAAACCCCCATAACCCATCTGTATCGATTGCAATAAAAGTAAAAAGGCAGTACAGTCCGAAATGTGTAAATCACCAAAAACAGATGATAGAAAATACGTATAAGGCAGTACAGTCCAAAATGTGGAAAGCTCCAATACAGACAATAGAAAACACGTATAAGGCAGTACAGTCCAAAATGTGGAAATCTCCAATTCAGACAATAGAAAATACGTAAATAAAACCAACCATTAAATTCCAATGAAGATTTTAAAGCGGAGACAGATATTTTACCACTATTTTTTTGTAAGCCGGTTTCTTGGCTTGAGTCATAGATAAAAATCTGTTTCAGCACCTAAACTCCCTCAGTTCATTTAGACCTTTACCAAAATATCAGCATTCATTTCATAGGCCTATTTGTTCCGTGAATATCTATCTACCTGCTATAATTTCTTTCTCGATTGTTCTTCAGTATTCCGATAGTACGTCAACGTCCGTTAATCTGGTTCGGAAGCGATTACATCGGCTCGCCTTGTTCTCTTTTGCTTTCTCTTTCTCTACTCTCTTCAAATCAACTTTTAATTGCTTATCACACAAATAAACCACAACAGTTACCACGCGGTTTTAAGTCTAAGCGCACAGTCGATTCATTTAAAGATCAATTTTGCCAACGCAACTGTCACTCACTGTCAGTGGTGTGCATGACCTAGGTCTAGAGTCTAGACCCTTGTCTTATAAACACAAACAACCAAAAACGAAATTGAATCTTTCTAAATTCAATTGTGTTACTACATAACAATTACGGCGCGCCACAGATAAAGTCTATGTACAACCGCCGAGACTGATCGAACCGTACGTGTCATGAAATTCAATCGTCTCGTGATTAAAATGCTTTCGTGAAACTGTTCCAGACTCGTGAAAACAAGGTCCCTTATCCAGTAAAAGAATTATTATGAAAGATTTAGTGTGAATTCATTGGTGCTATGTCTCTTTCTTTCCGAACACGCTCGAACTTAGAAAGGCCACATAGTGAGACCATTTTATAATGTGACTTCGGAAAGTGATTGAAGACAGTTTAGCCGAGATTTAGTCGTCCTACGCAGACATTTCAACTAGTTTTACAGTGGACTCTTCAGGATGTACAATTTTTACAACTAGTTTTAATGCCGCCTCTTATATGCGTGAAAATTGTTAATAAGTAATTCCTTTTAAGTGGCCTTACGAGGATGTGCAGGTTTTGACTAGTTATAATGGGGTTTTTAAAGGATCTGCAGGCATTTGACGAACTAGTTTTTAAAGGATGTGAAGCTTTTGACTAGCTATATTGTGGATTTTAAGGGATGGTGCAGGCTTTGACTAGCTATAAAGTGGCTTTTCAATAATGTGTAGGCTTTTGACTAGCTGTAATGTGGTTTTTGAAGGATGTGCGCACTTCTGAACTAGTTTTAATGTGACTTCATAATGATTTGCACTGTTTGTTAAATGTGTTGTAATGTATCGTAAACAGTGGAGATATTTTGGAAATCTAGTTTGAGAGTAAATTTTAAATGTGAGATTTTTTATAAGGAAATGCACGTTTAAAAAAAATAGATTGAATGTGGCTTTTAAGGATGATTCTTTTGCATGATACGAACATTTGTTAAGTTGTTTTAATGTAGTTTTTAAGTATATATGCAGACTTTTAAACTAGATTTAATATGATTTTGTTAAGTATATATGCAGGCCCTTTAACTAGATTTAATATGATTTTGTTAAGTATATATGCAGGCCCTTTAACTAGATTTAACGTAATTTTATTAAGTATATATGTAAAGCCCTCTTACTAGATTTAATGTATTTGTGTTAAGTATATATGTAAGCCCTCTTACTAGATTTAATGTATTTGTATTAAGTATATATGTAAGCCCTCTTACCAGATTTAATGTATTTGTAGATATCCAGTGGGAGATTATGCGAATGTAAACAGAAAACCAATGGAAACTAAGGAAACGTAAACTAATTTAATCAGGAACTCTGTCTTTAAAAGAATTATCCTGACAGCACTTAATCGGGACCATTTTAACTTCTTGCACATAATACACACTTACCAAACACACACAATCGCACGCACGCACACACACACACCACTTACAATACACACACACACAAACACACACACACACACACCACGTACAATACACACACAACAGAGTATATACACATACAATATGTATATTTCAACACACAACACAACGCACATACAACACACACATACAACATAAACACACAAACAAACATACAACACAAAACAACACACACGTACACTCAAGAAAAACAGTGGTACGCTAGACAGAAGCCAGTTTTTCAATAGACGCGAGAATGCCAATGAACCTACAAGAGATTTGATGGACCGAAGTGTGAGAAGACTGATTCCGTGCAAGAGCTGTGTAGGTCTACGTGACGTACTGAAACAGCAATGCGATTGTGACGTCAAGCGGGGAGTAACACTCCCAGTCAGAGTATGGATACTTTGAGTGCAATTGTTAGCGCTTAACGCTTTGCCACTTACAGCAGCCAGAGTACCTTCAATTATGCTTTCTTTTGTTGTAAATCCATTTACTACATGGTACTTGATCTCCAGTGTTCCTTGTAAACTTAACATTACGATATCTCAGATGTAAACAGCATATGAAGTCAGTCGCCCACAAGGCTGACCTTTGATGTTACAAGTGCACACTATCGCTGATAGACACTTTTTCTATGGGAATAAATTCTCTGTTAGAAAAACAGTATACATGTACTTAGGATTTTAAAGTGCAGATATGTATCCTATTGTCCTTTGAATTTTTATTAGTCACTTAGTATTAGTGTGCTCTGTAGAACTTAACCCCTTCACTGTTCATGTCAAAGCAGTATTGACTTTATTGCACTGCTTTGACATGAGATCTACACTGAATGGGTGTTGCGATCACGCGCAGGACATCAAAGATCAGACAAAGTCGACTGCCTTTCATCGTATGCTAAATTACCTGCCCCTTTCATCGTATGCTAAATTAGCTGCCCCTTGTGAGTTTCAAATTGGCATTCTCCTCTCCAGCCTATTAGAGTTAAAATTTATTGCACGTTAAGTACATTCGTCATCATTTCACTGATTAACTTTGAGTTGCAAAACTCGTATTTCTTTGCTAATCATCTTTATCTGCAGAGCTGATTTTTCACTCACAGAGACATATTCGTTTAGGGTTTTAATGATTTTATTCCATTGTCTTTAATTTTTATCTGCATATTGATTTTCAAGCCAGAGAGAGCGAAAATAAAATGGACCCGAGTTGAGGAATAGCATAAAAAGACATCTTTTCTTCTACCCTCTTACTTCTGAATAGACACAAGGCACCTCCATTTAGTTTCCTTTAGCTCAGTTCACAAATGTATTTTAAAAAGTCGTTAACGTGTTTGTTGTTCATGTGTCACTCCCCCCCCCCCCAACACACTTGTAATTTCTTGTTGGCCTTGTTAACCTTTCCCATGTTAATTGAAGAGCCATTCATTTTCTTTAATATTTTATTGATAAGCCTTACATTTCATAGGATTGCTTGGCAGAAACATTTGTGAATTCCTGTTTTATTTTGTTTCACAGCGTTTGGTTGGCTAGAGACTGAAACATGAATTAATTTTTTTACCCCGTGTATGCATTAGTGGTTCGGGTTCTTGTGCCGTAGCTAATTGCCGATTAGTTCGATTTTCTGAGGGGGGGGGGGTGTCGAAATGTCTTAGTTCATTATTATTATTGTAATACAAGCTAACATTTCATTGTTCAACTTTCGAAAAGGAACAAAAGTATTCACATTTTTATTTATATAATTTAATAAATTACTATTTAAATGAATTTAAAATATAATTCCAATATTTAAAATAAAAGTGAAAATAATTATCTTTGAGCATGTGTGATTGTGTGTGAAGTCCCCTCATGTTGTGACTAAATTATAGCCCGTGACGACATGAACTGACGATGCAAAACGGGTTTATTGTGACGAATCCTTCACACCATAAACAAGTCCTATTGTAAACATCTGGTTTTACTTTCGGGTACCTCTGTCAATGCAAGTGATTTCATGTATTAATGACGCCATATCCGGTTTTATCCCTGTTATCTTATTCCAAATTGTGACGTTACAACTGACTTTGCATCCACATAGTTCTGCTATCCCGACCTCATTAGGCCTATTTGTTCTGCATCCTTGTACTTCATCAACACGACGTCACATACGTCACATAATGTTTATATTCAGATATTTTCGTCTGTGATGTCACGAACATACAAATGATTCATTCGCTTTCACACGCCAGATTTACATTTGGGTCCCCCCCCCACCTCCTGTGCTTGACGTCACATCTTTCGGCATGAAATCATATATATATTTTTTAACATCAGGTCATGTTCGTTTGCATTGTGAATGACAATATTTACTGATTTTTGAATATTCAGCAATTTCACGTTTCTTTGCAATAATATAATATAATATAATATATAATACAATATAATATAACATAAGGAAACAAATATAAATACAAATATAAACAAATATAAGGAAATCAGACCGTGAATATTATCTTCTCGGCTCAATCTTGCCCGAAATCGTGTTTACAAAGTCAAGTTATTTCCTTGTCAAATTATCCATTTTACAATGGCAGTGTTCTTTACATCGCTGGCAACTTTTAGATCAAAATTGATACCCTTAGCTTTGCGTTAGTGGTGCAGCAGCTCATATCGATCATTTTTTTCGTCAGATGATAAGGGAGAGAAGCATTTAATTTATTTTTGAAGAAAAAGGGACTTTTCTACATTTCTACTTTGGGCTGGAATGTTTCGATTTTAAAGCCGGCTTCTTCTCTTTCTAACATGGCTGATTTAAGTTACATGTTCACCGCCAGAGGCAGGCATATGTCGTGAGATGGCGATGTGGATCGGTGATGAGGTCTGCTTGATTAGTGTAATTAGATATGTCTATATTAGGGATAATTATGCTGTTTAGCCATTGTCGTGTAGTTGGTGATGTGCATTATGATGTATGTAGATACTAGTGTATAGATGGCAGCATTTTTATGGCATTAGATATTGTATAGATGGAGATGTCTAGAGGGTGAATATATATGGTCTGCCTAAGTCTTGTAATATTTATTTGTATAAATGAAACATCATTTTGCCATTTTTCTCTCTTACAGTTATCCTTATTGTAAATGACTTTGACATATTTCATATGTCAATAGATTTTCCTGTGAATTCAAGTGTGGTTTTGAAGGTTGTTAATATACACTGAGGTCCACCTAATGCTGGTTTTTAAAGCTTTGTCTACCTAAACTGGAATAGGATATATGAAAACAAACAGAAAGAGTTTCAGCTTTATCAGCTTACCATCTCAAAGAGTTTGCCTCGGAGACATAACTGGTCATGTACAGGTCAAGATGGTGAGACGATACGAATGAAGACAAAGGGGAGGACGCTGAACGCTCTAGGCACAACAGTTTTTTGGGGTTTTTTTTATGATGGCGGCCATTTCTTTTCTATTTGTGAAAAACTCAAACCATATCTTCAAAATCGGGGTTGCCATGAGAATATAAGAGGCGAGTGATAAATGATGCGTGTGCAGTATGAACCGACTCCACTCCACAAATTACCGCACACAACGTTGCAAAGACCACACACAACGTTGAAAAGTACCACACACAACGTTGAAAAGTACCACACACAACGTTGAAAAGTACCGCACACAACGTTGCAAAGTATAGCACTAAACGTAGCAAAGTACCGCACACAACGTTGCAGAGTACCGCACACAACGTAGCAAAGTACCGCACACAACGTTGCAAAGTATCGCACGCATAAGATCTGTTTAACGTTTATAAAGCTGCACAATCCAAGTTTATTTAAGATGAAGTTAAGCCTACCAATGTGAATATAAAATTTGTTCTTGCTTCTTTCTTAGTTCTTCCTCTGCGTTTCCAGAACATATATCCTAAATTATGGCTGCTTACAAATGCATGAACCCACATCCTTCCCCTTTAAAGCGGTCCTTACTAATGGCTAGTTTCCTCCCGTCTTGTGACTGTTTAATCATTTGTGATAAGACAAAGGTTTCCTACCTGTGATAAGACTTGTCCAGACCATGGTTCATTTAAAGAAACAGAGTCTTGTGGGTAATTAAAGTTGCATATCAAGGTATTTCATTCAGTATCAATTTTGCCCTAAACTGTATAATGCGTATCTAAACTGACAGTGTGTGTGTGTGAGTGTGTCCTTATGTATGACAGTGCAATCGTGTGTTTGCTTCTTTGAGTGTGTTAGTGTGTTTTTATGAGAGAGAGAATGAGAGAGAGGGGTGGGAGGTAGGCAAAACGAAAGCTCATTTAGTGCCTTACTGAAATTTCCGTCTTACTGACGATAGAGGAAGGCATAATGTAAAACTTGTTTCTCCACCCTTCAAAAGAAACAGTTACACAAACAGATTAAATGATTACATTCACAGCAGAAAGTTTTTGAAATAGCATTAATATCATTTATCGCTCTCTCTCTCTCTCTCTCTCTCTCTCTCTCTCTCTCTCTCTCTCTCTCTCTCTTTCTTTCTTTACACGTCTATCTACCTATCTATCCATCCATCCGCCTGTCTATCTAGCTAGCTAGCTATCTGGGTAGTCTGTCTATCTATCTATCTGTGTGTCTGTCTGTCTGTCTGTCTCTCTGTCTCTGTCTCTCTCTATATATATATCGTCTGACTACGGGAAAACTGTATAGAGTTGGTCTGCCCAGTTCATTACATTAGTCAGTCTCACACTCGCACGAAGGACAAAGGTAGTCGTACGGGCAGCAATTCTGGCACAGCTTCAAACCCTCAAAGTGCCTGGCAAGGAGATGAGTGCCACAAATATGGACATAGGGCCTACATTACAAACGGGTAAAAACGCATGACTTTGAAACGGCAACACGTTATTACGTCAAGTTAGTGAATGTGTATCTTTTGCGTGCGCAGTCGTGGCGTGTCTTCTTATGGAAACAGTGACGATAGGTCCCCAGTGACGATAGGTCCCCAGTGACGATAGATCCACAGTGACGATAGGTCCCCAGTGACGATAGGTCCCCAGTGACGATAGATCCCCAGTGACGATAGATTCCCAATGACGATAGATTCCCAGCTCTGAAGCCTGTCTGACGGGCGAGTTGACGACGGCTTATAAGGACGATGACTGCTCGAAGACATTCATCACGCAGTCTGATAATCACACTGATAAAAGTGTTGACTGCTGACGATGACGTGTGCCAGAATGTTATCGAGGAAGTCCCAAAGTATAGCCCGGGGCAATAGGAATAAATACATTAATTTTACTTGGTGGATGAGGCTGAAGAGCAATATTGTTCGCTTCTTCATTTTCACATCTTTTTCATTAGCGAGAACAGCTCTGACTCTCGTTCACATTTTTATCATTAATAAGTATAGCAGTGACTATTCTATCATTGACTGTTCATAGTTTATCATTAATAAGTATAGCAGTGACTATTCTATCATTGACTGTTCATAGTTTGCACATGTCAGTGCGTTATAAAGTGTTTCTTTTCTGTAAATACAGTTATGTGTTATATTGTCATTATGTATGTGATTTCGTTTTCCATGATTTTATCTTTAATTTTGTTTTCTTTACTTTAATAATGTGTATTTGATTAAGTAATTTGTGCAAAGACTTTGTGTATTGTGTGTTTAAATAATTTGTATAAAGATCGTGTGTATTGTGTAAGACCTTGTGTATTGTGTAAAGTATTACCTTGTGTAGTGTGTAGGACCTTGTATATTGTGTTAAGACCTTGTGTATTGTGTAAGTAAGACCTTGTGTATTGTGTAAGACCTTGTATGTTGTGTGTGAGTAGTTTCTTTAAAGAATGTGTGTATTGCGTGTGCAAATATTGCAAAACATTTAAAGCGTGTACAAGAGTAAACGATTTGTGCTATTTATTACACCTTCTTTTATTATGATTACAATAATTGTTCACATTTTAAGGCCTGAGACGAGACGAATATTATGATTACAATAATTGTTCACATTTTAAGGCCTGAGACGAGACGAATATTGAGGCCATTTTCAGTAGGCAGAACATTCTGCTTGAAGGCTGGTACTTTGTACAAAAACACTGTCCCTCAGATATTATGTAACGTGTGTCCTTCCTTCAACACAAGTCAGCATCTAACTAATTTTGTAATAAGCTATCACGATTTCATTTGGACTATATTTAAAGTGGCACAATTCTCAGGAAAACATTTACTCAAAGTGGATCACGCGCAAATGGCTAACACAAAATGAGCACATCACCAAGTGAGTTCATAACTGCACTCTCGTAAAAGTAGAAAACACAAAAAATTACCTTAATCAGATTAGTCTGCTTCATCACATTATTTTCTTATTTTGTTATTATTATTGTTAAGCTGTCAGTAAATTTACCTTATTTCTTATGACGCGTGAGAATAAACAGCTAAGAGTAGAACCGGGCAGACGCAAAATATGGCACCAACAATTGGAGACATCAGTGGCAAAAACTTTCAGAAACTCCCATTTTACTAACTCGCATTTTATGGAAACACACACACACACACACACACACACACACACACACACACACACACACACACACACACACACACACAAACATGCACGAATGCGCTGTCCTCTCTGTCTTGCTATATAATTATGGTAACATCATAAGGACTATAATAGATTCATTAAAACTATGAAAACAACTTTAGAGCTATGAAAACATCGTCCGAACTTCAAATCAAGAAAAATTCCGAAAACACTTGTCCTGGAATACGTTCATTAATTTTCAGTAGTCAAGGACTGGGTGGGTGTCTTAATTCCAGGCCAGAGTGACAGCCAATTTAGTTCTGGTAAACTGGTAAGGAAACAAGGCATACTTGTGTTTCTATTTTTGGACATGCGTTGTTAATGGCTGTATTCCGAAGCAAGATATATTTACATTAATCCTTAGTAATTTCCTCTTCAAAACACATTTCGTTTTGGACACGACAGCCCTCGCGACAAATATGTCATTTATGTGGCCACTTTTCACAAAACTTAAAAAAATGTTCATGGCTAAATTAACCTTCCTGGTACTTAGCACAAACATGTTTCTAAAAATATTACACAGTAAAAAAAGAAGAAAATCAACAACACTCTCAAGTAATCACCGACTCGTCCGATTTAATTACTCTCATGGTCTTCGGGGACATTGAAACCTAACTATACCTGTCTTTGATTACCTATTGCTTTGCGCGTAGCTTGTACATTATTTCAGATTGCATTTCGGATGGTATTTCTTCGCGAACTCAATCGCAAAGGAACGCCAACTATCTCATGTTTCAGGTAATTATCCTAGAATATGTTCAACATGTTCGCGTCAATAAACGTTATAAGTAGAGTCCATAAGTGTTAGTTTCGTATCCGCTTACAATGAAAACCTTTGTCACACGGACTTGATAAGTATACAGACACAGATACATTCAGAGAACCAAGTTTGCCCGTCGTCTGACTATCGTTTCTCTAATTTCTTATATGGATTATCATTACTCCGACTGTTCTTATGTGGATGACCATTAAACAGACTGTTTTTCTTCGTCTTTTAGTGATATGCAGCAACGAATAATTTATGTACGACGTAGGACTGACCATATTCGGACTGTTCTTAGACTATGTATACTGGGACTGACCATACCCGGTCAAGTCAGACTATCTATACTTGGACTAACCGTAATCGGACTGTTCTTACCAGGACTCTAGTTGGTGCAGAGAAATGAATAAATATTTCATGAGCAAATATTATATCTTTCCTCGGATTGTTCTTATTAGTGATTGACCTTAATCGAACGGTTTCAACTTGGAATTAAGCGGTAAACAGAATGAATAATTTCGGTGAATGAATAGTATTTCTATTGGAACTATGTGTGTTGAGTCTTTACTTATTTGTATGACCTTATGAACTAAGACTGGACTTAATTGGACTGTTCTTATCCTTACTTGGACATACTAGGACTGGTCTTACTTGGATTGTTCTTATCCTTACTTGGACATACTAGGACTGGTCTTGATTGTTCTTATCCTTACTCGGACATACTAGGACTGTTCTTACTTGGATTGTTCTTATCCTTACTTGGACATACTAAGACTGGTCTTGATTGTTCTTATCCTTACTCGGACATACTAGGACTGGTCTTACTTGGATTGTTCGTATCTTTACTAACAAACTAGTACTGGTCTTGATTGTTCTTATCCGTACTCGGACATACTAGGACTGGTTTTACTTGGATTGTTCATATCCTTACCCGGACATACTAGGACTGATCTTACTTGGATTGTTCATATCCTTACACGGACATGTACCTACATGGAGTTCTTTATCCAGAATGTAGTTAACTGCTTACGATCTTTGGAAACGTAGGAATCTTTTGATGCTTTGCCTCTGGAGCACCTCACAACTGCCCACACGATCTTTGAAAATATGAAACCATGTGACCGTTTACATAAAGGTTAGTGATCTTTCTATTCCCCGAACACCCAAGGAAACTACTCAAGAAATATGACTACCAAAGAAAACCTACTATCCAAAGAGAATGATTAGCCAAGAAACCTTCTATCTAAACAACTGACCATCCGAACGATAACTGACTATCCAAGGAAACCTACTATCCAAGAGAATACTATCCAAAGAAAAGTATTACACAAGAAAACTGACTAACTAAGGAATAGGTAAGAAAACTGACTACTCCAAGAAACCGACTAATCAAGGAAACTAATTAGCCGAGAAAACCAGTTAGCCACGGATTCTGACTAGCCAAGAAAACTAACTAGACAAAGAAACTAATTGCTCAAAGAAACGAACTAACCAAGTAAATCTAACACTCAAAGAAATCGACTAGCCAAAGAAACTTACTAGCCCATGAAACATTAGCTCAATAAACCAACTACTAAGTAACCAACTATCCAAAGAAAGTGATAATCCAAGAAATCTGACTACTGACAGAAAGAGATTAGTCAGGAAAATGTACTAAATAAAAAAAACTGACTAGCCAAGGAAACCAACTACTGAAAGTAACCAGCTACCTGAGGAAATTGACAATTTAAGAAATCTTACTACTGACAGAAAGAGGTTAGCCAATGAATTGTATTAACCAAGGAATCTGGCCACTGCCAAGGAAACCGACTAATCAAGAAATACACTCAAATGAGAAGTGAGTACAGATATGAACTGCTATAAATAATCGCATCACCATCAACACAAAAAATATATCTCTAACTGGACGGATCCGCAACTTGAGTAATTTTTCTTTATCGGCAAGTAGGAGATGCCACGTAAGTGTTATTGATCGCACGACGCGAAGAAGAACCGTTACTTCTGGTGATATAAAAAATCTGCTGATATCGAGATCGCGTGGGAGGTTTTTGTGTGCATAATAATGTGTTTATTAAGGAATTGTATTTACCATTGTACACTTTGTGAGTTAAATGAGAAAATAATCGTAGTAGACGTATATAGACATGATAATGAGCAAAACAACGAATTGAAATTATAAACAGTAAGTCAATGACTTAGGTCAGTAAGATAAATAAGTAGCTGTGTGACCGTACTGTTAGTAAACGCCTACATATATTTAAGTGTGTGGATATCCATCGACACTAATTAATAATAGACATGTATTTATATAAGTTGTGTGTATGTGCGTATCTATCTATCTATCTATCTATCTATCTATCTATCTATCTATCTATCTATCTATCTATCTATCTATCTATCTATCTATCTATCTATCTATCTATCTATCTATCTATCTATTTATCTATCTATCTATCTATCTATCTATTTATCTATCTATTTATCTATCTATCTATCCATCCATGGCGGAGTAAATTTGCCTATCCCTAGCGCTTAATTGTTATATATAAATTGTTAAATTGTCGAAGTGACCCGACTTTGGGCACTCCCTTATGATGGTATTTTTCTGCGTGTCTTCTGAAGAATTATTAATAAAATAAATTAAGATTCTCATCACTTGTAATTAGTTATGGATGATTAATTAATAATAACCATTAACTATTATCTGAATGTCTATCTACCTATATATCTACATATCTATCTAACTATCTATCTATCTGTGGCAGTTTACATTTATCTATCCCTATTTCTAAACTTAATTGTTGTATAAATTGTGAATGTCAAATTGACACGACCTAGGGCACTTCTTATGATGATAATTTTTGTAAGTGTCAAAGCTGTGAGTAAACAACTCATGTGGAGAACATGCTAGAAAATTGCTGATGCAATCCAAACCAGTTCTAACTGCATGAGTAGTTTTTTTTTTACTAATAGTCTGACACGTGTTCATTACAAACTCATCCAATGGATAAGGAGTAAAAAGTTATATTGTTGAAGAAAGTCTATATTCTAATCACTTTGATTTGAATGAAACTCGAGTCTGGTCATAAAGGCGTTTGTTAGCTTATGGTAAGTTAACTGACTGATCAAGAAAGAATGATCAAAATATTTCGTAACTGTTTGCTATTGATCTATCATTTGAATTAGATAATGCTTTATGAAATCAAACCATTATTTCTATGTTCACTATTTTGATTACATTGTACATTATACTTGTGAATTTTGATCACTGCTATATTTCTTATGGTGTGTGTGTATCGGACTAAAGAAATTGTTGCAGGATTTGTAAGTTGAGAATGTTTGTAAGAGAAAGAGAGTTTTAGAAATGAAATATGCATGAATTTTAGCGCTGCCTTAATCTGACTTTTGCAGAGAGAAGTGCACCTTTTTTTTGTTTGGTGCATATGATCCATTTATTGACCTTCAACATAAGTGAGAAAGTGAGTGGATGGAGGCTCAGTAAATATAGATTCAAAATAGGATTTATCTTCTCCTTTAGTAAGAAGATTTCCACCTTCAGAAATATTGTGTGATGGTAGATGTTATCTTTAATGTTGTGGAAGAGAGAAAACGTTTAAGGCACCCGCATATCAGTCAAATGAGAGAGGCGAGAAGTGTCTGCTGGAGAACTATTAATGACATAAATTAAGATTCTCTTCACTCTGCTTTAATTATTTCTGTAGTTTAAATTTATTTTATTTGTTACCGTTACTTAACACTTCCTCCTTTGCCGGGCCAAGTGGATGTAATAAATAACATTATTATAGTCGTCATTTATTTTTATAAGTGTAAAATTATTTTGACATATGTCACTATCACAATGTGTGTTACTATTTTGTCCGAAAAGTTTCAGCTGAGAGACCAGAGGCTCAGAATCGATAGCTTTTCTTTGCTCTTAATTTTATAAATAAACACATTTGTTAACTGCTTCTAACCAAGATTTATTTTGTTCTTACAATCTTTCTCCTTTTTTTTGGCGCAAATCTATACAATAATAATCAATTAAATTCAGTATGAAAGCTTACTGAGCCGTCAGAATTAACCTTTTGAACTCTCGGTAAATTATAATTATTCTTCTAATGTCGCCATGCTTCCTAAATTTAAATTAAATCTACATCTTCTTAGACCATATACAGCAGAACAAGGAAATCATTGCAATTACTTAAAATCGATGTATTTTGTATGCAATTTTGTTTACTTTAATTAATTACATTTACAAACGCAAGCTTGCATCGTCTGGGCTAGGACTTTTGTCAAACATGTTGATTTTCAAAAAATTAGTTGTTGTTTTTTTCCTGCCATTTCTTTTTTCCTTTTCCTTTTGGAATACAGATAAGATCAAACTCTTGCAGCTCTTCACATCATCGACCTATACGAGCAATTGATAATTAGCATTTCATTAAAACCACTATCTCCCCTCTGTCGTGTTATGCGTTCATGTCTTTGTTTACAATGTAAACATAAGTGTCAATTTTTCGCGCCCTCCCCCCCCTCCCCACCGTGCAGTACAAAAACTCAAATTGTGACCCCGTTTTTCGGAGTTGCGAATCCGTCTAATTATTTATCTAAGATTTCACTGACGAATAACAGGCTTATCATTGAATTCTGTCGGTCTCACTGTTAATTCCTTAGACAAAAGAATTGTACTACCAAACAGTAATATCTTGGATTCGGATCACGTGACCATCAAAGACTGACCAAGGTGAGAATATGCAGGCTCAGAATTACGACAGTTAAGTGTTGAGTTGTCCCTACTTCTTGCCATATGCAGCATGAAGTTGCGCAGACAGCGAAAGACAAAGGAATGACAATGAAAAAATGAAATTGTACGAACATCGAAAGACAAGACAAACAGAAGTGATATAATAAAGAAATGAAATTCCACCCTAGGTCTCCCCCGAGCTTGTCTTTCTTTCTGCATAAAGAAAAAAAAATCAATCCAATAGCAAGGATCTGGTGAGGGAGCACTTTTAATATGTGTTCTGTGTATCACACACTATAGCCGCACGTTTGATATGAATTGATGAACACGATTCCGATATATTGCCCCAAACTCCCCACCCCTACCCCGCGAAAGATGATTGTCGTTTCACTCAACGCGAGCCAGCGAACTCAAACATCAACTTTTCAAACCCCAATCTCACACGTGACACGTATCTGAGTGCACCGCAAATACTCTCAAAAAACAAGTGTCTCATTTCATCCTCGTGTATCTAACTAATTGCAACAGCTACACACAGACACACAAGCAGCGAAAGAGGGGGGGGGAGCAATTGTCCAATCTTATCCCTATGCATACTGCAACGGTGGCCCAACAGATGGGCGGGCGACAAGAGGTTTGCGACAACCGGCTAGCGACAACTGGCTTACACATAACTTACATCTGTAGAATAAATTAGATAATTACTTAGGTTTTTTCTGTTGTTTAGCAAAATGTCGTATATCGTATTATGCACAAGTCACTTGCTGTTCGCCAGTTATTGCTAGGCATGTGTCTGGAATAAGATTCCAATTAGAAATACAGTTAATAATGATTATCAGTTTCCATAATTCACTTTTAAAATAATACAATTTATATTCTCAGTTTCCACTCTCAAACAGTCGTTAAGTTTCATCTTCCAAAAGGGATTTGCCAGTCTGGACTGAGAGTGGAAACTGAGCATTTAAATTGTATTATTTTTTAAGTGAACTGAGTTTCACCTGGACTTAATAACAGGAGTTCACTAAGACGTCCACTTGCTGCCTCAAATTGACAATACAACAGGAGTTCATTAAGACGTCCACTTGCTGCCTCAAATCGACAATACAACAGGAGTTCATTAAGACGTCCACTTGCTGCCTCAAATCGACAATACAACAGGAGTTCATTAAGACGTCCACTTGCTGCCTCAAATTGACAATACAACAGGAGTTCATTAAGACGTCAACTTGCTGCCTCAAATCGACAATACAACAGGAGTTCATTAAGACGTCCACTTGCTGCCTCAAATCGACAATACAACATCCACAAAAGGGTTCCGAGCACTTTGAAAAGGACTGTTTAAGAGGAAGCATTTTGTTTTGCACACAACACTTACGTCATATTGCTCTCAATACGTAAGATTTTCAGTGTCTGACTGCAAAACAGGCAAGGCGGAAATGCACGAGTGAAGCTCTCAGTGTGACGTCATGTCTGTTCATCTTGAACAAGAGTCCGTGGAAGCGGAAATAACTGTCGGCCGTTTACTTGTGGACGAAGTGAAACTTTGAGAGACCGGATACGTTGGCTAGTGGTAGTTCAGGCTGCCATTTTCTTAGTTAATTCATGTGTCTGCTTATCAGGAGTGTGTAACATTTCTGAATCAATCCGTAATATTCTACAAGTATTGTATATAATTGTATGCAACAATCTGACATAGAATGTGTGTAAAAGACTCTAGGTCCCTGTATAAGTCATATTATGACATTAAATGTGTGTAACAGACTGAGTTAGTACCTATATTAGTTATATTATGACAGTGTAGCTTCAAGAGTCAAAACCTATCTCAGTTATGACATTGAAAGTGTGTAACATTAGGAGTCAATACCTATCTCAGTTATGACAAGAAAAGTGTGTAATGTCACGAATCATTGCCTACCCTTATGACATGGAAAGTGTGTAACATTTAGAGCCAATACTTATCTCTGTTATATTTTGACATGAGGAGTATGTAACTTTGTAACATTTAGAGCCAATACTTATCTCTGTTATATTTTGACATGAGGAGTATGTAACTTTGTAACATTTAGAGCCAATACTTATCTCTGTGATATTTTGACAGGAGGAGTATGTAACTTTGTAACATTTAGAGCCAATACTTATCTCTGTGATATTTTGACATGAGGAGTATGTAACTTTGTAACATTTAGAGCCAATACTTATCTCTGTGATATTTTGACATGAGGAGTATGTAACTTTATGAAACAATATCTATCTCGGTTATATTAAGACAGTCCCTATTCAATTCCAGTTTGGTTCAACAAAATGTTTCGCTTGCCAATACTTACCGCTTAACTTGCCAGAAATTATACCTTGGCATGCCAATACATAACGCTTAACTTGCCAGAAATTATACCTTGGCATGCCAATACATAACGCTTAACTTGCCAGAAACGATACTTTGGCTTGCCAATACACAACGATTAACTTGCAAGAAATTATACGTTGGCTTGCCATTACACAAGGTTTAACCTGCCAGAAATGATATTTTGGTTTCCCAATGCACAATGTTTAACTTGACAGAAACGATACTTTGGCTTGCCAGATTGTATTGGCTATGCTAAATTTAATTTGACAAACTAAAATTTACTGTTAGCTAACTAAATCTTGAAAGATATTTAAAAAACCAAAACTTATGACTGGCGTTTTGGGCCACAATTCAAGAGTGGTGGAGCCCAATGTAGAGATTGCTAAATGTAACTTTCACCTTGTGAAACCCTATGTAGCGCGCCAAAGTCACAACGTTGAGTTTGCTAAACATAACTTTCAGCTTGTGAAACTTATTTATCGCGCCAAAGTCACAACGCATCATCTACTTAGCTGAAAATCCATACGTTTGGGCTGGATCAAACTTTACCAGGACGGTAATCGAGATAGGTGGCAGAGAGGTATAAAGCACTACTAGCTCGCCTGCAGAAGGTTTGGGAATCGAGACCACCTGTAATTACAGAAATTTGTTTTCTCACGACAAATAGATGGACCCTCACTGCTCTTTAAGTGACGAAAGTTGAGATTAACGACCCTGAACTTAAACGCGTACAGGGCTTTCGTAAATTAGAGTAATCTTTAACCAATATTATTGTCATTATTATTTAAAGCAATCATTAACCACTATTATTGTCATTATTATTAAAGCAATCATTAACCAATATTATTGTCATTATTATTAAAGCAATCATTAACCAATATTATTGTCATTATTATTAAAGCAATCATTAACCAATATTATTGTCATTATTATTAAAGCAATCATTAACCAATATTATTGTCATTATTATTAAAGCAAACATTTCCTTTTTAAATGAACATTTCAGTTTTAAATCAACTGAGTGTTTTCAAGATAAATATTTAGCCTCGTTTAAAAATTACCAGAAGCCTACACAACGAGCATTTGTTAATCTCATTTAAAGATTTCTGGAAGCCTGCATAGCATGCTCTTGTTAATCTTTTGATTACGACAAGCCTGCACAATGTCACTGGTTAATCTTATTTAAAGATTACGAGAAGAGTGCATGACGTCACTTGTTTTGGAAGTTCGTGTGTTATTATGTAGGTCACGTCACTACAAAATTATAAATAACTGAACACAAATCTAAATTTCTGCGGTCATGCTAATTTCACAAAAGTCTTTCTTTTTTTTTTTTTCATCCCTCTACTCGCCGCCTTCATGTACTCTATAAAAATTCGGAGTGGAAGAAGAAATTTTCACGATAAAAAATATGTTATTTATGTTAAAGTATTTGAAAATAAAAGTTGTTAATTTGTAAATTCATAATATCTTAAGACAGGAGACAAGAGAAGAAAATTTAGTTTTGATAAAAGAGTTACAGAACACACAAATCTATGAAACGATACACAATATGGTTGTAGAAAGAAGATTTTTATTCTGTGATTCAAACGTCTGTTGAGACCACTTCCCTTTTTCAAAATAAAGTTCTTGAAAGTTTAAAATGTAAAAAATGTGAATGACATGTGTCTAAATCTTGGCACATTTCACATTAATGCAGCAATTAAGAACGACAATTTAGATAGATACTTGAATGAAATATCATCAACAACTAGCAGATGACAAAAAATATTGTTCCACAAATTTCATTCAAAAATTGTTTTAGGTTTGCAGAATTAATCATTCACTTTTCTACAATAACCATAAACCATGTATATATTCAGCGTATTATTTTTGTAGTTTACTCCCCCTCATTCACTGATCTCCTCTGGTGCAAAGTACTCACGTGACGTCATCCATGCATGCACTCCATCTCGATGTTTTGTGCTCATAACCTAAAGATGTTACTACGAACACAACAATGTAATTTTTTTTTATCAACATCCAAAGATGTTATTACGAACACAACAATGTAATTTTTTTTTATCAACATCCTTCCATTTTAGAGATCAGCGGCCCTGAATGACCTGCCTTTAGAATTTAGATAAACTTGACTTTTCTCTCTAAGGTTTGTAAAACCATCTTTATCACGTGCAACCATAACCTATAGTTCTATTATCTTTGTTCGTTTTCTTTATTTCAATAGCTGACTTCATTATAAATGTTTTGCATGAACAACACATACAAAATATCTGTAAAATTATTTCAGACACGCGACTCTTAAGATGTAATCCAATTATCCTAACACCGAACACGTTCTTTCGAGGCATTTCACGATGTTGTTCTGCACTTTGCACCAAAAAAAACAAACAAACAAACAACCACACACATATTTCTGGTGAGGGAATGTATTAGAGATTGGCTTTAGCTGCGATGCATTACAATAAAAACACTAAACGAATGAAGGCTCAAACCTCAGAAGGCACTGATCGATACAGTGTTCCATTCCCTGCAAACAAACAAAAGACGGGCATCCGTTGCTCCAACACTGGAAAATGCTTCAAATAAATATTGCTAATAATATGATGTTAAGTGTAGTGGACCATCGAAAAGATAACCAACTTAGAACGCAACTAAGGATGCACTGTCAATCGCCTCCCCTGAAGACGCAATTCATTATTCGCTGACTCACAGAAATACTAACAAAATCCGTAACATAGCTTTAGCTCAAGAAAGAAGCATATTTTCCCAAGTTACTTAGATGTACAAATCTAGTGAGCTTTTCTCCACAAATTCCATTATGGGTGCTGACAATAAACAGTGAACAAAATAAACACTAGGCACCTTTATACAGAAAGTGTTTATAATATCTAGACGCCTTACCCTGAGTGTAATGAACATATCTAGACACCTTTAGGTGGAATATGTTGACAATTATCTAGACAGTTTTAGGTGAATGTATTGATAATATCTAGACACCTTTGGGTTCACTGTATTGATAAAATTTAGAACCCCGTTAGGATGAATGCGCTGATAATATCTAGACACTTTTAGTTTGAATATACTGATATCTGGACACCTATAGTTAGAATGTACTAAAATATCTAGACACCTATGCGTTGAGTGTACGGTTAATATCTAGAAACCTTAGGGTTGAATATGCTAATAATATATAGACACCAGTCTGTTGAATAATGACAATGAAATCAGAAAGGGTAAGAAAATATTTAAGTCAAGCCATCACAAATGCATAGATGCGTTTTCAATCTCTCCCCCCCCCCTTTTTTTTTTATTTTGTTAATACAATACACTTAAACGCTTAAGGTGAAAAATTACCGAAGAAGAAATTATCTTTCAAATAAAATTTCGACCAAGAGAACTTCCTGCAACAGTCGCAGAGAACTGGAGCGTAAGTGAGTTCTGTCGCTCGACATTGAGACAAAGCTAATTATATTATCATTCAATGCATGTACTGTGATAATATGTGGCTAAGTTTTCAGGATCAGTAATTTTTTTATTTCCCAGAGGCCGGTCTTCAACAAATGGCAAATCACAAAGGATTAACCTTCAAATATAGGTTTATTTTCGATTTAAAGAAAAGTTTGCAAGCTGAATGTAGTTGTGATTATATTGTGTTTGTTATTGGATTAAGGTTTCGTTTTAAAACAAGAAAGACTGCTTGCAAGCGGAGTGTAGCTTTAATCCCGGTTATCATGAAGGAATGTAGCTTTAATCCCGGTTATAATGAAGGAATGTAGCTTTAATCCCGGTTATCATGAAGGAATGTAGATTTAATCCCGGTTAGCAAGAAGGAATGTAGCTTTAATCCCGGTTAGCAAGAAGGAATGTAGCTTTGATGCTAGTACCAATAAAGAATGTAGCTTTGAGTGTTAAAGACGAATTCTTAGCCCATGTGTATTTTACTGGCAGATCGACATTCACTTTTATCTGAGACATTGATGTCGACGAGCTCTGAGCTGCGGAGCAATGTCAGAACGGAACCACTTTATCCCGGATGTTGATGTCGATGAGTGTTGAGCCGCCAAGCAATGCCAGAATGGAACCACTTTATCCCGGATGTCGATGTCGATGAGTGTTGAGCCACCAAGCAATGCCAGAATGGAACCACTTTACCCCGAATGTTGATGTCGATGAGTGTTGAGCCGCCAAGTAATGCCAGAATGGAACCACTTTATCCCGGATGTTGATGTCGATGAGTGTTGAGCCGCCAAACAATGCTAGAATGGAACCACTTTATCCCGGAAATTGATGTCGATGAGTGTTGAGCCGCCAAGCAATGCTGGTGCAGAACGACACATGAGACCATAGACCGGTTCAACAGACCACATGTGCACCTGCCGCTATGACATTCACTGGGACGCCAACAACCGCGCAAAACCACAACTCCCTACCACCCCCAATGTAATTAGGTGATAGAAAAATGTAATGGGATGCTCATGGAAATGCTGAAACGTCTAGCAGACAGTAACCCCACTAACTGGGACCAATACTTATCAACAGCCCTTTTCATGTACCGTGAACTTCTGCCTTTTTGGCTCTTGTATGACTGAGATGTCCGAGGCTCATTAGAAATATTGTGCCAGTTGTGGACGAAGGAACAGATAACCCCAGAACTAAAAGCGGTTCATCGGTATGCAAACGAACTGAAAGACAGTTTACAAATGGTCAGGGACCTAGCACAAGCAAACTTATCTAAAGCCAGACAAATACAGGCCAAGTACTACAACAAAAAGGGCCAGTGAAAAAAATGCCAGAAATAGGGAATAATGTCTTGTAACTGCTTCCTACTCATACTAATAAACTGGAAGATGCTTGGCAAGACCAATTCGTGGCGACTGAAAAATTATCGGCCACCAACTATGCCATTAAAATAATGGGTAAAATCAAGTGCTATCACATTGACTGCTCAAACTTTGAACTCTGAATTGCTCTCTGCATTGCTTTGCCAGTCCTAATTCTTCCCGACGTCACCCTACCATTTATCGTCCACACAGGCACATTGCGAGTAGGTATTACAGCAGTTCTGTTGCAGGAGCACCCTGACAGTGAAATAAACCCGGTACCAATCGTGTACGCAAGCCAAATGCTTTCTGATGCAGAATTGTGCTTTAACACGTCAGAGATTGAAATCTTGGAGATAGTTTTGGAAATTTGAGAAATTTATTTGTGTGGTCGTGAGTTCGTGCTGCAAACAGAACACCAATCACTCGTTTATTTATCCAGAGTAAGCATGCAAACGCACGTGTTATGGATTGGTCACTCTTAATGCAGCAATATACGTTTTGCTTAGAGTACATTGCAGGAAAAAACAATAATGATGCAGACTTACTCGCCATATGGTCGCCGAACGACACACGACGCACGCACACATTGGGACATAATCCCCGTCCAATTAGTCGGCTAAGGCCGGATGCCTCAGAATTCAGACTGTTGACCCACTGAAATTGTTGTCCTCATAAGGTCAAAACTTAAATTTCATAACGCAACCACAAAGTCGCTGAGACGTTAACTATTCATTAACTCCATTGATTTTTTTTAATTATTTGAATTTGAAACTAAATGTTGTGCTTGTTTTTTGCTTTGTAAAAGAAATCGCATTCGTGTAAAATCACCACTTTTCTAAAGAATAATTTAAACTCGTCACATATGTGAGAAAAAAGTGCATAAGAATTGTATGCCATTATCTTGATATTTCCTATTTAATCGAGTTCATTGTGGTCATTACTGTTTTGCATTTTGAAGTGTTTTAATTCTATTGTAACTTCGTATTAAATTGTCTCATTGTAATTGTTATGAATACTTACAATATCGTTCTATTTTAAATTAATGAACCTTTGATAAATATAGCATTGAAATAGGAAATATAGACTTTTGGGTAAACATCATTCATCTTATAAATAATTGTCCACAAGTCTTTGCCTAGAAATAAGTGTCCACAAGTCTTTGCCTAGAAATAAGTGTCCACAAGTCTTTGCCTAGAAATAAGTGTCCACAAGTCTTTACCTAAAAATAAGTGTCCACAAGTCTTTGCCTAGAAATAATTGTCCACAAGTCTTTGCCTAGAAATAATTGTCCACAAGTCTTTGCCTAGAAATAATTGTCCACAAGTCTTTGCCTAACTATTTTTCCCGAAGCAGCTCGAGCTCTCTCTGTGCATTGTTTTCAACAAATCTGTCATATAAACTATCATCATCATCATCATCATCATCATCATCGTCAGATTCCTTCGGAAATGATCATTTGAATAATGTTGCCCGATTGTGAAGTATAAGACAGACTGTGATAACACGGTATACTTTGGCAGGATTCAGTCTCAGACCACTGTGGAGGCAGTGCCATCATTTCTTAGCAACCCTTATGCTCCTCTCAACAGTGGTTCGAGTGGAACTGTGAGCAAAGTTATAATTTTGTTCTTTGGCATTTTGAGGATTAAGTATAGGGGTCATTAGCCAGTCCATGTAGCCACTGTCTCCTAATATGAAACCATTGAGTGGTTTGTTGTTGTCTTCAAAAACTTGAAACAATAAAGACTCACGCAGAATCCTGGCATCAATCACTGATCCAGGCCATTTGGCAACAACATTGATGAACACCAGTTCGGGGTCACAGATCACCTGTAACAATAAATGCTAACTACTGTACTATATAAATCGGCAATAAAAAGTTTAATTTATATTAAAAAAATATTGTTGCAAAATTGAATAATGCAATTAACACATTACAATATATTAATAACTATCAGGATAAAGGTAAATATATTACAAAACTATTACAAAAATATATTAAAGAACATTTTCATGAAAAGTAAATAAATAAACAGGAGTTAAACAGAAAAGAGAAAGATTAATTAAAAGAACATTTATTAACAAGCATATTTGCTTACACTCAATAGCAGTAGATTTATTAGATTTATTTGACTCTGTTGGTACCCCGCTACTTGACGTCACGAAATACACAACAATTTTTGAAGTCGTCGCTCCGTTGGCTCGTGTACAGCCCCCAGAGGTTCGAACCTCACATTTAAACGATAAACAGGACGGACTAACAAACACACTGACAACGGACAGACAGACCGACGGACAGACAGAGACGCTATGGCTACAATAAATGAATTTTAACACGAAACGAAAAGAACAAGAATTGACACAAAGCCAATGAACATTAAGAAAATATTTATATAAAGTAAAGAACGAATTAAAAGAAATAACAATACACTGCAATTATATTTATGCTGAGCTCCAAGCTCGGAATCTAATCAGAGAAATTAGCTTCCCCTTAACTGTCTCTGAGTCTCTATGATTTCTTTTTATAAAGTTCGGTCGAGTTCCCGATTTTCTTAAAGAGTTAATATGTATCGTTGCACACTCCTGGCCAAAGTACTTTGTTACTTAACTGGGAGGAGTTGAATAGTGCAGGAAGTGTCCCAGGTTGATCACACAGCAACCAAAGATTCATATACGAAGAATAAAATAAAAATCCTGCAATATATAATATAAAGGGCTCAGAGACTACTAACATAATTTCCCTATATTTACTAATTAAAAGCTAATCATTTCTCTGAGTACAATATCACTAACCTGAAATAGAATGAGTTAGTTTTACATATCAATTCTTTATCAAATGACATTCTATACATTAATTATTAATTTAAAGTGATGTAAAAGCAGCCAGCTTACCTTTCGTTTTCGGCGAAAAACCAAGGATTAAAGAAAAACTGTAATGGTATAATGATACACTCTTTTCAAGCCTTCTGGCTGATCTATACTTATAAATTTTTAACAGTTATTAAAACTGGGCTATCCCGACACTCTATCAGCGTTGGATCCGATGAGGGTGTCCTTGTGGAAAAAGCAAAGTGAGTGGGAGATTTTCCCTATTTATAGTTTTGTTTTGATTTGTCTTTCTGACCTCAGGGTCAACTTGCTCACGCTTTCATTCATAGTGCGTCATCCGTGCAAGCTTGTTTTAGACTGCCATAATTAAATACTGCTATATTTAGATATAGCTTTCTTCACTTATTAATTGGATCCCTCTCATTGATGATGCGATACGTGCGTCATCCGCACAAGCCTGCTCTAAACCGCCATAATTAGACATAGCCTTCCTCACTTACTAATTTAGTTAAAATGTCATTCCCTCCTATATTTAACTTTAAATATTTATAGCTGGGATCCGGGCGAGATTTACAGAAGATCCTGACAGACTCTAAAAAATAAAACAGCTGTAATAATTTAATGATATACGTTTTGTTTTTAAAGAATTTTACTTCTGAGATGCTAAATGTGAACATAAAGTCAGTTAAAAGCACGTTAATAATGTACAATCACAAATGATTATAACACTTTTTAAATGCAGCTTACCTGTACGTTGATGGAGTGGAAGTTTTTCCTATTTACAAACTCGTGTTCATTTTCAGTCGGTGCCTGTATTCTCACCTGCATGCAATCTATGCAGCCTATCGTGCTCGGAAAGTGTTGCATGTCAAAAATTTAATTTATTTTGTGCCAGCTCTTCTCTGATGGGCAGTTTAATCCATAAGTGCGCATGCCTCATGAAAGCATCTGTCACTCGTTGAATCGTTCTACATGCCGTTCGACTGATTTACATCGATTAATTCGCCAATTACATCTTGGAATGCACCAGTTGCATAAAAACGCAACAAAACTTGAAGGACGGGAGTGAGGGATCCCATCCGCTTAAGTGGATAGTCAAGATCTGCAATCAGCTCATCCGTCAGCAAATAAATGTCTTTCGTCTGAAGCGAAACTTTTTAAATACTTGAGGGTCGTCAAATATTTCTAACGGATGTGTTCTATCTCGAAATACTCGATTTCGCCTCAACAATCGCCTCAAGATGTGCTCGGTGAGGCAAGAAAAGTTAGAGTGGAATTATTATTTTGCAATCTATTATGTGCACTAACCGCGACTCTTATGAATATTCACTCTATTATTATTGCCACTGCAATGATGCATACATTCTCTTGTTGACATATTTGGTCTTGTTTTTAGTATATTTTCTGGGAGATTAGTACTTGTGATGGGAGATTAGTAGTTGTGTTGGGAGATTAGTACTTGTGATGGGAGATTAGTAGTTGTGTTGGGAGATTAGTACTTGTGATGGGAGATTAGTAGTTGTGATGGGAGATTAGTAGTTGTGTTGGGAGATTAGTACTTGTGTTGGGAGATTAGTAGTTGTGCTGGGAAATTAGTGGTTGTGTTGGGAGATTAGTAGTTGTGTTGGTAGATTGGTAGTTATGATTAGAAATTAATGGCTGTGCTGGGAGATTAATATTCGTGTTGTTTGGCAGGAACATGGAGTGAAGTTTGCTACAATAATGTATGCATTCGATGAAATGTGTTGTTTTGATGGTTACCGTGCACACCACTTGCTGTTTAAGGTTAATGGAGAATATATATGGAAACCTCATACTACTTGGCGATTTATTCTTTATGAGCTGCCTGGAGTGCGCGCGCTGTTTGAGTGTGTGAACGTCAACCCATGATACGGGTATTCCACGTTATTGTTGAAACAAAGTGTGTTATTTGTACCCAAATAATGTCATCAAACCATTTAAACGAAATAGCAAATAATCATTGTTTCTAAAAAATACGCCATAAAAAAACCCGCGATATGTACATAACATAAAATACAGTCGACATGGCTCTATGAACAGGATTCAAAACACGGCTAAAATTGAAATATATTTCAGATTTGATAATATTCATGAGGAAAGTAAAAAAGAGTTTCTATGATGATCTAATAAAAGGGCGTGGCTTGTTTTATTTCAAAAGGAAGTCTTCTGTGTATGTTATTTTACCTATGACGTCATGTCATCGATAAATCTTAAGGCCTCCACACAGATAACTGTCTTAATTAACAAACTGTCTAGGAGAACATGTCGTTTAATATATTTTTCGCCCTGTCCACATATAAAGTCGTATTTTCCATTCTTAAATTAGAAGTCACATGGACTAAATATATGTGATTTGGAACTGTTATGTGACTTTCTTTTTCATGCCTTCATACTATTTATTCAATGTCATGTGATACAATAATGCAAAATGGCTGCTTCTATGGGCGTTACAGAATTCAATGACAGCAATGGTGAAGTACAAGATGTTGTTTTAGCTGCATTGGCTGGAACCTTTAACAAAAAAAAAAAACAAAACAGAATGGATCTCACGCAAGGGTCAGCACGGTGCATATGCACAACCTCTTTCTCTTGTTCTTTATTGCTTCTAAGTCCAAACATGCTTCCTCTTTTCTTGCTTGTACATTGACCTCCATTTTATCTGGCCGGTCTTTGCTGGTGTCCCGTACACGTCAGTGTACGCTCGAGTGAAGGTCGTTCAATGGTATTTTTATTTTTTACTTTTAGCATCACATAACTTGACAGACATCTACTATTGGCTATGACATTTTGACGTCATTACCCGAATGTTTTAGGAAAATGGGACAGTTTCTAAACTGTAAGACAGCCACATAAGTCATGCCATAGGGATGTTTTCGTGAGACATTTGTCTGCCAATGGTAAGACATGTCTCATGCAACAGCTTTAAAAGACAAATGTCTTACAAATGTCTTGTGTGTGCAGAGCCATACACTTTCCCTGTTCTGTACGCTAGATATGTGCGACGATGTAATTTGCCATAGACACTTAAGATATATAACGAACATATAAAGTAATACAGATGATGCACCTATTTTAGCCAGTATCACTTTTCTGAACAGAACGCTAAGTTAGCGATAATTAGGCAGTCAAGGTATCGCCACCAAGTGGACAGTGCAGATGTCCAGTGACACTTAGAGGACAGCATGAATTTGTTAAAGGAGAGGAGTTTTAGGAGTAAACACTCGAACGGAAATGGAATGGAAATGATGTCGTGCTCTAGGGAACTTAATAGCGCGACCAGATTCCTTAGTTAGCTTAAATACCCGGTTCAATTTCCTCCTCTTCACTACAATTTTCTTATCGAAGTCTGGCAGTAAGAGCGGATCTTGAGAAAGGTGCGCGGCTGCGCAGCTCATTACAAAATGTCGCGCAGCAGTTTCAAAAATTCAGCGCCCAAGTTTTGGTAGTGAGCTCAAATAACCGCCAGTTTCGCACACAAGAAAAATATTATAAAAAAAACGCTGGTGGTGAGTTGTTTGACGATAAATGTGTATACACTTGGACTGCAGATTGTATATTAAATGGTTTTAGTATAAATTATATAGAATTGAATTTGATTCTGGACTGTGCTTTTTTTGCACATGTGGTATGAATGGGGATAATGACATTTGTTGCATAGAATTAAGTTGAGAACAACAGTGTAAAAAGAGTGAAAGTGGTTTGAATGGGGCTAATAACATTTGTCGCAGAGAAGTAAATTGAGAACGCCAAGTGTAAAAACGAGTGAAAGTGGTTTGAATGGGGCTAATAACATTTGTTGCAGAGAATTAAGTTGAGAACAACAGTATAAAAACGAGTGAAAGTGGTTTGAATGGGGCTAATAACATTTGTTACAGAGAAGTAAATTGAGAACGACTAGTGTAAAAAGAGTGAAAGTGGCTTGTATCGGGCTAATAACATTTGTTACAGAGAAGTAAATTGAGAACGACTAGTGTAGAAAGAGTGAAAGTGGAAGAATTTAGACACAACAAATTTACATTCTGTTATTTTGGTTCCAGTGAAGCACGCCCTTCTTTTTTTAACTGTAATGTAATGTATCTGGGTAATTAGTAGGTGGGTTGGGACTATATGATTTTAAGACGGATCAGGTTATCCTTAATAAGCAAGAAGTCCCATCTATGGGGAATGTTAATTGCATGACAGTAGAACATTTGTCTACATATATATGTGATCTCAAAATAGACTTCTGAAAACGCCAGTTAGATCTGCCAGGTGGAATAGGAGAAAGGCGTCTCATAAAATTTTAATATATATAAATCAAGATTGCCTCTTACATGTAATTAATTTAGTTAGTGATTATTAAATAATAGAAATTGATATTAATAATTATAAATAACGTAGGCATCAATCATCACACTGTGTGTAACTGTGCTAAACTGTTATGTATTTACTGTGCTAGCCTATGTACATTACTACTGTGCCTTCAGGGCCAAGCCAGCTATGTATGTTACTGTGCTTTCAGGGCCACGCCAGCTATGTATGTTCCTGTGCCTTCAGGGTCATGCCAGCTATGTATGTTACTGTGCCTTCAAGGTAATGCCAGCTATGTATGGTACTGTGCCTTCAGGGTAATGTTTTCAAATTCAAGCACATTTTTATCAAATGCAACAATTTACGAAGGATACAATCGAACATATTTCTGACATATTCAAATGTATCACTGATATCCTCATCCATATTTATGTCCCTTCTCTCTTCTAAAATCAAGCAGATTATAGTTCTTTGACAAGAACCTTTGGTACAGGACTACTACCCTTGTACAATTATTAAAATTATTATTTACTTTAGATGAGACAGATAGATAGATAGATAGATAGGTAGATAGATAGATAGATTGTCACATGTCCAGTTTTTATTTTATGACTCTGTCCTAATTTAGGCATTAATCATCAATATTAATTTATAGGATAATCCTCAACATTCACAACAGCTGGACCTGCCTAACTTATCTCCCTTTCAAATGCCTTAATCACAACTGATTGTTCACGACACCTAGTCAGATAAGTTAGTTGACTTCTTGCCACAATGTTATCTTCCTTTTATTTATAGATTAATAAATATAATTCTTTATTCCTCTATTCTTGGCTTGGCCCCCAGTGGCATTCCTTTGGTCGATTACATACACTTATGTAATTACATAGAAGGATAACAGTTTAAGAAAATTAACAATAAAATTTTTTACAATAAAATTAAATTTGAAACAAGAAAATGAACAAATTGATTTCCGTGAATACAGAATGTTACCGCACATCCTGAAAAGTCACATTATTGTACAACCATGAAAAATCTATTTCAATTTGTCTGTTTGGACCTACTTGTATAAAGCACATGTTGTTGTCGTCCATTGACATACGCTGACCTCCGAGACCTTTGGCAACCCTCGTGGTTCAACAGGCTATGATATGGTTTCAGCACAGATGTTCACTCACTGATGTTTCGGCTCCTGCTTCAATAGCTTGGACACCCCATCAATAATGTTGAGCAGTCAGATCAGAGTTCTTAGGTAAAACTCAGGACCAGCTGTAAATACATAGTTATTTATGTTACAGCTTCATGTGATAATAATGACTTCCATGGGCCTTATGGCAGCAGCGATAATAATCACTCTTTACAATCTTCACTAACTCACAATTTACATTACATGAAAATCCAAATATATAAAATCTTTACAAATATATATTTCCTTCGTTACTCCAAGGTTGCTCATGATATAATTTAGCTAGTGACTACATAGCATGTGTTAATTCTCCCATGATAACAATTAATCAATGGTAGTAAAATTACATATATGTGGCGTTTCACCACATTTACAAATGTAATATCACTGTGCCACTTAGCCTCTGTAGAAAAATGTATTATAGCAACAGCAATAAAATTCAAAGGTATTCTACATACATTCACAATACAAAATATATAGAATTGATTACAAGAAAGAATTTCAGTTTTAGAGAAATCAAGGTATTACCACTATGTGTTTCCTGATAGGTGCGGTCATGAGCGATGGATGGCTGTATCTATTTTTACCCCTGTAAGTCGGGCACTATTTCTGTCTGCACGTCTGATGTGGTGGTTTTATGAATGAAATAAAGGTGAACTCACATTTTAACACTACGTTATTGGCCGGTAAGCAAATGACCATACATAGGTTGTTAATATCTGGTTTTTGGTGTGACCTTTACCTGTGATCTAACCTACTTTCCCCAAACTCGTAAACAGGTATTTTGTCAATCTCTAAGCTTAATCCCATTTGGAAGTTTCTCAATGGATATGCTAGACTGGGGAAAAACATGTGTATAAGAAAAAAATAATAATATAAAAAAGGTTATCAGAATTATATAATTTGTTTTAATATATTTCCACATAGATAGATAGATAGATAGATAGATAGATAGATAGATAGATAGATAGATAGATAGATAGATAGATAGATAGATAGATAGAAAGGATAGATAATGGATATGGATGGATCAATTGATCAATCGATTGATAAAGAGACAGATATAGATAGATAGATAGATAGATAGATAGATAGATAGATAGATAGATAGATAGATAGATAGATAGATAGATAGATAGATAGATAGATAAATAGATCACGTGTCTACAAAGTTCAAATGCAGTGTCGTGTACACTATAATAAACAAATACATTATTTACGATTTTAAAAATATCAAGATATTTTTCAAAGTTCTATTAATGAAATAATTTTTATTTTTTTCATTTAGCAAAGATAGGCCAGTGTCAAAATATAAAAAATGTTAGGTCAAATATTCGCTGACAGATGTGTTTGAAATGTTTAAACGATTCCACAGCTAAAGCTATGACACCCTGCAAGACTGTAAACCCTGAGACATTGATTAAGTATAGAAGGTCAGTGTTCAAGTCGATAAAAGTCCTATACTCTTTCTCTATCACAAAGTCTCCCTCTTTCCCTCTCTAACGCACACACCACAGACACACATACACACACACATTTTTTGTTTGTATACTGAGACAGAGACTGAGAAAGATAAAGGATGAATAATCAATGGAAATACTGGACAGCACCATTGTGTAAACAAATTCACACACACAAAAAAATGTAGTGGTCGAGGAAAAGTGAACTGAAATCTTATTGAAACAACTTATCTGAGCAGCAGATTTTTATTGACGAAATGCGTACAAATTATTCGCATGATTGCTTTCGCTCATTTAATCGCACATATTCGTACGCGCTTACAAAATGACAAGCGCACAGTGTACACAGACCACACACGCACGTACAAGCAAATGCAAATACCATACCAGAGACAAACTCTCACATTCACAAACAAAATGCATGCGTATGAATACAGGGGCATTCGTGTTGCAGCTTGTATATATGGACTCATACGTACTGCTTGGACACATTCAAGAAGCACGTGACTTTAATTCTGTTTTCTTTCTTACTAACACTGAAGCCACCACATTTATTAGTGCACTAAGCATCAAAACTTCCTTTTGAAATCATTATTCTTAGCTGCTATTTAGGAAAGTGTTCTTTTCCGCCTGTCTTTAGTTTTTTCTTTTTCAATAACTGCATTTATACATTGAAAACAAACAGTAGGAAAGTAATTAAGTCATAAAACTGTCTTCTATAGTTGTTAACATTTGTGAGAAGAAAAAGAATTGGCAGTGTACGAGACTCACCAGTAGAATGCCTCTCTTTCAAATCTCGCCATCAGTCATCACCGTCAGTCATTGCATCAATCATCACCATCAGCCATTAGTCATTGCTATCAATCATCACCATCAGTCATCATCATAAGTCATCTCCCTCAGCCCTCAGTCATTGCTACCAGTCAACATAATTTATCATCAGCCATCGCTACCATCCATCGCATTATGTCATCAGTTATCGCCATCAATCATCATTCTTTGCAATTAGTTATCACCATCAATCATCAGTCATCGACATCAGGTGTCAATCTTTGCCATCTGTCATATATCAGACATCGCTCTCAGTCATCAATCAGTCATCCCTGAATTGTTGGTATTTGTGCAGTAAAAAAATACAAAGTAGAAGCAACACTCAAATATGTCCTCTTCGACAATCTTCTCAAAATTATGTTAACCTAACATTATATCTCCTTTGACTGGATATTTTTTCATCGCCATAGCGACGATGACTGGCACGTATCAAATCCTAAACTGCACGACAGGAATCACAATCTCAACTGTTCATATCACAGTCACTATGCATTGCCATCATTGGTGTGTTACAATTGATATTATCATACTTTCATCAAAGAGAAATATTACAGCATTATGATAATGCAGTAACTTAAAAAGAACATATTGTTAAATAGACTGGTTGGCATCATATATAAGCTTAGTTAAGAGGTGAAGGACTATTTTGCAAACTTTAACATTAGGTATAGTGTTATTTAAATTGACAAAGTGCATGTCTACAGTGAAAGTTATAAATATTATTGTCTCTTATATTTAATTCTCTATCGTAATGTAGTTAACTCATTCTAATCTTATTAAGCTCATCAGCTCTTTTGCCAAATCTTCTGTTCAACCATTTCACTGTTTATATGTGACAGGAGGCAAGCTATCTACCAGTTTATCTGCCATTCAAGTGATTCATAGTTTGATTTTATGTCTAACACAACGAGGTGTGAAAGGGATGAGTGTGATACATGATACTGTTTATATGTGACTGGGGGAAGGGGGCAAGCCATCTACCAGTTTATCTGCCATTCATATTTCCTGACTTTGAATGTTTTATAAGAATTTTACATTATATTATTTTAACTGTATATTTTGTAATTTAAAAAATACTTATATTTCATTTATAATTTTTCATTAGCAACATAACGTCCTAAATTTCTTAATTTCTATTAGAGAAGATTCTAAATTCTCTTCTGTCGTATTTCAGTGTAGAGATATTTCTTGCACGGCCTTCTTAACAGCAATATAGGCCCACGGACAAAAGCAGTGCACTGGGACCCTACCTACACAAACAATTACAGGAATAAAAATTGACAGCAAGTCACAACATACATAGATTAGCATGGGGCCCCCAGGCAACTACCCAGCGTGCCCATGCATTAAGACGGCACTTATTTCTTGTAAGTATTAGTTCACGGCAATTTGAAGATGCTTTAATACAAATCCATATATAGCATTTATTTTTCTTGCAGTGAGTGACTTTAAGCATTAAACCTTTTTCTTTTAATTTTGAGGCAAGTCCTGTAAAACATCCCGAAGTTAGACACGACCGGAACACTCGATCACTGAGAAATTGTTTCCCTCAAGACTAAAGATCACTTAAGAAGGGAACGCGTTGGACTCGTGCCGGTACGGGTTGCGTGTTGTTTCGTTCTTAACGAACTGGTTGCATGCATACTATTACCGGCTTGCTACTTCAGTACTATGTATATCTGGAACAAATATTCCTGATTTAGATCCAAAATTGCGGCTTGGTGTTTTAATTGTAGAGTCGAGATTTTCAAGAGTACTAATTTAACAGCTACGGGACATTATTGCTGAACCGGCTACTGACAGTCGTTGCCTTTCTACTACATATCGGTACAGTAATACTCTCTCTCTCTCTCTCACACACTCACACACACTGTGTGTAGGTGTTTATTTCGGAAGCGCGTTTCATTTATTGAAAACACTCACAAAGCACTGCTGTAAATTTGAAAAGTTCTTGTATACGCACAAACGGAATCCCAATGCAATGCTAATAATCAGCTACATAGAAATTAGAACGTGGTTTCAAATAAGCAAAGTTGGAATTAGGGCGTGATTACTAATAATCAAAATAGGAATTAGGGCGTGATTGTTAATAATCAAAGTAGGAATTAGAACCTGATTGCTAATAATCAAAGTAGGAATTAGGGCGTGATTGCTAATAATCAAAGTAGGAATTAGGGCATGATTGCTAATAATCAAAGTAGGAATTAGAACCTGATTGCTAATAATCAAAGTAGGAATGAGAACCTGATTGCTAATAATTAAAGTAGGAATTAGGGCACGCTTGTTAATAATCAAAGTAGGAATTAGAACATGATTTCTAATAATTAAAGTAGGAATTAGGGCATGATTGTTAATAATCAAAGTAGGAATTAGGACATGATTGTTAATAACCAAAGTAGGAATTAGGGCGTGATTTCTAATAATCAAAGTAGGAATTAGAACCTGATTGCTAATAATCAAAGTAGGAATGAGAACCTGATTGCTAATAATTAAAGTAGGAATTAGGGCACGCTTGTTAATAATCAAAGTAGGAATTAGAACATGATTTCTAATAATCAAAGTAGGAATTAGAACATGATTGCTAATAATCAAAGTAGGAATTAGAACCTGATTGCTATTAATCAAAGTAGGAATTAGTGCGTGATTGCTAATAGTCAAAGTAGGAATTAGATTATAATCTCCGGTCCTCTGAGCCTGAGAATTCTGAACTTCGAACTCCGACTTCAGCTTGACAAAAAAGAATGTTCTTCTATCGTCTAGCGTAATTAATTTCTAACTTTAAATCACAAACAACAGCGGGAATTATAACACGGTCCTTACAATATCACCACTCCCAAATCAATATAAATTTTATGTTACTGTTGGAATAAATCAATAAATGTTTTAGTATGCTAGCTAACATCAGAATCAAAGAAATATCAACACATTAAGGATTACAACGTAACCAGTTGACATATAAGGATAACAAATACATCAAATATGTCCAAGTAATCAAAAGAACTATGTATCATTACAACTCACAAATATTTTGTCTACTACACTACACACTTCATTCATGTGTGACTAAAGAACTATGTTACTCTTAGTGTCGAGATTTTGTCCATCAATAGGGTTTTATTAAACTTAGAAAGAAAAGGCACTTTACAACGAGTGCGACCTACAAATGACGTCATCATAAACTTACTGATAGATACTCACTAATGCCATGTGATGCAGTTCTAGAAAGGTATACATTACATTAGCACTCACACATACAAATAATTATTATCAAGAAATAGCAATGGTTCTGACGATTAACTTATTTCGCTCTCTTACCTTGGCTTGGTGCCGCGTGAAAGACGATATCGAGGCTGCATTTCACCACGTGATTTACGTTCCCAGTTTTGATTACGTCACATATCGAACACAACATGCCCACACACTGTCTGTGGCAGAATAAATTTATCTAGCACTGTTTCTAAACTTAATTGTTATATAAATTGTTAAATGTCAAAGCGACCCGAATTTGGCACTCATTGTGATGATATTTTTGTCAAAATAGGAGTAAACAACTCAGATGGAGAATATGCTAGGAATTGCTGATGCAATCCAAACCAGTTCAAACTGGATGAATAGTTTTTTCTCACTAGCAGTTTCACACTAATTAAATGACTAAGAAAGAAGGAATGGAAATATTTCGTACAAGTTTGCTATTGATCTATGATTTGAATTGGAGAATGCTTATGTAATTGAACCATTAGATCTATGTTAACTAATTTGATTAAGTTGTACATTTTATTAGCTAATTTTGATCGATATTCTATTTCTTATAGTGTGTGTGTGTGTGTGTGTGTGTGTGTGTGTGTGTGTGTGTGTGTGTGTATCGAGCTAACAACATTTTTGCAGGATTTGTAAGCTGAGAATGTTTGTAAGGGGGAAAGTTTAGAGATGAAGTATTCCTGAAATTTAGCGTTAATCTATTAAAACTAGGGCATGGGGTCGAATCAATTAATAAGCAAATGAATTTGATGACCTCACAATACTTTATTTGTATATTTTAGTCTTTATTACCCCCCAAAAAAAAAAAAAAAAAGTTCATTTTTACCCCATTGGGGGTAATTTACCCCTATTTCCCGACCCCTGAAATAAGGCTTTATTAATAGCTAATGACGATCTGAGGGCATATTTCAATAGAGCCTTTTATAATACTTAAACACAATACAATTAAAGTCACGTAATTGTCTGTCTGTTATTCTTCAATAGAATTAAGAAATAATTAAACGTTTAACAATTACAGACTTCATTATGGTGTAATACGGAATTACAATTGAAGTCACGTGATAGCATTTCATAACATTTAATATAGGAATGAAATAGAAAAACAAGGACTTTAAATAACTGTTAGTAAAAGAACATAATTAAAAGAATTTGGTATAGCCTTCACAAAGAGTTCGAAAGGAAGTAAAAATATATGTGATTCATTTCAGTAAGAACTAGTAAGGAATTAAAGGTATATGTGACACATTTTAGTTAGAACTAGTAAGGAATTAAAGGTATATGTGACACATTTCAGTTAGAAATAGTAAGGAATTAAAGGTATATGTGACACATTTTAGTTAGAAATAGTAAGGAATTAAAGGTATATGTGACACATTTTAGTTAGAAATAGTAAGGAATTAAAGGCACATGTACACATTTCAATAAGAACTAGTATGGAATTAAAGGTACCTGTGACACATTTCAATAAGAACTAGTAAGGAGTTAAAGATACATGTGACTGTCAGTGTCATTCGTTTCTGCGTCTGGCAGACATGACGTGTGCGAGAATTGAAAGGTCCTCCATTCTCTTTCACTACAACATGAATGTAAACATGCTGAATCAGCGATACCAATATCTGAAACCACAATAAACGGGATATCGCATCCAGCATAATGTGTATATTTGATCTGTTTATTGTTACGCTGGTGGACAGCAACAAACTACGAAGATTGTACAAACGGCGCTTGAAGATGTGCGTACGTTTAAAATTTAATCGTTTGCGGAGCTGCCCAAGGCGATAATTGGCGATGGAAGCGCTTTTGGTAATAGGATTCGTCCACTTTAGCCGTTGGGTAAAACTAGCCCATTATTCCCCGCGATCAGAAGTTGATTGGTTCCCACCGTCCTATCTTTTTCGTCTTTCAAGATTCTCTCTCCTCGACATACCCCGCCATTTCGCAGCCTGACGCATTTTCATCTACACGCTCTGAAAGGAGGTGTGGGTTTTTTTGTTGACTTTTTATTCTCTCTCTCTCTCTTGGTGGTGGATGGGGGGAAGAGAAGTGTTTGCTATTTTCATAGACAAGTCATACCCCCCCCCGTCCCCGAACGGGGGAGGGGTGGATGGGAGTGAAGGACAACATAGTAAACTGGTCTGTGACTTGTGCAAATGTCTTTACTGTTAACCCTTTCAGTACTGAAAACTGACATGATTGTTAGAATTCGTATCATTTCCAGTCGAGAAAGGTTTGATTTGAAGTCGTGTACAGAATTGTTTTGATAGGAAAACATCATTACAAGTCGAGAAAGTGTTTAATTTGAAGTCGTGTACAGAATTGTTTTGATAGGAAAACATCATTACGAGGACGTCTACACTCTACAGCGAGACCACGTGACTTCTGTGAATGAATGCCATTAACGCAGATGCTCTACAACAGATTGCACGACAACATCTTTATTTTTGCGGGACCGCACGGTGGCATTGAACCCGAGTGTTCTGTCATTCAATTCTGTTTATGAAACAAGCCGAGTGTTCCGTCATTCAATTCTGTTTATGAAACAACCCGAGTGTTCCGTCATTCAATTCTGTTTATGAAACAAGCCGAGTGTTCCGTCATTCAATTCTGTTTATGAAACAAGCTGAGTGTTCCGTCATTCAATTCTGTTTATGAAACAAGCTGAGTGTTCCGTCATTCAATTCTGTTTATGAAGCAAATCCAACCGTTAAAGCACTTTAAAAATAATATAAGCATGTATCAACAGTTAGAAAACTTTAAAAAATAATATAAGCATGAATATTTTTTGTATGTTTATTTATGAAGGGTGTTTCACTTTCAATATTCTGTCAGAAAAGTATTCCTTGGTTTCCATGAGAAAACGAATCTGAAACATTAAAGCGTGCAACCACAAATACAACTGACAGATTTTCAAATCTTATAAACAGATCGCTCACACACACAGACATTAATGCATGCCGTTACACTATATTACAGTACATGACATGACATTACAATGCATGAAATTACATTACAATACATTACTTGACATTACATTGCAATATATTACACAGCATGACATTACATTACATGTCATTATAATACAATACATGACATGACATTAACTGCTTCCTGCAGGTAGCCCCAAATATCCAACGACACCACTGCCAGGCCATGATGCCAGAACTTGGTAGACAGAGGAACGTCTGCTTATCTGGTATTGGTCAGGATTCTGTAAAAGTTGGAAACAGTCCAACGAAGCCGACTTACAGCCACATTTAACAGTAATTCCAGCATCGAGCCTGCTTTACTCCAAAATGAGACGTCTGGTTTCTAGTTTGGAGGCGTTGAATTGTATTCTCATGTTCAAGACATGGAAGACAAACTATTTGCTCTGCTTGGCCCCGTCTCTCCGTTTCTTCCGGTCTTAAAACTTTTTTTCTTTTCTCTTTTCCCCACCCCCAACTAACAAGAGAGCCGGACAGCTTGTCAGACAATCTCAAATTTCCGGACATTTTTAGAAACAACTGCCTTACACCAGAGATTTCCGGACTACATAGTCTCTGACTAATGTATTGAATGTAAAGGAAGTATGTATTGTTGCTGTGTTTGGATTTTCTGGTCTGTGTGTGTGTGTGTGTGTGTGTGTGTGTGTGTGTGTGTGTGTGTGTGTGTGTGTGTGTGTATGTGTTGAGGGGATGGGTTGTTTAACTGTTATTTAAAATACAAAAATGATTTCAATAGAAGGACTGAATACAATGGCTCTGTTATAAAAATGTGTTTGTAATTACAATTATGGTATTGAAGGAAAGAATTATTTGAAAGTACCGTAATGTGGTGTGTGTGCGTGTGTGTGTGTGTGTGTGTGAGTACGGTTGTAGTTTTCATTGAGTGAATTAATTTAATGATAGTGTTTTTGATAGAAAATACAGTTATAGCTTTCAAAGAATGAATGAGTTTAAAATGCAATTTGTGGTGGAGTAAATTTCCCTATCCCTATTTCTAACCTTAATTGTTAAATAAATTGTTAAATGTTAACGTAACCCGACCTTGGACACTGCCTATGATGATATTTTTAGTTAGAATAAACAACTCAGGTAAAGAATGTGCTAGAACTTTCTGATGTAATCTAAACTGATCTTATGTGGATGAGTAGTTCTAATTATTCAATTGTTAAGATTTACAAAGAATGAGACCAACCAATGGGCTGATATAAAAGTTTACCTGTTGAAAAGAATTGTATTTTCTAATCACTTTGAATTTGTTGTGGCAGTCCGGTCATGAAAGGTGACCATTAGCTTAATGGTAAGTTAAGAGACTGTTTGAGAGAGAATGGACTTATAAATATTTCATGCATTTTGCTATTGATATGTTATACTTGTGGTTTACCTAGAGATGCATCATATGAGTAGATTATTCTTTTCACAAATTGTGAACTACAACGCTTGTATGGAGTGTGCTAAACACGTGACATTGTTTCTAGTGAACACATTCACAAAATTGTTATGTTGTAATTTATTATGCTATGTGTGTGTATCGGGCTAATAAATACCATTGCAGAAAATTGTAAGTTGGGACTTGAATGTAAGAAAGAATGGAGTTTGGGATCATAAACTGTCTTTCCAACATATGGTTATCAATTTGTGTAAGAAGGCCAATAAATTTATTAAATCAACAACCAAATATATAACATATGAATAAAATCAAAGAGTGCTGACATTTACGTCACTTCACAAGAATGTTCAGTTAACGCTGGACGATCAGTCAGTTTATCCTAGCAAAGACATAAGCAGTCAGTTAACATAAATGCATAATCGAGTTCATGGAAATGAGAGTGGAGTTTTAGAGAAATAAAGTCAATACACATAACTTGTTCAAAGATGGCGGCTGTCACCGGTGACACACTCTCTAATCACACCATAGAGAATCATCCTGTATTTCACGTCCATTATCAAGCACACCACAGAGAATCATCCTGTATTTTATGTCTGTTATCAAGCACACCATAGAGAATCATCCTGTATTTCCCGTCCGCTATCAAGCACAAGGAGTGTTCTTGAATTTCCGTGTGTTTACTCAACACACCACAGGAACATTCAAAATAATCTTGGTGAATTCTTGAGATCAAACCCAAGCCACAATTTCCGCCATATTGACATTCAAACAGAATTCACAGGAATCAACTTACAGCAACAAGTTTTACTGATAAGTTGAGGACAATGCTGGATCTAAACACCAACGTAATCTAGTATAACACAGTAGTCACTGTAGCGTGAAGTTGCGACCCATAATGGCTTGCTCTGCTCTGCAAAAGTCAAATTAAGGCAGCACAAAATTTCAGACATGTTTCATCTCTAAACTCCTTTCTCTTACAAACATTCTTAACTTACAAAGTCTGGAACAATTTTGTTAGCCCAGTACACACACAGCAAGACTCATATAGCATCAATCAAAACTTACATGTACAACGTAGTCAAAATAATGAACATAGATCTAATATTTCAATTTAAGCTTTCTCCATAGATTAATAGCAAACATGTATGAAATATTCTAAGTCCATTCCTCCTTTATCAGTCAGTTAACTTACAATAAGCAAATATCGCCGTTGTGACCGAGTTATGTTCAAATTCAAAGTGATTAGCATGGAGTATTTCTTCAGCAAAGATATTTTCCAGTCCAGCGTAGTAAAAAAAGTTAGACGTTTGGTGATTGAAGATGCACTCGATGACCCCGAGCCCGAAGCATTTTATGAACCAATCATTTTTACTTCCTCCTTTTCAATGATCACCTACTACTGCAATCTCCTCAGAAGCAGTCTGCACGCTAAACCTGATTTCATCAAAACCAAAACATGTTTCTGTCTGCAGAAAAGTATGGCAGAAACAGCTCGTCAAAAATTGATGTAACTCTAGACGCACGCAACTGGGTTTATATTGTGTGGGGGTTTTTTTTGTAATAAAAATTTTATAAGGACTCTAGTATTATCAAGATATACATTTCTTGTAAAGTGTCAATTTAACTCTATTCCTCGGATCTACATTTCTTGCTGTCATCAATTTAAATCTCTCCCTCAGACATATATTTGTTGTCATTGAGTGTCATCATTTAACTATATTTTTCAGATATACATTTCTTGTTGTTGAGTGTCATCAATTTAACTCTATCCCTCAGATCTACATTTCTTGTTGTTGAGTGAGGTCAATATAATAAGTACATCCATCAGATCTACATTTCTTGTAGTTCAGTGTCATAAATTTATATCTCAGATCTACATTTCTTGTTGCCGAGTGTCATCAATTTAAGCTATCTCTCATATCTACATTTCTTGTTGCTGAGTGTCATCAGTTTAACTATATTCCTCAGATCTACATTTCCTGCTGGGTGTCATGAGCTTAACTATATCCCTCAGATATATATTTCTTGTAGATGAGTGTCATCAATTTAACTCTATATTTCAGATCTAAATTTCTTGTAAATGAGTGTCATCATTTAACTGTGTCCATCAGATCTATTTTTTCTTCAGTTGAGTGTAATCAGTTTAACGGAGATATTAGAAGCTGACTATAACAGGAGACGGTTGGAGAGAGGTTTGACGGAACACAAGGGATGGAGACATGTTTGAGGAGCAATTTGAAACTGACGATATAAGAAACAGATTGAGACAGTCATAATGAAGTTGTAGGAGCATTCAGAAACTTAACGATTAAAATGTGTTTAAAAGATCTTGAGGAAAAAGATTAAATACGTTTTTATCCGCTAAGAACAAGTATTTTTATCGTAAACATTTGTGGAAAAATATTTTCTTTTTACCTGTGCCACGTGAACTAGGACACAAAAATGATCCTAAACATCGTTGCAGTTGAGCACTGGTTTAGAGAAAAATTATCAATGAATGGAATTTTTTAAATCAATTTCTGGACAATCATACTTTATCAGTCCTCCATTTTATTATTGTCTAGTAAGATGGTCATTATATCTTGGGCTTGAAACAGATTTATCGCATCGATAACTTGAAAGTTTATCTTATCACTGACATAAAAGAGTAATTTTATCAAAAAATCATGAAGAGGTTATTTTACTAAATGAGCGATAGATAAATAGATAGTGAGACACCTCTCTGGGCACCCTTTACGATTATTAGTTATTAATTAATAACATAACTAATTAAAAGTGATCGATAATCTGAATTTATTGTTATTATTAATTCTCATACAGGAAGAAACGTGTCTCTTGCTTGGAAGATTATAAGTGTGCAAAACACTTCTCTTTACACAGTAATAATATAGACATTTTACTGTTGCATGTTTCTGCAGGTGGAAATTTCTTACAAAAGGAGTAATAAAAATCTGTCTTTATTCATATTTAATGAGCCCCCATCCACCAGCTATTACTCCATCATAAGGCTAAATATATGTGCAAGAAGGTTAATAAATTTAACAATAAATTTATTAAATCAACAATGAAATATACAACATATGAATATAATCTAAGGAGTGTTGATATTTTTACATCACTTCACAACAATGTTTGATTAACGCTAGATACTTATTCAGCTTATCCTAATGTAGACATCAGCAGTCAAATTGACATATAATCAGGTTCATAGCTGTAATTCATCACAGAAATAGAGTGGAGTTCATTTCTGTAAGTAATGTGGTGAAATGATAACAGTTCCTTTCTGTAAGTAATGTGGTTGTTAAATGAGTGGAGTCACAGAGGATGACCACACATTTTGTATACCAAAGTGTGTAGCTCCACTTTACCATGTGGCATGCACTGAACTGAAGCATCCAATTTTATTTTGACAAAATCTCAGTTTTAACAAAAAATATTTTATTTTGACTTTATTGTCCAGTGTTAACATAACAATGCTTTCATTGTAAAACTTGTTGCTTTTAAAAAAAATATACTTATTTAACTTTATTGAAACACAAGTACAAGTAGAGTATGGGATAGGAAGGAAATGAAAGACAACTTTACTTTTCAATGGAAAGAAAGATATCTATGGTCAATCTATACTCAAGCATACAAAACATTATATACTTTATGATATTTTGAATATTATTTATAAGCAGGAAGGAATACTTTACAGCATATGATTAACTAAAGCTTTAAAGCACAACCAAGAAACTCAAATTTTCTAAATCAATTTTAATTCATTTTCACTTGTAAATGTTCACCATAACACACATCCAAATGTGTACTCTAAATAATATTATTATGTACAAACTTAACAAGTGCATTTTGCAGGCATTGTTTAAAACTGCACAAATACTCTGAAAAAAATCCAGCTGCTGATTTCAATAGAATGTACAGAATTTATTTACAGAATCAAAATGGATTATTAGATTGGGCTACAAAAGGCTTTTTAGAATACTAGTCATCTGTTCAATAGACAAAAGCATAAATCTATTATAAATATTTAAAACAAGTTATCTGATTATGAATACCATACGTGCATTGATTAGGGTGTACTGTTAATGAAATGATGAATGAACACAGGGATTTCTTTTTCTTCTTCTCATTAGTGACATTTTATGCTCTGGTATGTGGAGGAGATTTTTTAAGTTTTCTTTGTCAGTAATTTTTCAAATAAAATGTCTGACTTTAAAACTGCTTCTTGGTGCATGTAAATTATAATATTGTGCAACATATTTAATATGTTTGAAACTGAACATATATTGTGCTATGATTATCTTTTAAAGCAATTGGCATTACAGTATAAAAAGAGTTCATATCAGATACTCTATAAAAATGCCCAATAACATTTAAAGCAACCTATGGAAAATGTGTGTACAGTTTTAAATAAATAACAATAATGCCTAGATGAGTGCCTGTAAAACAAATATGATTCTGTGTAACTGCAATAAGCAGAAAGTGACATAAATAACAGCTTTAGGAAATCCATGGTTTAAAAAAATCTAGAGGAACATTTATTATTGAAAATGCAGGGAATGTTTTTAAAAACATAGAATATTCAGTGTTGTGACTAATGAAAACAAACTGAGTATTTAATATGCTAAGGTTAATGTTCTATTTTATTTTAAACTGTAATTCACACTCATAGACCAAACCATCTGCAAGATCAGCACCATAGATTTTTCTCATTCTAGCTTATGAAAGCATGTTTAATATGCATCCAAAATTACTTTTGACCTAATCTGAGAAAAATCTACATATATCTTTTATAGAAAAGTCAACAAATGATGAATCAATAATTCTTGTTCAGCAGATCACTAATAAACAAATATTTTTGCTTCTTTTATATTATTGATTATTTTATTTTACAATGCATTTCGATGTGAACAGTCAAAAAGCATTGGAGTAATCACAATAAACCAAATTCCCAACACAGATAATACAACACAGTAAAATATTTTTATACAGTCAATGTTTTAAGTAAATAATATGATACAATTCCATTTAATATAGTAAATTAATAAAATCTAGAATTTTAATTTCCACATAATCTTTAAACTTGTTTTATTTGAAAAGAAAGTAAACAAAAAATTTCAGTCGTGCTTTATTACAGATGCTACAATTTCAAAACAACTGTACTTTGTACTTTTAAAAAAGTAATATAAACAGCCATTAGCTGTTACTCTAAAGTGGAATTAACACCCATCAGCTGGTACTTTAAAGTGGAATTAACAGCCACCCACTGTTGCTTCAGTACAAAATTATCACAGACTTTCAAATTTGATATTTATTTGTGTAGCATTAAAAATCTCTCTCTTTCTGGCTTGCCTTGGAAATTTCATCTGGAAAAGAGCAAGTATTCAGACTTAGAACAAAAGGTAGAATGAAGATGCAGTATCAAAGCAAATAATTACAACAAAATTTACCTAGCAGAAAATGTTTACAACAATATAAAAAATAGAATTACAATACTACATAATTACAACAGCGTTAGAAAAAATTGATGTAAACAATATAGAGGGAGGCCTCTAAATTTCATCTACTGCAGAATTTGGTTGAACATTTCACGAAAGCTATAAAAACAAAATGTAAGTTAATTACTTTGAAGACAAGTTTTGATCTTGCAGAGAAATGAGGAACAGTGGACGCATTCTAAAGACATGCCAGTTAAGGTTAAGTTGTACATGGGACATGTTTGGTTACATCACAGGTGTGGAAAAGGTTTGAAGTTATACAAAAATATAAAAATGTCAACAGACTATATGAAATGTAGATTGTTAGTAATAATATATGTATTCACATTAATATCAGTAACTAATATTAAAACTATAATACTGAAACTGAGTGAGTGTCACAATATTTTGAAACAGATATTATAGAAATTGTAATACAGCGAAATAAATACAATATATATATACCAGAATTGACTAGATTTTATGACATAAACACACTTTAAAAACTAAAAATAAGGAAAAAATCCCAACCAAGTGATAATGGTGATACTTTGCTTAAGCTGGTGAATTAACCATGTCAGGAACAGATAACTGGGTGCTTCTAACTAAAAAAAACCACTTTTTTTTCTTTTTCTTCTCTTCATGCTCTCACTTTATAATAGTACATTTTTAAAAAAAAATGTATGGATTATTCATATGTCTGCTTTTCTTGACTGTAACTACTACTAGACAAAACAAAAATTTACTGGGTTTTTTTTTTGTTTGTTTTTTTATTGCGTTTAAGTGTAATAAAGAAGTGAAATATCAGCTATTCCCAGTAGAAAAGGACAGATTCCTGTGAACAAATTCAATTTTCATAACTGAAATAAAAAATGCAATTTGTTGGAAAAGAATGAAGATTGTTAATAATAGATCTAGAAATGTGATGCTGATATATATTCTTCCGACAAAAATCTAAGAAAAACATGTTTTACTGTAATATACATTTATTACTGACATCAGTAATTCTTAGCAAGTGAATCTCAGAAGATAACAAGATAACATACACCCTTGGCAGGAAGCAAAGACATTTCAAACATTAAAATACACACAATTAGACATCTTGACACATATGAAATTAAGGACAGCATGTACTATTTGTGTAATGGGGTTGCAGAGTAAGATCGGAAATGAAAATTGATGTACAGCAGAGAGTAAAGAGAGAACTCGGTCAACCAGTTTACTGCAAAAAGAGATTAACTAAACTAAAAATGACTACCTCAGATGGTCAAATGCTTCATGAGTCTTCTATCAGTAGACAGTTCTCCGGGATCATATGTAGCCAATGCCTCAGTGTTATATTTTGACGAAGTGCTCTCTACTTTAACATTTTTGCCACCGAAGACCTGTAAAAAAGTTTTACAAAGTAGACTAAAGTTTTCCAGTTATAATGAAATGCAATTCCTTAATGTTTCATATCAAATCCACACATCTATTAGCTTCTTATGCATGAAATGGTTTTATATATTTAATGCATTAGAAGTCTCTTGTCAGAATATGATAATTTTATGAAATCATTATCAATAATTTAATTTGTGACAAGAAAAATAATTTATAATAAGTAATTAATTACATGATATTTTATTCATGCTTCCAACTAAACAGTTCTTCATCAAATAGGATAAAAATTAGCTTTGTATAATCTTCGCTTTTCTTATAAACTAAAACTATAGTAAAACAATATTACAAAAATGACTACATACTGTTACATTCAGGTTGTGAAGTTTTGTTTCATGGAAGTTTTCACTGAAAAAAAGAAAAAAGAACTGTCTGTTCACAATCAATATTTTTAATTACATTATTTTTATTATTTGTTTTTCCAATAGTCAAAATGATCATACTGAGATTTAAAAAATGATAGAAACATAATGAAGTTTAAGATGTTACTGGAAATATCACAATATCTGCCAAGTTAGAGAATTTTTTTCTTTAAAAGAAATCAAATGTTTGCAGGCATTTTAAAACTAATTTTTACATTGAGTTATGAAAAAAAATATTAATCATTTAAGTGATAGTGAGGCTACTAGTAGCAATTACAGTCTTATAATTCATATTTGGATGATAACTATTCTATTGGTGTTATCAATTAAGTGATTTAAGTTATTTGTTAAAGAAAATCATTGCAAACAAAACAATTAAAAACTGGTTACAGTAAACTTAAACAAGAAAGAAACTACATTAATTTATAAAATTAATCCATTTGAATTGCTACTGATGTATCTTAGGTCTTACCTATTTCTGAACTTGGGCTGTTCCCTTGAGGCATCTATGGAAATCTGTTGTCGCTCTTTAGCAGCCTAAAACAAGGTAAGATGCATGAATCATTAACACACTATATTCACCAAAATACCTTTAAATAAACCTGTCATATTCAAAATATCAATAAACAATTTCATCAAAGAATCATTAAATAAGCACCAACAATTCATCAAAATAATTTTTAACAAATATCACATTTATCAAAGTATAATTAAAAAAATGTACAATATTTTATCAAAATATCTTTCAACAAACATGCCATGTTTTGTGAAAGAATAATTAAATAAATATGCCATATTTCATCAAAATACTTTTAATTAAATACATCACATTATGCAGCACATCATCAAAGTTTGTGAAACAAACACACAAAATTTCATCAAGGTACTATGAAACACATACAAAACACTTCATCAAAGTATTATGAAACACACACAAAACATTTTATCAAAGTACCGAGCAAGCATGCCACTTTAAAAATGTTAAAACATAAAGAATATTTTGTATAGTGACTGGTGGCTACAGATTGGAGATCAAATCTACACTAGATCTCACTGACAAAGAGAATTTAGTAGGATATTTGAACAAAACTGGCAGTAGTTGAAAGTGCATCCCATTAAAACAACAAAAACAATAAGCCTGAAATATTGTAAATCTAATTTCTGGGTGAAATGCTGTGTGCTACAGTTTGCAAAGAAAATCTATCAGCAGCTTTGATTGTGCTACTCTGATTACAAATCTTGGATACATACTACAATTACAAAAACTAGCAACAGTCTTACAGCCTACACTTACATAAACTAACAAATCTACAATTACAGAAACTAAAAACAGTCTTACAACCTACAATTACTAAAACTCACAACAGTCTTACAGCCTACAATTACAAAAATCAACAACAGTTTTACAGCCTACAATTACAACAACTAACAACAGTCTTACACCCTCAATTACAAAAACTAATGGCATTCTTACAGCCTACAATTATAATTTAGTACATGTATTATACCCATAATAAATATGTAAATTATTTCAGTGATATATATAAGAACTGAGCTCAAATATTCATACAAATAATAAATATGTGAATTGTATCAATGATACATATGAACCAACCTTCAGCACTGAATACTTGGAAGTGCGTGCCACAAAGTCAGCAAAATCTGTCAATGCCTTCTCCATTTGGCGGTGATTCTCACGAATCTATCCAAAACAAAAGTTAATACTGTTAGTATTAACTTTTGCATTTCTTTTTGTATTTGCCCCCAATACATTTCTTTCAACCAAACAACAGCTACTATTTACTCAGCCGCATTATGTGTTTCATTCGATTCCACTTACATTCTTGCCCAAGTCTCACAGCAATATGTGAGCAGCTCTGATGAAATGAGATCTAACTGGCTACAGGCAAAGTGAGAAAAATGGTAAAGGTGTTAAGGGTCTTTCTACATCATTTTAATTTTCCATCCACTCTCATTTCTTTATACAGTAACACATGATGTAACATAAAAAAATTGCAAAACTTTTCATGTTAAATTAGTGAAAAATGCATTTCATTCACTTAACACTAGAAAGTTTGATACATATTTACTTATTTTTCATCAAACCATACTATGTAAAGAGGACCCCTCATATTAATCACTGGAAAGGAACATTTCAAAAATTAAATAAATAGCCAACGACATATTTCTCTTGTTGACCTTTGTCATAAACTAAGATAAACTGTTAGAATTTGACTAATCTTAGAACCCAATTATCTCAAAATGGTTTCCTGTAAATGCACTGATATCAAATGCTTGCAATTGCCTCAGTTTTAAAGATAGAACTTTGATTCTACTACTAAATTAAAGACAGGACTTTGATGTCTGAAAATATGCACAGATGCTGGAAATCATTTTATTATGTGCATGGATGTTATCTGGAGTACATGATTCTCTGTGAGCTCTGATTTCTTTATTGACCACTCTCAACTCTAAACATTTATACATTTCGCCAGTGTACTATATTGAACAATGTTTAAATGTTTATATATTTTGCCAGTGCATAATCTTAAAATGAACCTGGACAGCTGACTGGGCAAATGTGCTCTGTTTGCAAAACTGCTGATCTTCCTGTCACTCTATTTTCCAATCTTTTCCCAAAAATATCTTTGTTATAAAATGTTTAGTTATGCTGAGATGTATTTTTATGTAATATCTTAGGAATGTTTTATTAATATTTTAATACAATGTCCCTTTATTCACTTGTGCACCTCTCCTCTAGTCTCCCTAATCTGTGTCTATATTTAAACTGCTCAATTCGTACTGGGACTACTTTCTTACAGCATCTCCTTACCTCTGCATAGAACTCTTGCTCGTCCAGTACATCCTGGTTTTTGTGAGCTTCAAGAAGCTCAGACTGTGTGCCAGCTACAATTTGTGCACGCTCCTCAATGGCACGAGATATTGCCTCCATTGCCTCAGCATCTGGTGTGACTGGACGCACATTTTCCATCTAAATGAGAAAAGTGATGATATAATCAAATTGACTTATAACACACTGATATATGCACTTGAAATAAGTTAAGAGCATTATGCATCAAGTGCATCATGATGCTTTCACTACTAAACATTTCTTTGATCATTTACACTGCTGGAATGTGGTGCTATTACTCACACTGCTGGAATGTAGTGCTGTTACTTACACTGCTGGAATGTAGTGCTATTACTCATACTCCTGGAATGTAGTGCTATTACTTACACTGCTGGAATGTAGTGCTATTACTCATACTGCTAGAAAGTAGTGCTATCACCTATACTGGTGAAATATAGTGCTATCACTTAAACTGCTGGAATGTTATCACTCACACTACTGAATATAGTGCTATGATGCAAACATGCATACCTGAGCATGCACAAACAAACAAACGCACACACACACACACACACACACACACACACACACACACACACAAACACACACACACACACACACACACACACACACACACACACACACACACACACACACACACACACACACACACTGTACTTATAAACTAATTCAATACAACTTTTAAATGATACTCACATAAAGAGATAATATTAAGAAACATATTCACCTCTAGCTCTTTAATTGTTTCTGTCCAGACTTCACCCATTTTGAAGTCTAAGTATTTTTCAATGACCGTGAGCGTTACATGATCCTCTATAAGCAAACCAGGCAGATCAGTGAAGCCAATTTTGCAGAAAAGTGCATAGATTTTGGCACGCATGTTTTCAGACACATCAACAATTGCTGGACTTGGATTCTTGGCTAACATGGGGACTGTACCCTGCTCTGCTTGAACACGTCCCATTAGAGGATTTTGAATATCTGGAAAATAAAATAATATAAAAGCGTCTTTTATACAGTTGTTGGATTTTTTTAATTATAATATCTTATTTCTTTTCCCTCACAAATGTTTGGATGCAACAGTCCTTGCAAAGAAACCAAAATATGTACAAAATTGAATTTGTCTGAAATATTCACTTAACGGCTTGAGGGAGAGAAATGGGATCCTATAATAGCTAGCTTTAGCTAAACTATATTTAAAAGCTTAAGTAAAAGTAAGAATAACCATACTTACATGTTTAATTTTAAGTAAAAATAATTTTCACACAAAACTCTGCTTATAGATAGATAGATAGATAGATAGATAGATAAATAGATAGATATAGCTAGATAGCTAGATAGACAGAGATAGATATATAACTATGTACTTACACAGGTTGCTATAAGTTATCTTTAAGTTAATATTTACCTATAACTATATTAAGTTATCTTTACCTATAACTATACTTACACAAATCCTAAGTAAAATCTTCTTTACGTATACCTAAAGTCTTAATACAGCTAATTTGAGTCGTCTTTATATACAACTATACTAACACTTAAACAATTATGAGTAATAGTCATTCTTACATATAACTATACTTGCATGGTTAACTGTAAGTCATCTTTACAATATAACTACTATACTTACACAGATGACTCTAAGTTATGTTTACATAAAACTAAACTTATACAAATAATTATAAATAAAAGTCATCTTCAATTCACTAAGTTATCCTGTCTTCACAAATTCCCATTCAGTTCTTTCCATCAACAATAATTCTAGTGTACTCATTCAGTTCTCTCATTAGCAACAGCCTCAATGTACTCATTCAGTTCTCTCACAGCAACAGCCTCAATGTACTCATTCAGTTCTATCTTAGCAACAGCTTCAATGTATTTATTCATTCAGTTCCCTCACCAGCAATTGCTCCAAAAGCATCTCTCTTAGCAGCAATTTCTTCTTCCTCTTTGCGCCAGATTTGACAAAAAAGGTGTGCAGCTGTACAGTTGTCTTGGCCACGCCATGTCAGCACATGATTGATGGTCTTGGGGTTCTCACAGAGATCCAAGAGGCAGCCCACTATCAGGTTGTGCATGTTTTTAGGACAGACCTACAATGAGTAGATCTATTATACAACTGCTAGTTTATTAATTTTTATTATTATTTAATACTGGAAATTAGCAACAATAGAGTGTCTTTGTAAAACTTAGATTAACAGCCAACAATCTGTGGACTGTGTGACATGTGTAACACTTAGATTAAGGGTCAGCAGGCTCTGGACTGTTTGACATTTGTAGCATTTAGATTAAAGGCCAGCAAGCTGTGGATTGTGTGACATGTAACACAGATTAAAGGCCAGCAAGCTGTGGATTGTGACATGTAACACTTAGATTAAAAGCCAGTAAGGTGTAAGGTGTGGATTGTGTGACAAGTGTAACACTTAGATTAAAGGCCAGCAAGCTGTGGATTGTGTGACATGTAACACTTAGATTAAAGGCCAGCAAGCTGCACATTGTGTGACATGTGTAACACATAGATTAAAGGCCAGCAAGCAGTGGATTGTGTGACATAAATACAATGGACAAATTTATAAATTAATATGAACAAATAAAACATCCACATATAGATCCCTAGTAATTTCAATAATGTAAATTAAGTTAACATTTCATATCATTTAAGATCTTCAAGCATTTTACAATTATGGAGACCCACAGAACAATCCTGTGCTAGAAAGTGTGCTGATGGAAAATCTCCAATGACAAAGAAATTATATTGTATAACACATGCGCACACACACACACACACACACACACACACACACACACACACACACACACACACACACACAATTTGCACAAGAGATTAGCATTTAAACTTGCGGCCACCCACCTCTAAATAGCTAACCAATACTCTTGATTATATATATATAAATATATATATATATATCCACTTTTTTAATTAAACAACTGACTGATACACAAGTAGTACTGTTGTAATATTTTCCCCATGGGTTGGCTGTCAGCTGACCTCACAAGAGAGAATAACCAAGAAGTCTGTATGATGGAACAATTGTCATGTCCTCTCTCAGATTAATTATCAATAGCATCGTACATCTATTCTTACTGATGAAAATTTCTTTTATATCTTGTGATCTGAAGAGTTATTTAACTGTAAAAGAAAACTATTTTAGAGTTTATTATTTAGTCTCCATGTTAAATTCATCCCAGACATATATATTGTTTGTAAAAATGCAAAAATTTAAATGTTAATTACAACATATACATCTATTATTTCTTGAACTTAATAAATGCCAAATGCATCTTTAGATTGGATTAATTTTACTGTTTTAAAAAATCTGTGACTGTGAATTGAGCATAATGTAGCACTTGTTAATATGCATGTTTCATTTACCTCCAGCAGATCAATCAAGTGGAAGACACCCTCTTTCTCTAAAAAGTAGTCCTCAGTCAAATAGCACCCTACAACTGCACACCTGATCAAAGCATACAAAGGAAATGTTTGGTTAGCATAATTTATAACTAATTAAAGCATTCTAACAAGCAGTCTTGGTTAGCGTAATTTATAACTAGTCAAAGCATTCTAACAGGCATTCTTGGTTAGCGTAATTTATAACTAGTCAAAGCATTCTAACAGGCAGTCTTAGGCATAATTTAAAACTTATAGTAAACCAACAAACACTATTCACTTAAGCATAATTTATAATTGACACCATTTTTATAACAAATCAAAGTATACTAGATGGAACTGGTTAGACAACATTAATAACTAACAAAATATATAAATTGATCAATGTATACAATCAAATATTTGGTTAAGCACTAACCATTGTTCATAAATTATTTTATCAATAAAATATGTCAAGGCTAAACTCGTAGATAAACAAAATATATAAAGGCATTAACTATTGTTCATAATTTATAAATAAACAAAGAATTCAAAGGAAATAACCATTATTTATTTCAAAATTATAAAAATTATAAAAGAAAGAAATCTCCAGTAGAGACTAGATGCAACTAAGATGCTGGTACAGTTCTAAAAATGGCAAAAGATAACAATCTCATTGCAGGATTAGTTGAAGCTGACACTAAGATTCTGGCACATTTCTTCAAATGCCAAAAAACCCAAGAATCTGTAAACAGGACTAGTTATAGTTAACAAATAAATGGAATCCTGGTACATTTCTTAGACTGACAAAAATTACAAACATTTCTACAGAAAACTAGTTAAGAACTCAATGAAATTCTAACACATTTCTTAAAATGACAAGCAAATTCAAAATCTCCAAACATAACTAGTTGTAGTTAAAATTTCTGAGATCCTATTTCTTACAATACTGAAAGAGAACAATTGACTAACTGCCAAAAGCGTCTAAGTGAAATGCCAGTTACAACATCTAAAATACAAAGAGCAGCCTAATATTCCTCACCATGTACAATCAATAGCTGCCAATAGAAGCTTGTGGTGCCCAAGGCCAGAATTGAGTAACTTAGTGTTTGTACGCAGATAATGGACAACTGTTTCCACTCCTTGTGTGCCAAACAATTCCTGCAAAATATTTTCCAATGTAGTGCATAAATTGTTCAATTTATAGGTAAATCAATTATAATTAAAAATTAAAAAATGCCAAATTTTGATTAAAACTACCAATCTGAACCCCAGCAGTCTAAGTTCATCTCACTATAGCACTACTCTATATACAAAACAAGAATCAAAAGTTCAAATGCACTTTCTATTTAATGAAACACTTAATCAGTGTCACCAAACCCCATACACTTTCTGAAGAAAGTGCAGTAGTTCAGTGTTTACCAGTACAATGTAGGACCTGGACAGATGAAAGTCACGGAGTTCCACATGCACACCACCATTGATGTCTGTTTGGATCTTTTGATTGTGCATGCAAAGGTTATGCTTACTGGTTGTGTTTGTGTGTGAGATTGCATATAGAATGAAAAGTGTGTAAACAATACAGGATGACACAGGACATGGACAAACATAAATAACCACACTCACCCCCTCTCAAAATGATAGCAGACAAGATATTTATCTTTAATGAATACAAAATAAGTTTGTTATTTTACAGGGGTCTCTCTCATGCAATAGCTAGAAATCATCCATCATAAACACTCTCTCTCTAGGAACAGCGGTAATTACTAAACATTGAGTGATGATAAAACAACAAACTCAGAATACACAATAATATGGCAATTTCCACAAGATAAACGATTATCTCTAAAATTTCAGGAGCTACTCAGCTCTCCCACAGTTAAGCATAGATATGATAATTTAAATTCTTAACTAGCCTCATAGCTAAGTTATGTGCACTGAGGTTTTTCTAAGAACATTGTCACACTGAACCCATACAAAGATTTAAAAGTGTTTCACAATTAATATGATTAGAAGCCCTACAACTATAAAAAAAAAGGGGTGGGGGTAGACCAACAACAGTCACAACAAAAAGAGAACAGAAGCAAGAAAAAACCCTAACTAAAGCAGCAGAACATGCCTCCAACTACCCTCCCCGAATACAAGAGAAGGGAGGAAGGCTCCATGGGAATCATTCAAAAACTGAGAACATCAAGAAGATGAAAAGTTTTTAAGCAATTCCTGTGGAGCGATCCTATTGTGCTCAACAGACTGTGTAAACGAGTGAAGGGGATGCTGGTGTTGTGCTGACTGATAAATTCTTCATACATTTTCTCTATGATGCTGCATACAGATCAGGTTATGAACACAATTAATTACCTCGAACTTTCTCTCTTTTCCAACTCGTTATAAAATCGTAACTCTGATTAGAGATTGTTTCTCAGTTAGACTTTGTAGAATATCGATTGTATAAGGGAAAGACTTGTACACTTGAGCATTTAATGTAAATACATGAACTGTTTCAAACCTAGTTGTATTTTGTGATATATGTATTTATTTTTATCTTTTATCTTTTGTTATATCCTTCTTACACATGTACAATGATGCATGTCTGGAGTAGTAAGTGGGTGGATGGAGGTTCGTGAGTCAATTGTTTGAATGAAAGTTAGTTAATATTGTGAAAATCATATTACTCCTTAAGTAGGAAGTTTCACCTGTGAACAGAGACTTATGCGTTGGTAGTGCATAACTTACAGTGGTATGTGAGTGGAAAATTCATGTTAGGAAACGAATCCTAAATTTAACCTATGATAAGTGATTATGTTTATAAAATGATAAAGGAATTCATAAATAATAATATAATAGAGGCCAAATGCACTGTATCGGCCACACTATCATACATTTCACAATAAATTATTTTGATTAGAATTAAATAACTAATCAATCTGCCTACATCAATAATATATATTTCAGAATAGTCCTAACTAAATGACAGTATTACACATCCATATATATACACCTTTCTGTGCATGTCTGCATCACACAAGCAAGACAAGATGAAAAGAGAATCCGACTGCATTTCAATCTCCACAGTGCCAGAATGATCAGCTTGTTTGCCAAATGCAGTGTTTAATACTCCTGTTAATAAAAAGAAACATCTTTCATTATAACAAATTTGGATTTTCAAAAACAAAAACTGTTTGAAAAGCATGTGGCAAATTAAATGTTCTATTATTCTCTAAATTGTTCAAACAATCACTTGATCATGCAAATTGCATACACAATTCTTAGTTGGATAACTACACCATAATATGTTGTAATGATTCCAGATGGAGTTGACTTTTCTTTGACCAACCAAATACTCCTAAACTATAATACAAGCAAAAATAATCTGCACATTTGAGGATACCTGAATTTTAAGTGCAGTGGGTCTCTGGTTTATTTGCACTTTGCCATTAATTGTACTATTAATCACTGGATATAACAAAATTATGGAAACAGCATAGCAAGTCTCCTTCAAATAATTCTTAGATTTACAAAGCAACATGGAATACCCTCACCTCTATTTTTTTTAATATGCACATTTACTAGAAGAATTTAACACAATTTATAAAACTGACAGAACAATGGGCAGTTGGTAAAAGAATGAATTCTGAGAATTAACAAAGCTAATAAACAGTAAACAAAATATAAATGAATGATTAATACAAGATGAACTGCGAATGCCTGAATGAACTCTGAATGCAGGAATACACTCTGGATGCATAATGAAGACTAGAATGATTTTGTTTGAATCAATGAAATGAAGGATGTTGCCTCAGCAAAATACAGTTATTAAAATCAAACAAGAATATAAATAAACAATGTCAGTTATAGCCAAATGACATTTCACTGGAAAGAGAGATTGCTGGATGAACAACAAAATAAATGGAGACATCCTTCACCTTTATAACAAAATTATGCACAGTTTGAAAAGGTTCTCATTATTTTGCTGTCTTCCAAAGACTTGACATATTACCCATACTGGGACAAGTGAGTGCAGTAGTGATAAAGCAAAGAAATTGAAGTTCTAATTGCCTGTTTTATTTTCAATGGTTTGATAAACTACAAAAACTGGGACAATGGAGTGCAGTAGTGATAAAGCAAAGAAATTGAAGTTCTAATTGCCTGTTTTATTTTCCAATGGTTTGATAAACTACAAAAACTGGGACAAGTGTGTGCAGTAGTGATAAAGCAAAGAAATTGAAAGTTCTAGCAGTCAATGCCAGGTTACTTTCAATGTTTTCATAAACTGAAATAATGGTATATGCAAATAAATTCAGCCATAGTGTCAGTAAAAGGTTTCTTTCAAAAAACAAAGTTCTAATTGTCAGAAACATATTTCTTATATCTTCAATAAATTACCAATACTGGTACAGGTATAAGCAAGTGAAGAATTGAATAAGGCATACAACTTAAATTTTTAGGTATCCATAAGAGGATTCTTTCATCTTGATATTCATACATAAGAGAGTGGGATACATAATTTATGTAAGTATTTAATTAGAGTAATTTAAAGTAATATTTTGCAGTACTCTTCCTATAAATTGATGAAAAACAAGCATATAGCAAATCAGTACTAGCAAATAACTAGTTTTGTGAAATTATAAATTTCCTGTCTCATTATTTTTTAATTATTTTTGAAGATGCAAAACTGTTATGAACTTTGTAAATAAACATAAGTATAATAACATGTGATGAAAGGCAGACAGAAAGAAAGTTTTCAAGAATAGCTTCTTATGGTAAATTGTGAGACCTCAGGAATTGTTAGCTGTAAGAAATCTTGCTGACTAAAACCTTCTCTGTTGTTTAGAAACAAACTTACTAGTGCCATGATTGAGTAGGAGTAAGCACAGGCATGCAATCCAATGAAACAATAGATAAATAAGGGGCTTTTTTAGCAAGTTGCACTGCACAGCAGTTCAAGGGAGGTAAATTCATTTTGATCAGAAGCTGGTGTTACTGTGATAGTAAGATGGCAAAGAAACCTCTTTCAAATTTCAGAAATCATCTTATTGTGTGAGGATTTAAAATGTTAGTGCAATAAAAAACCTCTTTCAAATTTCAGAAGTGTGAGGATTTCACCAAGAATCCAATGGGATAAGACACCTCTTTCAAATTTGAGAAGCCATTTTACTAAGTGAGGACAAGATATCCAGCATGATAAAAACTTCTTTCAAATTTCTGAAGTGTGAGGACTTCAAATATCCAGTACAAGTAGACACATCTTTCAAATTTCTGAAGCCATTTTACTGTGTGAAGACTTAAGATATCCAGTGCACTAAAAGAAAAAAACACTTTCAAATTTTAGAAGTGTGAAGACTTGAAATGTCGAGTTCAATAAAAACCTCTTTCAAATTTCAGAAGTTTTTTAATGTGTAAAGACATCATGTATCCACCTTTTTCTTTTGTTACTTCATGCTAGAGTAGCTACTGAACTAGCTAATGTCACTTCATGTTAGAGTGGCTATTGAACTAGCTAAAGGGAGAGCCAAATTCTGAGGATGATTAGCACTGAGGCAGACAAATGAATACTGGTTGAATTTTGTGAATATATAATTGATTATCTGAATGAATATATAATTTAATTTTAAATTATGTTACTGCTTAGGAGATAAATATAAGATTTCATTTTAAATTATGTTACTGCTTAGGAGATAAACATAGGATTTCATTTTAAATTATGTTACTGCTTAGGAGATAAATATAGGATTTCATTTTAAAATATGTTACTGCTTAGGAGATAAATATAGGATTTCATTTTAAAATATGTTACTGCTTAGGAGATAAATATAGGATTTAATTTCATGAACATATTAACTTCTTATGGAAATTAATACTATCTCAGATCAGCAATGCAAACAACTCACTGAGGTTATAAAACGAGATACTTTTGTGAAAACCCTTAGATCAAGTAACTTTTACCCACAAGGGATTACAGTGATTACATGTTTTTGTTAATAAATAAAAATCACAATGATTGAACACAGATATGTGGAAATGACATCTATTGGTAATTTAAATATAAAACTGGAGGGCAATTTCTGATGCAAAACAACAGCCAACTTAACGGGCCTGATTAAGAAAGAACACCTTTAACCCAAGAAAATTTAAACTAACTACACAAGAATGATCTGAATAGACTAATAATACAAGTGCTAATAACTGTACTTACCAATAAGCTGATTAATGGCACCTTGATCAGTAAAGTCTTGTAAAATAGTGTCTTCTTCTGTGGACACAATGCTCCGCATCAGTCGAAGGCAGTGTCTCATTTGTGCCATTTTGTTGCCCCGACCTGATGTTCCATAAAAACTATTGCCCTGACCACCAAAGCCATCTGTACAATAATCAAAAGAAAACTGCTTAAGACTGTCAGTTATACTAAGCACTACAAACCATCTTTTGTCAGTGTGCAATTACAACAACTGTTGCTAGTTTCAGCTGCTCTGAAGTAAAATGATGCAGAATAAAAAGCAAAACAAACTCTTAAAATGTACAGCATCACATCTGTTCTCAGTTCATGTCCAACAACAAAATTAAAACAAAAATGAAGAATTTAGACTGATCTTGACTGAGGGACAGGTGGTCCTGGAGATTGATGTTGACAGAGGGTCCAGGTTGAAATAAGAGACATATGTGACAGGAACTGATATGAACAGATATAGCTGAGTAACTGTAATGGACTCAGAAACTGATGTTACTGTAGTGTACTCAAAGACTGATGTGACTATAGTGTACTCAAAGACTAATGTGTCTATAGTGTACTCAAAGAGTGATGTGACTGTAGTGTACTCAAAGACAGATGTGACTATAGTGTACTCAAAGACAGATGTGACTATAGTGTACTTAAAGACAGATGTGACTATAGTGTACTCAAAGACTGACATATCTATAGTGTACTCAAAGACTGATGTGACTATAGTGTACTTAAAGACAGATGTGACTATAGTGTACTCAAAGACAGATAGATGTTACTATAGTGTACTCAAAGACAGATGTGACTATAGTGTACTCAAAGACAGATAGATGTTACTAGAGTGTACTCAAAGACAGATGTGAATATAGTGTACTCAAAGACAGATGTGGACTAAGGGACTAAACTGACAATACACAATAAAACATTTTACATTCATACACAACTTCTGCAGTTTCACATGTTCATTCAAAAATCTTTTGGTTTAGCACAGTCATGGCTGTCAATTATTATAGTTTATGTGATAGTTATTAGCTTGTTAATGTCTAAAAATACTTCTAAAATAATATTTACATTTATAAGCACTTAATCTTCACATTTATACTATAGTATTTAACAGTACTTGCATTCATGGAGTTTAGTGGAATATGTCCTCTTAAACTAATGTAAGGATTTAAGGATTATCATAGACTGATAATACATATTATATGGCATTAACAAATCAAATGTATTTGAAAACCAATAATGATACATATTAGATAGAATACATGATGGTAATGATGCCAGATTAAGAAGTATATTTTTTAAATGTGATCTACCTGGTCCAACACACCACTCCAGTAATAACAAAAGTCGTGTGCTGCCTTGACATGTCATGTAGTCTTCCAGCATCAATGGGGCTAATGTACAAAGAGAGGCCATTGCTTGTAGTTGTAGTTCCTCAAACTGTGCTGGAGTCCATTCCCGTGGACCTGTCTGTTTTTCATTGGCTCTTACAAATGAGAAAAGAGCTAACAGAAGGTGTCCCTCTGAAAAAATCTGGCAAAAGAAATTTTAACATTGTAAGCTGCATATGAAGTGTACTGACTTGAAAACCTCTGGTTAAGATTCTTAGTTATCTCAGGTTAACATTAGTTATCTCAGGCTAACATAGTTATCTCAGGTTAGCATTCTTAGTTATCTCAGGTTAAAATAGTTATCTCAGGTTAGCATTATTAGTTATCTCTAGTTAACATATTTAGTTATCTCAGGTTAACATTATTAGTTTCTCAGGTTAACGTTCTTAGTTATCTCAGGTTAACATACTTAGCTATCTAAGGTTAACATTCTTAGTTATCTCCAATTAACTTTACTAGTTATCTCAGGTTAACATACTTAGTTATATCAGGTTAACAAATGTAATTATCTCAGATTAACATACTTAATTATCTCAGGTTAATATACTTAGTTATCTCAATTTAATATTAATAGTTATCTCAGGTTAACATAGTTTTTTCAGGTTAACATACTTAGTTATCTCATTATTAGTCATCCCAGGTTTACATTATCAGTTATCTCATTATTAGTCATCTCAGGTTAACATTATTAGTCAACTCAGGTTAACATTATTAGTTATCTTAGGTTAACATTCTTAGTGATCTCTACTATTAGTCATCTCAGGTTAACATATTTATTTATCTCATTATTAGTCACCTCAGGTTAGCATACTTAGTTACCTCAGGTTAGCTTTCTTAGTTACAACAGAAGAAACATTCTTCTGCACATGAGAGTGAGTCAAAAAGATAAATTATTCTAGTCAGTCAAAAAGATGACAGTCCAATCAGTCACAAAAGATAATTTAGTCCAGTTAATCACAAAAGATAATTTAGTCCAGTTAATCACAAAAGATAATTTAGTATAGTTAATCACAAAAGATAATTTAGTATAGTTAATCACAAAAGATAATTTGCTCCAGTTAGTCACAAAACATAACTCTCCACCATTTTTATCCAAAAGAAAATCTTCCTATCTGTCAACATAAAAAAGAATGAAAAATTGTACCAGTAAAATTATAGATAAATCTTTAAGAAAATTTGAAAATAGCTAACACTCTGAAAAATTCTACGAAAGTGTAGAGCTATAGGCAGCATGGGCTTCCTATACCAGAAAGAGAGAAAAACTGAGGCTTGTTGATATATCAAGGAAAGCTATTATTTGCATTTCAGTAGCCTCAATCCTGGTGTGTGGAATTGCCTGTCTGGTAGACTAGTGGAAGAACTATCCTATAAGTAAAAATAATCTATTGTTGTAAATGAGTAAGTATTCAAGAAAACTTACTATACTACTAAAAAAAAAATTGTCTTTCACTCTTGAGCTCATAAACATGACCTCCTAAGATATATACACATACACATTCAAATAAAATTTAATGTCTGTTTATATGTTTGTTCAATTTAAAACCTAACAATTCTCAATTTAAGCATTTTAAGCCTTGATGATAGGGAGCTTTTATCATGGCTGTGCACCTTAGAGAGAATACTGGTGGATGCAAGAAACTAACTGCTCTTTTCAGTCATGCAAAACTCCTGGATGAAAATATCTTGATCTACTATGCTGAATTGGCATAAGCTGGAAGCATCTCCCATGAAATTTGAAGAAGAATGTCAAATATAATGTCACTGAGGATGAGATGTTCTGAGGTCACAACATGCAATGTGAGTGCAAGTCTTTGCTGAGGTCACAACATGCTATATGAGTGCAAGTCCTTGTTGAGATCACAACACGCTATGTGAGTGCACATCCTTGCTGAGGTCACAACACGCTATGTGAGTGCAAGTCTTTGCTGAGGTCACAACATGCTATGTGAGTGCAAGTCTTTGCTGAGGTCACAACATGATATGTGAGTGCAAGTCCTTGCAGAGACAGACAGGCACTTACTAAATAAAGTGCAGAGGAATGAGGCCATGACTAGCTGCTATGGATTTTGCCAGTGTAACTAGCACCTTATAGGCTACAAGTGCATATAAATATTATATGTTCAATTGTTTGTATATATTCATATAAAAATATTTGTTAATAAAGTACTGTTAACTGTTTAAAATGTACTAACATAAGTTGATCTTGATTTTTCTTCCTTAGCATTATGAAAAAGAAATTACAATTTTTTTATGATAATCATTTAAGGAGGTTTCATTACTTATTTTTTGTTTCTTCTTAAGGACTGATAAAACAATGATTTTCTTTATTTCATATTCATAGATAAATAATTTAGCTTGTATTAAAATAACATAATAAAAATAATACCTTCATTTAATAATTGTAATAGACATTAATAATCATTTTCAATAAACAATTGAGCAGCATTTATAATAACAGTTTTTCAATGTATATATATCTACATGATTCTACTTTACATTTCTATGAAGTATGTAAAATTCAGTCACTGGGAACACTCACAGATATGACAGCAGGGTCTCGGCTCAGAAGAACAAGAATGACAAACAGCTGCTTCCTCAGTTCAAAATCTTCATGACTTGTCTGTAGTTTCAGTTGTTTTACAAGAGGGTTATAGCTTTTTACTAAAACAAAAAGAAGCATAAAGAAAACCATTTTATTTCCAAGCTTGGACATACTGGGGAGGTAATTCTAACAAAATGGACACAACATATGTATGCTTGCAAACACACACACACACACACATGCACTCATTTGCTCAATACCCTTTTATTTTAATAAATAATTATTTGAATGAGCCATTTTATAGAATGGACATTCCAGAGATGGATTCAAAACAACAAAACTATATTATTTTTCATTTATTAGAATATGTTTTAAGTTATAAGAATTATTTTAAGTTCATATTTCTTGAAAAAAAAATAAATGCATCACAACAGGTTTGAAGCATAATGCAAACTATTTATTTGGCAATTTTATTGAATTCATTCTCAAATTTAAATAAAGCTGGTATTTTTCTTAAGTAACAATTTCCATTGAAACCTCTTACCCTCCTGAAAAGTAGCAAAGAGAACAAGCTGCTTTACAAAGCCTGTCTCAAGAAATGGGGCATCTGGGCAGTTGGCGGCAATCAAAGTAGCAATGGCCAGCAAGTCATTGCGTAGCTGACGGTCATAGTGACTGTACCCTTGTGTTAACTCATATACAAAAGCATCACGCAGCTGGCTGTAAAACATAAATCCCAACAGAAAACTGTAATGCATGTTCAAAATAGAATTTGTTGCTTTTTTAATTTGTGTCAATATCTCAATAGCTGATGTTGGATTTCTTACTTTTAGTGTTGCATTGTGGATTTTATTAAATGTATTTATATGTTTTATTCATTTTCTTTAGCATGTTCTTTTTATTTTTACTTATGTGGAGAGGGTTTAGTGTAGTGGTGCTTTTATTATTTATTTTATTTGTTGTACAAATCTACAATGTTAATTAATATTTCAACTAAAAGGAAAGGATAATCACAAATTCTGTAAAACTCATCAATGGCACAAAAGTTATAAAGTCACAAATACACAATAGTTTATCAAATAGTAATGTTTATTTATTAATTTATAAAGTCACAAATACATAATAGTTTATCAAATAGTAATGTTTACTTATTTAATTGAAACAGAGTTTATTTCTTAGTTCCAAATACCTTTAAAAAAATATTAATCACAAAAATGACATGTAACTGCCTCTAATCAACAAGAATAAAAGTGTTTTTAAAAAAGGTTAATTTGAAAATAAAGAAATTCCTGGTTTTGCACACATATATAAAACCATGTTTAAAAATATTTAAAGTTTTATTGAGGTTTATTAAGTTATTATTTCTTTTTAGAAATCAACTAAACAATTCAAGCTATATTAAGCTTTAATAAATTAATGTTATCAAAGTGACATTTTGATTTAACATTATTCAACTCCAACTGAAGAAACAGGCAAACAAAATTTGCTCAAATTAAGAATATTTAATTATATATATATATATATATATATATATATATATACACATACTGAATATACTTTGGTTAGAAACCAGTTATCTTAAATATTTCCAAACAAATATTGAGCTGCAAATTATCAACAATCATTTGATTGACTGCATACTGAAAAAAATATACAGTTATTCTTTTAAATTGCAATAATTATTTTATTTTTGAATACCTAAGCATTAACATAGGTAAACTGTCCTACTACAGAGATTTAAAATTAAAATTGAATATAATAACTGTATTAATTTTAATCATGTCTTTTAATAGAATTTTCATTCCTTCACTAACTTTTTCTCCAGCTTCCTTCAATATAGTGATAATAATCATATAAATGAAACTGAGAGCAGTTAAGCAGAATATAATTCAACACTAGATTATCAATATAAACTTATACAGAGAGAGAGAGAGAAAAAAGTACCATATGCAAGTGATATTGTTGAGCTGTGAAGACACAGTATTCTTGTCTCCAAACTCCAATAGATTCCAGAGCACATCCACTGACCGAAATAAAAGCTGACCACTAGGATCAGGATCCATCATACGTGAGCAGAGTCTCAATGCACCTTCTGCTTTAAGCATCATGTTACAGTTCTTTTCTAAAACAAAATATATTAAAAATATGTTACAGTTCTTTTCTAAAACAAAATATATTAAAAATATGTTACAGTTCTTTTCTAAAACAAAATATATTAAAAATATGTTACAGTTCTTTTCTAAAACAAAAAATATTAAAAATATGTTACAGTTCTTTTCTAAAACAAAATATATTAAAATATGTTACAGTTCTTTTCTAAAACAAAATATATAAAAAATATGTCACAGTTCTTTTCTAAAACATTGTATATTAAAAACATGTTACAGTTTGTGATGCCTATGCCACACTAGTTATTGGCTATGATTACCATTATTAATTAATAACCCATAACTAATTACAAGTGATGAGAATCTTAATTTATATTTATTAATAATTCTCCAGAAGACACCACCTATCTCTCTCACTTGGCAGATAAGATATGCAGGCAATGTAAACGTTTCTCTCTTCCACAACATTAAAGACATTTACCATCACTCAATATTTCCATAGGTGGAAAACTTCTTGCTAAAGGAGAAGATAAATCCATCTTTAATCTATATTTAGCAAGCCCTGATCCACTTCCTTTCTTCTCCAATATATGGTCATCAATATGCATGAGAAGGTCAATAAATTTACTAAATTAACAATCAAATGTACACAATATGAATAAAATCAAAAGAGCGTTGACATTTACATCACTTCACAACAATCATTCTTTCTGGATAAACAAACAAAGCAAATCTGAATTACTTTGCTTTGTACCACAACATATTAAGGCATTGGTAATTAATGAAGAAGAATGAAATAACAGAAAATATCTAAGTGGCTTTTAACATTTTAGAATTCTTTACCAAAAACCAAAGTAAATGTAAACAAATCTGTTTTAAATAACAAACTGCACTAAAATAGTAGTTCTTTTTGAAAAAAAAATGGTAACAGCAAAATTAAACAATATTTTTAATAACATATTACAGTTACACATTAGTTCTTTTTGCAGGGGGAAAAAAACAAACAATAAAATAGCAAGTATTTTTAAATAACATATCAGAGTACCTTTCGGACAAAAAAAAATCATAAACAATCATAAAGCAACCCTCTCTCCCATAAAAATAAATAAATCTATTTCAAAGAAATTTAAAAATTGTTTCACCTTCAGAAATAACACTTATAACAGCAAAATTAAACATGCGGGCCTTTATATTTTAAAGTGACTTCAAAGATGGTTAGTGGTTGTGCAGTTAGAAATACTCATGGAAATCATGCTCCTCAATATTTACATTTATCAATTTTATTATTATTATTATTTCAAACTCAAGATGGAAAGAATTTTACCTGAGTTTCTGGAAAATTCTTGTAAAACAGATAAGACCTTAAGTCGTACATCCATGTTGTTTTCCAGCAATGCCAAAGACTATGAGATTATAAAAATGTACAGTTTTAGTTGGTTATAAAACAGCAACAAAACAACTGCAAGCACAAATATGCACAGATGCAAGTTAAACACAACAATTATATCATAATAAATGACAACAACACAGCAATTACGACACCTTAATAAAACAGCAATAAAACAATAAATGCATGTATAGCAATATATTTTAAAAACCATCTTGATCTCTGAAAAGAAATATACACACATAAATAGTCATAAATTAAAAACAACAATGTTCAGTCATAAGATAAAAAAAATCATTCTATAAAACACTCAGCAAGTTTATTAACAGTCATAAATTAACAAGTATATCTTAATGAAACAATTAAAATAATAACAAGTATATACATGCACCAGTCATAATATAATAAAATAATAGTAAACACACATAAAGAGTAAAAAGTTAAAAACAATCATATCTTAATCAAATAACAACTAACATGAACAATTATAAATTAAAAACAAATATATATATATATATATATATATATATATATATATATATATATATATATATATATATATATATATATATATATATATATACACAATAATATGTCAACAAAAACTCATACTCTATAATCATAAATTAAAAATAACAATTATGATATTTTATAAAATAACAAATAATCTGACATCTACAAACACAATATACAGAACAATGTAGTATTTTAATAAAATAACAATTAATTTAAAACAACCTAATGTACAGGCATAAATCAAGAAACAACAATTATGCCAAGTTAATAATAACCCTTTTTACTGACAGGATTGTGAACTATGCATAGTCACAATATAATTAATTTTTTTTCCTTCAAAGTTCTGATTCTAATTTGTTTTAAAGTGTTTCTTAATTTTATTTCAGATCTAACAAAATTTACCATTAAAACTGCCCTTCTAACATACAAAACAATAAAACCCACTTTTTAAGAAAACACTACTCACTCTTCATTTATTACTGAATTATTATATGCATTTGTTAGTGTTTGTTGGCATGTTCAAGTTTATGCTTGTGATGTGAGTTTTCTGGACATCTAGGCTGCATGGCTGTTTTTCAGTTTACTTGTAATAAACAGAATAAGTTATACAAAAGACTCACCTTCACAAATGTTTCTGAAATATCACTAAGTTCAACCATTCTTCTGTTGTAAGCTAGAGATGTAGGCTGGCACTCTGATAAAAGAATAGATAGATAGATAGATAGATAGATAGATAGATAGATAGATAGATAGATAGATAGATAGATAGACAGGCAGACAGACAGAAAGATGGACGGACGGACGGATGGATGGGCAGGCAGGCAGGCAGGCAGGCAGATAGATAGATAGATAGATAGATAGATAGACAGACAGACAGACAGACAGACAGATAGATAGATAGATAGACAGATAGATAGATAGATAGATAGAGAGAGAGAGAGAGAGATAGATAGATATGTATGTAGGTAGGAAGGTAGGTAAGTAGGTATTTAGTAGGTTAGGTAAGGTAGGCAGGCAGAAAGATAAGATAATACAGACACACAGATAGATAGACAGACAGACAGACAGACAGACAGATTGATATATTTTAATTTATTATTTCCTTATTACTGTATTGTACTTTATTTAAATTAAGCTCATATTATTGAGGAAGGAGATTATATGATGCTTATAGATAAATCTCTTGTAACACTAACAGTTACAAATGTGAACACTCACGTACATGCATATAATACTCATAGTTTAATCACTTGCATAGTTCAAAACTGTCAAGTCAAAACATTCATTCATATTATACCTATTATTAAACAAGATACATGTACTTACTTTCTATATCTTGAATAACATCTGACTGACTGTAGAAATCTGCTAAGGTCAAACAGATCTGTTTACGAACACTATCAAGTGGGATGCGCATGAAATAACCTTTAAAGGAAAGAAACAAATTAATTAATGTTAGGAATAACAATGATTGTCTGCCTAAATCTGTTTGCATATGTCAATCAAATAATATAAGTTTTTCTGAGTGAATATTATGAAGGTTATAATGACTAAGATGAATGAATTGTCATATGATATGTGACTGATACAAACAATCAAAACAGTAAACTCAATCCAAAAAAAATCAGTCACAATTTAATAAAGATCACACTTGACTGCAAAATGGACTCATCAGAATGTGAATCTAAGTGCATTCACATTTTTTCCAAGAATTTGCCCAGCTATAATATAGTTATCTTAGTCATTCCATTAAGGAACTTGTGATACCAACTTCACTCCAAATAACTTTAACACTAAGATACTGACCACCCCAAATAACTTTAAAACTAAGATATAGATTTCACTCCAAATAACTTTCAAACTAAGATATAGACTTTGCTCAAACTCAGATACGGACTAAATCACAGAAACAAAGAAACTTCATCTTTGATAACTGGAATAGAATTAATTTCACTTCAGAATAGAATTGTTGTGGCCTCTCCTCCTGGATGGGGGGATCAGCTGTGATGCCAATGACACACTGAACAGCAAGATATAAAAATAGTCAACTCTTGCACACATACACCACATTTTGGGAATAATAATTTATTCTGAAAATGAAGGGTAAAGTATGAGGGTTGGCTGTGAATGTGAGTATGCAAGCATGAATGTAAATATGAGGGATGAATGAGACAAACGACAAGCAGCCGCACTAACACACTTTCTCACAGTAAAGAAAGCCCAACTCTTGATAAAGAGTTAACAGAATTTATTCTAATAATGGGGCTAACTTTCACATGGCTGTTAGTCATTCATCCAGAAACATCCACACACAACATTCATGGGGTGGAGAATGAGAGCAATGAAATGATGAATAAAATAAAATAAAAATATAGCAAAATCAACAATATGAATAGTGGTGATGACTGAAATAAATAAATGCCAATAAAATCAGTGACACACATGTGGGTGAAAACCCAACGCAAATAATGAGCATTAGTTTCAATAGCAGTTATAACTGCTAAATTTATTTCAATAGAATAAATTATCAAAGTTAATGTTTGAATAAAAAGTGAAAACCCAATGCGAATAATAATTAATCAAAGTTAAATGTTTATAGAGAAAGTTCAGGGTGAAAACCCAAAATGTCAATAATAATAATAGAGTTCTGAATAATTAATGAAATAAACTATAATTAATCTACCTACCTAAGTAATGCGCCTCTAGCTAAATCTTTAATTTAACTTCCTACTTACAAAGTTCAAAGAAGAAATGTTGGAATGATGTCAGAAAACACATCTGCATAAAAATGAAGACTTGATCACACTTGCCAACACACTGGCAAAAAAACTACAAAGTTACAAAGTTGCAGACACGCTGGCAAGAATACAAAAGTCGATGTATAAAACACAGCCGCACTGATGAGTGAACCATGTACACAGATGCAGGTGAAAACTACAAAACCACACAATGAGCTGGCACTGAAAAGTGGACACGCTCGCACATGGGTGAAAACCCAAATGCAAATCCTCCTCAAGAACATGGAATATTTTCCGCTGAAGAGCGAGAAAAAATGAAGTGGTGGTAAACGTTAAATGTATGTCGAAGTGTTCTCTCCCAGCCCAAACTTAACTGTCCCCAGTTCTGATAGTCACTGGTACATTACAGCTTGTCAGGTGTTGTTCCATCCAAGTGATGGATAGAGGACAAAAACCCATATCACAGAAGACCAAGGTATATGAAAAATAATTCTTGAATACGCTGCTATCTCTGTCACATGAATGGCAAACATTCAAAAGATTTTATTCCCAATTATGAAAACTGGAATAAAAATTTGTGAGTAGGTCAAATGTGAAGAAAAAGCGTCGCAAAGTTTTAACACACCTTGTAGAGAGCCCGCGCGCACATACACTGAAGATAAAATTGGCTCTAGAGTTCTTTTATGTAACTGGCGAGTTTCTAATACTTCCATAGAAAAACTCACACGGTAAACACATGAAATTTAACTACCCTAACTTCAAGTCCTATTGTGTGAAGATGCATTACGCTAAGGTGCATTTACTTCTAATAACAAAATATAATCCCTATCTAAAAATTACAATAAAGGGCTATAACAGATTAAATACAATTCATATCTACTCCTAACATAAATAGCTAAACTTAACACAAATAAATTTAATTAAAATGCTAAAAACACTAAATAAGCATGCACACACACAGACTCACTGACCATGCATGTATTTGATATTCATTCACTCCAAATAACAATAACAAAAGAGCAAACACATTAAAGCAAGGTATAAGGGAGGTAACAAATACTTTTTAAAATAAATTTTTCTGATCATCCCCCTTTGACTATGACAAGAATCCATTTACATGTAATTATGATGTAGATCCGGGGTGCACAAACTTTTTAGGCCAGAGAGTCAAATTTCCAATTGATAGTGTGTGGAGGGCCGCCAGATGGATGGCTCAGTAGAAAAAATAACACAAATAATGAAATAATGTGCTTTACATTCGTAATAATGATAACATCCAAAAGTTCTCTGGGGACCGCATAGAGCTCTGTCTTGGGCCACATGCGGCCCGCGAGCCGCAGTTTGTGCACCCCTGATGTAGATTCAATCATTCAATCAAAAGAATTTAAAGTGTTAAGTGGACTCTGATATGGACAGTCACTCCAACCAAGAATTTATGATGGCATGAACTCAGTCACTCCAACAAAGAGTTGGACTATGATCATATGGATCAGTCACTAAGTGCACCAAGAATTTATCTATGATAACAATAACTCAATCACTCCAATAAAGAGTTAATCTATGGTCATATGCATCAGTCACTAAATACATCCAAGAATATATCTATGATGATGTGAACTCAGTCACTCCAACAAAGAACTTACCTATGATCTATGGTCATATGCATCAGTCACTAAATACATCCAAGAATATATCTATGATGATGAGAACTCAGTCACTCCAACAAAGAACTTACCTATGATTCAACTTACCTAGCTGAGATATGGATTCAATCACAATTTGCTCATACACAAGCTCATCAGAGGCTTTCTCCTTCAGGTAGGGCAGACTACAGATCTTGAGTATGTCTATAATGGGCTGTTCATATAGTGGTTGGGCATCCACTCTATCGGCACACACATTCAAAATCTTGAACACTTGCACAAGCTCCTTCAAAGGCTGGCAATTGTTAAGGAAATTAATAGGAAAAAAACAATTTCTTTGGTCAGTATTCAAATTCCATACATTTAGGTCAGCATGATGATGATTAGGCATCAAATTATTTCCTGATCTTCACTTTTAACACCGTCTACTTTTATTTTAAATACTTTATTTTATTGTATGCTTTACCTCATCACGACTAATAATTTAACATAAAATCTGAATGGGAGCTTTAATCACAATGAATACAGTTCAAATTTTTAAAAAAATAACTTTTTGAAAGTGCATAAGCTTATGATGTGTTAGTACTTCTATGACACAAAAATTAATTAAACAAACTCATACTTGAGAGATAGAGCAATTAGATTAGGTTTTCATTAAGTAAGGATACAAAGCCCTTTTGATAATGCCGCACAATACGCTGCAGTGCACTGACATGTCGGTCATACAACATCATCTGAAACAATTTAATATCATGAAAATATGAACACACACATACACACACACACACACACACACACACACACACACACACACACACATACATGAGCAGTGGGAGTGGGGTGGGAAGGAAAACATGCTCTCAAAACAGTTATTGTTCAATCATTAAAAATATGCTATTTCGACAGTAAAATGCTCCCTTAATAATATATCTCATTATTTACTTCCCTCACCTCCACTCACCTTGGAATTACAACTCTTAAAGCCCTGTAAGCTTCATTTTTTTTTAATTTTGGAGATTTTTATTAGCTCTTCTTATTACTTAAGCACTTTACAATCAAGGTACAAAAGCTCAACAATCCTAAGCCAGAAAATGAATCTGTAGGCTCAAAACAAAATAAAAATCAGCTACTATAATCCATGAATCACTATCATCAATACACTTAAAAGTAGTTATTTCAAAAAATTAGGAATGGCTTCAACCCCAAACTTTAAAAATTAATGGCAGTTAACAGGGAGTTCCAGTAAAAGTGTGATGTAAAATTACATATCACATAAAATCAGTCTTACAGAATGAGGGTCTGTCAGCAATTTGATGACTCGCTTTAAATTCAGAGGTAGTTGCTTACTTCCCTGCAAACAAAATATGTAAAAATGGAGATGAATTCTTTCCTTCTAGGATATAGTATTGCAATATTGTTATTATTAGTCATTTAACAAAAATTAAGAGTCAGGGAAAAAATATTTAAAATTTTGATTCCTACTCTTGATCCCTCTATATTAATATTAAATATATTTTTCTGTAAATCTGTCTTTACTTTTTATACAATAGCTACTGCTCAGACATTTTCCTATAAAAAAAAATACTAAAGACATATGACAAATTGTAGAGTAAGCTAAAATACATAAATCAAAAATGGAACTTGAGAAAAATAAGCTTAATTATCAATCTATCAGCTATTTAGTTATGTTAATGTAGAAGAAAAATAATGAAACAGATATGATTTTTGTTTAACTGTTATAACTACTGCTGACTGATTGATATCCTTATTCTGTCAAAGAAATAGACAAACTGAAATTAACAACGTGCATGCAATATACAGCAGAACTTTGATATCTACATATTTAACATTCACAGTTTCTTATTATCAGTTATCATAATAAAAGAACCATATAGGAAAGGGTTCTTGGCATATTACATCACAATGCATGAGTATTCAACTAGTTATCAAATCATATATTGTAATCCTAAAATGTATTAACTATTAGTATTATCCATATTAGACATTAGGTGCCAACAAATCATTTTTATTATCTGTTCTTAAGCATGCCTCTCTGACTGAGGTGTTATCAATTTATAATAATTTATCAATAGATAAGCCTGCAGCTTCACTCACATAAATGTTGGTTTTCTGAATATGTTGTTTAAAATAAAATTATTTATAGCATTTTTTTAATGGCCAGGTAAGAACCATAATACAAAATGACAAAAACTTGTGGGTTTTGTATAATCTAAGTGTCATGAAAATCTGAAGTGTTAGTAAGCCAGTTTTTGTTATATTGAAATTTGTTGTGCATTAGAGTAAGTGCAGAATACAGACAGTTAACTACAAATTTTTGTCAGAATCAAACACTCTTTTTATACTGGCAAAGATCCTGACTCTCTAGTGAGAGCATAATACTAGCAATCAGAAGCTAGGCATTCTTATGTTCAACCACATTTTCAGCTGCTTCAGAAGCCAATTACTGAGGACTTTGAGAAGATGAGCATGTCTCATGCTGATGAGCATTTTCAGTGACTCCTGAAGTGGACTGCCTGGCTCTCTGGGAACTCAGATGATCCTCTCTCTCTGACTAGCTTTCCACAAGCTGTGTAAGTCACTTTCTTATTGCATTCAGAGGGACTGAATTAATGTTTGATCTCTTTCAGGGAGACATAACAAAAATAAGAACTAACCACAAAGCATAGTGTAACTCACCAAAATACAACATTTACTACAGTAAAAATCTAATACACAGCATGAGAAATGCAATCTGAGAATCCATGTGGCATCTACAGTGCATGAAGGTCAAAGCAATTTATAGCCTGCCATGTATAAGGCATGGCCACAAGCACGTACTTCACTATATTTATAGTTTTAAGGTCATTAGCAAGGTCTGTTATAGGACAGTGTGTGATATTATATAGCCTAAGTAGTTTGTATAAAAATACCTTGTAAATTTTAAATGTAATTACACTAACACATTCATGGATACATTCCTAATACCCTCACAGAAGTAGAAATGTGTAAATAAGCATTTAGATCTGGTTATAGTGCCACAACTTTTATATTTCCTCATGCTTAACATTAAATATTAAATTAGAGTTCTTAGACCAAAAAAGCTGATTATAGCATACAAAACCAAGCAAGAAAAAGCTAAGTGACATTCTGAGGAGAAGGCAAGCAAGAATGAAAATGCATGGAAAGTGGTAATGGTAGTAGTATAGCGTATGATGTCATGAGGTAGTTTTGTAACATATTTTAGCATGTAACAGAATGATTCCAATTCAGTAACTATAGCTAAGTGAGAGTAGAGACATTGTGAATTGCTAAGATTCTGGCTTCAGAACACAAGGTTTTCTGAAACATTCAAATCTTATTACTTCTTGAATCCATGAATGTTGAACTCACAAAAAATGAAGTGCTGGTTTACTGTGAAGTACTTTGAGCTCTGGTAAGGTTAAGTGCTTTATCAAGATTCCTTTATAGTTGTTGAGATACATTAATTTAAAAACATGATGGGATGTGTGTTAAGTGTAGTGGTCCAATGGGTACCCGATGTGCTATTACCCAGGTAGTAAAACTGAGAACAGGTACCCGTGGTAAAGAGGCTGTTATGTCTATACACGATTTAGCACACTCCCCCTCTGGCCACACTTGCATTCCACCTGTAGATGGCAGCCTGCTAAATTGTGCCAGCCATGGGTTGGCTTACACGCTGAACCTAGATCTAATTATTTACAACATAGATCACCATAGCTCATGCCTTTTCTTTTTGCTTTGGTTGTTGTGCTTGTTAACAAGTGTAGCATGTTAATGATGTTAATAAGACTTCAGTAAACAAACTTGTCAGTATTTTAATGTCAATAAATTAAATAATAACACTGTAATATTTTTAATATGGGGAAGACATCATATGTGTGGAGTCACGCCAAGCGATTGGATAGTGACATGGTGAAATGCAATCTGTGCGATGAAATTCTATCGGCGAAGGGCAATTGAACTTGATGCCCTATTTTTAAATACATTATTATTGTTGACATTTTATTTAGTTTTAGTTTACTTTAGTTTATGTAATGATTGATAATATTAAAAATAAAAGTTTGCATTGTACATATAAAGATCATAACTAATAGTAAGTCACTAGATGCATACTTTTGGCTACTGTGTGAAATAGAGTGCATACTAATGGTTAAGTAGTTTTGTGTAGAGATTGCAAGTTGTGATGGAGATTATGCTAATTTTCGAACAGGTACCCAGGTACCAGTTCAAAATCTGGATGGGTACCCGGGCAGCATTTTAGAAAAAATTGACAGCCCTAGTCAAGTGTATTTAATTCTATAATTTGGATGGTTATACATAAATAGCGCTATACAAGAAAGACACACTGACACACACTATTCAAAAGTTAAGAGGACCGATAATAAAAAAACAACAGAATATGTGTTAATAAGAACAGCATATCTGAAATTAAGGTAGTTGAGACTTTTATGCTCAATAACCAATAGAAAATATAATATATTTAAGAGTAAAACAGCTACCTGAGCTATCCCAAGATCATCGTCAGTTATGATGTGTGCTACGATAGGGATTTTTTTCTCAGTAGTATTTTTGGTATCAGCCATCGTTAGAGATCCTGACGTTCGGGGTGCACTCACAACCGCCATTTTGCCACAAAAATAAGTGAACAGTTTGAATTTTACCGACACGATAAACTTCAACTATGGGCGCAAATTTAGCTCATCCTTATTAAAATAAAAATAGTGCTTCCTTTGAATGGAGAACATTTGTCATTTGTGATTCTCCTACCGCCATGTTCAAAACAATCTCCAAGGAAGTACAAAGATTTCTGGGATAGAACTTGGCCGGTATGTTAGTCTCTGTTAGCCAGGGTTTAACAGTTCATTTTAATTAATCAAGTCTTCAAAATGAAATGTGGTCTACAATTTCATATTTCATATAAAAGAAATGAAGATTACATTTAGTGACGCGCCCAAATGAAACTAGCATATCCTGATTAGTGCAAGTTCAGGATGTATGTTTCTTGTCTTACTATTTTAATTCATAAATTTTCAGTGTACTATTATGTATATAGGTCTAATTTCTGTCGCTGCAAACCATCAATGTCCAGTTGAACGACATAGTAAATGTTGATTTTCTGTATGTTTTGCCTGAGCATTGAGATATCAGACATCGTATTACTTTGTACATCGATTTAGCTTTTCGTTCATTAATTGTAAATTCATTTACTTTTAAATATTCTGCAGTCTCATATTTTCTTGTTTGATCCTGGGTGTACCGAAAACTAGAATTGCCAGACATCAACAGGACAAAGTGCAAAACATAAAGTGGATTAAATCGAATTATTTTACAAGTTAAAGTAGACAGGGTATTTCAGCTTGATTTTTTTAAAAGTTACATCAGTTGCAATGGTGAATTCTCATTCTTAAAGCTGCATCTATTGAAAAAAAAGTGAATTTTTTTTTTTTTAATTTGGTTCGTAAATGTTTGTGATGAACCAAGAATTTTTATTTATACAATTTTGTTTAAATGAGTATTAAAGTGCAATAAGAGAAGCCATATAAAGAACAATTCCAAAAAAATATCTGTGTAAAGTATATATTTTTAATTAAGAACAAATATTTTAATGCATCAGCATAATCCTTGCAAATCAGGGGAACTAACTCATAGTCTTAGCAGATCAAAACTAAAAAAATATATCAAATTCAAAGTTTGGCAGTGAAAAAGTTAAAATTTCACCCAGCCCCCACAAAGAAAGGACGTTTACAGGTTCAGAGACCCTGCAGATGATTAGCTTTTATTTTATTTTATATTTATACTAGATGTCTATTTCATGTATTGGTTTCATTTATTCAGGATAAAAATGTAGTTTACTGACCCTGATGGCCAATTTCAGTCAATTGTCCAACAGTACTTTATTTGATTCAAGAGGTAAACATGCTCTTTTTATTTAAAAACAAGTTGCTTAATTTCTTTAACTTTTACTTCAGTGGTTTTAACTTTTAATTCACAAACACGAACTCTCCTTAAATTAAGGTTTTTCTGTATGAAAAGAAAGCACATCATGATCACGGTGGGCTTATAGTTGCCACCAACAATATATTACAGTAATTCCTTAGCACTTCAGTTAACAACATATGGACTAATGAGTTTTATAAGGACTAATAATACTATATCTATTAATGAGCACAAATTCTACTAATGACAACAGCCTTACAAGCATCAGCTGACTCACCCAATATGTATGTCAGATCTGATGACTGACATTATTATGAAAGGTTAAATATGCCTGTTAAGAAGCACTAAAATGCTTTAATTAATTAATTTAAAGGGAATTCTGTGAGTTGGAACCAATTACCCAATATCCCGTTAAATAATAGATTCAGTTAATGAAATTTTCAATTCAGGAGTGATACTGTGGAACCAGTTATGTTAGTTACTGGTCCAAAGTATCACTCTTGAATTGAAAATTTCATTAACTGAATCTATTATTTAGTCCAAATTGCTGGGGTCACATTACATTTCATGATACAATGGCATCTCTATTGTAAAGCAGGATTCCACTCTATAAACATATATGCACACACACATACACACACACATTTTACTTAATAATTAAAAGTAAATTCTGGTTTTCTGTGTTTTGCATTTAATTATTCAACGTTCTTTTCATGATTCAGCCTAACAACAGTTATATACAAACAAGACAGCCAAAAACAAGTCATTTATTAAAGGAATCTAAAAAGTATGATACTTTTTCTTACAATACTGAAATAAACAAAATGTTGCTACAATTTCAATATCATATTAATTTTTATATTTTATAACTATACAAATTATACATAAATGGATCACATAAAATTATATATATATAAAAAAAAAAAGAAAAAAAAAAGCAAGTCTAATTTACTTCATTATTATGACTTAACACTGAAAATTTGGATAAACATGTACAGTAGACAAAACTACACTCCTTTACATTTATCATACATTCATCATGAAACACTTGTATTTTTGTGTCTAGTAGTTAGTATATTGTTGATATAATTTCAGTTTCCAGATTGAAGTGTAAATTTCATTGCTAATTAATCTCTCCAATGCTTTTATAAATTAAATGACAATAAACATATCTTTTCATCATTCTATTTCTCATTTTGAATTTATTTTATCATAGTGAAATAGCAAGTCATTTTGTATTTATTCTATCATAATGAAATGGAAGCAATATTGTATTTACCATAGTGAATTAGCAAGACATTTTGTAATTATTTTACAAGATTGAATTAGCAAGCCATTTTGTTTTTGTCATAGTGAAATGGCAAGTCATTTTATATTTATTTTACCATTATTTTCATTCCATTGATTTAGTATTTATTTTACCAAAGAGAATTTTCAGGTCACTTTGCATATATTTTAAAATAGTGAACTGGTAAGTTAAATTGTATTTATTTTACTGTAGTTGATTGGCAAGCTATTTTGTATTTATTTTACCATAGTGAATTGACAAGTCATTTTGTATTTATTTTACCATAGTGAATTGGTAAGTTATTTATTTATTTTACCATAGTGAATTGGCAAATTATTTTGTAATTATTTTACCATAGTGAATACACAAGCCACTTTGTATTTATTTTACCATAGTGAATTGGCAAACATTTTGTAATTATTTTACAATAGTGAATTAGCAAGCAATTTTGATTTCATCATAGTGAAATGGCAAGTCATTTTGTATTTATTTTACCCTAATAAATTGGCAAGTCATTTTGTATTTATTTTATCATAATGAATTTGCAAGCCATTTTGTATTTATTTTACTATAGTCAATTGGCAAGTAATTTTGTAATTATTTTACCAGAGTGAATTGGCTAGTAACTGTGTATTTATTTTACCCATAGTTAAATGGCAACTTATTTGGTATTTATTTTACCATAGTAAATAGGCAAGTAATTTTGTATTTATTTTACCATAGTGAATTTTCAAGCCATTTTGTATTTATTTAACCATAGTGAATTGGCAAGTAGTTTTTGTATTTATTTTAACATAGTGAATTTTCATGTCATTTTATATTTATTTTACCATAGTGATTTGGCCAGTAATTTTGTATTTATATTAGTATAGTGAACAAAGATAAGAGTTTTACCATTTCAGGCATGCCTTATTCTGTCTCACTATCCGCAGAAAGTCATAGTACGGGGCTCCGTGGATTATTTCAGAGTAATAATTTTCGGCTGGGTCAGGGTATATATACTATTTGGGTTTTGCATCGGGTATTGCGCTGATTTTTAGCCTCGAGCTGTAATCTACCCCTTTGTCTCGCCCTTTGTGAAATAGTCACAGTTGGCTGGTCGTACTCTATAGACTGGCATTCCTAGGGCAGCCCTGTCCCTTATGATGATAACCGCAGTGCATCAGGCATTGTTGTCTGCCCCTGTGATGTGAGAGCGTTTATGCAACTTGGCTGCTTACGGTGAGTATCCCCCCTCTTGCACCTGGTTATGTCGGTCCTTGCTAAACAACTTCAAATGCTTTGTTCTTTTTATTCACAAACCGAACCAAAGGCAGTTGTCTAAATGGCTTACACAGGTTTTCACAGCAAAATTTAGAGTAAATTTTTGTCATAATTGAAAATTTAGAAAAAAATACATTTAATTAATTTAATGTATTACTTTGCATTTTTCGCGCAACAGATACTAAACTTATAGAGATCTGAATGCTCTCAAGTCCTACAAGCTACAAGTTTTCTTGACACTAAGCTTATAGAGATCTGAACACTCTCATGTCCTGCAAGTTCTTTGCAAAAGAATCACATTGTCTTGTTCAGTCTTCCACACAACAGTTGTCCAGATTTGTTTTATAATAATCTTTCCTATAATCCAATGCTGGTTGTGGCTGTATAATAACATTAATTCTTCCTATAAATAATAAAATTTCCTTTATAGCTGAATCACACTACTAATTAAATGGATTAATGACTATCCTCAGTGACCTCGTAACATCTAAGCAATACTATCAATAGCATTCATGATCTCTATTACCAGTTAAGATAATCAAAAATTTAATATGCAGAAATGAATCATCAATAAAATCACTATTTATCCTAATATTTGCAACAGTCATTGCATTAACAAAAGTTAGTGAGGACCCACAAAGGTATGAAACATGTATCGGTATATTTTTTTAAAGCAACAAAAACTATAATACAACATCCTTTATTTATATAAATATTTATTACAAAAAAAAAAAATGTACAAATCCATGAATGCATTTGGAACAGTCATTCTACACAATCTATGAAATCAACATTTACAATCGAAACGATATATATATATATATATAAAAGAGAAAAAAGTTTTATCAACTGTACTGAATCTGCAGTTCATGACACATACACTCATATAATATATTTCACAAAGAGTTTGTAGTTTATGATCTGAGAGTTCATGTAACTTATTATACAATGCAAATAAGCGAGATCATAAATATGAAAAGGGGAAAGAAACTCAAATTACAATGCAACTGTTTTAGTGAATCCTAATAAATAATTTTGTTAATGGTTGCCGAAAAATATCACAGAACTAGTCTATCAGAATTGAAAGCACTGAACCTACATTGGCATTCCAAAAATGGTTACAGATGCCACCAAGGTACTCTTTGCAGGTAGTGAAAGAATTTAGCAATCATGATTCTTATAGGCCATCCACTAAAATACTAATAGTAATAACAAAGATCTCTTCAGCAGGTAAAGTAATTAAGCAAACATTTAAAAAGTCTTCAGTTTTCATTAAACCGTCTATTAGAGTGGATACTTATCATCGTTAGTTGGTTCCTCTAATATAAAATTCAGCCATTGTAGGCTGCATTTTTTTTTGTTTATTTAAATTAATTCATGACTGTTTACACATTAGCTTCTAGCTTCTGAAGGAAACTGGTCGATTTGGATATGAATTGCCAGTCCATGAAATATGAAAAGAGATAGTTGCATAATCTTAGGCTGTTTGGTCATCTTTCCTTTAATAAGTAACAACATTCTCATTCATTTATATCGCAGTATTTTCTTAAAACTATTTCTTTCCACTACATATTTCTACAGGACATCTTGCAGTATTATATAAAAATATAAAAACAAATTTCAATGGAGAAAAAGAAGAAATGATTTTTTTCAGGAAATATACCAAAATATACCAAAGCACTAGATTAACTTTGCCTGCAGCCAATTACATGTAAATCAGGATTGTTGAATTAGATATTTCATTTATAGATTGCTATATCCTAGGTGACAAAACTTATTTATGTGGTAATTTGGAGTTTTGTTAGAGTTTATAGAGTTTAATATAAGAAATATTTTAAAATATATATAATTAATTTTAAATCAATTATAAGGGTAGATGTAAGAAAAAAAAAGAAGTATATTTGTTGATATGCACAATCAACTAGCATCTTATACACAACATTTTAGATCTGTTTTTCCTTGTAGGTATCCTGGCCCATTTATAATTACTTTAGATCAGCCAGAATATGATTTTTCCTGAGGTATTTATGTTCAGAAATTCATTCTTTCTTGCTTTCAGTTCAGCATGAAAGAAACTCGTCTTTTGGACCAAACAAATCTTAGTTGAATTATTTTTAATCTTGAAATTTTTCAGTGTTTGTAATATTTTTTTACTTAGAATCTGAAACAATAATGCTCCTTAGTCAAAAGACAGAATAACTACAAATAAATAACGCAGTGACAGGCTCTAAAACAATGTTTTTAGGACAATAGGCAGTATAAAACTGAATATTAAATGACATTGGTAATTTTACAAAAAAATGTTTTTAGGACAATAGGCAGTATAAGACTGAATATTGAATGCCTTTGGTAAATTTACAAAATGTTTTAGACAACAGACAGTGTTTAAGAACCAGATTCAGTTTTTTTTTTTAAGTTGTATTTTTTAAAAAATGATTTAGCATACTGAATGATCCAATCATTCATCAATGATTTTAGATATCATAACATGCATTGTCAAAATGAGTAACTTCTCTTTAGCCAAATTATATTTTAAAAATCTTTTCTCATGCATATAATTATACATACATATATATATTACTTACATGCATATACACACCTCTATAAACATTCTTTTGTCTGAATGCATTTTGGAAAAAGATAACAACATTGTGTACTAATTAAAAACTCATAAATCATTTTTCCAGCTCACAACACTTCAAATAAGAAACATCCTCTGAAATCGGAGAAAAAGAATCGCATTGAACAACAAAAGAAGCACGTTTTATTTAACAACAAAAGTTTTATTATGCATAAAGATAATGCTTATATGTAAACTATTATATTAATGCTCTTTATAGAAAGACATGCATTTATTCTGTTATGCTAGCATTATGTTATATGCAGTAAGGTTCATATAATTTCCTTTCTATTTCTTTTTTGGTATACTTGTTTTGTCAAAAATGTTATAACCATTAGGATTCAATAATTTACTGTTATTAAAAACACACTGTAATACAAAATTTAATTATAAATTGACTTCCCAACCCATGCAAGAAAACAAACAAAAAATGAAGAACTTTACTGGACTGATGTACTATAAATGGTGCAAAGTCCTTCACCTAGACAGAAGCAAAATTCAAGCATAGAGATGAGAGATGCAACCAGGATTTTCCTAGTAGTAAATAATTCTAGATGAATCCATGTGGCTCAATCCTACGAATCTTCCCTCATCCCTCCATTTATATTACACCCTGAAAAAAATAGTCCCTAAACCAAATTTCTAAAAGATATTTGCAGCTAGCACTCAGAGATTGTTAAAAATATCTTCTGCAAGCTTTCTTCATTTATGGCTAACTCAACAACAAAAAAGTGTCAAAGCATTCCACAGTGAATCACAGTTTGGGGAAAATTTCATCAAAAAGTATATAAATATGTGCTTATGATAAATTAACAGTGAAACAATAGTGATGATACAAAAACAATAATAATAATCTTGATTGCACTTTTGTTTGCCCATGCTGCAGAAAGATAGCTTAAGTGGCAAAGAAGATATGCTCTAGTGACTATTAAACATACTGCACAGCAGTCAGAAAGTTAGCCTTTATGGCACAGTGGGTAAGAACTAGAGAGCAATGATTATAGCTCACAACAGACATTGCTGTGGCCAAGTTCTCTTCCTCTACTGTTAAACAAGAAATTTTGCTGAATAGTAGGCATCTACAACAAACTGCTATTTGTCTTCGATAACAAATGTCATAAAATTAGCACAGAGAACTTGGGAGCTTTTACAGTCTGTGTAGTTTCGTGTGCAATAGTATCACAATAACAAAAGTGTTTCAAAAATCCACTTTATACTAATTTCTATTCTGTCAAAATAGTTTAGTTTGCTACTTTCTTTTTCTTTCTTCTGTCTAATGCAGGTGATGGGCAATGCCTGATGGAATTTTTACCCCACAATCATATCAAATACAGCATTCATTCTTAAATTCAAAGTATATTTTAGTTGCTAGACTCCAGACAATCTTGCATCCTGGTTGCATTTCTGCACAGATCATTCCAGTTTCTTCAGCTCAGCTGTACCAGGGAAGTACCAGTATGTTCCCTTAACATTGCGAGCGATGCGCATAATGTCATCACAATGGGAGTCTTCACCAGCCCCAACCATGCGATCCAGCATGAACTCAAAATTCCTTGGGGAAGCAGCATAGCCAATAAAGAAGAGACCAGCTTCTCCAGCATGTGTTCCAAATACCATGGACTGTCGAACTATCTGGCATGCCTTTTGTGACTGAAAAGCATTGGCTGCAAAGCAGAAACCACAATAAAACTCAGTTTCGTAGGAACTCATATAAGTACACACATAAACAATAACAAAATATATGTATTTGTTAAGTATGATATGTATCTCCTGGTTTACATCCTAGGTTTTTATCCTCATGTATAGTATCTATCCATTCCTCATGTGTAGAATGTATCTTACCAAGGTAACCATAGAATCCCAAACTGCTGCAGAGGTAAATGCCAAGAAGAGGTAAGTGTAATTCAGAGCTCGAAAAGGCAAATAGTTTTGTCTTGCATCTATTGAACTAATTTTCTTTTCTACTGAACACTCACTCATCTGCAAGTGTGAAAGACAGGAAAGTCATTCAGCTGTTAAAACTAGGTAAATAGTTTGTTGCAAACGTATTTCAGTGAAAAGATGTATTTTATCTGTAATAAGTATAATGTAATATAAAAGAATTACAAGTGGGTGCTGAATGAGAAAACTTTCTGCTAAATGCAAAAAAAGTAGTACTCAAAGAGAATATACCACTATTGAAAGCATTTTTTGAAAAAGATTTTTAAAAATAGTAATAAAAAGCAGTCTTATAAAGAAATGTGGATACTGTGACACAACACCACCCTAGTAATGGATATGATTATTATTATTATTATTATTATTATTATTATTATTATTATCCAAAACTAAGTGATGGGAATCTTAATTTATGTTATCAGCAATTCTCCAGGAGACACCATTTGTCTCTCTCACATGGCAGGTATTGTAAAAGTTTTCTCTTTTCCACAACATTAATGATGAACATTCACTGTCACACAAAATCTTTAGGTGGAAAACTAATTACCAAAGGAGAAGATAAATCCTATATTTAGCTAGCTCTATCCATCCACTATCTCCCCATCATATGCTTACCAGTATGTGTAAGAAGGTCATAAATTTATTAAATCAACAATCAAATATACATATACAATCAAAAAGCATTTACATTGCTTCACAACAATGTATGATTAATTTCTGACAATCATTCAGTTTATCCTAGCATATACATAAGCAGTCAAATAATCATATATATATAATCAAATTCAAGGTATAATTTATCACAGACATGAGAGTGGAGTTTTAGTGAAATAATTGTAGTCAATGTAGACAACTTTTTCAAAGATGTCCGCTGTAAATAGCATGTGTTCACAATCATGCAGTTTGCAACAAGTCGCAGCCTTTCTTATTTAGACAACGGTCCCACATACTGCTTCTAGGCATGATAGTCAAGGGGCCAGAATCTTTTACGCGCTCTCCAAGCATACTGTGGAGGATTGTCCCGAAATTCCTTTGCACTATCAGGAGGATTGTTCCTGAATTTTACTGTATGCTACTCTGCACATCACAAGGAATGTTCAATATAATCATCATGAATTCTCAAGACCAAACTCAAGCACCATTTTCGCCGTATTGGTTCTCAAACAGAATTCACAGGAATCAATTTACAGCAACAGATTACTGATAAGTTTGATGATGATGCTGGATGCACAAAACCATCATGATCAGGTTGAATAATCATTGTAACCTGAAGTGAAAAAGAAGGCACACTTTTCTCTGCAAAAGTCAAATTAAGGCAGCACTAAATTTCAGGCATATTTCATTTCTATAACTCCTTTCTCTCTTCCAAACATTCTCAACTTGCAAAGCCTGCAACAATATTGTTAACCTGATACACAGAGAACAAAAGAAATATAGCATCAATCAAAATTCACAAGTATAATGTACAACATAATCAAATTAGTGAACATAGAAATAATAGTTCGATTATATAAAACATTCTCCATTTCAAATCATAGATCAATAGCAAACATATACAAAATATTTCTAAGCCAATTCTTTCTTTATCAGTCAGTTAACTCACCATTAGCTAACAATTGCCTTTATGACCGGACTTAAGTTTTGTCAAATTCAATGTGATTAAAATATAGACTTTTATTCAACAAAATAACTTTCAATCCATCCCCATTGGATGAATTTGTTATGAACAAATGTGAGACTATTAGCCAGAAAAACTACTAATCCAGTTGGTACTAGTTTAGATTAAATCAGCATTTTCTAGCATATTCTTTACCTGAGTTGTTTACAACCAACTTTTGACACTTAAAATATCAACAATAGCAGTGCCCAGATGCATTGCACAATACTAAAGGGTGTAAAGTCCACCTAATGGAAGAGAGACAGTACTGATATTAATAAACATGTATGGAAAGTAACAAGCTTTTACTAAAAAGTTTCATCAAACTTTACAACAAAAGCAAAATGAGCAAAGCTATAGATATGCTACTCCAGTTGAACTGTCTGTCAAAATTGGGATCACATGATTCAGAATGGAATTAACCAGTATCTATGCCAAAGCAGAGCAATTCTGACCAAATTTTACTCTTCACCTTGCATAAATTCTGGAAACAACACTTGTACCTCACTAAAATGCAAGTATTTGTACAGATCAACAATAACAGTGGGTACCAGTATCTGAGAAAGTGGAGAAGAAAGGAAAAAATGCAAGAAAAACTAACAATTAAATTATATATACCAGAACAGATTTCAAAAGTATGCATATATTCAAGTCAATGGATTTGTTAGACCCAAAGTCACAAAGAAAACTGATGACCAGGTGGAAGCTATTTGACTTTGATGCTCTGGCCATCAAATGCGCAAGTTGTAAGAAAAATGGACATTAACTTCTGAACATTATTCAAGTGAAGATGTACCCTTAGAGGTCTTCATTTCAAGAAAAAGGAAAAAACGGTTGGCTACAGTAATGATTTAATTTTTATTAGTAATCATACTCATAGAAACACAATGTTTGGCATAAATAGATAATATAACACAAGCAAATATAAATTCCATTGAATTATTCTACTTTTGAAGGTTTTAAACAAAGAGAACGAGTACATCTTTTACAGATAGAAAACAATTTAAATAACCAAATTTGCAGCATACCATTAAAACAAAGAGAGTAACAAATGACCTGCTGAACAGATTTTGGTGGTATGTGTTATATCTAAATTGCCATCAAACAAACAGAAATTATATATCTCCCTTATGGTCTCATAAATAGTCTTGCCCAATCAGCAAAAGAAAAACCTGCTCTTCTTTTCTGATCCTTCAGTAGACAATTATTTTCAGGTTCTGCAGTGAAATGTGCAGAAATCAAACAAAAGAAATTTCAACTTTTTGACTAACGGGTAAGTTTTTTGCTGGGTTAATTTGGAGCAAAAGTGAAATGAAATTCGAAAAGTGGGATACTTTGACTCCTTTCATGTTTGAAAATAATTGGATTGACACTATATGTCTTATATCTAATTCTTATTACTGAGAATAGTCAAGTAAGATGACTTACATATGTAGCAAATACAACACATTATAGGTAGACAGAAAGAAATGTCAGAGTTGTGGTCTTCAAAACTACTGCGGCGTATCAAACTTCATTTCTAGACAAGTGTTTCAAGGATGTAACTTGTAAGGAACAAGTAGGACTTGTGAGCTAAATAAGTGTTGAAATGAAAAACTACATGTGTTCTCTTTGAATCCACCATGTAAACAGATGCAAGGAAAGAATGTTTGTATGCTCTATGAATCTATCATATGAACAAATGAAAGAAGGACTAAACATGTTCTCTGTAATCCACCAAGTGAACAGTTGAAAGGAAAGAATGGTGCTCTCTTTGAATCCACTGTGAATGTTTGTGAGGAAGACCATGTTCTATCTGAATCCACATGTGAATGGTCTTGAGGAAGACTGTATTCTCTCTGAATCCACCTGTGAATAATTTTGAGGAAAAAATATTTTCTCTGAAAGGAAGTGAACAGTTGAAGGAAGTTGTGTTCTCTCTGAATATACCTGTGAACAGTTTTAAGGAAGACTGTGTTCTCTCTAAATCTACATGTGAATAGTTGAAAGGAAGACTCTTCTCTGAATTCACCATGTGAAAACCTGAAAGGAAAGACTGTGTGTTCCCTCTGAATCAATCATGTAAACTGTAATAAAATGCAGTCAGACACAGTGAATGGTAGGTTGTACTGCAGTATGAAAGTGGTTTCTTTTTACTAATGGTCTGTTAAATTGTCTTACAAGTCCACTATCTGTGTTGTCTCAAATGAACATTTATATCAATACTGCCTTGTAATGAAATAGAAATGTTCTGTTTAAATGGAACTATCACAGGAAGCAATTCTAGCTTCCAAGCAGAAAGATTTATGCCTTTGGCCAAAAGAAACATTATGTGGTATATGAAGGAGTTATTGGTAAGATGGAAATTAAAAAAGTAAATACCAGAATTTTTAAATGCACAATAGCCATCATACATATTAGATATTTTTATTTTGTAAGTTATTTTCCAAAGAGGAAGCGGGTAAAAAGTTGGGAGACTAAGATTTGGGAATAGTTAGCAACTCCACTATATTATGAACATGACTGATGCTTATACACATTGAGACACAAATTTTATAATGTAACTAATAGGAAAACAGGACAAAATGTATTGATTTGTGTTGTGTAGAGATGGACAGAGTACTTACTTCCTGTCATACGTGCCACATGTGATGTAATGCTCTTTCTGGTCAACTCAGTACTATCATTACGTGTCCGACCAACCCAGGATTCAAGGACTTTGTCTGTATAAAGCAAAAATTTAGAAAATTTCATCGAGAAAAAAGTATATCTTCTCTGTTATTATTTTCATTTGCAAGTGAAAAATTTAAATTTAAATCTTAACATTCTTTTATTTTCAAGTTTGGGCCATGTCAAAACAAAAAACAGCAACAAAGTTTATATTTTATTTTTGCAATTACTTTTTAAATGTTGCACATTTCTTTAAAAATCATAAAATAAATGTTCTTTAAAACAAATTATCGAATTATTATTGGTAGGAAATATAAAATAATTAATTGGAGGTTCATTATAATTAAAATTAGCCTGCAAATAAATAACTGTAAACTAATTTCCTATTATTCTTTAAAATTCTGTTTTAGTTTTATATAATTTATTAATACTATAAATTACAACAGACATAAATATTAAATCCCTCCCTGGACATGAGTGTGCAAGAGTGTCTTGCATTTCACAGCTGCCAAGCACACTAGATCAAGTGCCTTGCTATCTCACAGTCATGCACATTAAAGTACTTTTCAAGAGCAGACAGTTTTATGCATAAACTCAAGCTGGAGCTGATATTGAAGCTGATCAGAACTTAGTTTATTTTCAAATCAGGGTCTGACTTAATCCTTTCTTGCTTACAAAAATAAAATACTTCACTAAATGGTTCTAATATGTGATGTCCTTGTTCCATTTGCAAATCACTAAATGGCAGCAAATTATCATAACAATTCAAAGTGCTAATTGTTCTCTTCCATCAACTTTTTATCAGTCAAATGAAGAAAGATAATTTTATTGGCTGAGATGCAGGCAGATCATGATTTGAATACAGATGATAGTGTGACTAAAAGTGACACTGTTTTTAATCCAGACTGCAACAAAATAAGTCTTGACTGAAACTGGAGTTGAACCAGATCTACTGATTCATGCTAACAAATGGACTGCACATCTTCATAGACCAAGTATTTTCCATGATTTTAATGCAGCTGAAAAGGAGCTGTATTTCCTGATGGATTAGATTTAATAACTGCAGTGGCATTAGATTATTTTTCTTTGTTATTTCCTGGAGTGCTATTGGTAGACATCATCCACCATAACAACAGGTATGCTGTATTTTGGCAAGGTTGCCATACATGTGACAACTCTGAATAGACAACACCAGCAGATGAAAGCTTATATTGCATACAATATGTTGATGGGCTTGTCTCAGCTGCCAAAGAATAAACCTCAACTGATCAGCAGAACTTTTCATCAGCAATTATGGAATAAAAACGATCTTTGCCAGAAATAGTTTAAATCAACCTGACAACATACCTTAACATCAATGACCGAGAGGCAAAGTCAGCCAGAGAAAACCCAAACTTTCACCAATAATACAAAATGAAAGGAGTGATAGATACTCTGGCAACTATATTAGCTGCTATGTTCATACCAGAACATCATCTGGCTACAAAAGAAGCATTGTTTATCCGTAGTATATGCCATCAAAACCATTCAAGCATGGTTTCAAAGTTTGGATGCTCTACAACAGTGACAAGGCATTTTTTTGTTTTGGTACAAATTTCAAATTTACTGTGGCTGTGAAGACCCCAAGCAATGACTAATGGACTTGGTCATTATGTTGTCACAGCTGTCATCAAAACTAGACTTCATTGTACTGAGCATAAGCATATCAAGTGAGTCACCTGCGATGGAAGACAGTTCACTTGGCTATCAAAACAAAACAGCATCAAACATGAGCATGTATTTGAACTGTGACCCTCTTCAATTTTTCTACAGTCAAATGTCAACACGACACGACACATACACATTTAAACAAATGTCATATTTTCTACATGGAATCTTCTACAACCAGCATCGACATAACATGCACATCTAACTGGTTGTCATAATTTTTCTGCAAGGGGTCATTTTTTCTTCAAATACATCCAACTTAATATCTGAAGGGTACTAAGTCTGTAAGTAATATAAAATTCAATTTATTAGAGAACCTCAGTGCACAAAAAATTAGTTAGGATTAGGTAGGAATCATGTAGAATATAGAAGTTACAGCTAGGATTTGAACCTTTATCTATTTGTTATGGAGTTGTGGAGGAGTTAAATAGCTCCAGCACTTTATTGGATATTTTAATAACATTGTACTCTTTACTCGTAATTTTTATAGTGGTAATTTTGTAATTGGATAATTTGTTGCTTTTTACTTACTTCTTTTCTTTACTTTTTCTTATTTTCATCATCCATCGTTTAGAAAATTACCCCTGCATTCCCAGAGTGTATGATTTATGACTGAATGGTTTGAGAAATGAGTAGTTATGTTTTCTTTTATTTACCCCGCACAAAAGAGAATCCATATGACAATATAGTTAAATCATATTCATCAAAAAATAGTAACTTGCCTATTACTATTATTTTAAAAGGATAAGCACAAGGATAAGTGTTTATATTGTATTGTCCTGCATTGTTTACAGTTTTTTTTATTCCACATGCAATCTTGAAAGCAAACACAGTCAGCGTACATAACACTTGCATGCATAATAAATGAGCCAGCCAAACATCCATGGTGTATGCGTGTCAGCCAATGTGACAAACAATCAAACAGGTCCAAGACAAAATCAATGAAGGACTGAATAAAGTTGTGACAGTGGAGATGTTAATGTAGATGATAGTTTTATGCTACATTGTTATCCCATTTTTCATTTCATTTCATTGTTCAACCCATACACTTTATGTGACAGAGTACATACCAGTAGCAATACTTACATGCCAGTAAGAATGCATATACATACAAAAATACTTATATTTGATTTAATTATTATTGAAAATAGAAATGTAAAGTGCTTTGGGGAATCTCAGATTTTATTTATTTTTAAATATATGTACACCACATAATAAGATAAGCTTATATTTTATTATTAAAAGTTTTGGCATTATTTGATTTCTTGTTCCTGCATATACTGAGAATTGTTCCTCAAGAATATCAGATATCTTTATTTAATCTTATAATTTAGGTTTCCAAAGTTCAAACAATAGAGGATGGTTAGAAATATGCTTGACCATTAAACAAGGAAAATAATTCTCTTTCTCTAATGTAAGTTAGTAATATTTTAAATCCTTGGCAATTGCTCAGAACACATCTAAATCAAATACTTTCAATGTTGTATTCAATGTATATACACTGCCCAATCATCCACTTAAAACTTATGTTTATCGATGAAATACAAAGATCTATGCTGTCAAACTTGCTTTTCAGTAACTATTATCATACTCTGCTGGTTAACACATGGCATGTAGTATTCATGAAATTCAGGCAAAAACTGCATTTTCTACTCAAAAGTACAGTTGAATGGAGCTAACTTTTCCTAAAATGTAAGTCAGGTTGAATTCTGAATATCATCTGCTATGATAGTTAAAGTTATTTAAAAGTTCTTGTATCGGTAAATCACTTACCTTTTTCACAATTTATAACATTACGATTGTGAATCCATTTCTGTGTTACCTGAAAATGAAAACAAAACAAAAAAATTAAATGCACAAAATGCAACAAATACTGATTTATTTTATTCAATAATAATTAAAGCAATGTATGTGTGGGGGGTATGGGTGTTTCTTTTCACCATTCTAACACAAAAATTGTATGATGCACACTGTGTGTGTTTTTACACATGCATAATTAAACCTGCATATACACAAAATGCACATATGAAAATCTGTTTAAAACGTTTAGTAATATTCACTTAACATAACCCTGTGTAATGTTTCTACAAACGCTACTTTTCTAACTAATATTTTTCAAAAACACTTGCTATTTCACTCACCACATAACTTCCTCCTGTACATTTCTCCACTGCAATGGAATGCCGTTCATCTTCACATCTCGGATTTTCAGTTCCTGAAACCAAAAATAACTTTGAAAAGTTATGCAATACAAGTATTGAATCAAAATATGCAATTTTAAAGTGAAATGGTGGAATCCATGAGGGAACTGCAAATAATAATTTTTATTTGCCGAGGGCAATCAATAATACAACAAAATCAAAGGAAGCAAAATTAAATTTTAAAGACCTAACAAATGAATTAGACAAGTGGGTTGTGTGCAACCTAATGTGCACTGAATGTGACTGTGGGTGGAATGTACATATTTAAAAACATACAGCTGGACGTTAAAACTAATTATGTATTTCTCTCTCAGACAAATTATGTGAATAAGAGTCGAAATGCATTTTGCCCACAAACAACAGCTTGCATCACCTTGTACAGTCATTGATAAACAGTAAGGGATGAGTGTATTTAAATATCTTTACTGTATAAATAAAATTCAAAATAAGAAAATTATGAGAGAAACACAAGCTTTGCAAGTGGTCTGCACAAACCTTATGAGCTGGGAAGGCTACAGGCTTTATGGATCAAATTCAAGTTTTTTTTCAAAGAATTGTCAAGGTTTTCCCAAAATATGTCAAGGCTTTTCAAAGAACTGTCAAGGTTTTGACAAATTTTTCAAGCTTTAATTCTATGCAGGTCACAAAGAAAGACTTGATTATTTTTAGCTTTAAGATTATTACTATTATAAAATGAAATGTAAAAAAATAAATATTATGAATATATGGAGAAATTTCAAAATGTGGTTTCATCAATTAGAGTTCTTAAGAACAACAGAACTCTTATGCTACACAAAGAAATGAAAACAAATAAATGTTATTAAGTACCAATTTCAAAAGGTTTATTGCCTAGGTCAAATTGTTTTGCCTACACAGCTGTCATTTTCACTCCATTCATTGCAGTGGTAGGTTGAGATCCATGTATATACAATACACGTTCACTTGTGGACACCACGCTAAAACTTTCCAGGAAGAGTTTACAATGGGCCAGATATAAATCATGTGGACATGCACAAGTCATTTCTTTTAATTTAAACTGTCCAGCTACAGAGATTGACTCTTTGTCCTCACCATCTGCTCTCATGTAATCCTGATTGGAAATGATCAACAGTTTTGGAGAAGTGTTGTTTAACACAAACAAACTACTCTTTGGTAGTTCATATGGGAGAAAAGACATGTACAGTTCATCTTTGTTGTTTTTGAGTATTTGAACATTAACAAAATATTCTCTCGCAACGTTGTTTTTTTTTCAAACTTGTAACTATTTTGGTATACATTCAAGCCCTTTAGGAAAAAGTTAAGAATGATTTTAAAACACTTAAACTTTGTAGAAAATTTTGAAGGAACCAGTTAAATTCAAGGACTTTCAAGGTCCAATGTGAACCCTATATAAGTCTATCTCTCTCTTAGTCTTGTTGATTGTTGTGACACCAGTGATGACTAACAACCAGTTTCCTCCATTCTATTCTGTTTCCTGCTAATCTTACTGTATTGCTTAGTTTCAGTCCGGTCTTCTCTATTATCTTCCCATCTTTGTTCTGTCTTCCTCTCCTTTGCCCTCTTGCACAGTACCTTGCATGATTGTCTTGGCAAGCCCTGTTGATAGTGACATGTCCATACCATTTCATTTTGCATTTTTTCACATTGGCCAATAGCTCTTCATAGGCCCAATAGCTTCTGTTTTCTATTTCCTCAATTGTGACATGGTCTCTATATGAAATGCCAAGCAACCTTCGAAAGCATCTCATTCCAGTAGCCTGCATCCTCCTATCAAGATCCACTGCAAGGGTTCATGACTCACAGGCATATAAAAACAGATACAACCAAGGAGCACATCAGTCTGATCTTTGCGCTGACTGAGATGTTTTTGTCTTTCCGAACTGTTTTCAGCCTTGCCATTGTTGACTTTGTCAAAGCAATCCTGGACAATATTTCTGGTTTTGATCCCTCGTCTGTCACGATTGCTCCTAAGCACTAGATTTTATTAACTATTTCCAGTTTCTGATCATCAATCGTGATGTCATTGCCAATGCCACTAGTGTTGTTGGTCATCAATTTGGTCTTCTCTGCACTGATTTCCATACTAAAAGCAGTAGCTGTCCTGTCCAGTTAAAACTGGATTACTAATTATAAGTGATGAGAATCTTAATTTATGTTATTAATAATTCTCCAGAAGAAACCACTCTTCTCTCTCACTTGGTGGATATACAGGCACTGTGAACATTTTCTCTCTTCCACAACATTAAAGATAAATGTTTACCATCACACAATATTTCCATAGGTGGAAAACTTATTATTAAAGAAAAGATAAATCCATCTTTTAATCTATATTTAGCAGCAGCCCCCCCCCCCCCTACTATCTCTCCAACATGTATCAATATGTGTAAGAAGGTCAATAAATTTATTAAATCAACAAATATATAAAATGAAAAAGATTACTTGACATCAATATTTCCATGAAACCATGTTCTAATAATTTTAATATCTATATAGTCTTATATACTAACACACAATTCAATAGATTAGTGTCAATACAAATCACGGATAGTTCTTATCAGAGAACAGAAATGGAGTTATTAGAGATAAGCAATAATAGTTTCTATGTAACCTGGTCTAGGCATTGTCTCAATAGTCTTTTGGGCGCTTTTGTAAAAAAGTCACAAGTTACTGTTCACGCCAATTCCATGTGTTTCCCTCCTCATGCTGTAGAACACTAATTCACTGCAATTCTCTCAAGGCTAATCTGGTGCTCTGCTGCAATAGCTCCCTCAAGCAGAACAACAATTGTAGAAATTTCCTATAACATCCTTGACCAGAAATTGCTCAATGTAGTCAGCATACCTTGCCACCATGCATCAATGGAGTATTCCTTACACTTACACATTGTGGTAGACACCTCTCGCATCTACCATGTTTGTAGTGGTCTATAATGAATGAAGTAGGAGATTCCAATAAAACAAGGAGAGGCTGCTTTTATAATATAACTAGTGAGCAAATGATAAGTTTTCAGTTTATTCCTTTTTAACTCCAATCTTTATTACATTCAAGTCTCAGCTTACAGTTTCCTGCATCAGTATTTATTAGCCCAATACACATGTACACCAAAAAATTCAATATTGACTATGTATGTAAAGCTACTTTTAGTGTCCAAAAGCAAGTTACAATCCACTCACCCATAAACCCACACAATCTAAATTACACTGTACTCACTGCCTGCCCATTAAGCAAGAATATCACACAATATTCAAGAGCACTAGAGTGACCTTTTTGATCAATCTAGCTCAATCACAGCCAAATTGCTGACCACCTTATCTTACCATAGCGAAAGCCTGACAGATCACGACCTTCACGATAGCAGAAGCTGTAAATATCTTCAAACGATTCCACACTGTCCATGGGTAATTTGTTTAGCAACATCTGACACAGTTCAAACAGTTTGCTTAGCTGGTGGGACTTTGCATGAATGAATAAGTCTCCGCCTGCCATGAATCAAGCAAAGCATATAGGATCTCACAAATATATTGAAACTACATCAAATATATAATGTGTGCATTTATTTAGCCAAAACAAGCAAGAATTTGATAAAAGGTTTGCAAGGTGGGTGCCAAATTTATTACAACATGCACTGTTGCTCACAATATACATTCATGCCAATTTCCTAAGACAATTAATTTCTGAACAAGATTGTGCTTAACTCTTAAATGTCTCATAATGCTTATTATAAAAAATCATTTTGAGTACATTTTATATATATGATTTTTGTTAAATATTATACATGAAATCAACTATACAGGAGAAGCAATTTCACTGAAATTCATCAACATTTCTTGAAATTCAAGGAATGGTTACATTTAATCATTTTCTTTTAAAAGTTTTATTACAGATTTATTTAAGTTTTCAATTGATTTTTTTTTAGTGCCAAAATGGCAGCAGTATTACAATAATTCTTATAAAATATTTTAAATGAAATATCACTGGATGTTCCATTGAAGTTAATGCAGTGTACAATAATATAGTTTAATTCTTAGAATCATCATACTTATAATATAATTTTAATTTATTATAATTTAATAAATTATCTGACAATACATTTACAACCTCATAATTTACAAGAATTTATCTCTAACACAAAATATAATTAATTAAGGAATAATTACACTGTGTTCATTGGAGTTATCATAAAAAATAATTTACTAACTGATTTGCAACAACTAAGAATTTTGATAAAGAAACTTTCAAGTGAGTATGAATTGTACACAGAGAAAAAAAATCTGCCAAAATGCACATACAATATGTAAACTAAAAAGATTCAACATAAAAATCGAAACAGAGTATTAAACAACTTATTATACAACTTGGTGGCAAAACTGGACAGGACAGCTAATGCTTTTGGTATGGAAATCAGTGTAGAGAAAACCAAATTGATGACCAATAACACCAGTGGCATTGGCAATCACATTGTGATTGGTGATCAGAAATTGGAAACAGTTAATAAATTCAAGTACTTAGAAGCCATCGTGACAGATAAGGGATCAAAACCATAAATACTGTCCAGGATTGCACTGACAATAACAGCAATAACAGGCTGAAGACAGTTTGGAAAGACAGAAACACGTCAGTCAGCTCAAAGATCAGACTGATTTGCTCCTTAGTTGTATCTGTGTTCTTAAATGCATGTGAGTCATGGACCATCACAATGGATCTCAAAAAGAGGATATAAGCTGAAATGAGATGCTTTCGAAGGTTGTTTAGCATTTCATACAGAGATCATATCATGAATGAGGAAATGGGAAACAGAATTAGGCAAGCCATTGGATCCTATGAAGAGCTATTGGCCAAACGCAAAATGAAATGGTATAGGCATGTCACACGATCAACAGACTTGCCAAGACAATCATGCAAGGAACTGTGCAATGAGGGTGAAGGAGAGAAAGACAGGGAAAAGATGGGAGGATAACATCTCAGAGTAGACAGGATTGAAGCTGAGTGATACAGTAAGATTAGCAGAGAACAGAGTGGAATGGAGGAGGCTGGTTGTTAGGTCATCATATGTGCCCCAATGATCGGCAAGACTAAGGGATAGATAAATAGACAGATACAACTAAAAAACTAAGATGCTAAAAGATGATCTAATTATTTTCTTTATAGAGCATTTTAGTCTAACTTGATTTGGTCTAAATAATCAACACATGTTTTTAAATTAAATAAAGAAGAAAAATTGGAAGTAAATTTTATTTCAGTTTACAAAGCAAGCTTAAGGTGAACATAACTGTACCAAACAACATTTATCATACCTGGAAAGAAAATAATTTCAAAAATACTTTATCACACATAAAAAGAAAATGTATTAAGAAGTGCTTTATCACACATAAAAAGTGAAGGTATAAGAATAAATTTATCACACATGAACAGAGAATATGTGCAATAAATACTTTATCATACATGAATGAAAAAATGTATAGGAAATAATTTATCAAACTTGAAGATGTATAAGAAATAATTTACTTAAAAAAAAATACTACTCTTAAAAAGGGAATGTATATGAAATACACTCAAAATATTTGACCAATAGGATTTCATTTTCCTCTTACAACTGAAAGTAAAAATGGTAGGTAAAATCATGAAGTATTAAGATAAACTTTTATTATTTATTTACGTTAAGGCCAAAAGCTTTAATAAATAATTGTAGAAATGTGACTTTTTCCCATTTTCAAAGATGCTGCAATAAAATCCAAATAAAAGAAGCCATCAACTAAGAAAGACAACTGGATGATGCTTATTTGTACCTAGTTCCGTTTCTCTTTTTTTCATTTCTTTCATTTCTAATCATAATCATTAAACAGCAACTCTATGGTCACAACTTGTCAATATAAAACTTATTCCACAATATCTAACAGTACATAAAACTGAATTAGATATCCATAAGTTGTACACATAATTAGACTTCACATAATTCCTAATAGTCACCTCTGCTTTTCCTCATTTCAAAAAATGTTGCTAAATAAATATGGACACTCTTTTCCAATTTGCTGGTGTCAGTTTCATTTTGTTCTCATCACTCAGATTACTTAGCACAGTGGATGGAGATACTGTTGGCTCATATAATGATTGTTATTAAATATATATCTACATTGCTTTGAGTTCAGTCATATTTGTTTTGCTATTTATTAGTAAATGTTACATATGTTTATTATTCAGAGAATACAATCTGTCACCCTCTTTCTTATAGTAAATATAACCGCTAAGCAATAGAATGATATGCCTTCTTCTCATTATATCAATTGAGATGACTAATTACCTCAAAACTGTTAGATAACTAAAGATAAAAACATAATGGTGCATAGATCCCATCTCCCAACTACTTCATGTCCATTCTCTTTTATGTGATAGACAAACATTCCCTTCTGTCTATCATTTCACTTCTTGTCTAATTTCTGTAAATGTAACTAGGAATCTGAATCAAATTATATATTAAGCATTATAATTCACAAATCTGAGATTTAATAAATAACTGAGTGCAAAGAACACATGGAATTGACATATCACATGCACATTTAAACTAGACGGTAACAATTTGTCAATTTTGTTTTCAGAAGCAATACTGAAAGAGATGATCAAAGGCATTGTACCTATTCATGTTATTTTGTTCAAAAGTCCAAAAATTCCCAAAGAATAAATAACTGAGAAACATTTCTGAGTTTATTAGTAATACAGTTGAAATATGAGATTAAGTATTTCCTGAAAAGACTGTATGCCTTGCATTTCACAGTCTTCTTCTTTGCAGTGCTCGCTACACTCTACCCTCTGTGATGTCAGGTGAAAGTGTTCTCTGTTCAGCTTTGTAATCCACTTATTTTGTCATTTGTGATCTTTGGGAAATGTAAAAAAAATGATATTTTTGGTTTGTCTGCTGTTTATGCAGCCATATGCACTGCAATATTTAACTATGTTTTAATTTTTCAAATCACACGTTCAACACAAGACAATATGTCAGATAACACATGCAAATTGTTGTTCCCACTAGTGACATCACTTTATGTTGCTTGTTACGTTTCCAGTATTTATTTAAAGACCCTGCTTAGAATAATTAAAAGACTTTAAATATAATTAATTCTTCCTCTCATATTCTACGCAGACTGGTTGCTCAATTTATTATCTGACTAATTAAAAGTGCGTCTTGTAGTTCAGACGACAAATTTACAGACTAATAAACTGCGAACTTTTAGCTAGATTTGAAAACAGTTAAATCCCTCTAAATTAGTATGCACTCGTCATCAATCTTTCTGCTCATCCGCCCCCATTCAAATCTAAGAATTAATCTAATTGGTCTATTGTGCATAGAAATCAACTACTAAGAGGTATTAACAAAGAAAATAAGATTTAATAAAGTTTAACAAATTAACAATAAATCGAATGCAACGCGAATAGTCTTCACTCTGTCTTTACGCGCCTATGCCTGATTTTTGTCAATCTAAATTGCCAGAAAAGTGTTCCTTTGAGATCTGTACACTTGATCTTGCACTTAGCTCTATTCTTGTATCCTTGGTCTCAACACTCAGTCATGCTGATTCGTTCCCTCAGTCCCCCTTTAACGACACACGTGGTACATAAGGAATGATGTCCCTTTGTTAGTGGCTAGGAACTGGAATTTTTGCAGCATGGCCCTCAGAGTGGATTTCGACACGCTTACACCAATAAGCTAATGCAGGTGAGGCATGGTGAACATGAACCATGAGCCGACCTGTGGATGCAACGTGTTTGGATATAATTCTCAACCTAACAGGCCCTACTTAGGCATGGCTCAATTAAATGCGCTGAACAAAGAGTTTCGACTTCGCGTCGCTTACAATTAGATTTTAGAAAAATATAATCGTCTCACATGTGTTCCATTTAACAGTCATGACGTATGAAGCAATAAAATAGATACAACGTTAAATTAATGTTCATACAAGAGGTAATTCAAGCCGACAGAGCGCTTCACAATTTACAATTTAAATTACACGCAATAATTGAATTACATGAAGAATTCATATCGAGCGCAGCATTCTGGCTCTTAGTGAATTAAACAATATAAATTAAAGTACAGAAATGGAAAAATGGTTACAATAAATTTATACTCCGTAACTTATAGGTTTTCAGCTATTTCTCTGAACCATGCTCAAGTGTATATGGAAATCATATAATACATAGCACAAATACATACTTAAACAATACATAGGCAAATACTATTAAATAAAATGATACCTTTGAGAGAAGTCGAAGGGTACCTTGATTCTCTATGGCGCCGGCTGCCTCTCACGACCCGAGTAAGCTGATGGAATTAGCTAAAATGTGCTCGAAGTGAGGGAGCGGAAGCGTGTGGGTACATATATAGAAAGGTATATTGCGTATCACGTGACTGTTCGCGAAGCATGTAGTTGGTTCGAGAACTGGACAATGGTCCTAAAGTTACATAACATCTTGACCTGTTCTAGAAGCACCTAGAAAAAGGAAGCTTTGAACAAAGGGCCAAGGGTTTCAAATATTCGAATTTGAAGTAAACAAGGCTAAGTGGGTCATCAGGTCGGACATTTTTATCAGACTTGTGACACCCCCTTGCTTTTGAGGCGTTTATCTCACCAAAGATAAAATGCCTCCTACAAATTATGTATGATAAAATGTAGAAGTCCACAATGAAGAAAAATTTACACCAAAAAAAATTCAACATTCCTAGAAATAAAGTGTGCAACTATATTTCATATTTACAGGAAGGAATCCGTAGGGTTCAGTTAATTGATTAAACAACATTCTATCAGTACCGGCACTTGATGGCATCAAGCACGACTCATGTAATCTGCGCCAACATTCAAAGACCCTTTGATGTAATGAATATTTGCGTCATACTGTGTCAGAAACAAAGACCAACGCATTAAACGGCTGTTCGTAAATTGCGCCTGTCCGAGAAAGGCCAACGGCTGGTGATCGCACTCAATGACAAAGGTTTTTCCGTACAAATAGTTTTCGAACTTTTTTATGGCCCAAACTATTGCAAGACATTCCTTTTCACTGGTGGAATATTTCTGTTCAGTAGTTGTGAGTTTACGGCTTGCATATGCAACTGGGTGTTTGGTGTCATTGTGTTCTTGTAATAACACTGCTCCTAATCCTGTGTTGCTAGCATCAGTCCTTAACAAGAATGGTTTTGTCAGATCTGGCAGTTTAACAACTAAATCTGAAGTCAGTCTAGATTTCAGTGTGTCAAAAGCGTTTTGGCATGCATCAGTCCACACTACTTTTGTAGGCATATTCTTACGTGTCAAGTCAGTCAGAGGACATGCAATGGCACTAAAATCTGGTACGAATTTTCTGTAGTAGTTAGCAAGACCAAGAAAACTTCTAACTTGTGTTTTTGTTAGCGGTTGTGAAGTGTCCTTAAGTTGTGCTATCTTAGCTTCACTTGGCGACATAGTTCCATGACTCAACTTGTGTCCCAGGAAGTCTAAGGAGAATTGTGCTATTTCACACTTCGTAGGGCGGGCAGTGAGGTTGGCTTGTTTTAATCTGGCTAGCACATCTCGTAAGAGTGTTAAGTGCTCCTCCCATGTCTGGGTGCCTAGAATTAAATCATCCATGAAGTTCTCAACTCCACGTCCGTACAGTGGTTCTAACAATGACCGCATCATTTTAGAAAAAATGCTTGGAGCGTTTGAAACTCCGAAAGGCATAACTTTCCATGTGTAGTTTCCTACTGGTGTAGTGAAAGCTAGTATGTGTCGATCAGTGTCCTTGACCTTGATTTGCCAAAAACCGCGTGACAAATCTACTTTGGTATAGTAATGAGCGTTAGCTAGCTTAGTGAAGATGAGATCCGGATCAGGAAGAGGTTCGGCACAAAACTCTGTCACTTGATTGAGTTTGCGGTAGTCTACGCAAAAACGGAACGAGTTATCACGTTTTTTAATCAACACGATGGGTGATCCGTAGGCACTGTCAGTCTTCTCTATGACCCCTAGATCTAGCATAGTCTTAATCTCACGTCTAACGTCATCTATCTTAGCGTGTGGCAACGGATACGGCTTCAAACGTATCGGTTTGTTGTCAGTCAGCTTCAGTGAAAATTCTATTAAGTCTGTCAACCCTGGTTTGTCTGTCAGAGTAGATGAGAACTCATTGAGCAATTTATTCACTTCTTCTTTCTGTCTTTCTGTCAAGGCTTCATTTACCCTAACGTCTTTGACAGTTTCGTCCGTCTGTAGTGGACAGTTTGGTAAAGTACCAGTGACGCAATCAGTATCCCCCTCGTCTTCTGTAACTATCGTCGCTACGACAAAATCAGCTTGAGTGGTTTGATCCTCACGGCTTATGTACTTTTTGAGTAGGTTAACATGAAAGATTTTCTCTCTCTTTCCTGTCTGCACCTTATAGTTCAGTCCCCCTAGCTTGGCGGTAACTACAAAGGGCCCTTTCCATTTCATCTGAAGTTTGTTATGTGCTTCAGGAAGCAACAGTAACACTTTGTCATTAACTTCAAATTCTCTAGGTTTGGTGTGCTTATTGTAATATTCTGCCTGTCTAGACTGAGCTATCGTCAAGTTTTCCCGTGCTATCTTGCCTATAGTTTCAAGACGGTTTCTTAAGTCAGTGACGTATGTATAAGTTGTCTTAACTTCGTCATCTGTCTTTTCATCAGTCCAAAGTGCCTTCAAAATCATCATCGGTCCGCGTACAGTACGTCCGTAAAGTAGCTCAAATGGTGAAAACCCGGTGGAAGATTGTGGCACCTCCCTATATGCAAATAGTAGGGCAGGGATGTATCTGTCCCAGTCTTTCGGTTTATCTGTGGCGAGCTTTTTAAGTGCTGTTTTTAATGTCCCATTGTATTTTTCAATCAGACCATTTGCCTGGGGGTGGTATGGTGTGCAAGTAAGATGTTTGATGGAAAGTAAACGATTTACTTCCTTCATTACGTTGCCTATGAATTGACTCCCCTGATCCGTCAAAATTTCAGTAGGAATTCCAACACGACTCCAAAGACCGAAAAGGGCTTCGGCGACAGTTTCAGTATCAATATTTTTCAATGGTACTGCGTCGGCGAATCTTGTTGCGTAATCAATAGTGGTCAGCACGTATCGATTACCTCTCGTTGATGTGGGTATTATAGGCCCAATCAAATCCAATGCTACGCGCTTGTAGGGTTCACTGATCAGTTCAGGCTCTCCTAACGGTGCGGGTCTGATTGAATTTTTAGACTGTGTTCTCTGGCATGTGTCGCAACTTAACACGAATCTACGGATATCGGCAGTGATGTCCGGCCAATAAAACTCACTTGTAATACGACTAGTTGTTTTTTGTACACCCATGTGTGCACCAAAAAGACTCTCATGACCTAATCGTAATACGTCATTTCGTTTGGTTTGTGGAACGACTAATTGTTTCCGAAATTCGTCTCCCACTTTCGAATAGCGGTACAATAAACCCTTTTTCAGAATAATGCACGCTTTCTTATTCGAATCGTCGGTGTTGACGTCACTAACAAGTACAGCTTGTCTGCGTAACTTGTCTAGTGTTTCGTCCTCAGCTTGTAATATTTTAATCTCGCTAACTGTTGCTTTATCTACGGCTGGTGCGGCAGACATCGGTGCAGTTGCAGATTTGTCTTTACTACTCGCTGCTCTGGTTACAGCGTTAACCAGTGGTGGTTCAGTTGAAGTTTGTTTTTTGCACGGCAAAACATACTTGCAACCAAGGATCACGTCATGCGGTGAGTTTTCCATAACTGCCGCTTTGACTGTTCCTTCTACAAAGTCTGAAACAATCGAGACTTCAGCTACTGGTAAAATGTCTTGTTCGCCGTTTGCAAAGGTGACAGAGATTGTCTCCCCTGTGTAGTCGGTACGGTTAACTAATGATGCATTTACAATAGCGTCTAGCTCACACCCTGTATCAAGCAAAGCGATTGTATCGTGACCGTTTGCCTGTACTGGTGTTCGATTCGACTTTTCTGTTTTAGGTGTATGACTTTCTACTGCGTAAACCTTAGCTGTTTTCTTTTCAGGACATGTTCGTGAAAAATGGCCACTATCACCACAAGTGTAACATGCAAGATTCTTTTTATCTTTCTGTTTGTCGGACCTGTTTTTAGTGTCGGGTTTAGATGTTTTATCATCACGCTCACTAGGTGCCTTCCCGTCATTTTTCTTATCCTTTCGAGTCTGCGGTTCATTCGGTCGAGACTTGTTGTTCGCGTGTGCGTTCGAGAATTGAGAATGTGCGTCATCAAAGCGATCGGCGGCGTTGCCTATCTCCTCTAGCGTAGATTTTTCCCTTATTGCTAAGTGAATCAGTAGATCTGATTTGTATGACCCGAGAATGTGGTCTTTTACCATTTCATCCCTAAGACCTGCATACGTCTGTGGAGTTTCGGCTAGATCTATCCATCTTTGGAACAAGTCAGCTACGCGTCGTATGTACTGTGCGTGCGTCTCTGAACTGGCTTTCGTGGCCTGTTTAAACTTACGTCGGTATGTGTCGGCTGTGAGTTTGTAACGTTTCAATAATGCGGCCTTGACTGTGTCGTAATTATCTGACTCAGAATCGCTAAGCTTATTGAACTCGTTTTTCGCACTGCCCTGCAATAATCCCGATAAATTTATCGCCCAATGTTCCGCTGGAATGTTTGTTGCTCTGGCTAACTTTTCAAACGTTTTTAAATACGCGTCTATTTGATCTTTGTTCTCATCAAATGGGACCATATTTATCTTTGGAATGATATTTTCAATTCTACTGTGATTATTTCCATCGCTAGAACGCGAATCACCACTGCTTCTGCGATCACGGTTTGGATTGGTAACTTCTAGTTTCTTTACTTCCCATTCTAACCGTTTTATTTCCGCGTCTGCCGCGATGCGTTTGGCTTCTGTATCCGCTGCGATACGTTTTGTTTCGATGTCGGCTAGTCTTTCAGCCTCTAATTTTTTTGCTTCGCGGGCAGCTAACCGTTCTTCCCTTTCTATCTCTTGTCTCTCTTTTTCCGCTTTTTCCGCTTTCTCTAGCTCAGTTTTAATGTAGCTAGTCAGTTCGTCACCCTGGTATCCTATTAAGGAACCCTTCTTTTTCAGGTTTTCAATCTGCTCTAGATCCATTTTACTGTCTTAGCGCTCTGGCTACAATAAGAATGTATCTCGTGAATTGTGTGTTTTAACCGTCGGCGATAACTCCGCTTATCCCGAAAATAACTTTTAGGCTACAACCTTACAAAAATTATTTAATTTACTCAGAACACCTTCCGAAATAAATTACGCGTTAACTCTTTACACGTTTCACCTGCTTGTCACAGTGTCCGCTGTTCCAAGACTTTCGTAATGTCACGGCTCCTACCATACAACATTACACATTATATCTAGCACCCTAAATATAATAGTCCGAAGTCTGTTACTACCGATAACTCTCCTAGCTGGCGGTATAACCTTCGACTCCTCACAATGAAGTACTCAGTAACACAATACTAAATAAATCATTCAATAGCTAACATGACATATTTAACTACGCTTAAATATATCAACATTAACTAACATGCACGCTACTCTGCAAAAGAATACATGCACATGTCACAACAAAAGCAAAGAAAATCAGTGATACAAAAATCAAAAGAACAATTGGCAATTCTGTTCGTTCGTTCGTTTCTAGGTTATGATGCGCCCTATGTATAAAAATGTTACAATTTACAATTTAATACATATCAATCCCGCGACGACCCACACTTGTTACGTTTCCAGTATTTATTTAAAGACCCTGCTTAGAATAATTAAAAGACTTTAAATATAATTAATTCTTCCTCTCATATTCTACGCAGACTGGTTGCTCAATTTATTATCTGACTAATTAAAAGTGCGTCTTGTAGTTCAGACGACAAATTTACAGACTAATAAACTGCGAACTTTTAGCTAGATTTGAAAACAGTTAAATCCCTCTAAATTAGTATGCACTCGTCATCAATCTTTCTGCTCATCCGCCCCCATTCAAATCTAAGAATTAATCTAATTGGTCTATTGTGCATAGAAATCAACTACTAAGAGGTATTAACAAAGAAAATAAGATTTAATAAAGTTTAACAAATTAACAATAAATCGAATGCAACGCGAATAGTCTTCACTCTGTCTTTACGCGCCTATGCCTGATTTTTGTCAATCTAAATTGCCAGAAAAGTGTTCCTTTGAGATCTGTACACTTGATCTTGCACTTAGCTCTATTCTTGTATCCTTGGTCTCAACACTCAGTCATGCTGATTCGTTCCCTCAGTCCCCCTTTAACGACACACGTGGTACATAAGGAATGATGTCCCTTTGTTAGTGGCTAGGAACTGGAATTTTTGCAGCATGGCCCTCAGAGTGGATTTCGACACGCTTACACCAATAAGCTAATGCAGGTGAGGCATGGTGAACATGAACCATGAGCCGACCTGTGGATGCAACGTGTTTGGATATAATTCTCAACCTAACAGGCCCTACTTAGGCATGGCTCAATTAAATGCGCTGAACAAAGAGTTTCGACTTCGCGTCGCTTACAATTAGATTTTAGAAAAATATAATCGTCTCACATGTGTTCCATTTAACAGTCATGACGTATGAAGCAATAAAATAGATACAACGTTAAATTAATGTTCATACAAGAGGTAATTCAAGCCGACAGAGCGCTTCACAATTTACAATTTAAATTACACGCAATAATTGAATTACATGAAGAATTCATATCGAGCGCAGCATTCTGGCTCTTAGTGAATTAAACAATATAAATTAAAGTACAGAAATGGAAAAATGGTTACAATAAATTTATACTCCGTAACTTATAGGTTTTCAGCTATTTCTCTGAACCATGCTCAAGTGTATATGGAAATCATATAATACATAGCACAAATACATACTTAAACAATACATAGGCAAATACTATTAAATAAAATGATACCTTTGAGAGAAGTCGAAGGGTACCTTGATTCTCTATGGCGCCGGCTGCCTCTCACGACCCGAGTAAGCTGATGGAATTAGCTAAAATGTGCTCGAAGTGAGGGAGCGGAAGCGTGTGGGTACATATATAGAAAGGTATATTGCGTATCACGTGACTGTTCGCGAAGCATGTAGTTGGTTCGAGAACTGGACAATGGTCCTAAAGTTACATAACATCTTGACCTGTTCTAGAAGCACCTAGAAAAAGGAAGCTTTGAACAAAGGGCCAAGGGTTTCAAATATTCGAATTTGAAGTAAACAAGGCTAAGTGGGTCATCAGGTCGGACATTTTTATCAGACTTGTGACATTGCTATGGTGAGAAGTCCCTCAAATGAACGAGAAATGTGATTTCTTTCAGAAATATTGACTTTAAATTATTCTTATTTGTGGCTGACCTAGATTCCATTTCACTTGATCTTTAACATATCTTACCTGAACTTGGCATATCTCCTAAAAGCCCTTTACGCCAACGATACACAAAGTTCTCTCTTGTTCTACCACCAACCTGCAAAACAAAATGACATTACAATATAAATACCTGTATGAGTATGTTATTTTACCCATATATATGTGCACTACACAGAATCTCCTTATTCTCTTTTGCCAATGTATCAGATTTCTCTGATTATATAATTTACAGAGGAAAAAATGTTGCAATTCAGGTTCACTCATTTGGTTGTGTGTGCATAGGCATGCATGATTTATTTTATTTACTCAAACAATAGTTTTGTCAATCTGTTTTGCAAATAAATTTGAAAACCTATCATTTATCTTCATTAATTCTTCTTTACAATTATTTCTCTATGTATTAACTGGTAGGTTTTATAATTAAGTATATTTTACTGAAGAAAAATAAATCTTTAAGAGAATCTTCCATACAGATTTAAAATATATATGCTGAAAAGTACTAATTCAAAATAAAATGAGGTAGAAATAAAATAAGAATAAAACAATGCAATTTAACTTACCTGACTGTACAGATTAGGTCCAAATCCCACACCTGCCAAGATTTCATTCTCATCATTCCTAGAACAAGGCTCTACCAAAAGATCAACATACTGCTGAAGCTTTGACACAGCCCTTGCTACTTCACGAGGATTTGCTGTTGGCTTGAGGTAAATCCAAAGGTAGAGAGCATGGTCCTTACCATAAGAATATACCTAATAATGTCAAAGCAGTAACAAACAAAAAAAAGAGAAAGAAAAAAATTTTACTGTTCCACATTTCTGTGACTTAATTGTTATTCAGTCCATGAACTTTTATTTTACTGTGTATTAACCAGATAATTCAGTCTCCAAACTTGTATTTTAATTACTATAGGAAAAAATCAAAAGCTGCTGGTCAAATCTTCATCTTTTAATGGTAAAATTAAAATAATAAGAATGATTGCAAGACATGAAGAAACAGACCATTCAGCATCATTAAGTACAAGAAACCAGTAAGTGGAAACCTTCAGTTTCTGATAAGTATACTAAGTGGCTTCAGCACTGCACCAAATAACTAATTTGTACAGCTTGTGATTAGTCATTTCATAATTTATTTAGAAACAATACACATAATGGAAACACCGTCCTGTGCACATTTTTTATGATGCATGTTACTCTTTTGGGGAGCATGGTGCATGCATACCATCAACCTATTTGGAGGTGTAAGCTCAGAGGTGATCTAGTGAGTGAATTCCACTGGGTCATTATTATATAGATTACTCATCATTCTAAGACTTAAAAGTTAAAATCAGAAATACATTTCTCTACATTTTGGATGATGGAAGGGAATTCATTTGAGCAAACTGAGTTTTACAAGTATCATCTCAGGTAGGGCAAGAATAATGACTTATGGCACTAAACAGGGCCTATGTATACAGAATGAAAAACACTCAATGAAAAAAGAGCCCTTTTAGAATCTATAATAATGAATATATGGGTTAAAATGTTTACCATTTACTAGTATAACTTGTTTCATTTTGGACAAATATGATTGAATGAAAATAAAGCAATATAATAAATATAAAAAAAAAAAACATACTGGAGATAGTGGAGGAATATAACATGCTTGACAGTGACAAAGGCTGCAGAAAAATCAAGAAATGTGAAAAGTGAAATGGTGAATTCCATGCCAAATACTTCTGAAAGACAAAATCCATAAATGATACTGTGACACAGGCATGCCACTTAGTTAATAAAATTATAATTATTATTAATAATTAATCATTCAAAACTAATTTCAAGTGATGAGAATATTAATTTTATTTTACTAATGATTCTCCAACAGACACCACTCGTCTCTCACTTGGCGGATAAGTTTGGCATTGGAAACATTTTCTTTATTCCACATCAACCAACATTTACAGTCACATAAGGTTTCCATAAGTGGAAAACTTTTTACTAAAGGAGAAGACAAATCCGACTTTTAAGTTATATTTAGCGAGCCCCCATCCACCCATTTTCTTCTCCAACATAAGATTATCAAATTCATTATGTGTAAGAAGGTCAATAAATTTATTGTTAAAAGAATAAATCAAATATACATAAGACAATTACAATGAAATAGACAACTAAACACAATATTCCACAAACCCATGTTCAGATAACTATTGTTTACAGTCTCTCTCTTAATACTTTAAATATATATATTAATTAATTAATGAAAAATATAATTACATTTCAACAATATAGTCAATACAAATTGCAGGTTAATCTATCAGAGAACAGAAATGGAGTTATTAGAGTTAAATGTGTTAGTTTATGTGACCTGGATTAAGCACTGTTTGACAGTCTTTCACTTGCTTTTGCAACAACGTCAATTTCAAAATGTCCATGTCAGCACGTTTCTGCCACACGTGGAAAACTCTGACATGCTCTTCTGCTTGAACCGCTTGAGCACTCTGCTCACCATGTCTGCTCCCTCAAGTAGAACATGATCACAACAATTCTGGTATCTTCAATGTACCCGAATTTTCCAGAATGTACCCGCATACTCTGCTCTGATATATCAAAAGTGCACAGCGTACTCCCTTATGCTTACACAACTGCAACACACTGCAAGTTTCCCACGCTTCCCTGGTCACTCAAGTCACAACAGTGAACAAATGAAATATAGCTGAGAACTTGAAAGTTGCGGTTCCACTTGAGACTTACAGTTCAAGGTTGAATTCACACTCACAGAGTGAGACTCAAACCAACAAATAAGGCACTTGATCACTGCAACATATAATTAGGGAGCAAACTTACATTTCCTGCAACAGTGCACACATGGAAAATAAGCACAGTGTATCAAACAATGTCACATATTAATACATCACATAGGTGCAGCTTAGTTCAAACGTTTGTAGTAATAAAAATCAACCCACAAAGTACATCTTTACAAAAGCACAAGTATAACAGATCATAGTAAAATGCTTGAAATGTTTCTAAGTCCATTCTCTCTCAGTCAATTAAACTCACCACCAAGCTAACGACTGCCTTCAAGCCAGAATTTCTTCTTCTACTTCAAGTTCAAAATTGATTAGGGTGTAGAATTCTCTACAGCAAGTGAACTCCTTAAACTCAGCCCATTGGTTAGTCTAGTTCTCATAACTGATTATCAATGGATAATAGGAAACTGCTCACTCAGTTTCCATTAGGTCAGTGACTCTAGAATATTCTTGCCTTAGGCTGTTTACTTCAACTAAAACACTTTCAAAACTAACACCATAAGGAGTGCTCAAGGTCAGGTCACTCGGACAATTTAGCAACTTATATAACAATTAAAATTTAAATGTTAAAATAGGAAGGGGCAAATTTATTCTGTCACAGATATATACTGCACAACACAGACTTAAGTCTATTAAAATAAAGATGGAAAATAAATATTATTTATAACCACTAAACTGATGACAATCTAATCTAGTCCCTATTTTCCTAATGACAGTATGTAACAACTTTTAATTGCTTTTTCTTATTACTGAGCCAGTATTCTGAAGTCTTCTTGTATCCTCCCATAAATCCAATACCAGGTACTTGACAAAAACTTAAGATAGTCTATTGCTTGTTAAAAATCTGGAACCAGCATCTTTCGATGCATATAAATTTCTGAATCCTACAAAGCATTTCACACATTTCTTTTCCCCATATACACATATGGATGCAATCCTTTTCCCCATGAAATGAGATCTGTGCTTAACATCGGAAGTGTCCTAATTACTTGTCAGGATAGAGATATTAAAGATTGCTGCTTAAGTGATGTGTTACAATTATCATAAATGTATAATCAGTTCATATTTATACCTATCATCAGCTAACTGTAGGGTTATAGGGTATTATAGTATTATAGGTTTGTGGTGGTGGAAATGGGGTAGGCAGAACTTACTGATGGCTGTGAAAGAGGTACACAAGCAGCTGACACCGTGTTGATAGGAGTTGCATTCTGTACTGCCTTGACAGCTTGTTCCACATAAGATGAAAGAAACTGATATCCGCCAGTCACCTTGTATGTCCCAAACCCCACAGCACCTGCTGCAATTGCACCCACCAGGAATGACACAGTCTTACGGTTTCCAGAAGAAGTTCTGGTGCTTGCCAAACGAATTCCTACAGTAAGAAAATTATCAAATAGGAGCTATTAAATTATCTTCAAAATTAAAGCTGAAATCTAAACACTGCCAGAGTTTAACTTGATGATAATGATGAATGAAGTGAATACAGTTCTCTTTAGTGCTGTTTATTAATATTAGGTGCTATCTAAATGCTATCTAAAAATTTTCAGACTAGCCAAAAAGTACAGCAGACGTTTACCAGAGGTTCTAATCACTGCTGTCAGCTTTGGGAGTTAATACAAATTATCTCAATGCCTTTACCACTATTGGAAGTACCTCTGGAGCTTCAATTTTAGGGCTGTTGTTCAGCACCTCCTGTGATTCTTCTCAATGTTCTCAAATCTTTATTCTTCCAATTAATCTTTATTTTAGGGAGGTGGGAGAAGTCACAGGGGTCTAAATCAGGATAAACATGGGGATGAGCAACCACTGCCATGTTTCTGGCCAAAAACTGCTGCACACACAAAGCAGTGTAAAAAGCACTATCATGGTGCAAGAGCCAGTTTTGCATGTACTACTTGTTCAGATGTTTCCATCTCACATTCTCCCTCAAACAACTTAGGATGTCAATGCAGAAGTGTTCATTCATTATCTGACCTGGAGGAATATATTCACTGTGACCAATTTCTCCAGAAGCAGATCAGTATGTTCTTAACCTGTCTCTTTCTTCAGTTCTTTGTTTGTTTCAAAGTCCCAGCTTTCCTGGAAGGGAAGTTTTGGTCATTTATGACCTGCTTCTGGAGACTTCAGGTAAGGAACTAGCAAGCGGGACATGCATCTTGCAGTGATCCAACTCATGTTGAGCTCCTCAGTGAGAAGTCATATTCATGCATTGTACAACAGACCAACAATGCTACAGACATTTATGAATGGTACATTGAGAGTCCTTGTGATGGCCTTTTGTACTTCTTCCACATTCTCAGCTGTTATGCTGGTAACTTCAACCAGAAAATTCAGAATCATTAACCAACATTTGCCCAAGTTTGATGCAGGAAAACCATTCATATGTCTAAGTTTTGCCCAATGAGTCATCACCAAATGTCTGCTTAAGCATATTTTGGGTCTCCAATGTGGTTTTGCCAAGCTTGAAGCAAAGCTTGATGTAGACACTCTGCTACTTCAAGTCTGCCATATCACTTCACTCAAGAATCACACAACACCCACTGACAGCACCAAGCAAAATTGTTTGTGCAAGAGGAACACATGCATACACTAACTAGAAATTTGGAAAACTCCCTCAGAAAAATTTTTTTAGTTCTATTTACTAATTTAGCATTGCAAGGATATACTATTTTCAGTTAGAGCACTCCATCTGGCCAATCCTGACACTGTTGGAAAAGCAAAATTTAATATGGAAAAAGTCTCATAAAACGTCAACAAACAGAAATGTCTGTATTCTTGGCTTCTGAAGTCAAAATTGGCAACATCAAACTCTGTTATTAACTAGAAAAATTCAATTTCAACTTTCCAAGAAATGCCAAGCCCCAATCATACTTCTCATTAGTAATCATTCTTCTACTTCAAGTTCTTCCATGCATTTTCCATATTTGGTCATTGTTCAATTTCATTTTGGTTTTTTATGTATCTATTCTGTCTTTTGATGCTTCATTATTATATATATGACAGTCCTCTGAGTTCTGTAAGATGGTTTAAACAATTTCATTATTTTAATAATTAACAGAACTAGATTGTAATACATCATCAAATGATAAGAAACTGTCAAATGCTGCAATATGTGAACCTGGCATCTAAAAAATATATACATAAATGCTAAGTTGCACCGAAAAAGTGTATAAGCAACATTTTGTGTATGAAATAAACTGTAATATATATTAAATAATTACTAATTCCATTTTCAGCTAACCATAATATAAACTTTATGATCATATGTCCAGCACACTGATTTCAGTCTGAGATTCTTGTCTACATGCCATTGTAGGCTACACTCACTGTTGATCATATCCATGTCCTCAGTGCCTATCTAGGGATATAATGCCTTTTCATGTAAAGTATCTTAAATTTGGCTAGAAATTCCTTTAGTTATATGATTTTTGCATTCAATGAAATCCCAAAAATGTTTCTGTAATCTGTACATCTTTTGCAAAGCCTTAGCCATCCTTCCCGATTTTCAGAAAATGGAATATCTGATTAATTGATCAGTGTTAGAAATGTCTTGAGTTGTGACTATAAAGTATAATGAACAGGGGACAAGAGGAAAGAATGGTTCAGTTTATTTTCATTTTCCACAGGTGAGATTTGAAGAAAAGTTCGCCAAAAGGCTTGATTTTATCTTTCCCTTCCCATTTTCAGAAACAAATGGGGTCAACTGGCAGCTGATTCTTTTTGGTTGCCCTAACTTATTTCTTAAGAGATTTTATACACACATTCTCTCCCTGCTTTATTTTTTCTGTTTCACAAAATCAGCTTGCTCAGATCAGTTGCATTGCTTTGCTGTGTGAAAAGTGGACTTGACTAGATTTTCAAGATTTCAAGTACTTATTTTGTTTTAATCTTTTCATAAGGGAGATACCATGGGCTCAATGCCGTTGGAATGCTCCAGAGCATTGCAAGGGCAATAGTTATTATCAAGAAAATGATATTTTCATAAAATATAATTGTTTGAACATGTAAAAGTAATTTGTTAAAATGAGCAAAACATTCATATAAATTTTGCCCACTATTTTTTACTGTAAAAGTAGTTTCTGTTTCACAGGCATGAGAACACGTGTACTTTCTACTGGAACTGTGGAAGCCATGAAAGCATTGATGTTACTGAACATTTTAAAATACGCACAAGTAAAAATATTAATTAAATAAAAGAAAATGTGGTGAATTCCACTTACAATACCAATTTTCAAAGCGCCTGAAAGTTATCACAACCAAAATAATATCCTGCAGTATGACTCTGCGGGTGCATGGTTTCTCAAACGGGGTTCAGCGAGACCCTTGGGTTCGGTGAGAAGTCGCTAGAGATTTCCCAAGAGTTCGTGATTGGAAAAAATAAACACTGCACTGTAGATATAATCATTTTTATGCAAAGGTTTCGTAAGATCTGAAAATTATTTCAAGGGTTCCTCAAGGCTGAAAAGGTTGAGAAAGGCTGCTATGGAACAACGTTGTTGTCAGAAGAACGAGAAGTACATATGAATATCGAAAAGCACAGTGAGGTCGCATTTCAGTATCATTTAGACTATTTATTTAAATATATCTGTAAGGGAGGTAAGGCACGCTTTATAATATTTTAGATTTGAGATAACATTAAAACAAGCAGCATCAAAAGCAACCGAAGAAATCGAAATCCACCACCCTCATTTTGATCAGTATCTTCGAAAAATAAAAAAAACAAGTCGCGAAAAATCTTCACAAAGAAAGAATACAAATGAAAGGTTGGAAGTGTTGCTATTAAGTCAAGTGAAAAGCTTTTAAGAACACAAGCGAATAAACTGAGGAAGGCGTTATAGCTAGCAGTTGTGGACAATGAACATCAACTTACAAGTTAGCAATAATTTAGTGTGAGTAAGAGGAAGCAAACAGAACACTATTGCAATATTGACACAATACTGTATATCATATCTAATAAATTTCTCCTTAAAAAAATAATAATCATCACAGTGAAGGTGAGTTTTACCTATATAGATGTAAACACTTCAGAGATCTGACACCCAATATTGTCCGTTAAGCACAAAAATACATTTCAAAGAGTCTTACCTATTTGCATGGCAGACGATGACGATTTTAAGAGAATATAGGTGGAACGGAAAGCTGCCATGGTTTGAAGGAAAGTTTAAGGATAACTGCACGCTTCCAGACTCACTTTTCTTTTTGTATTTGATTTTTCTTTTCTTTGAATCCGAGGGTTGGGCCACATTGGTTGTTTCGTCTTGCGGTGACTCGGCAAATTCTAGATCCGGTCAGAAGTGTTAGTCGTAGAACTAGAAGTCTTAAAAGTGATAGATCTGTCTAAACGTAATGTGTTGTTTTGATAGCAATTCCATACATTTTAATGCAGAGTACGGATTTATTTTTTTCTCTTGCTCAGATTAAAGATTTGGAAGGTATATTGTAAATTGATTTTTACTTTGAATTTATATTTATGTAAGTTTCATTGATTTTAGTGGCCTCGGCTGGAGATTGTACCGAAGCAATCCGCGAAATCAACGAATATTGAAAGAAGACTGCAGAAAATAAATCAGTCAGAAATGTACCAAAAGCTCGGGTCCAGGCGCGATCAGTGTGTGCCGAATAAACTGTCAAAATAATGACCACGTCATTCGTCATTTGGGGTCTGCAAGTCATCTCTATTGTCGCAGACGCTAGCCTGGCACATAGAGGAAGAATTTTAAATTTGAATTTAAGTTTAATTGGGGATTATATTATAGAGTACTTTGAAAATTTGTTGTATGTCTGTGTAAAGACTTGCCTAATATAATGGGACCTGTTTACCATGCTAATCGTCAATACATTCCTTCCCATTTGCTAGTTGGTAACATAATCAGCACTGCTGAAAATTAGTGTGTATAATGGCATTATCGTCACCAGCATAATTCCACTTCTGCCGTATTCAGGGGAGTTTCAACTGATATGCATGGAGGGTCCGAAATCCCAATATTTTCTTGTGATTGGTATTACTTAGTAGGTATTGACAGATCCGGAAACTTTCCATTTAACCTTTGTGAGGAATTGTAAAAGCTACGTTGTACGAATGAGACTAGAAATATTAGTGTTGTGTGTCACACTCCTTCCTGCTCGACCAAGCCACAATGCGTGGTGTTTGTTCACGTATTAGATAGACTCATCTCTAATCACACTAAAACATTTCTAGACATTTGACAGAATAAACAGTCTGATGCAGGGACGCAGAGAGAAAGTCCGGGCCCCGGTACAAAGGTGTGTTGGTCCTTTTCAAAGTTCAACACACATATTTTTTCATATTTTATGTCAAACAAGGCTGCAAGGCGGTTTTCCTATATCCAATATTGTATTTTTTTTTAAATTTCGGTTTTGTAAAAAAGTTTCCCCTTCATGGGCCCCAGAACAATGTACTACCGCCTGCACCCCGCTCTCATGATTGAGTAAATAATAAAAGTATAGATTACAACTATTGGCTAGAATCAGAAACTTAATACAAAACGATGTTGATAAGTGACAGACATTGCTTTGCTTTGAAAATAATACTATAGCCAATGTTACACTTTGAATTGTTCTCATTTCTTAAATACATAAAATTTGTACTCTCCTAACACAAATAATGCTGATTAATACACCCCTACTGTGGAGGTTTACAGACAGTCAGAATGTCCTCTACGAAAACCACTGAACTTTTTAAACCTAAACGGTCCATGCACTTTGCAAATCAAGATGGCTTCATAAGTGTGTTCACAAACACGTGTATTATAAATATAAAAGCATAAAAAGACACATATATGCTTGTGCTCTTTTTAAAAATAATTTTACAAACAGGTCCAAACAAATGTTTATTAATGAAAAGTAGATTTTGAAGTACTTTTAATACTCCCCTTTCAAACATAAACTGCATCTTCATATCTTAAACAATTGCGTACCACTTTGATAGTATGTAATGTGACTAAAAGACAGTTTAATGGGAAAAGTTTAAAATATACATAACCTGCTGGCAGATTTTTATATGGTGCATAAAAATTATAATTATTTTGATTACTTTGTAGTTACAAAAAAAAAAGAAAAGAAACATGAAAAAGGGAGAGGTTTAAATAAATACCAATATATTGGGACTCAAATCGCGACTTAACTAAGTACACAGCAAAATGTCCATGGTTTATTGTACATGATATATGATATACATCAGACTTGTCACAACTATCAATATCAATGACATTGTTTTGATGATCTTGTCATGGTTTGAACTGATAGACTGTTGATGTGGCCTATACAACCAAGTTCCTAATAAAAATTGTCAATAATAAAATTCTGCTGTTTGATGACATTATTGGCTGCATAAATACATACAATCAACAATGGTACAATATGACTTCAAGTATGAATATACCAAAGTTCTGGTTAATTAAATTTCTACATCCAAAATATTTGTAATTTTTACAAGTCCAAAATATTTTCTTTTACAGCAGTAATAATAATAAAGATCATTGCAATTCATTTATTCCACTTCAGAGCAGCACATACAGCTCATGGAGTTTTTTTTTAAATTATAAAAATGTAGTCAACAAAAGCTTAAGTTGATGTTTTACATATTCGTAAAGCATTTAAAGGAGGTATTTGCCTGAGCAGTTTCATTGACATAATTACTGGAGAATAGTATTAGCATGTTGAGTGATTTTCTTTTAAAATAAAAGTCTCACCCCTCCCCCATCTTATGTCTTACTTATATATAAAGTATATATTATAAATTATTTTCAATATGTGTGCACTTATGTGACATTTTAGATATCAATTATGAAAAATACTGTATAATAAAGAACTTGTTTGGCTAAATAAGTAAATTATTGAAGAAAAAAAATGATTCACGTTCTTTCAATTAATTTACAAAGATTTTCTAAAGTTTGCTTTTATCTTCTAGTTCTACTGGTAACATTTCCTTTTGGAGAAAATGTATTTTCTACTAATGAATGATTACACAAACTGCTGTATCTTGAGAATCTTAAGTACAGAAATTATACAAGTATTATTTATTCTCTGTAAGTTTTGTTTTTTTCATTGTGGGAGGGATGCACTTTTGGGTTTGACACACACACTTAAAGGAGTGCAAAATGATATAGTATTTAACTTATTAGTCAACAAAACATTGACAGAAGGAGAATAATGACTGCACTCTACATTATACCTGTCAATAATATCACAAATTAATGTTTCTACACCATCAGCATAATTTCACAGATAGCTTTGTACAAATTGACCTTTAGTAATAAAATTTGCCATGCCGTCATATCATACACACATGAAACTACTATAAACCAGAATTTATTTTATTATAGGAGATGTTAAATCTCCTACCTACATCACAAAACACATTTTATGAATACATTTTGCCCCTCCATTAAACTAAAAAACCCAACCCAATATGATGATTACCCTAGAGTGAAAATAAACAGTATAAATAAGATTAAGAGTGAAAATAAATAGTATAAATAGACTTTGTTTGAACAAACTTATCCTTGATGAGATTTCTAAAAGTACTGTTGCCTACATCACAACACATTTTATGAATACATTTTGCCCCTCCATTAAACTAAAAACCCCAACCCAATATGATTACCCTAGAGTGAAAATAAACAGTATAAATAAGAGTGAAAATAAAAAGTATAAATAGACTTTGTTTGAACAAACTTATCCTTGATGAGATTTCTAAAAGTACTGTTGGTAAATTTTAATTTTAAAATTAAATTAATAAATAAAAACTTCCAGGGAATTTTTTAAAATGCCAATTACCAGTCACACTGACACATTAAAGTGATAACACAACAAAAGAAAAAAACAGATAATGTTTTAATGTAGCCCCTAAGGTATTACAAAAAATGTTAATAATTAAAGTGCCAAAAGGAAACTGACCCTCAAATTTAACAAATGTGTCCACAGATAACATTATATCACTCCAAACAAATTGAATAATTATCCACTGCAGTAATTTTTTTAACCATTGCCTTTGGAAACAGGATAAAATTTCTAGAGGAAAACTGGAATCAAAACCTGGCACTGAGAAAGAAAAAAAATCTATTCAGCAATGTGACAAAAAATCTTACTCACATACATATTAAAATGCAAATAACAATATTTTCTTCTATGTTAATTAATACTAGTAAAGTATGCACAACTGGTCCAAATTCAATAGAAAAAAAGACATGCAAGCATCTGCTTAAAGTTAAAACCCAAGATTTCCTCACTGCTCATCAGGGAATAAAACCTGAATGTGTTGCCACTAGCCAATGAAATAGTGGAATGTTGAGATGCTAAGGACTTGAAATAATATAACATATACAATGGGACTATCTATTTAGTGTGTACACAAACCTCATCATTTGTTGCAGGCTGTATTTTTCAATGCTCCATATGGAACCATTTAAGTTCATCAAAAATAAATTTGAAACTTAACATATTAATAGCAGCTGATGACAAATTGCATAATATAATTTTAACCTTATAGCTTACTTTTTGACTCTTACTCATATGCACAAAAGTTCTGAAGAAATCCAGATTTAAAGACATCATATAGGGGTGAGAATGAGTGAGCAAATTTTGTTATGCTCATTCTCAAAATATATAGATATAAGCAGACACTTGGGGATACTCTTCATAACCACAAGACTATTTTTAGTTCTTACATATGCATACATACTTTGTCTAAAGTACTAACCTCATGCCTCTTTCCCTTTCTATTTATTCATATGTCCTTCATGGATGACCTTAAGTCCTACAAGAAATGTTTGTTTACATTATATCACTCTGATTAATCATGAATATAGATGCTAAAAAGACTATCATTTCATGGATTTCTTCCATTTCTTCCAATAATTATTTAAAGAAATAATCTGCTTGAGTTTATCTGAGGCAAGTAGTAGTTAAGTTCTCTCACAGAGATGATATGCAAATACAGTGACCTTTAAAACAAAGGATGTATATGTAAATAAACAAAATGTAATGAAAATACAGCTGTGAACATATTTTATTCCCATTATAAATTGCAATCACATTGGCAAAAAATATGTGTTAGAGTTGCAGACAGAATCCACCATGTGCAAGTGAGTCAAAGAACTCCAGTTATTTAGAAATTTCACTTGAATAGAAATATGTTACATTTGGAATCAAGCACATAAATATGTATATAAATATTATTTTTAAAAAAAATTAAATCAGAAATGTGATTTCAAATTCAATAGTTAATTACCTTAATGTGTGGAGCATTTTTATCTTAAGCATATCAAGATTTGCCTAGCATGAAATATGAGTGCAAGAGTCAATTCTTTTAAACTGAGAACCAACCTGGCTCTTATCTATTAAAAAAAAAAAAAATCTGTGCTAACATCAAACAGCAATTAAAATGGATTAAACTAGGTTTCATTCACCCTTTATGATTGTAATATTAAAGCAGATTTGTAGTAGGGCTTAATCTCATGTGAATTATGAGTACTTTACAATCAGTCAAGGCATTACACTCAACAATATACAGCTAAAAAAAAGGCTGCATTATTCATTTATTGAGAAAAATCTCAAAAAGATTATGACTCACTTTTCTACCCAAGAACTGTGTATGCAAGGCTAATATACAGATTTCATGACCTCTACATCAATTTTTTTTCTTTTTCAATCTATGCTTTGGTACATCTTGAAAATCCAGGTGCAGGTTGCTGAGTTAAATCAAACCAATAAAATGTCCAAAACAACATCATAAAAATTTCCTAAACTTAAAACTATTTTCAAGCACTGTAAGTGTAAATATGATCAACTACAACATAACCAAATAAATCAGCTTAAATATACACTTTACAAAATAAAAAGATGATCGGAACTTTTAACTTTAAAAAATTATATTAACACAAACAGCAACTAGGTCATACAAGAGTGACAAATCAGAACCCGTACCAAAAATAAATCATTACTGCAAAATCATTTTCACATGCAATTTGATGTCTCTAATATTTAATTAATTAATAACAACCTTTAAGTTTCTTTAACATTTAAGGCTTGGTGGGACAGGAGATAGATGTTATTCTGTTTCAAAACTTACTAAGGAGATATTTTACATTTGTATCTAAGCCTGATGTATCATAGCGCCAAGCAATAGGTAACAATGTACATGGAACTACATTATCAACACCATATCCAATATAACTTAAGAAGCCATAAACACTCCGACCAATGCTGGTCTAATTGTTCTGTCATGAAGCCGATACCCTATCTTCTGAATGATGGCTATCGTGTCACTTTCTTTTTCTTGTGTTGGCACCTGAAACAAAGCTTCATGGAAGTTTGGATCAAATTTATCTCCCTCAGCTGGTGAAATCTGCACTAGGCCATGCTTATTAAAGACTTTTTGCAGTTGTGATTCTGTCATTGTTAGGCCATCATAAAGGCTTTTTAGGTGCGGATTATCATTTAAGAGTTCTTTGGGAACTGTAGTGGTGGCTGTGTTCAGAATATCTGCCACGTCCAGTAAGTCCTTACAAAACCCCTGGATGCCATATAGTTTGGCATCATCCACCTGTTTTTTCATTCTTTGCCTCAGATTTTCCATCTCTGCCAAAGAACGAATGTACCTGTCCTAAACAGAAACAAATTAATATATAAATTTATAGCCAAAATATGAACATACTTGATGTAAATAGAAAAAAATAATACATAATCATATAAGCAGATAATAATAAAAATCTACAAAAAGTACAATACAAATCAGTAAGGTTGAAGAAATCTGTCATAAGGATATGTGTTCAAAGAAACCTATTTAAACACTAATGTTATATAAAATGCTATAATTCTACACACACCACCAATTTTTAACTCTTATTATTTATCTGATAATCAACAATCATCACTGAGATGATTTTCTCTCATGTTACAGATGGCATATTTAAGATCTAAATCTCAACAGTTATCTTATTTCTGAAAATTTGAAAACATTTTAGATTGATTTAAATGAACATATCTTAAGTTAATTGATAAAATATAAATATTTATCCAAAACTGTCAGTGATTCAATAGATGGTGTAAACATTTTCTGTCTTAAAAATTTCAGTACTAAATGACCAGCAAGTATATAAGTAGGGGGGGGGGGGGGGAGCATAGCATCCCACAACACCAATTCCACTGTTAATTGTTACCATAAGTTTTCATTTTTTATGCACAGTTTGGGTATTTGGGGGGACAGCAAACTAAAGGCAGACAACTTATCACTTTTCTCAAAATAAAAGCTTCAATGATTACAAGATGTATTAAATTAAATTTATACATATGTATATATTAAATAATATTTTTACACAGTCTCTCCCACTCCCAGCCAAGGTTTTCAAATAATTTTCCTGAACTTTGCCACAACTAAAACTAAGAAAGATAATTCAGGATGCACCTAAATTTGGCCAATACTCAATAGATTTGATAATCACAAATTTAAAGAATACAATTGAGACAGATATAAATTTTAAACAAATTTAAAGTTAATTTAAAAAAATAATAATTTACCTGCAAAATCCCAACATGAACTAGACCAAAAAGAATGAAAATTTTAACTGATCTGCCTCCATTCCTTAAATTTAGAAAAATAGTTGCCTCTGTTACTAGTGTTAGTTTCAAAATATCTTGCTAATTTTTACTTTATTAATATTTTAATGTGTAATAATTGTATTATTTCAAATTTTGTTAAAAATTTACAAAATATTTATTATTCTGATAAAAACTTGAAATAAAGCTTTCATTTCTACTCAGTTGTCTTCTATAAAAAGTATAATCGTATCTCATATATGAATATTTCTTTAATAAAAAGAACTCTCCTTAGTTATCAGAATTTGTGCACTGTGAAATATTCATACATAAAACAACTATTCATATTCAAATATATATTGCTTATTTTTCTATAGAAGAAATGGTTAAAATTGAAAACTTCATGCAAAATACTGAAAATGCCCTAGTCAGCTACATGAGCTAGTGATGATCAGAACTTTTTGGATACTGGATCTTTCTCCTATTCTCGATAAAAATCTCCCTAAAAGTACTCAGAGGTTTATATTTTTTTAACCTCATATACATCAGCATAAAAATGATGGGCTGCAGAATAATGATTACTGGAGTTGCTGTGTGCATTTTCAAGTACATTGTTTTTCAAGAGGCCAATGTTTCTCCTAACACTGCAGTATAGATTGTTAAAAAAAAATGCTCTTGATAATTTCAAAAGAATATTGCATAATGCATTTACTGATTTACATTTTGAGCAGGATATATTTTATTAAATTAATATCTTCTAAGTGCCAAACTTACATAGACTACTGTGGGAAGTCATCACTACCAGAAATTTTAAATGCAAACTTCATCTGTTAGCCAATACTTAAAGTAGAGACATTGTATGCTGAATAAAATTTTAAATGTGAACTTTATCTGTTAGACAATACTTAAAGTAAAGACATTCTATGCTCATCAAGCTTTGATTTTTAAGCATAAATATTGTAGAGAAAACATTAAATTCATGAGCAAAATTGTGTTAATACAGTTAATATCAACCAATGACATAAAATCCCAGAGATGCTTGAAAAGGATCTGTATTTTTAAGCATACTTAGCAACCAACTGTTTCAACCAATCAACTGTCTTTTACAAGCTTTGCATACAATGTGTTTAAATTGTTAGTTGGAGTCTCTCACTGTCTCAGTCTTACAAATGACCAAAAATGAAAATAACTAAAAAAAAAAAAAAATTTTTTAAAAACCCACCAACCCATCCCTTTAAATTTAAGACCTTTTTCAGGTCTGGAAAGGCTAAAATCAAATTCTAGATCTGCACAAGAACCCTGCATTTGAAAATTATTTTTTAAAGAATTGTTCATTATGATTATACATCCTCCAAAGGTTATTATAAAATTTACTATATTATTTATACTACTTTAACTCTTTTAAGATAGTTTCTAGCATGTAATGGAAGTTAAATAATAATAACTAGATATATAATTACACCCTGATTATAAAATAATTTAAATACACATGTAATAACAAATCATTAAATTAAAATAAGATTTGCCATCCTTTATTTTTCAGAGGCCATTCAAATTGTGAATTGTAATTTGTATATGATTTTGAAAAAAAAATATTTCTAATTCTATCACTAGAAGTTTTCAAGACAGCTAAGAAATTATATGTTACACACAATTACATGTTTCAAAGAATATAATTACAGTTGACTCCTTATCAGATTATCTGTGGGGATGATAGGAAAACATGATCACTAGCACTAAGTAGCAGTAATAAAACTAATATAGATGATTGTATTATAATGTATAAGAGACTACAAGTACAACACTCAACAGACATTCTACCTGCATGATGTAAGCACAATACTGAAATCTAGACTATAGTACTAATGTAGCAAGTTAAATAAACCCTGAACAGTACTTTAAGCTCTTTTAGGTCTTCTTGCAAATTGTTTCTTTCTTCAATAAGGGCTTTCTCTGCTGCAGATGCAGATGGTACTTTATCAGTAGCCTGGCTTGTCTCCTTTTCAGGTTCTGTATCAGCTGATTTGCCATCAGGATTTACAACTGAAGTTGATACCCACATGAAACCATCCCTAGTTTAAAAACAAATGCACCAGTATTTTTTATTTTTATTATTTTAATGCCAAACTGTTTAAAACTGATATACAAGATTATGACATGTACAGAAAAATATGGGAAAGAAATGAGGGTCTCAAGTGTATATAACTATAAGTATAACTGTAAATTAGGGTAGTTAAAAGTTGTCCTAGAATTTGAATCAAAAATAAGCCAAATGTAAAAATTCACATCAAAGAATAGAAAAGAACACTTATAAATGTAGTTATAGTATAGTGAAAATTGAAAAAGCAATCATAGAGTTAAATAAACTATTCGATTTTGCAAACAATATAAATTTTTTATGAGTTTTTTCCATGAGTTCAATTTAAACTAAAAGTTTTAACAGATTATAGCAAAGGATGATTACATTAAAAGTATCAAACTGCAGACCTTTTAAACTGTTTATATTATTATTATTATATTACTAATATATATTAAGAACATACTCATTACTCTATTACATACTACTACAAAGAACATACTCATTACCCTATTACATACTAATTACTACTACTAGTACTATTACTAAGTACAAAAATACACTAAGTAAATAATGTTTTAAAAGATGCAATGCTGAAATAAACAGGTCATTCATGATTCATTTCAGCATATATTCACACAAAACATATTCACCATTGTAAATGAAAGTCATCTTTTCTAGTTTTCATCTGAGACCAAATATGAAAACCATTTAGTGATTTACATCATCACGATAATGATTAATAAAAGTTATAATTTACATATCCTATTTCAGTAATTGGCATTAATAATAATAGTAACATTAACTTTCAGGAAAGAGTTATAATTAACAAAAGATACAATTGAATTAGTATTTTAGTAAGCATCAATTTTAGTAATTTGAAAAAAAAAAAAGAAAGAAAAAATGTATATACTATTATGCCCTAAAAATGTAAAACTCACATAAATTTAATGATAAATATATATATACACTAGACAGGGCATTCATATTCCATTAAAGGGGGGGGGGGGAGGGGGGAAATAATTTTTTTAAATCCCAAATAATCAATGCTAGAATTACTACAGCCTGAATTGGAAAAGTTTGCAGCCATAACGGCATAAGACTTCAGATTAAGTCATTAAGGGCATTCCAAGGGGATCACAAAACAAAATTCTGGAAACTTCCCTTTTGTCAATTTATATTTTCAGTATATCTATATCTCATCTCATCTTGTAAATGAAATCAGTTCAACAAGAATCATTCATATGACGTAAACCACAATAATATGAATAAATATATTTACCACATCTCAAGCAGTCTAATCTTTTGTCAAAACTTTAACTGTTAATGTGTTATTACTATTACTTTATTAGTGCTGTTATTAGTGCTAACTTGTACAGTTGTACTTGTACTTTGTAGCAAAATTATTTTTAATACAGCAGTAATACTCTAAGTCTAAGTTAAATCTATTTTATTTGCATTATTCTTACAGATGGCTAACCAATTTCTGATGTCCTGAAAATTAAGTTTAACTTAAGCTTTAACAGTTTAAGGGTTAAAAGTTTTAGTTGATTAAAACAAAAAAGTCTGTGTGTTCAAATAGGATTAATTATTTCTAACACTTTGCTACATTTCTGAAATATGATATATAATAATATATTTATGTGTGTGTATTTAGTTCTAATAATAAAATAAGTGCTGAGGATCAAGGAATGATAAATGCAGTAGGCCTACTAAAGTACTAATACTATTACAATACTATATAAATAAAGTATAATGATTTTAATATAAATTAGGCTATAATTTTCAATACCAAAGTACATAAAATTAATACAATCAGGCATATCTAAATTAAATAAATACTTTTAATAGTAGTCAAACTTCATAAAGAGTAGTACAAATATTAGTTTAAATTATTTTTCAATTTTACTTAGTACAAGTTACTGAAGTTAGTACTAGTACTAGTAGTAGGCCTAATTTAGTAATTAACAAATCAAATGTTACAATCTGTAATCACCTGTACTGGTGTAAGCCCTATTTGGCTACTGAGACTTTGATTTTGAATAATACAAACTATCATGTAGGCCTACAATAGTTTCACCTTTCCTAAAAAGTAAAATGTGTGCTATTTTAACATCTTTATCTTCTTTAGTTCTTATTTCTTAATTGTTATTTTTGTCGTTTGAAGGTGAGGACGAAATAATAGCATTCATCATTAGTGTTAAGTATACTATAGTGTAAGCATATTCAAATATACTAATATATACTTTAAAATCAAAAGTAGTACCTATGTGATTTACGAAAAAGGTATGACCGAGCAGTACGTGAAAATCCACATGCTGTCTTACTCCACATGCTTCCGACCGCTGACATTTTAGTAGTTTGACCTCCGTTTAAATTCGCGTATATAAGAGCTCTCTCTAAGGGAGGTAGTTATGTTTTATTCTCTTATGCAATCATGTAAAAAGATTACGTTGGCTTCGAGGTGCGTTATATTATTATTTTAACGAGTTAGCTTTTAAAAAAAACAAAAACAGACAACTCAGATTGGAAATGACTAATAATGAACACTTACAATCAATTTGTAATCAGTAGAAATTATGGTTCCTGACATTACATTCATGCTTCTGCAGTTTCAAATATAAAACTCTTAGTTTTAAAAATAATTATATGGACACATTTAAAAAGTATGAATTTAAATTTATGAAAGGCAGAAAAGATTACACAAAATATGTCATTTTGAAAATGTACATATACAGGGTGGCCCAAAAGTAGGTTTACAGTTATTACGTAGACTATTTATTTGAATATAAATAAAAAAATATTATCAAATAAAAAGTTAGCTTTACATAATAAAATAAATTACAATTAGCAAGGAAAAAGCTGTTTATGTAAGTTAGATTTATACTCTGAGGAATGTTTTTATAAAAGGTAGTTTAATAACTGTAAACCTACTTTTGGGCCACCCTGTATATTGTAAATGACAAGTTTTCTTAGAAACGAGTTAGTTAATGGGAAGAAACTGCAGCAAACTGTGCTGAACAGGATTGTCTCTCATTACTCGATTTATACAATCAGAAGTGAAGAAGCGCACGTGATTAATTTCCTGTTGATAATCAGGGTTACTGTTGGTACCACTGAGCTATATAATAGACAGTACTCTAGACAGCACACAAATTATGGGTCTTAAAAATCATTTCGATGACATTCAATCATCATTACCACTGTAAAACTTTTCTTTCAACAACACTCCACTATTTCATCATCTTCAACCCTCTCAACAGCGGTACACCTCGTGTCAAGCAGCGAAATCGGCAGATAGCTGGAAGCTCCTATCAAGTATCATCATCAACAACAACAAAAAAAAGGGGGGGGGGTCATTGGGTGAACTTTAATTTTGTGCGTATGTGTGTTAATTTTTGTTTTATAATATTTAATCCTTGGTGTTCCATGAGTTAAAATTAAAATTTTACATGCGTCTTTAGAGTTTAATGTCACTAGTGTTGACCTTACATATAATCGATAATTATAGGATTCTCTAAAATGTGACGAGTCCTAAGTCGTATTATCCAAAAGACATAGTAGGCTCCTGTTCTAACCTTTCATTTTATTTTATTTAGTTTTGATATAGTTTTAGATATATTTAAAACTGTAAAATGGGAATCCTTGAATAATATTTATTTATCATGGATAGGCACAAGCTATCTTGTCTATGTCTGTCTTGTTTTCTCATGAGATTAGAATGATTTTTCGAGATCTTTTTCTTTGCGAAATTATCAATAACAATTTCAATTTGTGTTTTTCGTGCACTCTCATTCTCATGAGAAAGCAATGCAAGAGAAGACAAGTATACTGTTATCCTATGGCTGACTGGAAACGGTTTGTAATCGGTTTAAGCTTCGGAAAAGTACGCTTCCCATCACAATTCGTCCCTCAGATAGTAAGGTACGCCTTTAGAACAATGTAAACAGATAGTAAGGTACGTCTTTAGACCAATATAAACAGATAGTAAGGTACATCGTTAGAGCAATGTATACAGATAGTAAGGTACGTCATTTTAGCAATGTGAACAGATAGGAAGGTACGTCATCAGAGCAATGTAAACAGATAGTAAGGTACGTCTTTAGACCAATATAAACAGATAGTAAGGTACGTCGTTAGAGCAATGTATACAGATAGTAAGGTACGTCATTAGAGCAATGTGAACAGATAGGAAGGTACATCTTTAGAGCAATGCAAACATTCAGAAAGCTTTTGATCAGTTTGTCTCTGGGCTTCCCGCATGTCTGCCACTGTATTTTTTTTCTGCATACAAATTCAGGAACAACAGGAATTTATCAGCCAATGATTTTTTTAAGATCTGCTGAATGTGTACAGCAACCAATGCATTGGCCCGTACATCAATTTCTTCTGTGGATTTTGAATCTGCCTACAAGGGAACCGATTTGTTATTCAGTGTGGCCTATTTATTTCGCCGTGTTTCCATCTTCACAAGTGTTGTTCCATGGCGCGATAGAAGCATGGGACACAGAATATGTCAGTTGATTGATTACCAGCAAAGTTAATGTCATAAGCAAATTGTTTCCTTTTTGACATATGACTCTCGTTATCAAAATATGAAAAGCCTATGGCCATTGATTCCAATTTTTAAATCTGCCACATCTCACACAGTGTCTTGACTCAAAGTGTGTCATACATTCACGAGGAATTGCCTGCTTCTCGCAGATATTTGCAATATTTGTCTTTTGCAGAGCAACGACCCAAATGGTGCACAAGTCAAAGCCTGCTTCCTGGAGATCTTTGTTTCCAGTGTTTGGTTGTTTGCAGAAAATCTATCGAAGTGGTGCACACCAATGCTGTGTCGATTGGTGACGTAATGATTGCTGATTTCAGGGGTGGGGTGAGGAAGTTGACCAGGTCTACAGTGGGTATCTGTTGTTTATAATTGTTAGAGTATAATTATTTGTGAAATAGCTTCCCACCACTCTATTCTCTATTTTTTGTTGGGGGTGGGTTGGGGGAGAGTTGGACAATTTTATCTTAGCAAAAGACAGGTAAAATTTAAATGTTGCTCCTGTGGTTTGGATTCTAATTTCAATATAAAATAAAATGTACAAAGTGTAAATGTATTTATTTAATTCTTTCTCACTCCTGTAAAAAAAATAAATTCAAATGGAAAATCTATTTGTCTGTCAAGCTAACTAGCTATCTGTGTGTGTGCTACTTAATAATTATTTTCTAAGTTAGAACGTTAAAAAAATATTAAATAAAGTAAATATAAAATATATTATTTAGAAGTGTAAATAATTATGATGTGAGGTTATAAACAATATTTATAGTATATCTGCTTTTTTTTTTAATAGAGTCTCTGTTTAGGCCTTTTTTCACCATTCTATTATTAGTGTGTGTGTGTGTGTGTGTGTGTGTGTGTGTGTGTGTGTGTGTGTGTGTGTGTGTGTGTGTGTGTGTGTGTGTGTGCATTGGCATGTGTGTGCATATCCATGTGTGTGTGCATGCGCGTGTGTGTGAGAGAGAGTCTACATGTTTACATAATGTATACCTCACTGTGGTCTTCAGGAGAAGTGGACAGGTTCGATTTGATTCGTTCTACTCGTAATCTTATATGAATTGTCTCACTCAGGGGCCTTGTGCACTGTCTACAAAAATGCAGGTTACTTTAAATTTAATAATAATAAAAGTAATAAGTATATTTATGTTTCCTGGTGTGTGTCTCAAATTGTCTAACGAGACACTCATGCCAATGTTGAATTTGGTGGATTTAACCTCCCTCGCAGTGTGGTTTGGATATTATCATTTTCTATTATGTATTCTATAAGAAACTTGCTTTGCTATTATTCAAGAAGTGTATATTGTATAAATGTATGTTCCAAAGAAAGCTTTTCTTTGTACTTTTCTTTAAACCTCTGTAACTTCCCAATCTAATTATGATATTTCAGTTTCTTTTCTTGTACCATTCAATAGAAATCATTTGCTGCTCAATATTGTACCTTTAATTGATCTTCTACTATAGATCTTTCAACATAGCATTTTTGCCATCTTTCCTCAAATTGCATTGTTAATGATTTATATTTTTCTTGCAGTGACATCCTATGTGGGCTGGTATCCATTGTGAATCTTAATTTGATTATCCTTTCCCCAAAACTATATTTCAAATTAGTCTGCTAATCACTCTCTTTTCTGAGTTATTTAGTGTGATTGATAATGATGACAGTGAATGATGTACTACTATTTTTTTTTTTTAAAGTTCTTTCAATATTCTTTTGATATTCTTGAATTGTAAATTACCAACATTTATTTTTATTTTCATTTTTTTTTCAATTATGTTGAAAAACTGATATATTAAATACTTGAAAACATTTCTTTTATTTCTCTTTTATATTCCTATTTTAAACACAGTATAACGCTGGTTTTCTTGCCAGTCTTTATATTTATTGTCTAAAAGTAAGTTTTATTAGCTGTAATCTTTTTGCTTTATTATATTTTGTCAATGATTTATCTATTTAAGGCAATACGATACCGATAGTAAGCATTGCGTCTTAACTAGCAATGTTGCAGTTATCGTTCGCCGAGACCTCTGACCTCTGACCTCCGAGACCACTCGAAGCAACTTGCGGATAAAACTACGAGACATTTCTAAACCTTTCTTAGCAGTGAACAGCGGCTGGTGGATTTTAGTCGCGCAAAACTGACTCGGACTTGGACACTGTGCCACATTAGTTGCTTACTGACGGTTTATGTTGAACGCCTTTTAAATAGAAGGATCTGAACTTTGGTAGTTGTCTGTTGCGCATAGATAAGTGGACCTTTGCCCATTTATTTGACGCCTGATTTAATCGGACATTTCGGCCGCTTCCGTAATTTTTCCTTTCAGCAACCGATCTATAACCGGAAATTTCCATTTAAAGTATCTTGTGCGATTATTTGTGCATACGTACATTCTTGATTAGTACATCTCGGGATTGGTGATGGTGGTTGTGGTGGTGGTGGTGGTGGGGATTGATTTAGATGGTTTTAAAAGTTAAAATAGACAGGGAAAAATAATATATTTAAAGAGTTCATAGTTAAGTCATGTTGGTTATATCAATAAATGGTTTAGAATATGATAAAGTACAAAACGAAAATAATTAGACTTTACAAGCGTGTGGATTAAATGAAATTCTCAAACAGATTGCTTGCTAGGTCAAGACTGCCAGGGCTCATCCGAATTCTGTAACAATTACTGTTGTTTTCAGGAAATTAGAAAACAAACATAGTCGTAACTTTAATGAAAATGACCCTCCTAAAATTAAAGATGAAGTTTTAACTCGCATTTGCCCGATAACATCCATTTTCCCAATGGAGATGTTAATGTAACTGACAACTCTATGGCAGGCATTCGTGGTGAAACATTACCGTGCTTGGGAAATCCTTAAAGCCATCAAGACTGCTAAATGCGGCAAGGCTGCCTGAATTTATGGGTTTTTACCTGAAATAGTTGCAAGGGCATGATGGAAAGATCGATTGAATTCCTTATTGAATTCTGGGACCATGGATTTAGAGAGAACAACAAAAGCCGATACGGGCTAAGATAAAAGAGATCGATAGAAGACTAAGAGTTTATTGGTATAAAAGCTACCACTATTTGAAACTGACACTATGATTAACTCAGTAACAACAGCAAGTTAATGGTCACAGTGTTACACTTTGCAATCGGAGAATAATGAAAAACGAAGTATATAAACATTTTTTATGCATAACTGGTGACTGTAACAAAACCGGGGGTTTATAATACTAAATAAAGTTAAATTTTAATTTTACTTAATTAGTTAAGTACGGATGAAAATCATGTGTTTTATGTAAAATACACATATCCACATACAAAATAAAAATAAACATATATGAATCAGTCCGAAAGATTTGGTTACACTGAAAAATATTTTTCAGTTTCCAAGTTAGCTAATGTCATTTTAAGTAGAATTAATTTCTCATTTCTAATTAATTTGAATTTCTAAAATTCACGAACTTCTCTATAACATTTGTGGTTACATTATTCTTTGATGACATCAGGAAGAATAGAATTGACTAGAATATTAATAAAGTAATACCAAACTTGCTATCTTTATGATATCAGTACCAAACTTGCTATCTTTATGATATCAATACCAAACTTGTTATCTTTATGATATCAATACCAAACTTGCTATTCTTTATGATATCAATACCAAACGAATTCAAACCACTTTTGAAATTGAACTGAAATATGTTTTCATTTGATATCTTCTAGCTCTTCTGTAGCAGTGTAATGTCACAAACTTGACCTCTTTGAATTGCAACTTACAAATAGATTGTAATAATTATGACATTCACATGCAAATTGAAAATGGATTTTGATTATTATTTTTAATAAAATAATAAATGAATGCTTTTACCATTTGTGGCGGAGTAAATTTACCTATCCCTATTTTAAAACCTAATTGTAAATTGTCGAAGTGACCCGACCTTGGACACTCCTTATGATGGTAGTTTTGTAAGTGTCAGAGTTGGAGTAAACACTCAAGTTGAAAATATGCTAGGACAAAAGCAGACGTAGACAGACTGCAAATATCTCTGAAAGTGGGAGGCAGAGGTCTCGAGAAAATCAAAGATGTCATTGAAAGAGAAGATATAGGCCTTGTGGACTACATCTGGAATGACAACAAAGATGACCCAATGACAGAAGCAGTAATGAGGAGTAGATTATACCTACTCCTACAAAAAGATAGTGAAACGTGGAAGAAAACAACAAAACAGGCATTAACAAATACTTGGAACCAAAAACCTCTCCATGGCCAGTACATGATGCATTGACTAAACAGTTAACATACAGATAGTTGACTGTTTAGTCAACGTATCATGTACTGGCCATGAAAGCACTCATAACAGCTGTTCAAGATCAAGCATTAAATACAAAATCACACAAAATAAAACTCATTAAAATCTCAAATGATCCAAATGCGGATTCTGTAAAAACAAGGATGAAACAACAGAACACATACTATCTGGATGTCAGTTTCTGGCTGGAACAGAATACACCAAAAGACACAACAACGATGCGAAAATTATAATATTTAAGAACTAATGGAGTAAAAGCCTTGGAAAGAGCATGGACGCATGAACCAGAATCAGTCACTGAAACTGAAGTCAAAATACTCTGGGACTTCGAGATAAGAACAGATCGAGTGATTCCGTGCGTGAATGCAGACACAGTAGTTCTCAATACGTCTAACAGAACAGCAATCATTGAGGTCGCTGTTCCAAGTGATCGAAACATAAAAACAAAAAAATAGAAAAATACCAGTACCTCAGATTAGAAATCCAGAGAACTGTGGAATGTAAAAGCAGAAGTGATACCTATAATGATAAGAACATTGGGGAAAATAATATCTGATTTGGAAGGCTATCTGTATAAACCACCTGAAAATACAGACTTGCCCCACTACTAAAAGCAGTGCTCCTCGGAAGTGCCCACATCCTTTGTAAAACCTTTGATCTCCCAGACTCTTGATAAGATTCCGAGATCATGGTTCACAAGTGACAGTCAACAGAAGTTGTGGGGAAAGTCTGAATAATAATAATAAAGTAAGAAGTTATAATAATATGGAAAATAAGACAAAGCTTGTAAATCTTGCACAAAGACCAGACGTCGTAGCTGTCAACAACTGGAAAGCAACAATCATCAAACACAAATATCAGTAGCAACAGGAGCTCTGGGGAATGCAACATTACATAAAAAGCTGAAATTTACCCAAATAAACTGTCAGGAAGCAACAGATTTACCCCGCGCTTAAGTAGCTTTTTCTTGGAAGTGACCACATCTTCTATAAATCTTGGATCTCCTAGAATCGTGGTAATATTCCGGTACCTCAATTCACAACCAACTAACTAACGCATGAAAGAAGTTGTGAAAACACTACTACCACTATCACTACTACTACTACTATAAGACAAATACTATAACTATTAATGTTGATAGTGATAGTCATGGTGTGATCTTAAGAGAGTAAAGCTCTCAACCTTTTACAGCGTTTTGTTATTCAGTGATTAACTCACGAACATTTTGACTTTAAACATACTATACATGATAAGCACATAAAACCTTTGGAACATGAAAACAAACATTTTCAACGATTAAACAATACAATTAGGGCTGTTCACACGACAACCACATATAAAATACATGAGAAAGCTTGTGAACATACTCAATACAATTACTGTTACTAACAAAGATGGAAACCAGTGAATAAAATATCTCAGATTCATCTGGCTTTAGGTAAGTATGAAAGCGAACGCTGGCTACTGGACATCATGTTTACTTCGAGAATCATAGACTTCAGCAGAAGTTCTGTCAAGTAGATTTACTGATATCATGGGTATGGTGCTTCGTACCGGCATATGAAGGGGCCGTTACTGTGGAGAAATGGGATTGCTTTTATGGTGTTGTTGCGAAAGTAAATTGCTGTTTAAACGAGAGCATGCCTAATTAACCTTTTCTTTGCTAATGTCAATGGCCAGTGTTCTTTGCAAACGTGAGTTTTTAAAACGTAGCCAGCCAACGAATTCACGTACGCTTGACGGCAAGGAGTTGTTACTGTGTTTGACATTGCAATTCGCTAAATAAAGCACAACGGGCAGTGGAAAAGGCATTCTGTAGGCGTTCGACGGGTGCATTTAACTGTATTAATTCAAATTAAACATTTCAAACTGTATTCCAGTCAGAGACCAATTTCTTTTTTAGTATGAGTTCCGGTCTTAAATAAACACAATTGACTTTCTGATTAATTGAGGATAACAATGATTTAATTCAGTCCTCTTTAGTTTGGAAGTGGTCTTAGCATGCACTAGTTCAGATCTCTGTATTTAGGAATTGATCCAGGCAGCGTCTAGCTAAATCTTCTTTAGCCACAAAACGGTCCTGGTTCACACTACCTCAGTCTTGTTTAGCCACGAAGCGATCTTGGTTCACACTACCTCAGTCTTCTTTAGCCACGAAGCGATCGTGGTTCACACAGTCTTCTTTAGCCATGAAGCGACCCTGGTTCACACTAACTCAGTCTTTTTTTTTTTAATCCAGGAAGCGATACTGGTTCAAAATATCTCAGTTTTAGCCATGAAGCTATCCTAGTTCAAACTAGATCAGTCTTTTATATCCATGAAACAATCCTGGTTCATACTAGCTCAGTCTTCTTTAGCCATGAAACGATCCTGGTTCACACTAGCTCAGTCCTCTTTAGCCATGAAGTGGTCCAGGCATGCGGATCGCAAGCTTTATAGGATCGATATACTTGAAAACTTTCATGACGTCATTGTTATTATCTTGCACAAGTCGTATGGTGGGATGTATTTTAAACTCGAATGGCGTCTGCTTTTCTATCTACGGAAAAATGATATTTGTAATTTGTGTTGAAAATGCAGTTAGATCAGTCGGATTTGTTTGTTGTTAATGTGGGGAACGCTTCCGGCTTCCGCCGCTTTCGCGCTGTCGGATTTGTGCAACTTTCCATCCTTAAGTAGCCAAGGTACTAGGTTGAGTTGTACCCCTCCCCCCTCCAGCCTTCCAACTGAGACTGAGCTCAGACCTTTAGAGGAGAGACTCAAACGTAGGGCTCCGCTACGCCATAGCCTGCTCTTCAGGATCAAGACTTTTCTTTGCAATAGTGTCGACTGGGATAATCATCGGGATATTTCTTAACAAGAAAAAAAAGCCAACTTTTGTAAACTTCAGTAAACTAGTTCTATTTCAAAAGCGATAACTATTTTGTTGAAGAGGGCGACAACGATAATTAAGTGGATAAATTGAAGGGAATGAACGGTTGGTGAATTGAACGCTCTAACGGACCTGCCAGCTCGCTCCGGATTTTGTTTCATTTCCTATAGAAGATGTTATCTCCCTTACTATTGCCCATCGAATACATTCTTCAGGTGTTTATGAAGGATTGCCTCAGGCATTTATGAACGATGTTTGTGTGTGATTTCTTTAAATATTTGTGAATAATGTGTCTTGTGCGTGAATAATTTTATCATTCATCAAAGCATTTATGGGAGATTTTTTTAATGTAATAATGATTTTCTCAAGTATTTATAAATGATGCATCTTTTTCATGAATGATTTCCTCATGCATTCGGAAATGATTTATCGCGCTTGTTAATGATGTCCTGAAGAAATTTTGAACAGCATAGCATATCTTGCATAAATTGTATGAAAAACTTCCTCATGTGTTTGTGAATGACTATTTTATCATTTTTAATGATAATTTCACGTGTCTATACGTATTTATGACAGGTGATGTCCTACAGTTAATAAAATTACCTGACATTTTAGGGACTTATCCGAGGTTACGTCCTATAAACTCACTTCCCACGTACATGTGTACAAGAATGATGTGGAATCATTTATGAATGATCACCGCACTAGTTATTTGTTTTTCTTTTTGTGAATACCAGTTGTTTGTTGCGTGCTGTAATTTTGCATTTGAAAACGTTTTGCTTTCGTTTGTATACTTTTAGTTTTCTCGTGTGCTTAAGTAGTTTACAATTCAAGATTTTACGTACTTTATGTATAATTATTACATAGCTCCTGTAGTTTTAAATAAATACTTTTAGACATTTACCATTGTAACTTTGATAATTCCTATAATTTCATTCATATTTACCATTTCAGCTATGGTAATTTCCATAATAGTTACAATTTTAGCCTTAATAATTCTCAATTTTATGCATTTATTATTTAATCTATGGTCGTTTCTATAATTTCAAACATATTTACTATTACAGCAATGATAAAGTTACATTTCTTATCCTATTGATATTAACCAACATTACAAGGAAGCAAAAATCAGTGCACTTTAAAAATATAAAATTCTACCATTAAATTTACAATCTGCTTTTATTCAAACCTGTCTAAATTAAAAAAAAATAATAAACATTCTCATTGTAATCCGAGAACACTCAAAGATCAGTGTTACTGGTTTGGTTGCGTTGTCTAAGACTATTAACCACTCCGTGACACTACCAGCCAGACGAAAATGGAGACTGACTTTCCTTCACAAGCGCTTTAGTGTTTCTGACAGGAAGTGGTTGGCAAAGCGTGGAGCTCCTCACCCTCATACCACCCCCACCACTCCCACCCACCCACCCCCACTTTTCTTGACGTCACCCAAATGACATCGCCTATGAAAAGGGTGGAAGTTTTTGAAGAAAAAGACATACTGCATCTCGCGATGTTAAGGGACGCTTTATGTTAAATTTTTTAAGAGCTACTTCTAAATTATTCTCGTCTTCATTATTACTTTGTAAAATAAGAAGTTGTTCGTTCTTCATGAATATAATTCTCTTTATCATTTTATAAAGCGTAACGTGTTCGCTTTCGGTTAGTTATCTATATTAATATATTCGGCCTAGAGCAAATTCTCGTTGATTTCTAACTTTTATTATTCAATAAAAATAATTTTCAATTCTTTAACATTATTATAAAGGGTAATATTGTAATTTCTTTTGATAACATTATTGTTTTATATTTAAAAAATTCTCACTTTTTCTGTTAACATACACTCAATCACTATTCTGTATGTACTAAATTCTCTCCATATATGCTAACATCTTTATATTGGATTGCAAGTCTCAGCTAACCTGGTAACATATTTATTATATGTACATGGCGTCAATTTTTATGTTTTGTTTGTAAACTATTTTATATTATATTCGCTCTTTAGTGCCAACGTCTTTAGAACACCGTGTATTTTTCGCTATTTTGTTTTCTTTATACCAATTGTCTTTTCCCACCCTCTACTTCTCTGTCTCTCTCTGTTTGTCTTCATGTTGGCCTGTCTCTCTGTCTTCATGTCTGTCATCTGTCTCTTTATCTGTCTCTTTCTCTCTCGCTCTCTCTCGCTCTCTGTTACAAGTACAAGTAAAGATCATCATTTGTCTTGTGCTCTGGAATTAGGCAAGTCAGACTACGATAATCAGAGAAAGAAGACATGACTATAAGTGGATTCACGGATCTCTACACTAGCCGGCAATTACATGAAATCGAGTCCTTTTTATCTTGAAACAGTCCCTCCGAGAAGTGTCTTCAGTATCGGCGTCCGTAGAATATTGTGCTTTGCAGATCAGATCTTCTTTCTTTCTTTCTTTCTTTCTTTCTTTCTTTCTTTCTTTCTTTCTTTCTTTCTTTCTTACTTTCTTTCTTTCTTTCAACCTTTCTTTCTTTCTTTCTTTCAACCTTTCTTTCAACCTTTCTTTCTTTCTTTCTTCCTTCCTTCCTTTCAACCTTTCTTTCTTTCTTTCTTTCAATCAACCTTTCTTTCTTTCTTTCTTTCTTTCTTTCTTTCTTTCTTTCTTTCTTTCTTTCTTTCAACCTTTCTTTTAACCATCCTTTCTTTCTTTCAACCTTTCTCTCTTTCTTTCAACCTTTCTTTCTTTCTTTCCTTCTTTCTTTCTTTCTTTCTTTTAATCTCGACATGACAAATTCGTTAAATTCATCCAAAGTTCATGAGAACAACATCTAGCAATGAATGTGAGTTTAGTTTAGTAGTAGAACAAACAATTTGGAATTCATGCAAAATTTACTTTAATAGTGAAATATTTAATCGAACACAGCTTAGCTAACATTTTGATGAAACAACTGAAATCCTTTCACAAACATTAAAATTGCTCATAAACAAATGATATAAAGTGATTGAATATGTTGATAATACTTTGAAGGAATCTGGAAAAAACCTCGGAAATTTTTAAGAAACGGAATCTGATATGCATCTAGAGAATATGATACAGCAAAAAGTTTACACTGACCGATGGATAAGACAATAATTTGTCATCACGATCCAGTCTTTGAAGGTGATGGATGACGCAACAAACTGAGCAATTCAAGGGCAAGTAGAAACTCTAAATATTGGGTCGGGGATCTGATACGTGTCGGTATCTGATATGAATCGGGAATAAGTATCGTTATCTGAGTGTTGGTATCTGATATGAATCGGGAATAAGTATCGGTATTTGAGTGTCGGTGTGTAATAAATGTCGGCATCTAATAAGGATCGGATATGTGATAAGTGCCGAGACCTGATAACAGCTGGAGATCTGATAAGGGACAGAGAAATAGTTATGGGAAGGAAATCTGATAAGGAATAGAGATACGATTTCAATCCAAAAAGGAACGGGGTAAATTTGATGAAAGATCCGAAAAATGCGACAGGAAGCGAAAATTCGAACTGATACGTATATCGATTAAGGTGTGTTACATTCAATGACACAATAGTTTAGCAGGTTACCCTAATATAGGTTTTACTGAGGAAACAAGTATTTACTGATACTTAGAGTCAAAAGGACAGAGAGAGAGAGAGAGAGAGAGAGAGAGAGAGAGAGAGAGAGAGAGAGAGAGAGAGAGAGAGAGAGAGAGAGAGAACATATGTTGATTTTTGCTTTCATTATACTGCTATCCCCATCACCACCACCACCACTGCTACTACTTTCCTTGCGACACGCTGGTTTCTGACGTCATCCACCTGTTAATCACGGCTCAGTTTGAAGACCATTGGAAGACAGGGCCGCCGCTGAAGGCCATACCACATTTCCCGAAGACCAAGACCACTACACAGGCCTGCCGTTGCTGTTTGGAAAGTACGCATATTGGCTGTGCCGTGAAAAGGGGGCTTAATTGTTGAGTAGACTTTGATGTTCGCGGCTTGATTGCAATCAATATTTACTGCTGAACAGAGAATGCCGGGATTTTTAAAATAAAAAAAAAAGAAAGTCGAAGAAATTCTCAGTCAGAAAATTATTCAGCCTGGATTTGTCAACGTCAGCTCCATCTCTCTCCAGCGAGTTAGGCGTCAAGCTGGACGTTAGGTGGTCCTTTGTTCAGCATACATTTGAATAAATGGATACGAGATGAAGTACTGGCTAGTAACCAACTTCACTGATTTCACCAGCACCACCCCGACGTATTCGCTAACACACCTAGCGAATAAAACTCGAAACTATAACTATGGGAATATATGAAATCAAATTCTCTCTCTCTCTCTCTCTCTCTCTCTCTCTCTCTCTCTCTCACCCTTCCAACTTATCTATCTATCTACCCACCCATCCATTCGTCCGTCCGTCCGCAAATCCGTCAATCCACACGTCCCTCTATCCGAGATCCGTATACCCGTTCGAACAACCGTCCGTCCTTACGCAATCCATCCATCCAAACGTCTGTGTGTCGGCCTTCTAGCCTATCTATCTCTACCTACCCACCTATCTACCTTGTCAATCTACCTATCTGTCTTTCTCTCTGCCTGCCTATCTAGCTGTCTATCTCCTACTTAAATTTCAAAAATTAAAATCATGCCGCCAATTAAAATCACTTCAGTCTTTTTCAAAACTCCAATAAATCCCTCGATAAAATAAGACATAAACTGAATACACACATTTATTTGCAGACAGGCACTACGGTTGAAATTCAGATGATTGACAGAAACCATATTATAGCAATCAAAATATTATTTGTAACTTTTAATTGCTACGTCTAGAAACACTTTTTATATTCTAATGTGTCTTGGTGTGTACTCATCATCTTTGCCTTGCTTTCAGAAATAACGATTTGCAAATCCATTTGGAAATATATTTACCAGCAGTAAAGATTTTTTCTAAAGGAAATAAGCCAGAGTTGTAATGTTGTTTATCCGAACGAATATTTTATTTTACTACTAGCCATTTTAACACAAGCAAATTGCTTTTAAACAATTCTTTCTGAATAGGTAGTTAAAGAGTTTGTCACGCATTCAAAAATATTGAAAAACCCCTGCATACGTTTTCTGCAACGAGGTTTTTAAAGATGAAAATACGTTTAAGAAAATAGATGCAAGAAATTAAAAATATGGTTTCAATATCTATCTGTCTGTTTGTGTGTCTATCTATCCATCTGTCTGTATATCTATCTATCTATCTATCTATCTATCTATCTATCTATCTATCTATCTATCTATCTATCTATCTATCTATCTATCTATCTATCTATCTATCTATCTGTCTGTCTGTCTGTCTGTCTGTCTGTCTGTCTATCTGTCTGTCTGTCTATCTATCATAGATATGCAGATAGAAGTGAAACAAGAAAAAAAATGGGGATGGAGAAGACTCTAGGTTAAAATATTTTATTAGAAAAAAAGATTTGGTTTGCTCGTGTATTTAAAGCCGAGTCAATTATATAGGCCATCTTTTGGAGAAAATGATCAGAAGAATAAGGATGAATATACAAGAAAATAAAGAAATGCAACACAGAAAGGAAAGGAGTAGATGAATAAAGAAGAAACACAATTACTAAAATAACAGCAGATAAGACTTGACTGAATATAGATGAAATATTACCAGGACAAGCAAATCGGAATGAATTGACAGCGGAGACGCATTATAACTAAATATAAATAAAACAATAAAATCATATTACACGTAGGCTTAGAAGAATTACAAAAATAAGACACCCACCCACCCCCCTTAAAGAAAATCATAGGTTCAAATTGAAGAAGCAATATAAATGAAAATTAACATTGTTGCCAGGGTATGGATAAATGCAAGGAAAAATTCTCCAACATATTGATGTCAAATTAAAGTCAGGATACATATAAATACAGAGGGAAAAATCTTCAATACATTCAAGTAAAAGTAAAGTCTGGCTATAGATAAATAAAAAATACAAGAGAGAAAATCCAACACATTCAAGTAAAATTAAAGTCATGATATGTACGCGAAGATAAAAATTAAAAAAGAAATATACATGTTAAATTAAAGTCAGGAAAAGGATTTATATGCAAAAAAGAAGTACGAAGGACATGCAAGTAAATTTCAAGTCAAGATATGGATGCATATAAGCGCGCGCGCACGAACACACGCATACACACACTGAGAGGCACAAGTAAAATTAAAGTCATGATAGGGACGCGTATTGAAACAACATAAACAACGCTAAAATGACGTCAAGATATGGATGTATACAGAAACAACATAAACAACGCTAAAATGACGTCAAGTTATGGATGAATAAGGAAACAACGCTAAAATGACGTCAAGATATGGATGAATATATAAACAACGCTAAAATGAGTTCAAGATATAGATGTATACAGAAACAACGCTAAATTGACAAGATATGGATGTATACAGAAACAACGCTAAAATGACAAGATTTGGATGTATACAGAAACAACAGAAACACAACGCTAAAATGACGTCAAGATATGGATCCATACAGAAACAATGCTAAAATGTTGCAAAGATATGGATGCGTTCAGAAACAATGGAAACAACGCTAAAATGACGTCAAGATATGGATCCATACAGAAACAATGCTAAAATGTTGCAAAGATATGGATGCGTTCAGAAAACAACGCTAAAATAATGACAAGGCTCAAATACGTATTGAAACAATAGAAACACACATGTAGAGGTACATGGATAAATTTAACTTCTGATGTAGATATGTATGGACCCCATCTTCCCGATGTAAAACGATATTAATAAGTATAAGGACGACTCAAGCACAGTAGAGACATACCCGTGAAACCAGTAAGTATAAGGATGACGATAGCAGAAAACGGACATACCAGTGATATAGTAAGTATAAGGATGACTCTAGAGAAAACGGACATACCAGTGATATAGTAAGTATAAGGATGACTCTAGAGAAAACGGACATACCAGTAATATAGTAAGTATAAGGATGACTTACAGAAAACAGACATACCAGTGAGGTTAGTAAGTATAAAGATGACTTACAGAAAACAGACATACCAGTGAGGTTAGTAAGTATAAAGATGACTTAGCAGAAAACAGACATACCAGTGAGGTTAGTTTATGGATGATTAACAGAAGAGAGTCGTAGAGGTGAAAGATGGAAGTCAATAACTGATAAGGAGCGAAGACGCAAGAGTGCCGGTAAAATTACTGTTAAAGATAGAGATGAGCATAAAATAACAGATCAATATGAACAATGTAAAAATACATCCAAAGTCAAAATGTGACCGAAACAATGACACATAATTAAAATAAAGTAGAATATGATGACACAATGACGCATAATTAAAATAAAGTAGAATATGACGAAAATGATATGCAGAATTAAAATAAAGTAGAATATGACGACACAATGACGCATAATTAAAATAAAGTAGCATATGACGACACAATGGCACATAATTAAAATAAAATAGAATATGACGACCCAATGACGCATAATTAAAATAAAGTCAGAAAACACAATGAACACAAAATAATATTACATCAGAATAGAAAGTCAGATATAGAAGAAGAAAGAGAAGACACAATTACAGTTAAAGCAAGGATACAGACGAATAGCAAACAAGCAACAACAAACAGATTCAAGATATGAATTAGTATATCAGCCTTCACGTGTCCGGCATGAATAGGAAAAGAAGCAAACTAACAGACATACAAATAAAATAATATTACAGACAGAAACAGAAGAAAGAGAATATAAAAAATTGAATTAAAATGAGAATATAGATGAGAATAGGAGAAAGAGACATAAAAACAAAATTAATGTCAGGATACGGGTTGAGAATATGAGAGACGTGAAAACAAAATTAATGTCAAGATATGGGATGAGAAAATCACTCAGCTTATGTTAGAACAAGAGAAAGTGAGACATCCAATTAAAATTAAAGTCAATATACAAACGATAAACACACAAAATAAGAAACTTTTAAGTCGAGATTTAGGATAAGCATCAAAGAAACAAACACACACGGTAATACACATTAAGTCAGAATACATACGATAAAATAAACACACAATAAGACATATTGTTAAGATGCGTATGATAAAAGAAACACACACGACATTAAATCAGGACACATATAACATAAACAAACATAAGACATATTGTCAGGATGCATATGATGAAAGAAACACACAACAAGACATATTAAATCAGGATACATATGATGAAAGAAACACACAATAAAACATATTGTCAGGATACATATGATAAAAGAATCAAACAATAAGACATATTGTCAGGATACATATGAAGAAAAAAAGAAACACACAATAAAGAAAATTAAGCAGGAAATATATGATAAAAGAAATATACGCACAATAAGGTGCGTTAAGTCAGGATCCATATGACAATAGAAAGACACACACAATAAGGCACATTTAGTCAGGATACATAGGATAAATACACAAACAATAAGATACCTTAAGTCAGGATATATATGATAAAAGAAATCACGCCCGCCCAAATTAGACACATTAAGGTTAGGACACATGATAAAAGAAAACAGACACAATAAGACACATTAAGTCAGGTACATACGATAAAAGAAACAAACAAACAATAAGACCCATTAAGTCCTGATACATATGATATAAGAAAGACACATAATAAGACATATTAAGTCAGGATACACATGTTAAAAGAAAGACACCTAATACGATACATTAAGTCAGAATACATATGACACAGGAAACGCACAATAATTGAAATATTGAAAGTACAGATGAACACAAAAAAACACAAACAAAAATTAATATCAGGATACAGAGATGAGTATAAAAGAAGCAAAAACGAAATAATAAAATTTAGCGTCAGGATACAGATAGGTAAAGGCGAAACGAAGCACACGATAATCGCACTGACACACGGGCAGACGACTTGGGGATGGGGGATAAAAAACTGAAGCCAAACGACCGAGGAGGAGACGAGAGCGATCCGCACCACAGTATTCTGGACTCCTCTGGTAGGACGTTTGGGCGACAAGGGGTTTTGAAAGATCCTAAGAGACGACAGAAATGCAGGTTAAATTCGGCACCCATTTTCATCACTCTTCAATGCAGAGGGAGGAAATGAAAGTCGACATTTGCACACGGTTCTAACCGCACTCCTATGCAAATGATTTGGGAAAGAGACGGTGAAGCGGCCGATCGCCGAGCAACCAAGCTCAAATAATTCAAATCAGTACTAGAATTGCATTTTTGTATATTTCCTATACAGACAATAAATGGTTTTCTTTCTACATAAAAGGATTTTCGATTTTCTGTCTTGCTAGACAGGCCGCCATTGGTACGGCATTAAGCTTACCCGATAATTCGTTATGTGAAGGGCTATGCGTCTACCCGATGATTCATGCATGTTTGTAAAAGAAAGAAAGAAAGAAAGAAAGAACGAACGAGAGAGAGAGAGAGAGAGAGAGAGAGAGAGAGAGAGAGAGAGAGAGAGAGAGAGAGAGAGATCCAAGTAATTGATTAAATAAAAACAGAAAACTCATCTCAATATGAGAATGATATTAAAATACAAAAAAAAAAAAAAAGAGTTTGTATTCGTATCTTCTTATAAAGAGCGTAAGTGGGAGCAATGTATTTCTCATTGGAAAATTACAAACAAAACTCAACAATCTATTAGCGACGCTATTTACGTTTCATGAAAAATTACACATATAAACATAATAAATTATACAGAGTGTGTGGTGAAATTGTAAAAAGCACGAAATATTCCCGTTATTATTGAATTTATTTTGGAAAGCGTTTGTTTATACTATCTGACGACAAGGTCAGCTAGAAAGGGTTAGTTAAATGTAAATATTTATGATTGACAATGACACGAAGGAGGCAAACAAAAATGTCTAATAACTAGAATAGCTGTGTACTATTCATATAATGACTAGAGTAGTTATATACTATTCATATAATGACTAGAGTAGTTATATACTATTCATATAATGACTAGAGTAGTTGTGTACTATTCATATAATGACTAGAGTAGTGTATACTATTCAACAATGACTAGAGTAGTGTATACTATTCATACAATGACTAGAGTAGTTATATACTATTCATATAATGACTAGAGTAGTGTATACTATTCATATAATGACTAGAGTAGTGTATACTATGCATATAATGACTAGAGTAGTTGTGTACTATTCATATAATTTACAGCACACATAAAACATCAGTACCGGCAATCAGCAGCCAGAGTTTTACGACACACTTGTGCACACGGAAAGCAATAGTAATGTTCAGTAAACAAAACGCAGTGTCTATAACCAAATTGAGCGCGCAAGAGACCAGTGTTTCTCTTGCGAAAGACTTTACTGTCAATCAGATATTGTTATTCAAAATGTTACGGAATAATGTAAAAAGTGTTTCCTTGCAAAATTCAAATCAAACAATCTATCCCACCCCACCCCACCCGCCACGTCAACGAAGCAAACAAGTCGACTTTTACTGTCGCTGTAACGGGTAAAAAAGAATAGGAAATTAATACAACTCCCAAATGCAAGCTAGCAAACAATGCAATATTAAGTTTTAGGGGAAGGGAAGAAACGCACTTTTTGACACTTGCAAAATGTATTTCGTATGATGAAAATCTTTGCGCATTATAAAACTTAAAATTCTGTCATTTGTGATTTACTTGTACATCTTCAAATTCTGATCATGTTTCGTACACTCAGAGCACTTGATATAGAATATACACAGATGTAAGCGGTCAAACAGCAGTTCTAAACATAATTTCAAGGCACTAAAACGAAGAAAATGGTTCCTCGAAGTTAAGGTAGAAAGTTTGAAATTACCAAGTGAACTCGAAAGATTACATAAAGATGGCGTTAGAGACTTTGATAAGATTTAAAGAGAAAACTAAAAATTAACAAATTCCTAAAATGTACTATGAAAGTATGTGGACACGAATTCTATCTATCTAAGACACCTACGCCATCTAGTTAATGGTTATGATTATTATTTATTAATTAATCGTCCACAACTAATTACAAGTGATGAGAATCTTAATTTATGTTATTAATAATTTTCCAGCAGACACCACTCGTCTCTCTCACTTGGCGGATAAGCGGGCGCTGTAAACTCTTTCTCTCTTCCACAACATTAAAGACAAACATTTACCGTCACACAATATTTCTGTAGGCGGAAAACGTCTTACTAAATAAGATAAATCCGTCTTTAATCTACTTTTAGTGATCAATATGTTTAAGAAGGTCAATAAATTTAAGAATAGATTTATTAAATCAACAATCAAATATAAAACATGAATATAATCAAAAGAGCATTGACATTTACATCACTTTACAATAATGTTTAATTAACACTGGGCAATCATTCAGTTTATCCTAGCATAGACATAAGCAGTCAATTAACATAAATATAAAATCAAGTTCATGGATATCATGTCATCATAGAAATGAGTATGGGGTTTTAGAGAAAATTAAAGTCAATTTACATAACCTTTCAATGATGACATCTGTTGCCAGCATGTGTTCACAATCAAGCAATTTGCAACAAGTCACTGTTTTCTTATTTAGGCGACAGTCCCATGTGCTTCTTTTAGATGTGTTCACAAAGCACACCATGAAGAATCAAGAATTTCATTCACTATCAAGTATATCACGAGGAATGCTCCCGAATTTCCATGTTTGCTTCTCAAGCACACTACAAGGAATGATCAAAATAATTTTTGAATTCTCAAGACCAAAATCAGGCCACAAATTCCCGCCATATTGGCTCTCAAATGGAATTCACAGGAATCAACTTATAGCAAACGTTTACTGATAAGTTTGACGATAACACTGGATTCTCACAACAACGTAATCTGGTAGAGTACAGTAGTCACTGTTACCTGAAGTGAAAGGAAAAATTTTATTTCGTCATTCTTTCAGACTAGTCATTCATGCGTAAATTAAAGTACTCTGTGATTTTACATAATAACTCTTAAATATATTGCATTAAGAGCAGTTTTAATTAATCAGTTGTCTACTCACTGTCGTCTATAATAGGCGTCTGCAGGTCTTTAACTGTTCGCTCAACTAATTACCACAAGATACATTCATTGCTCTATTTAATCACACCTCCAATCATTGTAAAATTTACACATCTTAAATTTGACCACTGGCAGTCAAATGCCTTTCTCCCATCACACGGCTATACAGCATTATGCTTTGACAGAGCTGCACACGCACTTGAAAGATTTCTTCGTATGCAGAGGAACACTATGTTGAAACAGAATAAAACCAACTAAATAGAACACATTACTGCAACAAGCATCATTCAACAGCCTACCTTTTAATGGAATTTTAGTGTAGATGCAAACATTATGCAACAGCTTACCATATAATGGAATTTTAGTGACAAGTCATATTTGGGGGATGGGAGCGCTTCCGACCAAGGTCGATTTCGCGTTAAAAACTTTAGTGTAGATGTAAGCATTATGCAACAGCCTGCCTTTTAATGGAATTTTAATGTAGAAACAAGCATTATGCAACAGACTACTTTCTAATGGAAATTTAGTGTCGGGACAAGCATTATGAAATTCGTGTAAATAGGCTCGCCCAATGGCAAGGGCTATTTTTCTCCAAATATTTTAGAGCACGCTGATTTTTTTTATACAGACAACTTTCTTTCTCTCTCTTTCTCCTTCCTCCATCTTTCTCTCTCTCTTATATATATATATATCGATCTAGATTACAAACACACTTTCTATGTATTTATTTACAACTCTCATTTGTAGACAGAATGATTGACAAGATCGCAGAAAGCAAGGTGACTGAATCACTTGATAGATAGATAGATAGATAGATAGATAGATAGATAGATAGATAGATAGATAGATAGATAGATAGATAGATAGATAGATAGATAGATAGATAGATAGATAGATAGATAGATAGATAGATAGATAGATAGATAGATAGATAGATAGATAGATGGAGAGGAAACTAACCCTTAGGGAGTATGTGCCTGTATAAGAATTAGGAAATTATACTACTTTTAGCAAGGACAAACTAAAACATGAACATGTTGTTTGTGGCAATGGCGGACTAGGGAATGGATATGGATTATTCATGGTGTTGTTAATGAAGATATACTAAAACGTAGATCGTATGGTTAAATGGAATTTCGAAATAATACATTAATCGGAACTTGACTCTCGGGAAAAGCAGAATTAGGAAACAAAATTGACACCCAATACAGCTCGAACTGCTTATTTAAATCTCACAACAACAACAGAGATAATAACGCAATTAAAAGTACACATGAACCAAAGGACACACACTCATACAGGTAATAGGTGAATAGAGGAAAGTTGAAAGAAAGAAAGTGAAATAAAGAAAGGTTCAAAGAAAGAAAGTTTGAAAGAAATGTTGTAAGAAAGAAAGGCTGAAAGAAAGGTTGAAAGAAAGAAAGAAAGAAAGAAAGAAAGAAAGAAAGAAAGAAAGAAAGAAAGAACGGAGGATAAAACATGGAGAGATGGAGAGAGAGAGAATATGTGAAAATAGGATGCAAGTGACAAGAGAAAGAGAAATAAATCGAATGATAAAGATAATAGGTAATAGAGAATGAAGGTAAGAGAGAGAGAGAGAGAGAGAGAGAGAGAGAGAGAGAGAGAGAGAGAGAGAGAGAGAGAGCAAGAAAAGTTATATGCATGACTTCCTTCATTTACGCTGCTGCGTCGGCAACGGAAACGTGTCTCAATTAAGGGTTTTGGTGGAAAGTCCTTTGAATTAAACTTGCTTTTATACTTTCATACAGCCATTACGACAGGCGGGGCTGCTTGGCCGTTTTGCGCTCCGTGAAGAAGAAACGGAGTATTTCGGTCTCAGAATAAAAACACCAATCCATTAAATAAATTACGCCATTCAAAAAAAAAATAGCAGTTAAAAGTCAGGAATAATATTCATGCATTTGTTTGCTGATAGGTTAGTTGTTTGGTTTAATGGTTGTTTTGGACTAATTGGTATTCTGTGCATATCAACTTAGTCGAGGGGTGTATTCGTTTCACTGTGTTTTAGAATACAAAGTTGTTTGGTTTAATGGTTGTTTTGGACTAATTGGTATTCTGTGCATATCAACTTAGTCGAGGGGTGTATTCGTTTCACTGTGTTTTAGAATACAGACTTGTTATTTCTACTCTTTAAATCTCATTGAACAAAGAAAAGTATATCTATCTATTTTTCTTAAGCGTGTTCTTATGGAGCGTTTAGTGGTCTATACAATCTGCTGAGTGAAGAATTAGATTTATTTTACCAAATTTGTATTCATGCTAAATTTGTACTCTCTGCATACCACTTAAGCCAAGATTTATATTTATGTAAGTAATATATACGAATACTAAACTGTTACTTTGTAAATAGCAATTTGAGTAAAACATTATATTTATTTTATTACCGTACCAGATGTTAGATTTTGCTTTCTTTCTACACATTCACTTAAGTCAATAATTATAATTATTTAAATAACTATGTAGGAATACTGGTATTTTGTACATAACGGCTAGGTCAAAAAATAGATCAATATATTTGACTACGAAACCTATAAGCGAACAATGAACTGGTACTTTAGAACACATACGACGGGAGTAGTCTTTGGACTAAATTTAATAGGTTTATGCCGACATGCAGTATAGAGACGGTGGACGGAAGTTGTATAGTGTTGCCTGTACCTCGGTAAGGATCATGTAATCAATGTTAGATCTGCTGCTGTGTTGATGGAAGTTGTATAGTGTTGCCTGTACCTCGGTAAGGATCATGTAATCAATGTTAGATCTGCTGTTGTGTTGATGGAAGTTGTATAGTGTTGCCTGTACCTCGGTAAGGATCATGTAATCAATGTTAGATCTGCTGTTGTGTTAATGGAAGTTGCACTTGTAAAGCATTTGTAGGAAGTTCCATTATGTTGGTGAAGCTCCCCTCTACTTTGTGAACAGAAGCAGAGAAGTCTGTTTGAAGTGTAAACCCAAACACCATTGCCAGAAAGTAGCGTCTGGCGGAGGTTATACTCTTGCCGCTCTGAGGTACAATGGCTTTTTACGGATCCAAGCTAGTGAAACTGTCTCGCTTTGGAGCTGTTTGACCGAGTTCTGTCAAAATTCACTTTCGGCATTAGCTGAATGTCGTGGGCAGTATTACAGTTTGTTTTCGAGAAAGAAATCCGCGTTCATCCGTATCTCACGATGACACTATTTCACCTGAATCACCGGCAAAAGAAATTCAGGTACATATTAGCCTGTGATATGATTGCTTCAGATAGATCAAATGCGTAAGAAACTCAGGTTCTTATTGGTCTCTGTTACGAATATTTGATTGGATCAATCGTATCTCCCACAGAGCAGAATGCGTAGGCCCTGTCACGCTCAGCTCAAAAGTAATCAAGCCCTTTGCACAGCAAATAACATTTTGATGGCATTCCTTGAATTTGCAATGGAACGCCAATAGAAGTCTTGACCTAATTTTAGCGATGGACTTTTCGCCCGGTTTGTTTGGATTTGGGGTCAAATAGCGAAAGGTACGAACCTTTTATTAGTGTTTTTCAGTTAATGTTGTGGAATCTAATCCTATTTCCTGTACATTACTATTACTGCTACTACTACTACTACTACTACCGACTTAATGGTGCACTTACTCATATAAAAGCTATGTGTGCTTTGCAAATTGTATACACAAAAGTGCACATCAGGTTGTGTATGTCAGCTTCTTTAAATAAGAAACATATTAACCAATATAATGACGATGCATTCTGCAAATTAACAATATATAATAAGTAAACAAATTTACAAAAGAAACATATGAATGAAAAAGATTAGTCTGAACAAACAATGACACAGAAGAGATAGTGCATTCTTGTCTTCTTCAAAAATGAAGAGACAGTGCATTCTTGCCGTCTTGAAAAAAATAAAAAGATAATGCATTCTTGCCTTCGTGAAAAATGAAAAGTTTGAACATTCTTGCCTTTTTGAAAAAGAAGAGATAGTGCATTCTTGCTGTCTTCAAAAATAAAAAGATAATGCATTCTTGGCCTTCTTCAAAAATGAAAAGATAGTACATTCTAGCTACTTGAAAAATGAAAAGATACTGCATTCTTGACGTACTGAAAAATGAAACGATAAAGCATTTTGTTTCTTGAAAAAATATAAAGATAGTGCATTCTTGCCTTCTTCAAAAATGAGCATGATCTTTTTGTATCGCAGCTCGAAAGGTAGAACCCTACAGATAGAAGGACCCGATGAGCAAATAAGCTTTCTCCATGCGACTTACAACTTACTTTCTGAACATTAAAATTCAGTGTCTGACTAAGAGCGCAAGTTTCTGGCAAGAGAGTATATATGCTTGAGATTACTATGCGTTTTGGATTGCAGTCAGTCAGTAAAACATAATAAATAAATGAAATGTTTTCTATGGAATAGATTTCAAAATGAAATACACAAATCTCCAATGCAATTCACTCCAACATGTGTGCTTAAACAGGTCCAGTTTTATATTATTTTGACACCGTTGGTTAATCTGGTTTTGTATTACAGATTTAGATTTAGTCAAAGCAGTTGGACTTTACATTTAATAGATATAATATTTCTTTTTAAAAATTCTTACCAGATATGGCAGAGTAAATCTGCCTAGCCCTATTTCTAAACTTAACTGTTATTGAAATTGTTAAATTGTAAACGTGATTCGACCTTGGGCACTCATTATGATGGTAATATTTGTAAGAGTCAACGGTGGAAGTAAACAACTCAGGTGGAGGATATGCTAGAAATTGCTGATGCAATCCAAATTTGTTCCATCTGGATGAGTAGTTTCTCTGAATAATAGTCTCACACTTGTTCATAACTAATTCATCCAATGGGTATGGACCAAATGTTTCGATGTTTGAAGAAGTAAAAAAATATTCTAATCACGTTGAATTTGAACAAAACTCTAGTTCGGTCATAAAGGCGATCATTAGATTAGGAGAAGCAGGCCTTTCTCCTTTCGCTTCAGGCAACAATAACTTCATGGAGGACATTTTGGTGACTACCCAGACTCTGCAAGTACACATCCAAGTGTTACGGAAGTTATTCCAGCGCAAATGAATGTAACCTTACTGCTTACTGGAGACTGAAGGTGCCTTCGCCAAGTGACACCAAGGTGTCTTCGTCAAGTGACACCAAGGTGTCTTCGTCAAATGCATCAAATATCCTCCGTCAGATCTGGATTATGAAAACTCAATATTTATAATCACTACGCTTCATTTACTGTGATAAACAAGTCCCAGTTGAAAGCTTGGTTGCAGCATTGAACGTCGATCTGAAAGTCACCGGTGTGTAACGACATTAACAAAATCGCCTGCCACTGAATCTCATCGATGTAAGACAATTAACGCAAAGAGCAAGACAAAGAGAGAAAGAGAAAGAGAGAGAGAGAGAACAAACAAACAAAACATTCGTAGAATACAAGAGACTATGGTTGGTTCCGCTATAAGCGCTTACAAATGAAAGCAATCTAATAATACGATAACACCGAGAATGACACAGTTATGAGTTTCGCTAAATAAACCATAAACTGCATAGTATCATAGCCTTGATCGTGCAGTTATTCTGAGATTTGAAGGACGACCACTGCATCACATCCATAGATAGATAGATAGATAGATGGATGGATGGATGCATGCATGCATGCATGGATGGATAGATAGATATATAGATAGATGGATTGATGGATGGATAGATAGATAGATAGATAGATAGATAGATAGATAGATAGATAGATAGATAGATAGATAGATAGATAGATAGATAGATAGATAGATAGATGGATGGATGGATGGATGGATAGATAGATAGATAGATAGATAGATAGATAGATAGATAGATAGATAGATAGATAGATAGATAGATAGATAGATAGATAGATAGATAGATAGATAGATAGATAGATAGATAGATAGATAGATAGATAGATAGATAGATAGATAGATAGTAGTAGTAGTAAAATATAATAAAATGAAATTGTCATAAATCTTCCCACTCCACGCATGCCATCAATAGGACAAATTATTTTTATTAAGAGTGTCTTTTATGAAAACTGAAATGTGCTTTGTTATCGGTTGATTAGATATCGAGCAAAAGCAGACCACATTAGGCTGAGAATAAAAGTGACAAACTAGCGATTAAGTTCCTGTCCTTGCTTAATAACGTAAAAAATATATTTTCCCTCTTCTCTCGGTTTGCTTTATGTTCTATTAAAATTCATATCCAAATAAAACTATGCCAAGCTCAGATTCAAGGAAAATAACAGGATATTTGTCATACGCATCTTTAATTTAAAAAATGCAAATATTACACTGGAGGTTATAAATAATGGTACAGTTTCATAAGCATATGTAATCTGTACTGTAACCAGAGAACGCAAGTGTTACAATGAAATTGACAAGGGTTGTCAACGTCTGAGAATGAACCTGACAATGCCGAGATGAATAACATTGACCATGTTTGATATGCTTCTTTAATTTGATAAACTGAAGGAAGGGAGGCAACATTAGCATTTTAACAACTGAAATACAAAAACAAAGCGATACCAACAAAATAACAATACAACAGCAAAATAACACCACAAGAAACAGTAAAACAATACAATTTCACAGCAATTAAAGAACATCAGAACAAACTGATTGCCTGTCTGCTAACTACAACATCTGAATAAGACAAAAGGAAAAGCAGAACGTGACTGCTAAGCTGTCTGAATAGACAAAGGAAATAGCTTGATCAACTGATTGCCTGTCTGCTAACTACAACATCTGAATAAGACAAAAGGAAAAGCAAAACGTGACTGCTAAGCTGTCTGAATAGACAAAGGAAATAGCTTGATCAACTGATTGTCTGTCTGCTTACTACAACATCTGAATAAGACAAAAAGAAAAACAAAACGTGACTGCTAAGCCACTTTAAGAGTTTACTAGAGCTAATCTGTAGATAATGTAGATGCTTGGCTGATTGGACAACCGATAAACTGAAAAAGTGATGTACAATTGTCCGATATTTTAAAAAAGAAATAAGAAATGCTGGCAGCTTTCCTTTTCATAATATGCATTTTCTTCTGACATCCGTTCCCTAAAAGTAACAATAACTCTACATAAACTGCATCAAAATATCGTACAATTCTTGTAGTGCCTTAAAGAATAGAGTCGATTCTTTTACAGCACCAACAGCATCGTTAAGAACAAGATCAAGATTGTATGCAGCACAAGGAATATATGTAGTTTTAGGTTATTTCTCAAAGAATCTTTTCTGCACGCCATTATATTCCCACAACAATGACAGTCACTTGATAAACCTGACATTCCTCCACCAATGACAGGCACTTGATAAACCATACACACACACACACACACACCAATAACAGGCACTTGATAAACCCTATACTCCCCCAAACAATGACAGGTATTTAATAAACAATACACACACACACACACACACACACACACACACACACACACACACACACGAACATGACAGACTCTTGATAAAACATACCACACACACACACACACACATACACACACACACACACACACACACATACACACACACACACATACACACGACAATGACGGCCGCTAGATAAACCCGACATTCCCCCCCCACACACACACACACAACAATCAATAGAAATTAGAAAAGTAAAATTAACGAAATCCCAAAATAGTATCACACAGATAATGTATGTAGTAGGTCTGCTTTCGTAATCACAACACCGGAGGCTAGCAGTTCGAGGACAAATCAATATAAGATATGATAGACAGCGTTTAAGTGCTTTAATTAACACACAGAGCGTACTTTAGTAGCCTTAGATTTCGGGTCACTCTCTCCCTTTATGCCAAAAGCAGTAAAAGCTGGGGAACATACTAAAGTTTTCAACTTCAGTAGTGATCAATATGAAAGAATCGTTTGGTTCCTATTTTTATTTCCACAGACAGAGATGAAAGATCCACCACAAACACGCACACATACTGATACATTTTTGGGGGGACAGCAAAGTGGGTCTGACTAGCAGTATTTCTTTCCGGTTGTTCTAATTTAATATTTAATAGCGTTTGCGTCAGTGAACAGATTTAATGTAGAACTTTAAAAAATAATCGTTAAAATAAATATCGAGGGTCCATTTTGTATTACTGTACAAGCCTCTAGCAATATGCTATACAGTGAAGCAGACTTAATGCATTCATGTTTTTTATTGCTGTTTTCCTTCTTTACTATGTACACATCTCTGCCGGTTTGCATGAGCATGCATATATATATATATATATATGTGTGTGTGTGTGTGTATGTATACTTGAATGTCTTCATGCTTGAATGCCGTTATACATGAATGTCTGCATGCTTGAATGCCGTTATACATGAATGTCTATATTCATGTCTGTATGCATGCATGTTTGTATTAAGTATGCCCGTGTGTGCATGGGCTTATGTATGGTTTTATGCATAGGTTTATGCATGGGTTTATACATGCACGTATGTATTGAAGAAAGGCCTGCATAGTGTATGCATATGTATTTGTTTATGAGAGTGTGAATATAAATATGCATGCTTGTGAGCTCGTGACTACCAATTTATAGCCAGATTTTAATTTTTCTGTCATTATATGTAAGAGCGGTTATTCACAGGCAGCAAGCAGTGGTTACATAAAGTAAAAAAATAAAAGTACCTTTATTACAGCAATAGCTACATAAAGTAAAAAGAACAAACAGCCATTCTTACAGCAATAGCTACATAAAGTAAAAAGAACAAACAGCCATTCTTACAGCAATAGCTACATAAAGTAAAAAGAACAAACAGCCATTCTTACAGCAATAGCTACATAAAGTAAAAAGAACAAACAGCCATTCTTACAGCAATAGCTACATAAAGTAAAAAGAACAAACAGCCATTCTTACAGCAATAGCTACACAAAGTAAAAAGAACAGCCATTCTTACAGCAATAGCTACACAAAGTAAAAAGAACAGCCATTCTTACAGCAATAGCTACTTAAAGTAAAAAGAACAGCCATTCTTACAGCAATAGCTACACAAAGTAAAAAGAACAGCCATTCTTACAGCAATAGCTACACAAAGTAAAAAGAACAGCCATTCTTACAGCAATAGCTACATAAAGTAAAAAGAACAAACAACCATTCTTACAGCAATAGCTACATAAAGTAAAAAAAAACAGCCATTCTTACAGCAATAGCTACATAAAGCAAAAAAAGAACAGCCATTCTTACAACAGTAGTTAAAGTGATAAAGAACAGTTATTATTACAGGAGTGGTTAAAGAAATAAAGAACAGTCATCAGTAGTTAAGTTATAAGGAACAATCATTATTACAGCAGTAGTTAAGTAATAAAGAATAGTCATTATTACAGCAGTAGTTAAGTAATAAAGAATAGTCATTATTACAGCAGTAGTTAAGTAATAAAGAATAGTCATTATTACAGCAGTAGTTAAGTAATAAAGAATAGTCATTACTACAGCAGTAGTTAAGTAATAAAGAATAGTCATTATTACAGCAGTAGACCCGTCTTCACGATTGTCATAGAGGTAGGCATCTCTTCTCCTGCAAGCTGACAATATTCTTCAGCAGCCTAGATTTTGTTTCTTTCAAACAAAATCTTGTAGCGATCCGACTTTGTGCACACGCGGTTTTCCGCTGTATAAATAATAATAATACAACATTCGTGTTAATTGAGGCGTGGTTCTTCGCGGTGTAAAATAATAATATCACATTCGTGTTAAATGAGGTGCGGTTTTTCGCTATGTAAAATAATAATATCATATTCGTGTTAATTGACGCGCTGTTCTTCGCTGTGTAAAATAATAATACCACATTCGTGTTAATTGACGCGCTGTTCTTCGGTGTGTAAAATAATAATACCACATTCGTACTAATTGACGCGCTGTTCTTCGGTGTGTAAAATAATTATACCAAAGTAATGTTAATTGACGCGCTGTTCTTCGGTGTGTAAAATAATAATACCACATTAGTGCTAACTTAACGTTATTTTCTTCCTCCCGTTACGTTTTTGTCTTTCACGGTGCGCGCGGGAGAGGTTGTTTGTCTTGCCTTCCTCCCACCCCCAACTACCTCAAGTACGCCTTTGGTAGTTTAATGACTGTAACGGAATTATACATTCAAATTTGCAATACAAATAATTAAACAACAATCTAAGTTATGAGTATAATGTCACCAAATTAGAATTAAAGCAGAAACTACATAAAAATATACAACGCACAACACACACACACACACGCACACACAAGCATACTCATATATAAATATATACATACATATCTGGATGTTTACAATAATTCTATTGAATCTGTCTATCTATCTATCTATCTATCTATCTATCTATCTATCTATCTATCTATCTATCTATCTATCTATCTATCTAAATGTATATACGTAGGATGATATACTTCCGTCACTCACATAACACCCATAAATACATCTGCACACATAAATAATATATCTTATTTGCACACGTATATACAGATATGCGCACCCTTATGAACAGATATTTGTAATGTAAATGTGTATCTGTATTGAGATATGTGTACCTGTAAATAGAGATGTATGTAGCTGCATATGGATGTGTGTACCTGTATATAGAGATATGTTTAAATGTATATAGAGATATGTGTAGCTGTATATAGAAATATGTGAAACTGAATATTGAGAATATGTGTAGCTGTATATAGAGATATGTATAGCTGTATAGAGAGATATGTGTATCTGTTTATGAAGATATGTGTAGCTGTGTATATAGATAGTTACGTGTACTTCTTGTAGTGACTTTGAATTTGACCATCAACAAGGACAAACGTTTACATGTACTGTCCTTGTGCAAACGTAGCCAACAGTCCTTAAATCGCCTGCTCGATTTCTTTCGTCCAGGGAAATTGCACAACCCTCTCCAAAGTCAGCAAAATGGAAATTCCAAAGCAATGCATATTTACATTTATATCGCACGAGATGCCGTCCGCAATCACAGAGGATTTTCTTCCACTCACTTCTGGCCAAGCAGTCTAAAAATGGTGTGCGTACTTATTCACACACACACACACACACACACACACACACACAAACACACACACACACACACACACACACACACACACACACACACACACACACACACGCGCGCGCGCGCACTCACTCATAAACTCAACCTCCTGTCTTCAGCAAGAGTTGACAATTTTATTTGCGTTATTGCATGAATGGACGATCAGTGGGTGTATTGGTTGGTTGGTTGTTGGTTACTAAGCTGAGTGATGCGTTCACAGGATGGCTTGTAGCTTGCTAAATACCGGAATAATTGTGCTGTTTATTTGATTGACATCTCTTTGACCTCTTCCTTGTTCACGTGACTAATTTAACGTGTGAAGGTTTTTTCATATGACATAGACTGTAAACTTACGATTAAATATTAGCAGTGCTATCTGCGAACAATGTCAAATGTTCTTTAATTCTGAACATTATTGAAACCGACTGCTGTAGATTTATATATCTGTGCGAGGGAGAGGCTGTTTCATGAAAATTAAATATATTGAAAGGGATCAAATGATTGATGAAGTGGAGACGAATTAAAGCTTCACCAATGAGTTGATATTATTTATATGAGATAGACAGACGGATGGGTAAATTTGCTTATTTGTCTATTTCTAAACTTAGTTGTTATATAACTTGTTAAATGTCAAAGTGACCCGACCTTGGGCACTGCTTAGGATCATATATTTGAGTTGGAGTAAACAACTCAGGTGGATAATATACTAGAACTTGTTGATGCAATCTAAATCAGTTCCAACTGGATGAGTAGTTTTTCCGACTAATAGTGTCACCCTTGTTCATAACAACTTCATCCAATGGACCATAAGTCACTTTGTTGAAAACGTTCTGTTTTAATCAGTTTGATTGAGTCCAGTCATACAAGTGATCCTTAGCTTATGAGAGGAGTGTACCATTTTTCTTTGATGCTATGAACTGCTTCTGACTGCACTCTTCTGGATCACTTGGTGTGTGTATCCAACGTTGTCGTCAAGCTTATTAGTAACGTATTGCTGTAGGCTGATTCCTGCGAATTCCATTCCAGAGCCAATGCTGTGAAAATTCAGGCTTGAGTGTAGTCTTGAGAATTCATGACGGTTTCTTGAAAAATTCCTCGTAGTGTGCTGAGTAGCGCACATGAAGATTTTGAAACATTCCTCCTGCTGTGCTTTGATAGCGATTATGAAATTCTGGATGATTCTCTACTGTATGCTAGGAGAGCATATCGAAGATTCTGGAACAGCTGTGTAACGTGCATAGAAGGGTTACGTGGGATCGTTGTCTAAACAAGTGACTTATTGCAAACCACGTGATTGTGAACATATGCTAGTGACAATGGCCATCATTGAAAGGTGGTATACATTGACAATAATTATCTCTCTGAAACTCTACTCTCATTTCTATGATGAATGAACTTAATTATATATCCATTTTAATTTGACTGCTGAGGATAAATTAAATGATTGTCTGGTGTTAATCGAACATTGCTGTGAAGTGATTTGAAGGTCAACACGATTTTGAATTATATTCATGTGTTGTATATTTGATTGTTGATTTAATAAATTTATTATTAAATTTATTAACCTTCTTGCACATATATTAAAACCTTATGTTGCAGTAATAATGGGGGGATGTTGGCTCATTAAATATAAATAAAAAACGGATTTTTATTACTTCTTGGTAAGACATTTCCACCTATAGAAGATTTATAGAAGACAGTAAAACGTCTACCTTATTATTGTGTAAAGAGAAGAGTTTTACGACACCCTCATAATCCGCCAATTGAGAGACATATTGGTCTTGTGGGAGAATTGTTATTAACTATAAATTAAAATTCTAGATCACTTGTAATTAGTTTTTGTTATTAATAAATAAATAATAATCATAACAAGTGAAGGATGCCCCAGAGGAGTGTCACAGATATATAGATAGATAGATAGACAGACTGACAGACAGATAGATAGATAGATAGATAGATAGATAGATAGATAGATAGATAGATAGATAGATAGATAGATAGATAGATAGATAGATAGATAGATAGATAGATAGATAGATAGATAGATAGATAGATAGATAGATAGATAGATAGATAGATAGATAGATAGATGCGCGAGAGAAACGATCGATGAGTATTTGAATAAATGAGAAAAAAATTGTTTGATGAATAAATGAAATTTTATAAAGCATGATGATGGTTAGACTGGTGATTCAACTCTGGATAGTTAAATGACTTAAGTAATAAAATATGAATTTGTTGTTGAAAAAACGATGATTGATCTCACAATAAATTCCTCAAATTCAGAACTTAAAATCCAAAGAAAAGAAGCCATTTATCTACCCGAATACCAGACTACCTTATTTTCTAGGTTTCACCAGCAATATCCTACCCGACCTTTCCAAGTTATGTCCACCCCTTTAGCTGACACGCGGCGTTCGGGCTTCGATCGATGCCTGCTGCCACTGAATGGCAATTACGGAGGGCGTGCTCAAAAACAGCGGAAACGATGCTTTTAACGTCCCTAGTCGCAAGGTCACGTGACCTAGCCACTTCTACTCTTTGATTTTTTTCCTCCTTTCTTTCTACCTTTTAATCGTAGAGTTTGGTTGCCTGCTTCTGTACTGGAAACAGAACTTGAGGATAGCTTTCAGAACTGACCAAAATAAAACTAACATTTTTGGGGGGAGCCATTTCTAAATGTTGTTAGTGTAAATTGCATGTGTTGTGAAGTGGAACTCTAGTATGTCTTTCTTTGACTTCGTTTACAAATGTCTTTATTCGTTAGTGTTATTATGATTTGCAATGTTAATGTCCTGGGAATCTGTATGCATTTGCAACTCTTTAACAAATAGTTATTGTGAGTTAGATTTTATGTTTGCTTGGTTGGTTGGTTGTTTGTTGAGTGAAATCACATTCCAAATCCAACTTTGCCGTGCAGTTAAATTTCTGTGTCATTTGCGATGCTGAGAAAACAAAAGAATTTTAAAATAACAGCACAGAAAATGCTTCTTTTCAATTGTACAATTAAATAATTAAATGAAGCATATCAATAGAAGTCCACCTAAACAATTCTACAATTTTCTTTTATAAAGAACACAACATTTTGCTTAGAATTGTTTCCAACACTCTCTGCAAGATAAAATAAACTAGAACTTTGTTTATTTTAGAAATTGAAGCGGTTAAAACTAGGTGTTTTACTTGATATTAAGGAAGTTTTGTTGTGTACTTTTAGATGTGATTGGTTTTACAGAGGAATAGTACTAGAAATTTAGCTGCGTATTTATTATACTGGGATTGTTGCCCCTGGTAAAGTTCTACTTCTCTACAGGCGGGATAATTGTTTTTAATTATAAAAATGGTTGCTCTTTGACTAATGTATCTCTATGAGCAAAATTGTAGCATACACACAAACTTGGATTATAAATTATCGAATTAGGAATGCTTGTCTGTTGTCATATTATGTGCAGTTTGGCTAATTTATCACGGTCTTAGAGCATTCCGTCTTCACTGTTAACGGTATATGTCTTTTAGTTCACGACCAGAGCAAGGTTATTTTTAGCCCTATTTTGATATCCACTTTACTTAGCAGTTCAAACAGTCTAGAATTTGATTTTTTAAAATCAACAACGAACAAAATAAATTATTGTTTTATTTAGATTGTTGCAGCAAAATAAAGTAACTCTGTCTGCAACTATTCCTCACGATTTAAACAATTTAAAATTCAAATGGTATGCGGAATGAAAATATTCGCTTTAAAGAATCTTTATAACACAATTAGGCCTATGTTTCTATGTTTGCAGCACTGAAATCAACACCAAACTGGACGATGAATAAGAGCTCAACTTTTGAATTTTAATTATATGTAATACCGAACACCTATTCGGTTTTCCCACTGAGCAGTCTACTGATAAGGAAACATGTAGACATCGCCAGAAAATAAATAATTATAAAATATTCGCATCTGCACACACGACTGTCTTCTAGAACTATTTCCGTTTAATGTCTTCCCGATTTTGCCGACTGCTATCATTACTTGCAGTTAAATTTCACGTAACGTATTTTCTGGTGTCTTTTCGTTGTCCATGTACCGCGTGACCCGACAAATGCACGAAAGACAATTGCGCGCACCGACAAATGCGCGATAGGGTTAGGGTTAGAGTTAGAGTTAGGTTAGGGTTAGGATTAGGGGTTAGGGTTAGAGTTAGGGTTAGGGTTAGGGTTAGAGTTAAGGACAGAACGCGTCGTCGCGCTTTTGTCCATCGCGTTTGTGTCGGCGCACATTTGTCAGGGCGCGCATTTGTCGCTGCGTACGTCAGTCAGGGACGTGTGTCTTTTAGATGTTTTAGTAACTCTGTTTGAAGGCAAATTAACTCATCGTTCACAATTGCGTCAGGACTTTTTGTGCTAATGTCGTAACTCTTTTTGAAGGCAAATTAACTCATCGTTCACAATTGCGTCAGGACTTTTTGTGCTAATGTCGTAAAGTCAGAGCAGTAAATTGCTATAAATCTATTGAACTGAAGCGCAAGGATCGTTATCATTGTTTATTTCTCAAATTTTGACGCGCATTTAATGCTTCCGAATTGTCATTTTGTTAAGAAATTAAAATACCTGAAATACCGTCTTGTTAAGAAACTAAAGTGCCTAAAATATAACATCTTAACAAACTAAAGTTCCTAAAATAACATCTTGTAAAAAAAACTAAGCTGCCTAAAGTGCTCAGAGAGAGAGAGAGAGAGAGAGAGAGAGAGAGAGAGAGAGAGAGAGAGGAGGGAGGGAGAGAGATTATAATTCTTTCGGCAGTTAAAGCTCCAAACTTTTGAAGGTTTGAAGACAAACTCTTTAGTGGATATGAACAAATCGCTGTGAGAAAACGCAGGCCATTTTCTGCGCTGTCCATTCCTGACAGTAACAAGCGTTTCACAAGAGATTTTAGGACATAAACCTCTGGTACAGAGTTGTCCCAGTCCCGTATCTCTGCGGGACGACAGGGTACGGGAAATAAAACACATTACGAGTTCTAAAGACTTGGAGCGCCTCTTGCATTCCGCCCCAAGTCTCTGCTGTTCGCGAATGCATGCAAACGGGGTAAGGGCAGACAACCACTGACCGCCGTCGGGTTGAGCTGCGCGGGCTATAGCAATTCCAGGCACTGTGGCTTTTAGCTAGCACAGGTATGCCCGGGGCTTCGTGTGCCTGTGCGTGCGTTTGCATCCGTTCCAAGAACAATTTTACTGGGAGTGCGGACGGGTCTTTGTTTAATGAATTCGTATCCTTCGTATTCTGAATGATTCTCTTTCTGACGTCATAGAGAATTTTGTTGTTAACGTTGTTAAGTACGCTTCAACCTACCCATTTTTTTTCATTTATTTTCTCTCCCCGATGTTTATCTGTTTTGTCGTCTAATAAAATAAATGAAGTACATAATAACTTAAAAGAAAATAAAAGTAAAGCATTTGTCACGGGTATTTTTCTTCTCGTTCTTTTTGACTCGCCTTTATCGCGCGTCTATCGGCGTGTTCAATGATTATTCATTCATGCACGCCCACGCGCGTGTTTCATAAGGGCAAAGAGAGCTGACTGCAACCTTTTATACGGGTTCCGAACGACGAGAGGACTAGACGAAACGATTTGGATGGCCGTCAAATGTTCTCAAACGTTTTCTGTCCTCTTCCTGTGAGGCGCACATCTGCACCTTTGCGACACCCAGCTTGTGGGAACCTTGCCTCAGGGTATCAACTTTGAAACTAACTTAAAGGTAAGGCTAAATTAGATGCGTTATACTCGAAAACAGAATATGTCATTTGACAGTTTTAGACGCTGTTTTATTTTTAAATTAATTAATATTATAGAATATAAAAGTTAACGATATTTTGTGTGCGTTCAATAGGCTTCTAGCTCTTGCAATAAAAGCAAACACATTCATATTTTTTCTTTCAAAATACAAAACTTAAAAATGATTTTTTTAAAAATAAAAATTCCCCATCTTTGCTCTCTACATATGTAAAGGAATTTGAATTCATTTTCAAATATTCTGCGCTTAGTATTTCGTTTAACTGCTGGAATATTTGTTTGTTAAATTTACACTAAAAAAACATAGACTCCATTCTTGTGATCCCTAGAAGTGTATCCCACGTAATTACGTATAATGACGTAAGTAACAGCAGTGCGTAAATCCTTGAAACATTTGGAACGTGTACCCTTATAGAGTATAAATAAACAAACCATGGTGGTTTTTCACAAGAATAAGAGACATTCACAGTAGTGTTCCACCAAACAGTAGTTGTGTCTTGATACTGGTTCATTTGCATGGTTTCTGTTTGTTGAAATTTGTTTTATTCTAGGTGGTCAGACTATTTATGGTAGTAATATTATTTTTTAAAAATAACATACAGCCTATTTGAAAACAACATTCAACATTTCAAAACAATATTCAACGTCTTCAAAGTAACAGACAATGTTTTGAAAATAATATTCAACGTTTTGAAAACAATCTTCAACGTTTTGAAAACAATTTCAAAAAACAATATTTATCTTTCTGGAAACAGTATTCAACGTTTTGAAAATAAATTTTTCAATTCTTTGAAAACATATATTCAACGTTTTAAAAACAATGTCCAACGTTCAGGAGTACGTTTTTTTTTAGCGTCCACTCCGCGAGAATGAGTTGTGTGTTTGATACATACTCTGAACTTGGTACCAAACTTTGCCTGACTAATTTCACTGGTCAGCAACCCTGAAATGATGTCACGCAATGAACTCAACCACCTCCATGCACTGTCATCATTGAACTTAGTGTTCTCTGTGCTAGTGTTTTCAGGAGTCGACATTCTGCCGTTGCCTCTGGCTCATAAGATAAACGCTCTGGAAAACGCTACTATTTGTACGGTTTAAATGTTGTCTTCAGTTGTTCTTTTTATTATTATTTATCATATTTCTTCCCCCATCCTTCCCTCCCCCCAAAGTTGTTGCATTTATTATAGTTGTGAATTCATTATCGATGTTCAGCGAGACGGGGATTTGTAATGAAATCACTTATCTCGTTTTACGAACACATTTTTAATATGTATGTGTTTGTAGAGGCACGTCGATAATTTGTTTTTTTTTTCCCAGTCATTTCACGATGGTTGGCAGAACCCTGCTTAAGATGCGTCGCTGAAGCGCCTCTTCGTAATGTGCAAATCTAAATAACCTGTGATTAACCTCATTAAGAGGAATTACACCTGCGCGTATTATTTCATGAATTATAAGGACGTGTTTGTGGTGTACAGAACATAATTGTAAAAGACATGAAAAGTGAGTCGGTATATCGTCGGAGACGAAAAATCGGAATTCATAAATAGTTCTTTTCTTGATTGAAAATAAGTTCATAAGGGAAGTATAAAAAAAAATTAAAAAAAGATTGTGATATGAAATCTAACCTCTTGTTTACCTTTAGTAAGCATATTCATTTGTACCTAGGGAAATATTTATTCATAATCGTTTTCAACTGCGACTTCATGAATGTACGTAATGATTGCCCAATCACTCCGATTTCACACTATTTATAATGACTGCAGAGTTCCTTTCTATCGACATTTCATAATAATGACTGCAGAGTTCCTTTCTATCGACATTTCATAATAATGACTGCAGAGTTCCTTTCTATCGAAATTTCATAATAATCTTAATGACTCATAGTAGTGTTTCCCAAAGTGTTCGCCACTGGATATTCCAAATTTATTTATGCAATTTTTTTTGTAACCTAACCTAACCGCACTGACATAAACATAATTGGCAGATGTTTTCTCACTTTGGGCGCCGTGGAAAAAAATCCTGATTTACTAAGGGCGTCGTGAACCGAGAAAGTTTGGGAGCCACTAGTGTATAATAGTTTCATCAGGAATTTCATTATAATGTATAGAAATTTCATTGGAATTATGATCTTTGGGTAATCCTTTCGGTTAGAAATATGATAATTATTATAATGATTGCCCCGTCCCATTGAAACACGATTACTGAGTAAGAATAAAAAAAAACATGCAATATATTAGATAGATAGATAGATAGATAGATAGATAGATAGATAGATAGATAGATAGATAGATAGATAGATAGATAGATAGATAGATAGATGGATGGATGGATGGAAGGATGGATGGATGGATGGATGGATGGTTGGAGAGAGAGACAGAGAAAGACAGAGAGACAGAGAGAGAGAGACAGTGAGATGATGAAAAAAAAGTTACCAGAACGTGAGAAATGTGTCACGCTTTAGGTTAAAAGAGGTAAATTACTTCACAAGGCCAAATCTGATTTTAGATGGAAGTGAATGAAATAAGAGGAAGTCTGTGAGAGATCATAAAGTTTTGACAGCATCAGCAAATGTACATGAAAATCCATGCCGACTCAAACATTTGATAACTGTCGCATACAAAGATTGAGCACTTGGAATCCTTACTGCAGAAACAAACTAACCTCGAACCCAAAATATTTCAACAATCTCGGACAAATGCGCGCATCAAATACAATTTATATAAATCAGTTTTTCGATATAAGTTGATTTTCAACATTTTGGAACTGGAAAAATGTTGTAACTGTCTTTTCTTCTTTTGCTCTTCAGAAACTGCACTTTTGACTTGAGTCTTTTTCGTCTCCATAGTCATGCAAATATAACGCGAAAATGTTCACGTCATAACATACTTTGCTTACGTGCTAGTATCGTCACCACTTCGTCATTCCTATGTCATCAAGAACACTGTTTACTCGGAACAAGACCATTCAGATAAATGAAGAAACAACACCAGATTACTCAGGTCAAATGAAGGCAAAGGAGAACAAAATTACTCTGGAGAAAAAAAACATTACTACCAGACTTACTGAGATCATGAGTTAACACCAGATTGTTCAGGTAAAATCAAACGTATTCAAAAATTAACAATAGAAAAGAGCAAGGAAACGTACCTTTAAAAAAAAATCCAGGTGTTGGTACAGGATGTGGTATTAGCTATTGATCATAGTAGTCTGGTGCTATATTCTTTATCTGATCTGAAAAACCTGATATTAGCTATTGATTTGAGAAGTGTGATGTTAGGTATTGATCTGAATAGTCTGGTGCTTTATTCTTTATCTGATCTGAGAAACCTGATACTAGCTATTGATTTGAGAAATTTGATGTTAGCTATTGATCTTAGTAGTCTGGTTTTATTTTCTTAATCTGATCTGAGAAACCTGATATTAGCTATTGATTTGCGAAGTGTGATGTTAGGTTTTAACTGAGTAGTCTGGTTTAATTACTCAGTCTAAGTACTCTCACTTTTTTTTTTCTGAACAGTCCCATTTTTTAATTCGATTTGAGCTTTCATTTTATTCCTTCATCTAGGCATTTCTAATTAATTTTCTTGTAAAACTTATAAGTAGTTGTACTTTATTTCTCGACCTGTACTCTAATGTGTAACCTTGGTCATTTACTCTAATATGCAACCTTGGTCATTTTCTTTAATGTGCAACCTTGGTCAATTTCTTTAGTCGTTCCCAAGCAGTTCGATCTCAGTGGTCATCCTTAAATAGTCTGATCTCACTGTCATTCTCAAACGATCTGATCTCATCTGGCATTTGCGGGAAGTTTTGGGTACAACTTAATCTAACCCTAGAGAAGCAAGTAAATGCGAAGTGGAAATATGAAACTAACTAGCTTCAACACTTTCACACTACTCAACCCCATCCACACACACAGACACGCGCACGCACACAGTTACAGAAAAAAAAATCAACTACCAAATAACCAAGTAAGTTTGAACTGTGATTTGTGCCTCCTCCCCCACCTTTTTGGGGGGTGGCTGGGTGGGTGAACTATACGTGAAGAGGTCGCGCGAAGAATACCGCACTTGTACACTGGAGCGAGTTTAAATGAGCTTTGAACGACAGACGTGAGAGTATACAAACTTACTCACAAAACTATGTATTTTCCAGCATTGATTAGTTCTGAGAGCTTTCTCACGCAGGTTGACTGGCGCTTGTTTTCTTCTCTCTTTCTGTCTCCTGTGGTCGATAGAGGTATGTTGTATCGTTACCATGACGTAAAACAAAGGGAGATCAATGAACCGGAAGCAGATTTCGTGACGCCATCTATCAGCGTAAAATTACGACACAAACACAAATTGCACTCGCTACACATGCGACTAAACATGCAAGAACAATAGTAATATGGAAAAAAGCAGAGACTACTATTTTACTCAATAATTTCTTATAATATCTGTCATTTTTATGTGTTCATCAGTTGATTATATTTTTACGCTTGTATTTACAGTTATAGCTTCTGGAATACCAATTACTTTGAAAGTACTCAGATTAAAAATATAATAAAAGCAATTTATATATCAAAGAGAAATGTTTGCAACGCTAAGGTGAGCATGTTATGTGAGAAATTATTTTGTAAGAATTACACACTTCCCCCGACGAAGACAATCAAAACGGATAATGTTTTTCACGAGGGTTTTACCGTGCAGATTACATTAATATGTCAATATTACTGGGAGAGTTTAATGTCTCAATATTACTGAGAGAGATTAATATCTCAATATTATTGAGAGGGATATAAGGAGAAGTACTGTACAACATGGTATAAGTAAGTATGTAATAATTTATTATGAAATGTGATATTTGAATGTATGGACTATTTTTGAATGCGTTATTGAAAAAAATGTTTTGGCTGATAAGAAAAATGTTAACAACAAAAGTGTTGTATTTTATAAAATTTCTCAATTGATAATTTCGTCACTCTTTCTGGTTACATTGTAGCATTCCCTTGTGGCTGCAGTAGGATGTGTATAGTGCAACAAACAATGGTGATGACACCAAAAAAATGTTGCATAAAAAGCAATAATACAACAAATTCTGATCATTATCATTGCAAGAATGAAATGATTAGTTTGCACCTTCAAACCATGTTTGTGTCAGCTTGTGAACAAATAAAGCGAGCGTGTGCGATTAGGAATATTGCTGACAAGAACGAAGGAAACCTAGAACATAGCTTAAGTTAGATTAGGAATATTGCTGACAAGAACGAAGGAAACCTAGAACATAGCTTAAGTTAGATTAGGAATATTGCTGACAAGAACGAAGGAAACCTAGAACATAGCTTAAGTTAGATTAGGAATATTGCTGACAAGAACGAAGGAAACCTAGAACATGGTTTAAGTTAGATAATAAAAATTAAAGGTAGATTAAGTTAGATAATAAAAAATAAAAGTAGCTTAAGTTAGATAACAATATAAAATCACAAAAAAGCAAAAGAAGATATTTGTTAGGTGTAGTTATGTTAGATGACAAAACATAAAAGAGTAATTAAGTTAGATGACAAGAAACAAAAGGGTGATTAATTTCACAAAGAAGCAAAATGGTAGTTAAGTTAGATCACAAAGAAGCAAAATGGTAGTTAAGTTAGATCACAAAGAAGCAAAATGGTAGTTAAGTTAGATCACAAAGAAGCAAAATGGTAGTTAAGTTAGATCACAAAGAAGCAAAATGGTAGTTAAGTTAGATCACAAAGAAGCAAAATGGTAGTTAAGTTAGATCACAAAGAAGCAAAATGGTAGTTAAGTTAGATCACAAAGAACAATTTGGTAGTTAAGTTAGATCACAAAGAACAATTTGGTAGTTAAGTTTGATCACAAAGAACAATTTGGTAGTTAGGTTAGATCACAAAGAAGCAAAGTGATAGTTAAGTTAGATCACAAAGAACAATTTGCAAAAAGTGATTGATGAAATAAACTAAACGGACGGTTTATGATATGAGATATTTGTACAACCGTATAAAATGAAAACATAATTTAGCGGTTGTTTATATTACGTCATAATATCGATATAATCGTGCGGGGTGGAGTTTGGGGTGAAAATCGATAGTTGTTGATTATGCTACATCAAAATATATTTGTACAACCGGGAAGGAATGGGGGAAAGAATCTGTCAGTTAATCCGCAGTGAACGATAGAATTTCGGATTAACTTACCTTATGCCAAGTAATGATTTTGTTTTATGACATGACGTTGTTGCTATTAACCTCACGCCCAGACTAACTGCGCGACTTTCAATGCAGGCTTATTAAAGTGATCTTAACTAATCATTCATAAAATCGGGTGTAAATGCTGTTTTCTTTCAATGCAGGCTTATTAAAGAGATCTTAACTAATCATTCAGAAAATCGGGTGTAAATGCTGCTTACTTTTTGGGTGAAAGTGCAAATAGCCGTCAAGAAAAACTAGTATAACTTGATCTTAAGTGAGATTAGTTTTACTCGCCCTTACCGAAGACTAGTCTAACTAGTCTTTAAAAAAGACTAGTGTATCTAATCCTTTTAACGAAAACTAGTGTAAATTTTCTTTGAGGAAGGCTGGTATAAATATCTTAGAGGACGAATTGTGTAGATGTCTTTTGAGAAAGACTAGTGTAAATGTCCCATGAGAAAGACTAGTGTAAATGTCCCATGAGAAAAATAGTCTCCAGGAATCTGGAGACGTGCTTTTCGGAAGATGAATGTAACTAGCCTTGAAGGAGTGCAACTGTAACTAGCTTTTAGTGCATTCTAGTGTACATAACATTCATTACAATAACACTGCCGGACAGGCTTTGTCTCAGGTACACGTTATGATATCGAACAGTGCGCTGGCTGTTAATAACACGATCAATTCACGTCTAATGTTTATTGTATCATTAATAGTTTGGGTACTTGGGTGTTTCTTGTTTTTATTTCGTTTTATTTCTGTGATGATTTACGCACGCAGCATGCATCCTAATTATTTAAATTTCAGAAACAAAAGGAAAACGTGTCTGCGCTAATGCTGATACAGTCCCTTGTACAAGAAAGTAATAATGACAAACTGCGTGATATAGTCCCTTGTACAAGAAAGTAATAATGACAAACTGCGTGATACGGTCCCTTGTATAAGAAAGTAATAATGACAAACTGCGTGATACAGTCCCTTGTACAAGAAAGTAATAATGACAAACTGCGTGATACAGTCCCTTGTACAAGAAAGTAATAATGACAAACTGCGTGATACAGTCCCTTGTACACGAAATAATGACAAATTGCGTGATATGTAAATTATTATGAGTGAATTGAATAATTAGCCGCATTTCTAATTGAAAGAATCTTGACATTAACATGGAGGTCTTTTTCTTTTTAAAAATAAGAATAAACATATTTTGAAATGATGATTGTGGACTGAATTATGATCTTCATCTCAAGAACAATTATGCCTAATTATAAAATCCTAACATAACACATACATAATCGAAAAAAATCTTGCTTGAATCATAACAGTATTGCTTATAAGACAGATTGATATGGCGTATTCCTGTGTGTCTTTGAATAAATCAGTACATAGGTGACATAGTTTTCATTTTAAGATCACGTTGTATTTTATTATTGCTTAGTTATAATATATTATACACACACACACACACACACACACACACACACACACACACACACACACGTGCGCGCGTGAATTTTATTTTATAAATATGAACAAAGCGCTTCGACAATCATAGCAGGAGATAATTTCACGTCATGCTTTGTTTTGTTTCCGATTTGATCGCTCTCAACTGAAAATAAATCTGCTCTTCTTGTCGATAAACACAGCTTGTCTCTCGAGGGAAAAGAAGAAGTGTCTAACCCCGCGCATTTGAATTTCGCTCTCCAGCAGCCCAGGCCAAAGATGAACAAACAGTAGTGCTGTTGTCTATGATGGTCCAATGATGCCGGCTTCGTCGGTTTATGTACTTTACGGCGATTGGAAGGGTGGGGAACTTCCAAATCGATTTTGTCCATGGAGTAAAGTTTGCCGAGATATTTCGAGTCTTTAGTACCCGTTTAACACCCGTTTTTTATGTCTTCATTAGTCCGTCCAAGTGCGTTACATTATATCGCAGTCGTTTTTTTGTTTTTGTTTTTGTTTTTGAAGCCTTGACAACGTCTAGTTCAGTCCTGTTTGTGCTTGATGTTTTGAACTTTCGCAGCTGTAAAAAGTGTTGTGAAAACTAAGTTGTATTAGAACGTATACTCACTAATGAGACTTCATTTATTCTACACTGTGTTCTTTTAAAGCCATTTGGAGTGAGAATCAAAAGAATAATAGAAGCATTCTAAAAGATCAAAGATCTGAGAGTCGGCACAAGCGATAATATATTTGTGTCAGGTCAGGGTTACAAAGACCGTACGTTACCTTGGACGGACGTGGGCGATAGGAAAACACCCTTAAAACGAGTCAAATATGGCTTTAGAACCTGCAACACTCTCGTGAGAAAGTAATAGTGACGTCAAAATGTACATGTAGTGCGCATGCGGCTGTTCCGTAGGCCGTCAGAGACCAAACGTTTGGGACCTGTAATGGAAAAACGACACGTCTTTATGTTCTGCAAACAGCCAAATGCCTGCAATATGTGTTTTATTGTATTATTTCAGATTGATCTTTTCAAAATCAAGTGGGTTTATTGCCTAATTCTTACTCTGAGTACAAATTAGAAGAAAAAAAAGAAGGCTCGGCATTTTTTTTTTTTGGTATGCCATTATACTTATATTCAGTCTTGGGCTATCCATCTGCAATACATATTGGCGGATTTTAGTCATTCTGTGTCTTCTTTTTCGTTAGACTCAAAGTAAAATTTAGATTTAAGTGTAATTTTAATTTAAAGTAATTCGTTTTCTTACATAATAAATTTTCAATAGCAGTAAAGTATGAAAATAATTAGATTCTTTATCAACATTACAAAAAAAAATCCCCATAAATTATGCATTGCTCATACCTTACAATAATTTATTTGGGTGTCCTAGTCAAGGCAGCGGACCCCGGACAAGAACTCTCTCCACACTTAAATTGCCCATTCTTGGTAACGAGATTGGCTTTCTCAATCTCAATTTAATTTTAATTTAATGTTTGTATGACCACAATCTTCAGCAGCAATTGTACGAGCTCTTACCTATGGTTCCGACTGATTTAATTCTGTACTCTGTCACTGCGAATAACTTTGCTAATTATAGACATTTGCACTCGTATAACTCTATGAGTGTCATCAAGAGGTATATGTCATAACAAAACGGGGGCTACTTTGAAATGAAGTCGTATCTGGAAATGTCGTACGGAAATCAAGTGTCGTATCTAGAAATGTCATACGGAAATCAAGTGTCGTATCTGAATATGTCATACGGAAATCAAGTGTCGTATCTGAATATGTCATACGGAAATCAAGTGTCTTATCTAGAAATGTCATAAGGAATCAAGTGTCGTATCTAGAAATGTCATACGGAAATCAAGTGTTGTATGTACACTATCAAATATTGCTTGGTACACTTTTGTACAATTCATATTCTTTAACCTGTGATCAAAATTTGAGCTGCTCAATCGTTCAACAAAGTCTTACAGATATTCTAGATCAAATTTTCATTCAACCATTTACAGAAGGAAAAACTGCAAGAGAAACTGGTGGCAAAATTGTACAAATGGCTATAGCAACATGCTGTCCCAAATTATTCCTGTAGAAATGAACAATTGGCTAGAGAACACTGTCAATATACTGTCAAAATGATGTAAAATTGACTTAAGAAACATTCGCATGAAAATACTAGACTGTCAACCTATTTCCTTTGGAGTTAAGTACTATACCGATGAATGCTATGATGATTTACAAATCGTTTACACTGAATAACGTAATATACGAAATAATGTCATGATTTACAAATTGCTTGAACCGAACAACCTAATATTGGAACTACATGTAATGTCATGATTTACAAATTGTTTGCACTGAATGGTATAATATACCAAATGAGGTCATGATTTACAAATTGTATGCACTGAATGGTATAATATACCAAATTACGTCATGATTTATTATTTTTCCCACTGAATAACAAAATATACCAAATGACGTCATGATTTATAATTTTTCCCACTGAATAACAAAATATACCAAATGACGTCATGATTTATAATTTTTTCCACTGAATAACAAAATATACCAAATGACGTCATGATTTATAAATTGCGTAATTCGCCAAATGACGCCAAGAAGAACGAAAAGTTCACACTGAGCATAACACAGTAACAAATGATACCGCGGCAATTGAAACGGCTACGCGAAATATAATACTGTACCATACTTTACCAAAGCAAACAAAAGTGGTGTGGAATAACCTACGGCAACCAAATGTTGCCACAACGCTTTATGGAACGACCTAGAGGATAGACGTATTACGTTTCTGCGACTGACCAACCGTTCATTCGTATCATCAACACCATCATTCGACTAGACCTGGCCGAAGATGCACTCTGAATGGGCATAAAGGGAATTGATTATCACCTTTCGAGCTTAGCTGGCTCTTTTGATGATTGTATTTAGCAAGTCGAGCAACATGCAACTGCAATTTGCCGAACACCGTCTCGTGGTGTTCTCATTTGCGGCACGCCCCAGTGCCGATCTCTCACTGTCTGTTCAAGAACTAGCAGAAAGGTATTGAGGATAATTTTATTCTATTAATGAACGTATTGTATACCTGCAATAAGTTCTAGGGAGCGGGGAGACTCGCATGGGAGAATACTCTCTTTATTTTCCTTCTGTTCTCTAAATATTAGCTTTAAGTGTTTGAACCTATTATTTTTTCTATGATGTGGGACGGCTAGAGAGTCAGAATCAGTATTAAGAATAAGTTTGTGTTTCTCTGTTGTTTCTGTTTTGACAATAATGTGCAAATAGGCACATTAAACTATGTCTTTGTGTGTGTGCGTGCATGCGTATATGTGTGGACTAAATCCGCCATAATTTATTTCACCAGAATTTAGGTTAAAGAATTTAGCAGACCATTTATTTTTCACTTACAGGACTTGGACGGGACGAATGGATTTATACGCCAGGGGCAAATTTTTGAATATCTGTTTTTGTTGCTGCTGCTATCTTCGTTGCTCTGGTGATTGCCACGCCTATATTTAGCTTGAGCAAGGACTTTGATTTTGACGGAAACAGTTGTTTTATCGGCCAAGACAATGTACACCACGCCTATATTTAGCTTGAGCAAGGACTTTGATTTTGACGGAAACAGTTGTTTTATCGGCCAAGACAATGTACACCACACGTAGCACGAAAGACTTTTACTCCCGTATAATCTGTATATGAAAACTTAATCTCAAGCCCCATCCACCTACCTTTCTCTCCAACATATGGTCATCAATATGTATAAGAATCTATATAATTTAATAATACATTTATTAAATCAACAATCATATATACATTAGCAAATACAATGAAAATATTATTTGATATCAATATTTCCATGAACCACGTTCGATTAATTTCAATATTCAAGCAGTTGTACATCCTAACACATAATTCAACAGATTAGTGTCAATATAAATCACAGGATAGTTCTAATCAGAGAACTTAAATGAAGATACAGAGATTATAGGGATAATAGTTTGTACATAACCTTGTCTTGCTAAAGCTACAATAGTCTTTCAATAGTGTTTCATAACAAAGTCACAAGCTTATTGTCCCAAGGGAATGGTCACTTTCAAGTGTTTCCATTGCATGTTGTAGAAAACTGACGAGTCGCTATTCCCTTGGGTCCTCTCCGTATTAGCTCCCTCAAACAGAACAACAATTGTAGCAATTTCTAGTAACTTCCTTGTACCAGAAATTCCACAATGTAGTCACAATATTTTGCCAACATACATCAACAAAGTACAGCGTACCCTTACACTTATACAATGAGGGCAGATACTTTTCGCATCTACCATGGTCGTAGCAGTTTGTCAGGAAATATTAGGCAAATTATGCCGAATTATGAAGATATTATTTTCATTTTATTAATCGTTTCAACTATTTATTTAATTTATGAGAAGATACTTCCAAGACAACTTACGCTGCAACAACTTGTTTGTGAGTTGAGAGTATGTGGGTCATTCTAAAGGTGAAGGAAATGCCATTAACTGGATGTGAGATGCCCATATTTGGTCACTTGCGTTCCGTATTGTGATGTAGCATTAATCCACCAGCTGACCTAGAGTCATTCATATATATGCGTGAATGAATCGGAATTCTTTAGACGCTCAGATTTATTCATTCATAGTGCCCATTATCCAAGGGTTGACCATTCGTGTCCATTTTGACCATGCATAACTTCACATAGTGCAGGTCTGGGAGTTTTAGAGTCTTGAGGTTAGACTAGGAGTCTTAACCTGGCATCTGTGGAATCTGTGATCATTTGCTCGAGGACTACGCCAAGTGCCATGCCAGATGCTGGAGGGACCAGTCAGAAGATAACTGCCATGTGATATCAGAACCGCACTGGTCGAATAGACAACATCAACAGTTCAACTACTTCATGAACTATTAAAGCTAAGTGGGATATGTCCCAGTGAAAGACAGAACAGACAGTGATATCGTGTATATAGCCATTCGGAATTCGGGCTAAATGGGATAGATTGACTCTAATAATCCGTGCATTAATAATGTTTCTTTTTATTATTATGAGTTGTTATTAAATTTGTTGTTATCTTACCTATTGTTACATAATTGTTTGTAGCTTGTGAACAAGGAGTGACCAAGGTGGGGTAACTTCGACGATTTAACAATTTATATAACAATTAAGTCAAGAAATGGGGATACGCAAATTTGCTCCACCACATCCCCCTCTCCTTTTAAAATGTTAACCATCTACTCTATTAGGAGTTCAATGCAAACATTACCGGTGAAGCTTTAAACCATAATACGAAACGAATAACTATTCATAAGGCCAAAATTCTATGTTGGTTTTAATACACACACATAAATATTCATAAGACAAAAAATATCTATGTCAGTTTTAAGACTTACGTATATTTAATTCAACGTACGAGAAAGAAACATAGTAAGAATTGTGAGAAAAAATAATTCAGACGTGCATGGAAAGAAAAAAATACCCACATAATGGACGAGAGAGAGAAAGAGAGAAGTCGTACAGATTGAAATGGAAAAGTTAAAAAATATATACGTATATTTAATTCAACGTACGAGAAAGAAACATAGTAAGAATTGTATATTAAAAAATAATTCAGACGTGCATGGAAAGAAAAAAATACCCACATAATGGACGAGAGAGAGAAAGAGAGAAGTCGTACAGATTGAAATGGAAAAGTTAAAAAATATAAGATACTCGTAGAATATGGCAGTGTGCGGAAAGAATGCCATGAAGTAAAGAGTTTCATTTCACTACTGCTATTGTTCATTTGACAATGTCATCGAGGAAGAAAGCACAGTTTCAAAAACATTGAACAAAAGAAATCATCATTAAAGTTTAGTAATAATGCCAAAAAACAACAACCGAAACACTCACGATGACACGGTAGTAATGTGTAGTATGTCAAGACGTTCGCGTTGTGAAACACTCACGAAGACACGGTAGTAATATGTAATAGGTCAAGATGTTCGCGTTGCGAAGAAAGGATGCAATGATCGCATCCCTGTTTGTCTCCCCTTTTTTTCAACGCTACTGGATGCAAAGTGGGAAAGATATAAGACATACTATATAATTTTAGTTAATTTATTTATTTATACTTTTTACTTAAATTTTTCGTGTAAATACAGAACAAAATTATTAATTCTTTACTGATTTTGCTTTCAGGGATGAGGTTTAATTCTTTTTTCTTCTTAATCTTTATGTTTTATCCTTAGCATCTATATGGCATTAGCACATTTCAACAGAATTTAAAGTAATTTATAATTTACATACTTCACGTACTTTTGCAGCCTGTACTTTAAAAAGAGACGAAAGGACACCAGAATGGGTGATTATAGATTATGGCTGATAGGAGTCATGGTATATACTGTGTGGTGTGTGTGCATGTTCGTGCATGCGTACGTGTATGTGTGTGAGAGAGTTTGTAGAAATCTGCAGTCTTGACTGGTGTGCGTGCATGCGAATTTGTGTATGTATGAGAGGGGGATAGAAATAGGGTGCGGGAGGAAAGAAAGAGAGCCGTCTGTCTCCAGTCCAGCCAAAGTCAGATCCGATCTGATCGATCGTTTGCCTATTGACATGCAATCACATAAAACAAATTCATCTGAGTGATCTTTATCGGTTTATTTTGCGCACGGATTGGCGTCCCTAATGACTTCCATATTGAATGTCCAATATAATTGCAAATAGCACGTGCTTGTCGCCACGCTGGAGGGAGGGGGGTGTCACCGTCTTCGCGTGTCGTCGCTTTCTCCCGACCAGTAGGACGTGGCCACGCAAACCAAGTTTGCAGAAAGTCTTTGAGCTACATGGCAGCAGAGATTAGAGAGAAAGACAAGTGAAGAGAAAAGATGGGGTGAAAAAAAGAAATTGGACGTGTGATGAGAAAGAAGAGAAATACGTGTGCCGAGCAAATAAAAAGTCACCTTCAGAGGAAAGAGGAGAGAGGACGAAGATACAGAGAGAGAAAATAAACGCTTGAGAAAAAAGACAGAAAGACTCATGAAGAGAAAAGATTAAGAAGATAGTGAGGAGAAAAAAGATTAAGGAGAAAGTAAGAAGAAATCAGAGAGAAATGGGTGAGAAGAGAAAATAGAGAAAGAGAGAAACAGTAAGAATGAAAGGAGAGAGATGAGAAGAGAAAATAAAGAGTATGAAGATATAGAAAGATATAAGAGAAGTGAAAGAGAGAGAACAGAGAGAGAGAGAACAGAGAGAGAGAGAAAAAGAGAGAAGGAGATGACAAAAAGAACAGAGGAAAAGAGATAACAAGAGAACAGAGAGAAAGAATATGAAGATAAAAGAGAGAAAGAGTTGAGAAGAGAAAAAGAAAGAAGAGAACAGAGAGAAAGAGTACGAAGAAAAAAGATTAAGGAAATAGATGTAAACAGATAAGATTAAGAAAATAGATGAGAAAAGAGAATGTGAAAAGAACAGAAAGAAAGATTATGAAGAGAACAGAGAGAAAGAGATGAGAAAAAGGAGAATACGATTACGGAAAGACAGAGAGAAATATATGAAAAAATTAAATTAAAGACACGAGCAATTTAACGTTGCCTGTAGTCATGCCGATAAATTGTCGCGATTTCCGGACCTATTCCAATAATATAATTAATTTACAATTGTGAAAGCTTGTAACTATACAACAAGAATTTATTTTTTAAGTCAAAGTCATAATGCAGAATTATGTGAGTGGATCTTTTAATGAATGCTTACATCTGTGTTGATACGGTGAAGTATATCAGTTTTGCTCTGGAATGAGTTTTTGTTAGCTGACTATATTTTAAAAAAATATGAATCTTGCCCTTTTAAATTGCCTTAATTATAATCGTCACAAAGCACCAGTGATAAATGCATGTGAACGGGAGACTTGTGTCTTGTTTTGATTTTCTCTTTCTTCTGCATGAGGAATGAATGAGGAATGTTTGTTCACTTTAGGTGAAATGGGTACCGACTTGTAATGTGAGAGGGAAACAAAACTGCAGAACGTCAGAAGTAGACCTTTCTGTTGTTATTTACTTTGTTTACTTCTAATTTGACCTCGTTTGAAATTAAATTAAATTTCGGTTTTGTAGCTACTGACTGTCTGAATTTCAGTTAGCGATCTCATACAAGCATATGCTACTGTTGTTCCTGATGACGATAACGCTGATGAAGATGATGACTTAAAGAAGTGCTTAATCAGTAATTTGTTCTAAGAATTTTAATTCTAAAAATGCGAAAAAAAACCACAGATAACCTTCGGAGTTCGAAATTGTTTTACACATACAGTACACATACAGTACACATGCAGTGAAAATGACGGGAACGTGAAAGTAAAAATCAGCAATACCAGAAGGGACGCATAAACACACGTCTTTATTCCAAGGCTAATTACAACAAACACACGTCTTTATTCCAAGGCTAATTACAACAAACATCTGCATTTCAAGGCTAATTACAACAAACATCTGCATTTCAAGGCTAATTACAACAAACATCTGCATTTCAAGGCTAATTGCAACAAACACACATCTGCATTCCAAGACTAGTTACAACAAACACACATCTGCATTCCAAGACTAATTACAACAAACACACATCTGCATTCCAAGACTAATTACAACAAACACACATCTGCATTCCAAGACTAGTTACAACAAACACACATCTGCATTCCAAGACTAATTACAACAAACACACATCTGCATTCCAAGACTAATTACAACAAACACACATCTGCATTCCAAGACTAATTACAACAAGCACACATCTGCATTCCAAGGCTAATTACAACAAACATCTGCATTCCAAGACTAATTACAACAAGCATCTGCATTCCAAGACTAATTACAACAAACACACATCTGCATTGCAAGACTAATTACAACAAACATCTGCATTCCAAGACTAATTACAACAAACATCTGCATTCCAAGACTAATTACAACAAACATCTGCATTTCAAGGCTAATTACAACAAACACACATCTGCATTCCAAGACTAATTACAACAAGCACACATCTGCATTCCAAGACTAATTACAGCAAACACACATCTGCATTCCAAGACTAATTACAACAAACATACATCTGCATTCCAAGACTAGTTACAACAAACACACATCTGCATTCCAAGACTAATTACAACAAACATACATCTGCATTCAAAGACTAGTTACAACAAACACACATCTGCATTCCAAGACTAATTACAACAAACATACATCTGCATTCCAAGACTAGTTACAACAAACACACATCTGCATTCCAAGACTAATTACAACAAACACACATCTGCATTCCAAGACTAATTACAACAAACATCTGCATTCCAAGGCTAATTACAACAAACATCTGCATTCCAAGACTAATTACAACAAACATCTGCATTTCAAGGCTAATTACAACAAACATCTGCATTTCAAGGCTAATTGCAACAAAGACGTATCCGAGCTACTCTGGACGGTAAAAAAAAAAAATGAGTCTTGAAACACACTTGGACAACGGTAATAAGTCTTTAAACATAACGGAAATTGGGTCTTGGAACACACTAGACGATTGTAATTGTCACGAGTCTTGAAACAAACTGGACGATTGCAATTGTCACGAGTCTTGAAACACACTGGACGATTGTAATTGTCACGAGTCTTGAAACACACTGGACGATTGTAATTGTCACGAGTCTTGAAACACACTGGACGATTGTAATTGTCACGAGTCTTGAAACACACTGGACTATTGTAATTGTCACGAGTCTTGAAACACACTGGACTATTGTAATTGTCACGAGTCTTGAAACACACTCTAAACCTAAGCAGGAGCAGCATCACATTTCACGTAGATAACCATCTCGTGCAACTGAGAACGCTGCCCGTGTGACAGTATGCACGAGTGATTAGATAAAAGTATACATGAGTGATTAGATAAAAATATACACGAGTGGTTAGATAAAAGTATACACGAGTGGTTAGATAAATGTATGCACGAGTGATTACATAAAAGTATACATGAGTGATTAGATAAAAGTATACATGAGTGGTTAGATAAAAGTATACACGAGTGATTACATAAAAGTATACACGAGTGATTAGATGAAAGTATACACGAGTAAGATGACAGTATGCACGAGTGATTAGATGAAAGTATGCACGAGCGATTAGATGGCAGTATGTACGAGTGAGATGGCAGTATACACGAGTGATTAGATGAAAGTATGCAGAAGTGAGAAGGCAGTATACAAGAGTGAGAACAGTGAGATCACTGCCTCTATGATAGTATGTACGAGTGATGACAGTGTGTATACACGAGTGAGAACTGTGGGATTGAACCGGTTATTAGTGACAGTCGGGGTCAGCGAGTTTTTCTTTAATACTGTTGTGATTTTTAGCGGCTATTTAGGCCAGGTCATAACGTGATCACTCTAAGAATGGCCTTCACCTCCTAAAATTTATGCAAAATATATTATGACGATCCGTAGGAAAACATGGCATTAGTCAAGTCGAGAAAGAACCAAACAAGGGTCTCACGTCTGTGATACATTATATTTGTGATCATGTTTGTGATACATTATGTGTTTGATATGTTTATGATACATTATATTTGTGATATATTATGTTATGATACATTATAGTTGTAATATGTTTGAGGTATATTTTGTTTGTGATAGATTATGTTTTGATACATTATATTTTGACATATTGTATTTGTGATTACCACTACCGCGAATTTTTTCGTTTTAAATTTTCCATTAAAAAGAAGTAGAAGATTCGTCAAGACTACAATTCCCAATAGAGAATCAGTTCACAATCAGCATCTAAGCTCTCTCTCCATCACCGTTAAGACCGACTAAAATACAAAAAAAAGCAAAAAAAGACAAGCAAAGGAAAAGTAAACAACAGCGTTTTAAATGTCGTTGCTAGTAGTACAGGCGTTAACACGTAAAACCACTTCTCTGCCCACAACGGCATTATTGATACTTGAGTCATCTTTCCATAGACACCTCACTTCCTCTTCACTCCTCCTATTCCTCGTTTCTGTTATCATCATCAGTAGTAATAATAATAATAAAGACGATGATAATGACAATATATTATTAATTACAATGGTGATTTGACTGCTGTTACGCAGTGCTAACTAAACAAAATTAGTTACACTGTAACAATACATTCGTTCTTTCTCTCCTATCTACAACCAATGTGACTTTACAGAAACTTCATAATAGCACGAAATGCTAAAAGAAACCTAGTCGTTTTTTCTAGCTTTCTGGCTGAGGTAGAGTTGTTGATGTTTCAAGTGGCCATACCTTTGGAATAACTTTTGTCCTAATTTTGCTATAAGATCATCACTTTTTGCAACTGTCTTAATCTGATCAACTGACATTCTGGAGAAGATACTTTTTATTCCTTCAGTGCAAGCATTTCCTTTTGGTAAAAGTATCTGTGCATGAGAAATAACCTTTCTTCCTTCAAGTGAATTTTCTCTAAATGTACATACTCTAATATGTTGCCAGAGTTCTCTCTCTTGAAAAAATCCAAGACAAAACTCACAGGGTATGTAATCTGAAGCATAAGCCATCTCATCAGGTGACCGCCATGGAGTAAGAATTCTTCTTCAATCCTTCAGAACAGCACAGTTATGTCTGTAGTTATGCAATTTTTTTCACTTTCTCTACAAAAATTAATAAACTTCATTTTCTGGCAAAAGAGTTTCAATATCAGTCTCATTCTTGTGTTATGAAATTAAATATTTTGAAAGATTAGTACTCTGAGTTTCACAATAATAGTAAGCATTTCCTTTGTCCCACTCTTCTTGTTTTATATTTATTTAAAGCGCATCTTACTGTAATTCCTTCTATTTCAGGTGCTGTAGTAGAAATAACACTTGAGACAGAGTTTGCTTCTGTAAGAATATTTGATGATATACTGGCACTGGCTCTAGGATAAACGAAACAAACAAAATGTGAACACATAAAAAAATATGAATTTATTTTAAAGAAACTCATTAAATCTGTCTGTGTATTTTAGTAAATAAACTAATGATAATATTATTATATATACAATATTGCCGATCATGAATTACATTAAAACTATAAGTCAATGATTATTTAATTCAGGTAAAATTAATAGTTATTTTCTTTAAATAACCTTTAAAATGCTGATCACCCGCGGTCTTTGCATAGAGTCTTTTGTAAATCTGAGATTACTGTTCATTTGACTAGTCCATCTTGATCTGTAGATGGCTTTGATGGCGCATCCTAAAAACACAGCCGGGTAGACATCTGACACTCTATTGCAGTGTCCAAACGTTCTCTTAACTGGTTGCCAGCCAGTTATCATAGAGACCCTGGGTACAAGGCAGGGAGAAAAACTCAAGGGTCTTCCTACCCCTCTGCCAAACACTATATTCTTGGTGTTTCTCACTGTTTCTGTTGTTGTGTTGTTGTTGTTCCGCTTACATTCACCCCAGAAGCCACAAGAGACCTTTCATCTTCTCGATGTTCTCAGTCTTGGTTTGCTTCTGGGGGGATCCCCACAGCCTCGCGGTGAGGTGGAGGGTGGGAGGGCTGGCGGAAGGGGGTGAAACAGGCAGCATCAGTTTGGCGCATACCCTCAACCACCCTCCCTTGGTGGGAATCACTGTTTCTGTCTCTGTCATCCCCAAAGTCCTTGTACAACATTTTCGCTGAGCTAGCTAGAAGACACCCCACCCCACCCCGTCCAGCATGCACGTAGTTTCAAATCTTGCTGACAAATTTTCCTTACTGTCCACACTTTCCCCATTAGTGTGTGGTATCAAATTCAAGTTTACACTTTTAGTGTTGACAACAGTTTCCTGTTTTACCTACCTACTCAGAGCACATAACTGACCTCAGTGCACCCCTTATTTTTATTTTATTTTTAAAACTATTACCACGGTGAATGCATACGTCCTCGAAAAATTAATCACGTTTTTACATTCACTGGCAAGACTACTATCAACAAAATATATCTCTTTCTCAACTAACGTTTCCATATTCAGATTTTACATTGTTGACAAAATAGTTATTTTAGCCCTTTGCTATGTTTAAATTGGTTTGACTGTTTATTTAACCGTTTAGAGAATGATGACACTTAGAGAAATAAAATAATATTTCCTCCATATCCGTGACAATAAACAATCATTCATGTATCATTATCTTTGGTGGAAAAACAAACTTTTACATTCTTAATTTGAAACATCTTTTTTAAATTTTCATCCCATCTGAAATTTATGAATCTGTCCTTGAAAATGTACAATATTTATGGGTTATGAAGATTCTATATTAAATGTATGCATATCAGCACTCTTGATCACTGTTGAAATATCCATTTACACACACACAAAAATAGTAAATTAAGACTCGCTTGTGGACGGATCTATGAAGTGCATCAGCTGTGAATCAATTGCGCATGTTCAGAGTTTCCGCGGAGCAAAAAAACAAATAACCAATCATAAGAGTCTTCAAGTTTGGGGTCAACTCATTAACTTCCCTGTGGATTTGTGTAAACCTCGCACTGCTACACATTCGCGAATGTGTAGGACAAGCATCCCGCCCACTTTATGAGGTTGCAAAACGGTTTGCATATTCGTGAATAGGACGAGCATACTAAACAATTTACGAGGTTGCATTGTGAGGTCATGGATAAAATACCTCGTAAACTTTGGCTACCTCACTTGGTCCTTGAAAAGTACACACGCGCGCGCGCACACACACAAGCCTCGGGAATTAAATATATAAAAAAGAAAATGCTTGAATTAACATGAAACATATAACTTAAATATCATACATAACCAGAATGTCACAAATACAAACTTTTGAATATATTACAAAGCACACACATATTACTTGAATCTCTCCTCTCTCTCTCTCTCTCTCTCTCTCTCTCTCTCTCTCTCTCTCTCTCTCTCTCTCTCACTCATAATCTGAAGTGCCACACGCTAGTAAAAGCAGCTTCTCTTGCAATTGATCTATTGTCTTACTCCACATTGTCTGCGAACTAAATAGAAATCCATCCACCAGCTCCAGACCCCTTGGAATCCATACTAGAGTACCGTGTGCACACGCTCGGAAAAGTGGCCATATAGAAACATTCGACGACAGATTCCCACTCAGTGACGCCCTGGAATCCATAAAAGAACGCCGTGTAACGTATACAGACCAAGGTATGTACTAGAATGACGTGTAACGTATACAGAGCAAGGTATGTACTAGAATGCCGTGTAACGTATGTCGATCAAGATATGTACTAGAATGCCGTGTAAAGTATACAGACCAAGATATGTACTAGAACGCCGTGTAAAGTATACAGGACCAAGATATATACTAGAATGCCGTGTAACGTATGTCGATCAAGATATGTACTAGAGTGCCTTGTAAAGTATACAGACCAAGATATGTTCTAGAATGCCTTGTTACATAAACAGACCAAGATATGTACTAGAATGCCTTGTTACATAAACAGACCAAGATATGTACTAGAATGCCTTGTTACATAAACAGACCAAGATATGTACTAGATTGACGTGTAAAGTATACAGACCAAGATATGTACTAGAACGCCGTGTAACGTATACAGACCAAGATATGTACTAGAAAGCCGTGTAACGTATACAGACCAAGATATGTACTAGAATGCCGTGTAACGTATACAGGCCAAGATATGTACTAGAACGCCGTGTAACGTATACAGACCAAGATATGTACTAGAACGCCGTGTAACGTATACCAACCAATATATGTACTAGAATGCCGTGTAACGTATACTAACCAAGATATGTACTAGAGTGCATTGTAAAGTATACAGACCAAGATATGTACTAGAACGCCTTGTTACATAAACAGACCAAGATATGTACTAGAATGCCTTGTTAAATAAACAGACCAAGATATGTACTAGAATGCCTTGTTACATAAACAGACCAAGATATGTACTAGAATGCCTTGTTAAATAAACAGACCAAGATATGTACTAGAATGCCGTGTAACGTATACAGACCAGGATATGTAGATATGTACTTAATCCAGGGAACACAACTTCCAAAGAAGGAAATGGGTCATAATGGCGAAGTATAAGCCAATGGATAAATAAAACTGCACGCACGTATCCACCAATACGCGTACACACACAAACATGCACGCACGTACCACTAATACACACATATACACACAAATATGCACGTACGCACCCACCAATGCACACGTATATACAAAATCATGCACGCACCCACTAATACATACAGATGCCTACAAACACGCATGCACCCACCAATACACACATATACACACACAAACATACACGCAATCACCAATGCACACACATATACACATTCACGCACCCACGATGCACACATATACGCAAAAACATGCACCCACCAATGCACACAAAATGCACGCACGCACCCACCAATACACACAAAATGCACGCACGCACCAACCAATACACCCATAGATACACAAACATTCACGCACGAACATATACACACAAGTACATTCAGGCATAATCTCATTCACTCACACATGTATACTTATATTTAATATATTAAGTTTAAAAAATAAAAAATAAAAATATATTTAAAAAATGTTGCCTCAATTTGTCGACTGAATCCACTCGCACAGAAACTGAGTATAAGTATCTTTTTTGGTGGTGGTGTTTCTGTGCGAGTGGATTCAGTCGACAAATTGAGGCAACATTTTTTTAATATATTTTTTATTTTTTAAACTTAATATATTTAAGTATAAGTATATATGTGTGAGTGAATGAGATTATGCCTGAATGTACTTGTGTGTACATGTTCGTACGGAATGAATAATAGCTATTTTAAAATTGAACTATTTCGGAATGAAAAAAATGTTTTAAACATTAACTAATTCGGAATGACTGTTTTAAATTTGTACTAATTCGGAATGAATCGAAACTGTTTTTAAAATTGAACTATTTCAGAACGAATCATGACTGTTTTAAACATTAACTAATTCTAAAGGTGTCATGACAGTCGTAAACATTAACTTATTAAGAAAGTGCCATGTCAGCTTTAAACATTAACTCATTAGGAAGGTGCCACGACACTTTAAATATTAACTCATTCGGTATGTGTCATGACAGTTTTAAACATTAACTCATTTTGTGTCATGAATAAAATGTAGATTTATATGCTTTTGAGAAGTGTCATTAACTTATTAAATTTACAAGGTATTTGTAATGTGCTGTCATAATTGAAATATAGGCTAATATGTTTTTGGAAATTATTACTTTATGCATACGGAATATATCATAAATGAATTAGAGGTGTCCATAATTTGGAATGTAATTGCCTGCTGCATGCACGGTACTTGGAAGTGCATTTACCTTAGTAAATGTTCACTGTCTTGGAAAGAGTTATTACCATAATATTCATTTACAAGGTTGATGTATGTCATGTCAGTGAGTTAGAGTAAATTCATTTACTGTGGAAAGTGTCCTTGAGTCAGCGTAAATTTATTTGCTGGGGGAATTGTCAATGAGTGACTGTAAATTCATTTATTGGGGAAAGTGTCATTGAGTCGGAGTAAATTTATTTGCTGGGGGGAATTGTCAATGAGTGACTGTAAATTCATTTACTGGGGAAAGTGTCATAGAGTCAGCGTAAATTTATTTGCTGGGGGAATTGTCAATGAGTGACTGTAAATTCATTTACTGGGGAAAGTGTCATTGAGTCAGCGTAAATTTATTTGCTGGGGGAATTGTCAATGAGTGCCTGTAAATTCATTTACTGGGGAAGGTGTAATTATTGTGCTATATAAAAGCATGTACCTCAGAAAAAGACTTACCTAGTATACAGTTACGTATCGGAAAATAATTTATACGTTCATTTATTTCGGAAGTTTATTAGCATATTGGTATATGCTTTGAAGCTTTAAAAGTGTCATTTTATCTTACGATACGGAGACTCGCTATATAATATTTTAAAAGATTTCTAATTGTGTTAACAATTATCAAACATAATAGAATAGATAGATAGATAGATAGATAGATAGATAGATAGATAGATAGATAGATAGATAGATAGATAGATAGATAGATAGATAGACAGACAGACAGATAGATAGATAGTTATATATCTTAACATATATCTTACTACTGACATATTTCAGAAACATAAATAAATTGATATTTTTGGTTTATCGATGCTGATAACGTAATGACATTAAAACAGATTGCTCGCAATGCTGCTTGATCATTGTGTGTGTGTGTGTGTGTGTGTGCGTGCGTGTGTGTGCGTGTGTGTGTGTGTGTGTGTGTGTGTGTGTGGTCAAATATTAAAAAAAATCTCACACAGCTAACCTATACAATTAACGTCATTACTCACGTGATTTACCGGGCTCTCAGCATCACAGCACACCTGAAATATCCAGGTGAACTTTGATCATTCTAACAGTTGCAGCGAGAAGGGCACACGACGCTCTCTTCACGAACGTGTACAGGACTTGACATTTAATCTACAGCGTTTCGTTTATTGCCATCCGTGCGTGACTGTCTTTCGACTGTCTTGCAGGGAACAACAAGTTACAGAGCTCCTCCGGCATTACGTCATCGCGAAGAGGTGCCAGAATGTAAGTACGAACTTTGGTAATTTCAGCATCAATTAATTTATCAAACGATAGCGAGCGGATAACACCAGCAAAGTAGTGTCGATTTATAAAGCCACTGGTGGTCTTTACTATCTGATGAAACCTTCCTCCAAAGGTTACATTTCAGGCAGTTTGGATAGAGCTGTGTCTGAGTTGTCTTTCCTTGGAAGAGTGGCTACAGGTAAGTGTTTCATGTGTTGTAGAAAGAGTTATACGTATTGGGATAGACTTATTACAGATTCCCCGAAGTTAACAACGCTTCCAGATAAAAAAAAAAAAAAAAACACGTTGCTGCTTGTGTGAATTATGTATTTATCCAAGCGTTTTGTGTTTATGTGTACAACGGCAACGATCACATCCTTAACATCGACAACCACTTGAATACTTTGTTCATTTAACACTTGTAGAAAAGTTTCAGCTATGTGTTTTACTTTGTTTTTTAAATCTTCATTGTTATGATTTGAAAGTGTTATTGTTAATCAGTACTAGTTAGAAAACATTTTAGTGTTCATTCAATACGTGGTGTATACAAGTACAGAACTGTTCAAAGTATTTTTCTACCACTTACTAAATCCTCTTTCAAATTATTTCGTCTCGCTCGCGCGGTTAGGCGTGATCTCCTGAGATCTTGTGTCCTCCAGGTTTGAAATTTCACTTCACTTCATACGAACCACTTCAGCGAATATATTTTATTTTAAAATAAAAATTGTATGTTATCTTAACTTTACCAGAAATAAAGAAGAGAACAGATTACAAGAGTTGTTACACCCAGTAAGTAAAATATATAATCATCAAAATATACATTTACCAGTCATTTAACCTCACCTCTCCACCCCACCCACCCCTCCACCTCCCAACAAGAAAAAATCTTATGAGCGTATATACAGCTTGAAATAGCTCCCGTTACGTGAACGTCTGAAGGTAAATGTCGCAATAGGTTCTGACATGAAGTGGAATATTAAAACGCACACATTGTTAGAGCCAAGAATCATTACGTAAAAAGGGGGTGGGAGGTGCCTTCAGTGCACGAGTGTCTTGAAAGATGCGGTATAATAATATATGGCATCTTTTTTAGGAGAGTGAGGTATTATGTCTGAAAATATATAACACTGGACAAAATGTAGAAAGAATTGAAAGATAGGTAAAACATTGAGCATTGTTTTAAAAAAGACAACGACAACGACAAGACAAAGAACGTGATATTAAAAGACATATCAGCTTACCATCTTTGATATTGCACCGAGCGCCCCTTCTCTACTTTAAAATAACAATCAATCCAAAAACTAAAAAAACAAGGGAAAACTAGACACTAAATAATCTATGCAAACTGTAGTGCCCTGACACAACGAACTAGTTTCGACATTGTAGCAAAGTTGTATAGGAGAGTTCAGAAATAGCTCAAGTCCTTGACATTGTTTGTGGTGTCCATGCTTTCCTCCTTCCCTCCACTTTTCAACAGTGACGTCACAGGTGATCAGACGAGTCTTCGACTGAAGCCAAGAGAACGAAGTTTTGACACACCGCTCATTTGCCATAGATTAGTGCTTGAAGGTTGCAGGTGAGAAATCTGTCAGCGTCTGTCACTTCACTTCCTTGCGTTGGGAGAATAAGATACGTCACTTCATTAAAGGAAGTAAGCTTACGTCGTAAAGTATGCAGACTGAACTATTTTTTAGCATATCGCGGAAAATTATAACCCCATGCGGCCATTCCAGAGATTGGAGTCGTTTATATAGTTCTTGTCCTGATCGCTGATGATTTTGTGTGATTGCGTGCGTGCATGTCTGTGTGTTTGGGGGTGGGGGTAGGGGTGGAGATGGTTGCATGGATGGGTGAGTGCGGATTTTTAACATTTCTGGAATTGATTCTTTCCGAGCCTCGAGTAAACTGGTTCAGAACCGAATAATCCAGAATTCTCATAAAGAACTAGCGGTAGAGTAATGTAAACGTTTACTGTTAAATGTATAAAGTAGTGTATGGTGTTACGCGTGCTCTGTCTAATGTAAACATTTGCTGTTAAATGTATAAAGTAGTGTATGGTGTTACGCGTGCTCTGTCATTTTGATAACGACGTGGGTTTTGTTTTCGTGCTTACTCATGCGCTGATTTCTTTTCCTCGTGTTTAATCTATGCGCTGTGAAACTGATAATCCAGTGAAGTAATTTGACTTATTTTCAAGAGGTCAATAAGTGACCCATAATTTAAAACACTCTCACGCGTCAAATATTGAAACATAAAGCACTATTCTTAAACTACTGTCTTTGTGCCAGCACTATGAAAAAACTGCACTAGGCCGACACTCAAGAAACTGGACGGGGTTAAACTAGCTTTAACAATGCGCATGTCGAAGTATATTTGAGTATCAAAGTTGCCCACGGTTGACACACATTTGGGTCTAGAATACATCAAGGGCGAAAGTTCCAATATAACGCGCTAACACAAAAGAGGGAAGTTCTAAATAAAACTAACAGAACTACTTTTCAAATGCACCCTAAACGATAAAACATATACTAAAACAGAACAAGACCCTATCGCGAACAAGAGTTATGAGACAGATATATCAAATAACAATCCTAAATTAAAACGCAATGAGTATCCTGAAATCTACAACAGGAAAATTCCGATGAACCCGAAAGACAACAGAAAGCATGAATCATGAAATATAACATCGGACATGATTTCTAAATCTAATGTTCTAAAGTTCTTACTTCAAGACGGAGACATTAAAGATTACATGTAATATATCTGCGTGTTTGTGAGATCTATAATGTTCTAAGATAGAGAGATGTGCCGTCATAGCTAGTTACGTGCTTAATACGTCACGACTACCCTTACTTGAGACTTTACTGAGACCTTCGTTTTATGTCACACATTTTTATGCATTAGTCTTTACTGAGACCTTCGGCCTATGACACATATTTGTGCATTAGTCTTTACTGAGACCTTCGGCCTATGACACATATTTGTGCATTAGTCTTTACTGAGACCTTCGGCCTATGACTCATATTTGTGCATTAGTCTTTAATGAGACCTCCGGCCTTGTCACACATTCTTGTGTATCGACTTCCCTAAGAGGTCTTTGTTCATATGTCATCTGCACTCGTACATTAGTCTTTACTAAGAGGTACTGGCCTTACATCATACAAACTGTACATTAGTCTTTACTAAGAGGTACTGGCCTTACATCATACAAACTGTACATTAGTCTTTACTAAGAGGTACTGGCCTTACATCACAAATACTCGTGCTTTAGGTTTTGTCACAAAAATTTGGCTTCGGCCTCGTCACTACTATTTTTTAAAATTTATTTTTGCCGTGCTTTGTTTTTGTTTTTGTTTTAACCTGTTTTGATAAGTGGGAGGCAACCATGTCATTTACACATTAGTGTCATATCCATCATGATTACAGCCGAATTCTTTCTGAAATCTTGCTTTGAGAATATAACTTATACGTTTCCTATGCATTCCTTTGTGTGGTAATTTGAAAGTTAAGCTGTAGCTTTTATTACTGGTGACGTGGTGTGTGGGTCATTTTCATAAGTTTGTCTACTTATGGTGTGGAGCGCCCAAACTACGTGGCAACATACAGTCTCTCCCACACTTAAAATACAGTCAATCATCAGAGTTACTGAGCAAGGTAGAAACAAAAGGAAAGAGACGATAATGGCTAATTAAACGAGCCCCAAAAGAGTTATGTCCTCTTACACTGACATTTATGCAAAACTTCATGCAAAACTTCAAATTAACTAGGAGTAGTACAGAAAAGTAAGTTTTAAGATATAAATTTATTGTATAGTACTAGATAATAATTGGGAAGAACTAAAGAAAAGATTGTTTTATGAACGATATTATTTAGTCATTAGGGTAAAGGTATCTGCTGTGTGATAGTCTTTAGCAGTTGGCTTAAGCCTAACTTATCTGAAAGTTGATGACCACAATGTGCCCCTTATTGAAAGATGGTGCTACAATTATGCTCCTACATGTCTGCTGGCTCTCAGCTGGCCCATCCTGTCAGATTGTGATAAATGATGGCAGTTAGGTCACTTAAATCCTTCCGGTCATCCTGGTATGCACTTGTCACAGTTACACAGTTAGTGACCCTTGTTCAGTATAAACTATAAAGCTTAATAATCCACACAAAGTTTAATTTACTCACCTCGTTGTAGGCGTTGTCTGTACTTTTTCCTTCTGTAGTAGTAGTAGATGTTTGAAACTTTTTTCTTCCTTACTAATATTTGAAGTTTGTGGAAAAGCCTGTTTTGTTTTGTTTTGTTTTGTTTTGTTTTCCTGGTTAAAAGTCTGGGTCGAGTTTACTTTTATTGTTGGTGGTATATTCCACACGAGGGTTGCTTAGTGGTTCTTGATGATGTGATGTGGTTTGGGAGAAGCTCGTGTAGAGTATGGCATGGTCCGTAGCTAGAATAATGTGTTTGCTAAGTTGGTCTTCTCCTTCCCCATTTTTGAAGAGGACCCAAATTAAGACTGAGAAAGTTTTGTGAAGTTGTTTGTTACCTGACTTAATTATGAAGTTAAGAGGTGCTGTTTCACCTTCTTTTTTGGTCTCGCTCTCTTTACTACTTAGTGTGTAGTCTTTGATGTTTTCTCTTCCTCTTTCTCCCGCCCTGACAACTTAGTGTGTAGTCTTTGATGTTTTCTCTTCCTCTTTCTCCCGCCCTGACAACTTAGTATGTAGTATTTGATGTTCTCTCTTCCTCTTTCTCCTGCCCTGACAACTTAGTGTGTAGACTTTGATGTTTTCTCTTCCTCTTTCTCCCGCCCTGACAACTTAGTATATAGTCTTTTATGTTCTCTCTTCCTCTTTCTCCCGCCCTGACAACTTAGTGTGTAGTTTTTATGTTTTCTCTTCCTTTTTCTCCCGCTCTGACAAGGGCTTGGGAGTGGGAGTGACACTGGCCTACTACTGCTTGACTATTCCTCCTGTCCATCTGTAAGCCATCCTGATTTTTCCGCCCTGAACAGGGCTTGGGAGGGGGGTGGCGTTGGCTGCACTGGTTGCTGCTCGTGTGTTCTTTCTTTCCATTTAACCGGACAGGCCGTCGATATTAATAGAAAGAAGAATGAAGCAGAAAGACGCACGTCCGTCCGCCTTGACGGCAGCAAGTCAACGTGAACACGTCCTTTGAGAACTAATCGAGCCCCACACCACGTCCACATACAATTACTGTGAGACATTCTGTACCAAGAAAAGCTTTGTGAGTTGGATTGAAACATCTCTCCCATTCTCCTTCCACTCATTCGCGCGTATCGGTTTTACCCATCACCCCTCTCTTCTTACCCATTACCCCTCTCTTCTTACCCATCACCCCTCTCTTCTTACCCATCACCCCTCTCTTCTTACCCATTACCCTTCTCTTCTTACCCATTACCCCTCTCTTCTTACCCATCACCCCTCTCTTCTTACCCATCATCCCTCTCTTTTTACCTATTACCCCTCTCTTCTTGCCCATAAATTATGCGAAAATATCAGCGAAAAGTGCTCACAGACTCAAGCAGTCAGCTTCTTAGTATGGACAAACAAAACACATTATTTTCTTTGTTAAGAATGTTCGCCTTCTATATAGCGTTCTTCGTTATTTTGTAAAATCATTTCGTTTCAGCGAGATGGAAGTGGTAGCTTGATTGTTTTTGGTTATTTTCACTTTAGGAGACTTGTGCAGATATTGACATATTTTTGTTTTGTTTATCTTTCACTTTGTGTTTTATTTAGAGTAGTGTCTGTCAAGTCAAACGCAAAAATACTGTGAACTCGGTCCCCCAAAGACTTACTGCTGCTTTGTTTCTTTGAAACAACACAGCCTGCGGTGGAGCAGGTACTTTGTAATGTTTGAGTCACTCGATGACACGGATGAGCAGGTACTTTGTAATGTCTGTGTCACTCGATGAAATGGCTGAGCAGATACTTTGTAATGTCTGTGTTAGTTCGATGACATTGCTGAGCAGGTACTTTGTAATATCTATTTCACCCCACGATATGATATGGGTGGGAGGTTATATTCACTATTTGTTTCACAGCAAAACATGCATGAGTGGCAGCCTATATTGTTTCACCCAATTATATATTGATGCATGTATTTGTATTTTTAACACACACCCCCCAATTTACATTCACTATCGGGTCAACCCTGTTATATGGTTGAGTGGCCATTTTACTTTGCGTAATAGAGCAGATAATTACATTATCTGTTTCAAACCATTGAATTGCTTGGTTTAGCGGGCATTTTAATTACAACTCTTCTCCTTATCACGTGGTCGAGTGGATATTTTATTTACAGGAATGGTTTCATCCCATAACATTGTTAAATGGGTACATTATTTATACGGGTACTTTATTTACACAACCTGTTTCACCACATAATCTCGATAGACAGGTATTCTATTTAAACAATCTCTTTCACCCCACATGGATTGGGCAAGGGTTTTATATATGTGGGAAATAACTGAGGACCGAAACGTTATCTCTAAACATTTTGTCAGTAAAGGAGAAAACTAATAAGACCAGATCGCAGACGACAATTTGAAGAGGAAAATAGACTTGTTCGTTTATTGTGCTGACATAAGAAAAGGACATAAACAAGAGCCTGGACATAAACAAGAGCCTGCATTCGCTCAAGAAATACACACCGTAATACACGAAGCAATAACATGCCAACGGCCAATTGAACCAGGTCAAGACTGTGTTTCCGTCTTGGCTACAGCATCGAGACTTTCGTTGGACAGATCCAGTTAATGAGACATTTTACCTCTGACGCCAGACTCTGGTCGATGGCTGGCTTTTATTTCAACTATATTTAATGGTATATTAGCCTAGCGCTCGATAGTGCACGGATGGTTTAAGTTTGAATCTTTGAACAAGTTAAGAAAGCTTAAAGGTGCTACTAGTTTCTTATTTCTAATGGTATATTAGGCGTAATGTTGTTGGTCCAGCTTGCTCGATAATGCAACGATGTTGAATCTTTGAACATGTTAAGAAAGCTTAAAGGTGCTACTAGTTTCTTATTTCTAAACATTTCTTGTAACCGGCAAAAGGAAATTTAGCTTGTGGAGGAAACACCATTCAAAGGGCTATATCTAATAGCCCCTAACCAATTACTATGTGCGTGCATTATGGCTTCAAAATAATTACCATGATTTACTATATATAAAACACATAATTATCTAACAAGGTACAGGTATACACAATACGTAACTGTGTGTGTGAGTATTTACAAACTCTAATTACCTAGCTGTCTGTCACAGTCCACGTATATAAATCTCTAATTACCTAGCTGTCTGTCACAGTCCACGTATATAAATCTCTAATTACCTAGCTGTCTGTCACAGTCCACGTATATAAATCTCTAATTACCTAGCTGTCTGTCACGAGCATGTATACAAATATCTAATTACCTAGATGTCTGGTACGTTGCTTGCAGATAAATATCTAATTAATTGATGAATGTTGACGTGTAGATTATATAAAACCTCTAATTATGTACCTGAGTGTTGTGTTTACGTACACGCGGATCTTGCGGTCCGAAAAAAGACAAGTATTGTCAATTGAAGCGTATCCGAACGGAAGTCATAATTAGTCATGGTTTGAAATATGTCTTAAGTTGAGAGCATACCAGTGAACACTCAAAGGGTTTAGTTTTATCATTAGTTAGAAGCTTGTAAGTCTGTTAATTCATCTCAGCTCTAGATGTGTTTCCTTAATTGGAGAGAGAGAGAGAGAGAGAGAGAGAGAGAGAGAGAGAGAGAGAGAGAGAGAGAGAAAGAGAACTGTCAACAAAAAAAGTATCTCTACATGACTAATAAAAATTAATAAAATGCGTAATATTTGTTGATTCTGGCAGCTGTAAGAAATTATAAGTAAGGTGAAGGATACAGATTTGTCTTTATTTAATTATAACTTAACACTTATCATTTACGACAATATTTAATTATAACTTAACACTTATCATTTACGACAATATTTAATTATAACTTAACACTTATCATTTACGACAATATTTAATTATAACTTAACACTTATCATTTACGACAATATTTAATTATAACTTAACACTTATCATTTACGACAACATCAAAAACGCATTCCTTACACTTTGGACGGAAACAAATTCATTTTGACAACTCGATTTGACAGCTGAGTATCAATGAGAGTAAAACTGCGAGTTATGGTTGAAACAGCAATTAGAGCCTAGTCGATAGTTTTTCAAGCCGTTTGGGTCAAATGTTGAGGGATGTTTTCCTTTCTAAAGAGGCCTTACACTCGGTATTTTAAAGAGTGATGGGAAAATACACTTTAGAGGGAGATGTATTTAGAGATAAGAGGTCGGGTATCTTGTAAAGTTAATCTCTAACAATGTTCACCTTGTCAGGACTGTTCTTACAAAATCAACAGATACTGGCTGAAATATTGTGAAAAGTAGGTACCGAAAGCTTTCTTTCATCACTTTAAGGAGATCAAAGGTCATGTATCAGGTTCGTGTCAAGTTGACCTCTGAAATGTTCACTTTGTCACGGAAAAAGAAGTACGTAATTGATCTGGAGGACAGTGGAGATTGTGGTAGGAAGTGGAGAAAATTTATTTCGCCCTTATTTTATCTTACAAAGAACAAACGTTTACATCTGGTGCATTTACTGATTTAATAAAGTAAAATGTAGATTTTGCTAAAAGCACAATTGTAACATTCTTTGTTGCTGCTCGAAAAGTTTGCCTGTAGTTGTTCATACCTGATGACTCCTGTCCAGCTGTTTAATGCTTATTTAATATTGCTTCTATTTCACCACCACCATTATTATTATTATTATTGTTATATTATTTCCCTGTTATTTATTAAATATTATCTTTTGCAATTCACTGTTTAGTTATTTGATATAAATGTAATTTGTTATATGTGGCGAATTCCTAAAATAATTTTACTGCTCTGCTGGTATTCTGTAACACCATCAATGTAGTGTAAGGCCTTAAGAAGATTTCAGCTTTTACCATGACCTCCCCGATGACATACAGGAGTCAAAACCTGTTAGCATTTCTTCACATTTTGAACCTACAAGAGTTATCATGCATGTTGATTAGATATATTAATACTCAACAGGTCCATTTTAACCTACAAGCTTTGTCAGCATGCTAACATGGATATATTAATACCCTACAGTTCAATATAACTGGAATTTCGTTGCATAAGTCGTTGTTCTAAAGAAAATCTTCAACGTTTGTAATAATAAGTTAATAATAATTAAAATAATTACAGTAGGATGTACAAGTTCTAAAGAAGATCTATTGCAAATAACATTTTAGACACAGAACCACAATTCGCGAAGGAACTAGCGATGGCACTGGAATTGATTTTTCAGCACACGATGAGACACGTTTTGAAAGTATTTTTGTGCTGCGAATGAAGCAGATGTATTTTTAATGTTTATTTATCCCGCTTTGTTATGTGTAACCTATGTCATTTGTCAGTTCACGCAAACGAGAAAAACAAAACCACTTTTCTTTTAAAATACAGATAATTATTGATCGGAATGACCTACCGTATTTTAGTTGTTGGTCGACAATAAGTGCATTCATCATCAGCTACAATAAGGATCTGGATCATAAGTAACCCATTTAGGTATCAGCTGAGAATCAATGTTTATGAATATATATATAACGATTATGAATAGACGAAAAGAGGACAAATACACTTTAAAATAATAACAAGAAATTTAATAAAGAAAAGTTAACAAGATAAAAAGTGTAGATACAAAGTCATCAATGGCAATTTTGCCACACTGGAGTCACTTCTGGATGGGCACTTATCTTATTCTCTGGAATGACGTCACAGTCTTGTAGACTTAGATCTGCCACAGTCAATAGATGGAATCCACTCAAGCCAGGGACAAAGTCACATTAAAACAGAGACAGTTTATACCAGTCACCAAGGCAGTCAGCTACAAACAATCAGCCATAAAGCTCAGCAGACAAAACAAAATCCCTATTTCAGCCAGGGTTTTGCTCTGCATATACGACCCTGACAGTATGTCAGGAAGGACTCTCCTCTGGTTGCCACCTGAAGATGATTTCAGGAACGAGTAATGATACAATTTCGGTATGGGGCTTTTATCACCCTTGGGATCACACCTGCGTCTATTCGATCTGACCAGTTACTTAGCGCTAATACTGATTATGCCTTACTAACGACTTCTAACACACACGCTGACCTTGCTAACAACCCTTCCCATTGTATAGCAAAACACACACTCGTGCTGCAAAAATAATCTACTGCTAGCTTATTGGCCATTGATCCCGCAACTTAAACAACAACACTCGATCACCTATCTGCCGCAAACATCAAACACCAAACACCGATCAGAAAATCTACCACCAAGCAGACATTTGTTCAGGACCTCACTTCTAAGTCAACATGACGCAATCCGCACACGTCATTCAATTACAATAACGTTCAATTTAAATGCAACAATGAAAATTTATATAAAATATATGGGAAAATTTCCCATCATACAACACCAGTAATGGTGATGCTTGTTTGCTGTTTCAAGCACATTTACAGAGCCATAAAATAACTCTAACTGACTGAACCAAACATTCATTTTCGGAAGTATCTGCAGAAATGCTGTCGTTCTGGAGACATCTTTTGCTCCATTTACAACCCACCCCACCACCCCTGCACCCCTGCAGAACATTTCTTGTTTTAAGAAAGGGGCGTGTTCCATCAGCCTAAGTTTCACTCACCTGCTAGTCAAATGCTGTGACGATTTGTTGTCATAGATGTACAAAGATGAGTCTTTTCCTGGTCAGATATCAATAAAGAGAGAGTGACAAACACATAGACATTGAGGTGGTTAGCTATATAGACATTGACAGATACGTAGAGATTACTCTTATTTTACTACTTATCATACTGTAAGGAATTATTACTACTATAGAGAGAGAAAGAAAGAAAGAAAGAAAGAAAGAAAGAAAGAAAGAAAGAAAGAAAGAAAGAAAGAAAGAAAGAAAGAAAGAAAGAAAGAAAGAAAGAAAGAAAGAAAGAAAGAAAGAAAGACAGAAAGAAAGAAAGGAAGATTGGTTAGGAATAAATATCATGAATAGCACGATCAATCTAACTATTTACTGAAAGTTATGTCGAGTGAATGAAAGGGCAAAGGCAATGCACAATATATTTTTTTTCAATCCATATATGCACAAACAATACTTGAAAATGAAAAACTATGAGTTTGTGCTAAATTACTTATTAAATGGCTGCACTTGGGCAGATCTCACCTGCAAAGAAACTGACTCTGACGTGGAAGCCCCGTACATATTTAATGACCGCAATCATTGTGCAAAACACTCAGTAGTCTCTTTCTTAACCACACACACACACTCACACACACACACGCTCACACATGCATACGCGCGCGCGCCTTGATGTTTTCAGTTGTTTTTTGACGACAACTGACAAGACTGCGGTCTTATGTTTTCAGCTCAGTCACCTGGAATGCTGCGAAGGTAAGTAGAAATTCTTGTCAATCAATAACTATTGCACAAGATATTATGCATGCATGTATCACATGGAAACAGAAATACGAAAAGGAATTATCCCATGGAATCCATCAACTGGCAATGCTGTTATCAAAATACCGATGTGTTGTCAAGTGTCAGAAGTACTGATGTACTCTTTCGAATGGTCACACCTGATCAAAATGACGCTTAGATGGTGTAAAATGCCAGCAATCTGGCACACACTATGAGTATTCAAGGGGACGTTAACATTGTCTGATGGTGACGATTGCATCTGGACAAGTATATCAAAGGTCTGAAATATTCAGATAGAAAGTTTAAACAAACACTGTTAGGTGCCAGCTCAGATTTCCAATATCAGCAGTTCGTCTGAAGAAAGAAAGAATATTCATTCCAGTTTCTACATCCGTTTTTAGGGCATTAAATGACATACAGTTTACATACAAATGTAATTAGCGGAACCGTTGGAACAGCTATGCCCCAGTGCACTCACCATTCTAACTTGATTTAACTGTAAAACGACTGGCTCACTGGAGCATTGTCACTGGAACACGGTGTTGGAGTGTGTGAGAATCTACTACTGCACGTACACCACAACCCACGACTTCTTCTTTCCAAACGCAGTTGTCTAGAGACTGCAAACTTGCACGTCAGTCAAGATCTTGTCTTGTCTGTAGCTGTCCGATTTGATGTCTACGTGGCAACAGTACCGATGCAGGTGGTGGTACGACGAGTGTCGCAATTTACCACAAATGTGTCTGTGCTATAATAAAAACAGGACACTGTGGTAGATAAGCTAAAGTAATGTAAGTCGCAGACACGTTTCGATATATGTATTGTTAGGCACATACTAGTCATAGACACGCAGAGGTAACAGAGAGGAGATTAACAGATAATGTTGTAGACAAGCTCAGGTAATGTCAAAAACAAGTCTGGTAATGGCAAAGACTGGCACAGTAATATAAAAGATAGGTTCATGTAATGTCAAAGAGAGGTATAGGTGATGTCAATGGTAAGCACAGGCTATGTCAAAGATAAGCATAGGTAATATCAAAGACAGGCACAGATAATGTCAAAGACAGGCTAGATAAGGTCAAAGACAGGCGCAGGTAATGTCAAAACAGTCACGGATAATGTCAAAGACAGGCACGGATAATCTCACAAACAGGCATAAGTAATGTCAAAGACAGGCGCGAATAATGTCAAAAACAGACAAAGATAATGTCAAAGGCAGGCGCGGATAATATCTAAGATTAGTGCGTGTAATGTCAAAGACAGGCAAGGTTAAGGTCAAAGACAAGCAAGGTTAATGTCAAAGACAAGCAAGGTTAATGTCAAAGACAAGCTTTGATAATACATATACGAAAGCAGTCATGCAGGGAGGCGTGGTCCCAGTTTGGGAGTTTCAAAACATTAGTATTTGCTAGACCTACATTTTAAGAGAAACCGTAAACGCTGGGTAACCCCCCCCCCATCTCTTAATAAGATGAAAACAACAACGGTCAATTCTAATGTGATTCCCAATTTCTAGAATTGGAAACCATACTTAAGAGCTTCTTCAAATGCACCATGTTGGCAATCATTCATTTGCTGAACACTTTAAAAAATTCTCTTATGATGCCTAGTTGTAATTCTGTTTAATTACAATTATATCGGTTAATTTTATCGAACCAACAATATTGAAATATTAAATAGAACTTGTTTCATTGTGGCCGCCATTTTCTATATTGTAAATGTTGAATTCTCTTGAAGGTTTACAGTAATCTGTATGCATGTAACCTTGCGCATATATGTCACATTTAATGCCTATAACAGTCAGTAAGCAGTAAATCAAATATTTACCGAAATAGAGATAGACAACTATTCTGGATGTCAGCGCCATCTTCAAAACAATTTTTCACTCTAGTTCTAATAACGGTCTGCTGCACAGTCAGATTCAGACTCGCACGTCTTCTTGTTTGCAGTGTCTGAGTGAACCTTCACGTGCTGTCAGCCATCTTGACAGTGTAACCATCATTACCCTGTGTTGACATTCAAGGGATTTGTCACGATTATTATTCTAGCTTTAAATAACTAATAAAAACAAAACAAAACAACAACACATCCAATAACAACAAACAACCCAACAACAACAAACAGCCACCAAACAATAACAAACAACAAGCAAACAACGACCAAATAACAACAAACAATCCAACAACAAAGAGCCACCAAACAATAACAAACCACAACCAAACAACAACAACAAACAAATAACAACAAAAAGCCACTAAACAATAAGAAACAACAACCAAACAACAGCGAACAACAACACACAATCATGTATATTTGCTTCATCAGACAGCAAACTCGATGAAAAATCAGTTAACCTATACTCTTCAGTTAGCGACGTAAATAACTACGGTTACAGATTCGGCTTTGTGAAGGGGTTTTAGTTAGACTCGCGAATTTCCATTACTGTTCAGTGTTAATGCAATGGATTCGTCTTGCCCTCTACCAGCGTGCACTGCGCACGGGAAGAGAGATAACTCTGTCATGTTATGAATTCACATGAATAAATGTAAATAAATTAAAGCAAAATAATGCGCAAAATAGCGATTAATGTATCGATTAATGGTGATAGTGCTCTTGCTGTAAAGAATTCTAGAATAACTGATGTGAAAAAATATTGTATACATTATTAGATCATTATCATCATCGTCAACAACAATAAAAAAGAAAGCAACAACAAATAATTTGTGAATATTTTAATATTAGAATTTATAAATGATCGTAAAGTAAATTTGATTTATAAAGATGGTATTTTTTTTCTTCTCTGAAATTTAAACATTTGAAAAACTACCCAATTACTCTGCAAGAAGATAATTAAGGTCGATTTAAAGTCTTCTTGTCACTGTGTTAGAATGCGCTGATTTTAAAATAATGTTATTTGTATTGTAAATTTAGAAGAGATAGAGAGGTATCCGAAAAGAGAAAGACAGGTTTAAGTTCAGGAGGTCCCTAGTTCAAAATAAGCCAAAAGCTCACTAGACTATATTTTTCTAGAGATGTTACTTCGAGAATTATCTATACGGGGAAAGTCAGAATTTACTAGAGATGCAGATTTAATACTTCCATCTCCAAAGCCAGACATCAACCAGAGGCAGATTTAATACCCCCAAGTTTAAGCCAGACATAACAGAGGCAGATTTATGACCTCCAAATGAAAAGCACGTCTTTTTTTTTAAACAGAGACATTCAAGTCGAATGTAGATTTTAAAAGGCAGACATCTTTAGGCTGATTTTAAGATATAAAAATATCCAACCTGATTTGAACAGAGACATGTATTTATGACCTCCAGACTCTAGCCCATATCTAGTTATACTTGATGCTTTAGTATTAGCCCATGATAAGCCAGATTCGAAGACAGAAGCAAAGTTAAGGCCTCTAGATCTACAGAAGCACATTTAGGGCCAAAAACCGGATTTTAACAGAGGCTGATTTACAGATTTAAAGAGAGACTTTCAAAGAGGGGCTGTTCTGAGGCCGCTACATCAAAAGACCGTCAAAGTTTTACTGAGGTGCATATAAAGACCTCTACATCAGAAGACCATTAGTTTTACTGAGATGCAAAGAAAGACCATTAAAGTTTTACTGAGGTGCATATAAAGACCTCCACATCAAAAGACCATTAGTTTTACTGAGATGCAAAGAAAGACCATTAAAGTTTTACTGAGATGTATATAAAGACTTCTACATCAAAAGACCATTAAAGTTTTACTGAGATGTATATAAAGACCTCCACATCAAAAGCCACACTATAGCAGGGGCATATTTGAAATCTCCGAATCAATGTTAGACTTTTACAGAGAGGCAGATTTCAGACGTCCAAATCAAAGAGCCTGAGTTTAACTTAGCTGCATGTTTTTAAGGCCTCTGTGCCAAAACGGAAGCATATAACAGTGTCACAAGTCTGATAAAAATGTCCGACCTGATGACCCACTTGCCTTGTTTACTTCAAATTCGAATATTTGAAACCCTTGGCCCTTTGTTCAAAGCTTCCTTTTCTAGGTGCTTCTAGAACAGGTCAAGATGTTATGTAACTTTAGGACCATTGTCCAGTTCTCGAACCAACCACATGCTTTGCGAACAGTCACGTGATACGCAATATACCTTTCTATATATGTACCCACACGCTTCCGCTCCCTCACTTCGAGCACATTTTAGCTAATTCCATCAGCTTACTCGGGTCGTGAGAGGCAGCCGGCGCCATAGAGAATCAAGGTACCCTTCGACTTCTCTCAAAGGTATCATTTTATTTAATAGTATTTGCCTATGTATTGTTTAAGTATGTATTTGTGCTATGTATTATATGATTTCCATATACACTTGAGCATGGTTCAGAGAAATAGCTGAAAACCTATAAGTTACGGAGTATAAATTTATTGTAACCATTTTTCCATTTCTGTACTTTAATTTATATTGTTTAATTCACTAAGAGCCAGAATGCTGCGCTCGATATGAATTCTTCATGTAATTCAATTATTGCGTGTAATTTTAATTGTAAATTGTGAAGCGCTCTGTCGGTTTGAATTACCTCTTTGTATGAACATTAATTTAATGTTGTATCTATTTTATTGCTTCATACGTCATGACTGTTAAATGGAACACATGTGAGACGATTATATTTTTCTAAAATCTAACTGTAAGCGACGCGAGGTCGAAACTCTTTGTTCAGCGCATTTAATTGAGCCATGCCTAAGTAGGACCTATTAGGTTGAGAATTATATCCAAACACGTTGCATCCACAGGTCGGCTCATGGTTCATGTTCACCCATGCCTCACTTGCATTAGCTTATTGGTGTAAGCGTGTCGAAATCCACTCTGAGGGCCATGCTGCAAAAATTCCAGTTCCTAGCCACTAACAAAGGGACATCATTCCTTATGCACCACGTGTGTCGTTAAAGGGGGACTGAGGGAACGAACCGGCATGACTGAGTGTTGAGACCAAGGATACAAGAATAGAGCTAAGTGCAAAAATCAAGTGTACAGATCTCAAAGGAACACTTTTCTGGCAATTTAGATTGACAAAAATCAGGCATAGGCGCGTAAAGACAGAGTGAAGACTATTCGCGTTGCATTCGATTTATTGTTAATTTGTTAAACTTTATTAAATCTTATTTTCTTTGTTAATACCTCTTAGTAGTTGATTTCTATGCACAATAGACCAATTAGATTAATTCTTAGATTTGAATGGGGGCGGATGAGCAGAAAGATTGATAACGAGTGCATATTAATTTAGAGGGATTTAACTGTTTTCAAATCTAGCTAAAAGTTCGCAGTTTACTAGTTTGTAAATTTGTCGTCTGAACTACAGGACACACTTTTAATTAGTCAAATAGTAAATTGAGCAACCAGTCTGCATAGGATATGAGAGGAAGAGTTAATTATATTTAAAGTCTTTTAATTATTCTAAGCAGGGTCTTTAAATAAATACTGGAAACGTAACAAGTGTGGGTCGTCGCGGGATTGATATGTATTAAATTGTAAATTGTAACATTTTTATACATAGGGCGCATCATAACCTAGAAACGAACGAACGAACAGAATTGCCAATTGTTCTTTTGATTTTTGTATCACTGATTTTCTTTGCTTTTGTTGTGACATGTGCATGTATTCTTTTGCAGAGTAGCGTGCATGTTAGTTAATGTTGATATATTTAAGCGTAGTTAAATATGTCATGTTAGCTATTGAATGATTTATTTAGTATTGTGTTACTGAGTACTTCATTGTGAGGAGTCGAAGGTTATACCGCCAGCTAGGAGAGTTATCGGTAGTAACAGACTTCGGACTATTATATTTAGGGTGCTAGATATAATGTGTAGTGTTGTATGGTAGGAGCCGTGACATTACGAAAGTCTTGGAACAGCGGACACTGTGACAAGCAGGTGAAACGTGTAAAGAGTTAACGCGTAATTTATTTCGGAAGGTGTTCTGAGTAAATTAAATAATTTTTGTAAGGTTGTAGCCTAAAAGTTATTTTCGGGATAAGCGGAGTTATCGCCGACGGTTAAAACACACAATTCACGAGATACATTCTTATTGTAGCCAGAGCGCTAAGACAGTAAAATGGATCTAGAGCAGATTGAAAACCTGAAAAAGAAGGGTTCCTTAATAGGATACCAGGGTGACGAACTGACTAGCTACATTAAAACTGAGCTAGAGAAAGCGGAAAAAGCGGACAAAGAAAGGCAAGAGATAGAAAGGGAAGAACGGTTAGCTGCCCGCGAAGCAAAAAAATTAGAGGCTGAAAGACTAGCCGACATCGAAACAAAACGTATCGCAGCGGACACAGAAGCCAAACGCATCGCCGCAGACGCGGAAATAAAACGGTTAGAATGGGAGGTAAAGAAACTAGAAGTTACCAATCCAAACCGTGACCGCAGAAGCAGTGGTGATTCGCGTTCTAGCGATGGAAATAATCACAGTAGAATTGAAAATATCATTCCAAAGATAAATATGGTCCCATTTGATGAGAACAAAGATCAAATAGACGCGTATTTAAAAACGTTTGAAAAGTTAGCCAGAGCAACAAACATTCCAGCGGAACATTGGGCGATAAATTTATCGGGATTATTGCAGGGCAGTGCGAAAAACGAGTTCAATAAGCTTAGCGATTCTGAGTCAGATAATTACGACACAGTCAAGGCCGCATTATTGAAACGTTACAAACTCACAGCCGACACATACCGACGTAAGTTTAAACAGGCCACGAAAGCCAGTTCAGAGACGCACGCACAGTACATACGACGCGTAGCTGACTTGTTCCAAAGATGGATAGATCTAGCCGAAACTCCACAGACGTATGCAGGTCTTAGGGATGAAATGGTAAAAGACCACATTCTCGGGTCATACAAATCAGATCTACTGATTCACTTAGCAATAAGGGAAAAATCTACGCTAGAGGAGATAGGCAACGCCGCCGATCGCTTTGATGACGCACATTCTCAATTCTCGAACGCACACGCGAACAACAAGTCTCGACCGAATGAACCGCAGACTCGAAAGGATAAGAAAAATGACGGGAAGGCACCTAGTGAGCGTGATGATAAAACATCTAAACCCGACACTAAAAACAAGTCCGACAAACAGAAAGATAAAAAGAATCTTGCATGTTACACTTGTGGTGATAGTGGCCATTTTTCACGAACATGTCCTGAAAAGAAAACAGCTAAGGTTTACGCAGTAGAAAGTCATACACCTAAAACAGAAAAGTCGAATCGAACACCAGTACAGGCAAACGGTCACGATACAATCGCTTTGCTTGATACAGGGTGTGAGCTAGACGCTATAGTAAATGCATCATTAGTTAACCGTACCGACTACACAGGGGAGACAATCTCTGTCACCTTTGCAAACGGCGAACAAGACATTTTACCAGTAGCTGAAGTCTCGATTGTTTCAGACTTTGTAGAAGGAACAGTCAAAGCGGCAGTTATGGAAAACTCACCGCATGACGTGATCCTTGGTTGCAAGTATGTTTTGCCGTGCAAAAAACAAACTTCAACTGAACCACCACTGGTTAACGCTGTAACCAGAGCAGCGAGTAGTAAAGACAAATCTGTAACTGCACCGATGTCTGCCGCACCAGCCGTAGATAAAGCAACAGTTAGCGAGATTAAAATATTACAAGCTGAGGACGAAACACTAGACAAGTTACGCAGACAAGCTGTACTTGTTAGTGACGTCAACACTGACGATTCGAATAAGAAAGCGTGCATTATTCTGAAAAAGGGTTTATTGTACCGCTATTCGAAAGTGGGAGACGAATTTCGGAAACAATTAGTCGTTCCACAAACCAAACGAAATGACGTATTACGATTAGGTCATGAGAGTCTTTTTGGTGCACACATGGGTGTACAAAAAACAACTAGTCGTATTACAAGTGAGTTTTATTGGCCGGACATCACTGCCGATATCCGTAGATTCGTGTTAAGTTGCGACACATGCCAGAGAACACAGTCTAAAAATTCAATCAGACCCGCACCGTTAGGAGAGCCTGAACTGATCAGTGAACCCTACAAGCGCGTAGCATTGGATTTGATTGGGTCTATAATACCCACATCAACGAGAGGTAATCGATACGTGCTGACCACTATTGATTACGCAACAAGATTCGCCGACGCAGTACCATTGAGAAATATTGATACTGAAACTGTCGCCGAAGCCCTTTTCGGTCTTTGGAGTCGTGTTGGAATTCCTACTGAAATTTTGACGGATCAGGGGAGTCAATTCATAGGCAACGTAATGAAGGAAGTAAATCGTTTACTTTCCATCAAACATCTTACTTGCACACCATACCACCCCCAGGCAAATGGTCTGATTGAAAAATACAATGGGACATTAAAAACAGCACTTAAAAAGCTCGCCACAGATAAACCGAAAGACTGGGACAGATACATCCCTGCCCTACTATTTGCATATAGGGAGGTGCCACAATCTTCCACCGGGTTCTCACCATTTGAGCTACTTTACGGACGTACTGTACGCGGACCGATGATGATTTTGAAGGCACTTTGGACTGATGAAAAGACAGATGACGAAGTTAAGACAACTTATACATACGTCACTGACTTAAGAAACCGTCTTGAAACTATAGGCAAGATAGCACGGGAAAACCTGACAATAGCTCAGTCTAGACAGGCAGAATATTACAATAAGCACACCAAACCTAGAGAATTTGAAGTTAATGACAAAGTGTTACTGTTGCTTCCTGAAGCACATAACAAACTTCAGATGAAATGGAAGGGGCCCTTTGTAGTTACCGCCAAGCTAGGGGGACTGAACTATAAGGTGCAGACAGGAAAGAGAGAGAAAATCTTTCATGTTAACCTACTCAAAAAGTACATAAGCCGTGAGGATCAAACCACTCAAGCTGATTTTGTCGTAGCGACGATAGTTACAGAAGACGAGGGGGATACTGATTGCGTCACTGGTACCTTACCAAACTGTCCTCTACAGACGGACGAAACTGTCAAAGACGTTAGGGTAAATGAAGCCTTGACAGAAAGACAGAAAAAAGAAGTGAATGAATTGCTTAATGAGTTCTCATCTACTCTGACAGACAAACCAGGGTTGACAGACTTAATAGAATTTTCACTGAAGCTGACTGACAACAAACCGATACGTTTGAAGCCGTATCCGTTGCCACACGCTAAGATAGATGACGTTAGACGTGAGATTAAGACTATGCTAGATCTAGGGGTCATAGAGAAGACTGACAGTGCCTACGGATCACCCATCGTGTTGATTAAAAAACGTGATAACTCGTTCCGTTTTTGCGTAGACTACCGCAAACTCAATCAAGTGACGGAGTTTTGTGCCGAACCTCTTCCTGATCCGGATCTCATCTTCACTAAGCTAGCTAACGCTCATTACTATACCAAAATAGATTTGTCACGCGGTTTTTGGCAAATCAAGGTCAAGGACACTGATCGACACATACTAGCTTTCACTACACCAGTAGGAAACTACACATGGAAAGTTATGCCTTTCGGAGTTTCAAACGCTCCAAGCATTTTTTCTAAAATGATGCGGTCATTGTTAGAACCACTGTACGGACGTGGAGTTGAGAACTTCATGGATGATTTAATTCTAGGCACCCAGACATGGGAGGAGCACTTAACACTCTTACGAGATGTACTAGCCAGATTAAAACAAGCCAACCTCACTGCCCGCCCTACGAAGTGTGAAATAGCACAATTCTCCTTAGACTTCTTGGGACACAAGTTGAGTCATGGAACTATGTCGCCAAGTGAAGCTAAGATAGCACAACTTAAGGACACTTCACAACCGCTAACAAAAACACAAGTTAGAAGTTTTCTTGGTCTTGCTAACTACTACAGAAAATTCGTACCAGATTTTAGTGCCATTGCATGTCCTCTGACTGACTTGACACGTAAGAATATGCCTACAAAAGTAGTGTGGACTGATGCATGCCAAAACGCTTTTGACACACTGAAATCTAGACTGACTTCAGATTTAGTTGTTAAACTGCCAGATTTGACAAAACCATTCTTGTTAAGGACTGATGCTAGCAACACAGGATTAGGAGCAGTGTTATTACAAGAACACAATGACACCAAACACCCAGTTGCATATGCAAGCCGTAAACTCACAACTACTGAACAGAAATATTCCACCAGTGAAAAGGAATGTCTTGCAATAGTTTGGGCCATAAAAAAGTTCGAAAACTATTTGTACGGAAAAACCTTTGTCATTGAGTGCGATCACCAGCCGTTGGCCTTTCTCGGACAGGCGCAATTTACGAACAGCCGTTTAATGCGTTGGTCTTTGTTTCTGACACAGTATGACGCAAATATTCATTACATCAAAGGGTCTTTGAATGTTGGCGCAGATTACATGAGTCGTGCTTGATGCCATCAAGTGCCGGTACTGATAGAATGTTGTTTAATCAATTAACTGAACCCTACGGATTCCTTCCTGTAAATATGAAATATAGTTGCACACTTTATTTCTAGGAATGTCGAAATTTTTTTTGTGTGTAAATTTTTCTTCATTGTGGACTTCTACATTTTATCATACATAATTTGTAGGAGGCATTTTATCTTTGGTAAGATAAACGCCTCAAAAGCAAGGGGGTGTCACAAGTCTGATAAAAATGTCCGACCTGATGACCCACTTGCCTTGTTTACTTCAAATTCGAATATTTGAAACCCTTGGCCCTTTGTTCAAAGCTTCCTTTTCTAGGTGCTTCTAGAACAGGTCAAGATGTTATGTAACTTTAGGACCATTGTCCAGTTCTCGAACCAACCACATGCTTTGCGAACAGTCACGTGATACGCAATATACCTTTCTATATATGTACCCACACGCTTCCGCTCCCTCACTTCGAGCACATTTTAGCTAATTCCATCAGCTTACTCGGGTCGTGAGAGGCAGCCGGCGCCATAGAGAATCAAGGTACCCTTCGACTTCTCTCAAAGGTATCATTTTATTTAATAGTATTTGCCTATGTATTGTTTAAGTATGTATTTGTGCTATGTATTATATGATTTCCATATACACTTGAGCATGGTTCAGAGAAATAGCTGAAAACCTATAAGTTACGGAGTATAAATTTATTGTAACCATTTTTCCATTTCTGTACTTTAATTTATATTGTTTAATTCACTAAGAGCCAGAATGCTGCGCTCGATATGAATTCTTCATGTAATTCAATTATTGCGTGTAATTTTAATTGTAAATTGTGAAGCGCTCTGTCGGTTTGAATTACCTCTTTGTATGAACATTAATTTAATGTTGTATCTATTTTATTGCTTCATACGTCATGACTGTTAAATGGAACACATGTGAGACGATTATATTTTTCTAAAATCTAACTGTAAGCGACGCGAGGTCGAAACTCTTTGTTCAGCGCATTTAATTGAGCCATGCCTAAGTAGGACCTATTAGGTTGAGAATTATATCCAAACACGTTGCATCCACAGGTCGGCTCATGGTTCATGTTCACCCATGCCTCACTTGCATTAGCTTATTGGTGTAAGCGTGTCGAAATCCACTCTGAGGGCCATGCTGCAAAAATTCCAGTTCCTAGCCACTAACAAAGGGACATCATTCCTTATGCACCACGTGTGTCGTTAAAGGGGGACTGAGGGAACGAACCGGCATGACTGAGTGTTGAGACCAAGGATACAAGAATAGAGCTAAGTGCAAAAATCAAGTGTACAGATCTCAAAGGAACACTTTTCTGGCAATTTAGATTGACAAAAATCAGGCATAGGCGCGTAAAGACAGAGTGAAGACTATTCGCGTTGCATTCGATTTATTGTTAATTTGTTAAACTTTATTAAATCTTATTTTCTTTGTTAATACCTCTTAGTAGTTGATTTCTATGCACAATAGACCAATTAGATTAATTCTTAGATTTGAATGGGGGCGGATGAGCAGAAAGATTGATAACGAGTGCATATTAATTTAGAGGGATTTAACTGTTTTCAAATCTAGCTAAAAGTTCGCAGTTTACTAGTTTGTAAATTTGTCGTCTGAACTACAGGACACACTTTTAATTAGTCAAATAGTAAATTGAGCAACCAGTCTGCATAGGATATGAGAGGAAGAGTTAATTATATTTAAAGTCTTTTAATTATTCTAAGCAGGGTCTTTAAATAAATACTGGAAACGTAACAAGTGTGGGTCGTCGCGGGATTGATATGTATTAAATTGTAAATTGTAACATTTTTATACATAGGGCGCATCATAACCTAGAAACGAACGAACGAACAGAATTGCCAATTGTTCTTTTGATTTTTGTATCACTGATTTTCTTTGCTTTTGTTGTGACATGTGCATGTATTCTTTTGCAGAGTAGCGTGCATGTTAGTTAATGTTGATATATTTAAGCGTAGTTAAATATGTCATGTTAGCTATTGAATGATTTATTTAGTATTGTGTTACTGAGTACTTCATTGTGAGGAGTCGAAGGTTATACCGCCAGCTAGGAGAGTTATCGGTAGTAACAGACTTCGGACTATTATATTTAGGGTGCTAGATATAATGTGTAGTGTTGTATGGTAGGAGCCGTGACATTACGAAAGTCTTGGAACAGCGGACACTGTGACAAGCAGGTGAAACGTGTAAAGAGTTAACGCGTAATTTATTTCGGAAGGTGTTCTGAGTAAATTAAATAATTTTTGTAAGGTTGTAGCCTAAAAGTTATTTTCGGGATAAGCGGAGTTATCGCCGACGGTTAAAACACACAATTCACGAGATACATTCTTATTGTAGCCAGAGCGCTAAGACAGTAAAATGGATCTAGAGCAGATTGAAAACCTGAAAAAGAAGGGTTCCTTAATAGGATACCAGGGTGACGAACTGACTAGCTACATTAAAACTGAGCTAGAGAAAGCGGAAAAAGCGGACAAAGAAAGGCAAGAGATAGAAAGGGAAGAACGGTTAGCTGCCCGCGAAGCAAAAAAATTAGAGGCTGAAAGACTAGCCGACATCGAAACAAAACGTATCGCAGCGGACACAGAAGCCAAACGCATCGCCGCAGACGCGGAAATAAAACGGTTAGAATGGGAGGTAAAGAAACTAGAAGTTACCAATCCAAACCGTGACCGCAGAAGCAGTGGTGATTCGCGTTCTAGCGATGGAAATAATCACAGTAGAATTGAAAATATCATTCCAAAGATAAATATGGTCCCATTTGATGAGAACAAAGATCAAATAGACGCGTATTTAAAAACGTTTGAAAAGTTAGCCAGAGCAACAAACATTCCAGCGGAACATTGGGCGATAAATTTATCGGGATTATTGCAGGGCAGTGCGAAAAACGAGTTCAATAAGCTTAGCGATTCTGAGTCAGATAATTACGACACAGTCAAGGCCGCATTATTGAAACGTTACAAACTCACAGCCGACACATACCGACGTAAGTTTAAACAGGCCACGAAAGCCAGTTCAGAGACGCACGCACAGTACATACGACGCGTAGCTGACTTGTTCCAAAGATGGATAGATCTAGCCGAAACTCCACAGACGTATGCAGGTCTTAGGGATGAAATGGTAAAAGACCACATTCTCGGGTCATACAAATCAGATCTACTGATTCACTTAGCAATAAGGGAAAAATCTACGCTAGAGGAGATAGGCAACGCCGCCGATCGCTTTGATGACGCACATTCTCAATTCTCGAACGCACACGCGAACAACAAGTCTCGACCGAATGAACCGCAGACTCGAAAGGATAAGAAAAATGACGGGAAGGCACCTAGTGAGCGTGATGATAAAACATCTAAACCCGACACTAAAAACAAGTCCGACAAACAGAAAGATAAAAAGAATCTTGCATGTTACACTTGTGGTGATAGTGGCCATTTTTCACGAACATGTCCTGAAAAGAAAACAGCTAAGGTTTACGCAGTAGAAAGTCATACACCTAAAACAGAAAAGTCGAATCGAACACCAGTACAGGCAAACGGTCACGATACAATCGCTTTGCTTGATACAGGGTGTGAGCTAGACGCTATAGTAAATGCATCATTAGTTAACCGTACCGACTACACAGGGGAGACAATCTCTGTCACCTTTGCAAACGGCGAACAAGACATTTTACCAGTAGCTGAAGTCTCGATTGTTTCAGACTTTGTAGAAGGAACAGTCAAAGCGGCAGTTATGGAAAACTCACCGCATGACGTGATCCTTGGTTGCAAGTATGTTTTGCCGTGCAAAAAACAAACTTCAACTGAACCACCACTGGTTAACGCTGTAACCAGAGCAGCGAGTAGTAAAGACAAATCTGTAACTGCACCGATGTCTGCCGCACCAGCCGTAGATAAAGCAACAGTTAGCGAGATTAAAATATTACAAGCTGAGGACGAAACACTAGACAAGTTACGCAGACAAGCTGTACTTGTTAGTGACGTCAACACTGACGATTCGAATAAGAAAGCGTGCATTATTCTGAAAAAGGGTTTATTGTACCGCTATTCGAAAGTGGGAGACGAATTTCGGAAACAATTAGTCGTTCCACAAACCAAACGAAATGACGTATTACGATTAGGTCATGAGAGTCTTTTTGGTGCACACATGGGTGTACAAAAAACAACTAGTCGTATTACAAGTGAGTTTTATTGGCCGGACATCACTGCCGATATCCGTAGATTCGTGTTAAGTTGCGACACATGCCAGAGAACACAGTCTAAAAATTCAATCAGACCCGCACCGTTAGGAGAGCCTGAACTGATCAGTGAACCCTACAAGCGCGTAGCATTGGATTTGATTGGGCCTATAATACCCACATCAACGAGAGGTAATCGATACGTGCTGACCACTATTGATTACGCAACAAGATTCGCCGACGCAGTACCATTGAGAAATATTGATACTGAAACTGTCGCCGAAGCCCTTTTCGGTCTTTGGAGTCGTGTTGGAATTCCTACTGAAATTTTGACGGATCAGGGGAGTCAATTCATAGGCAACGTAATGAAGGAAGTAAATCGTTTACTTTCCATCAAACATCTTACTTGCACACCATACCACCCCCAGGCAAATGGTCTGATTGAAAAATACAATGGGACATTAAAAACAGCACTTAAAAAGCTCGCCACAGATAAACCGAAAGACTGGGACAGATACATCCCTGCCCTACTATTTGCATATAGGGAGGTGCCACAATCTTCCACCGGGTTCTCACCATTTGAGCTACTTTACGGACGTACTGTACGCGGACCGATGATGATTTTGAAGGCACTTTGGACTGATGAAAAGACAGATGACGAAGTTAAGACAACTTATACATACGTCACTGACTTAAGAAACCGTCTTGAAACTATAGGCAAGATAGCACGGGAAAACCTGACAATAGCTCAGTCTAGACAGGCAGAATATTACAATAAGCACACCAAACCTAGAGAATTTGAAGTTAATGACAAAGTGTTACTGTTGCTTCCTGAAGCACATAACAAACTTCAGATGAAATGGAAGGGGCCCTTTGTAGTTACCGCCAAGCTAGGGGGACTGAACTATAAGGTGCAGACAGGAAAGAGAGAGAAAATCTTTCATGTTAACCTACTCAAAAAGTACATAAGCCGTGAGGATCAAACCACTCAAGCTGATTTTGTCGTAGCGACGATAGTTACAGAAGACGAGGGGGATACTGATTGCGTCACTGGTACCTTACCAAACTGTCCTCTACAGACGGACGAAACTGTCAAAGACGTTAGGGTAAATGAAGCCTTGACAGAAAGACAGAAAAAAGAAGTGAATGAATTGCTTAATGAGTTCTCATCTACTCTGACAGACAAACCAGGGTTGACAGACTTAATAGAATTTTCACTGAAGCTGACTGACAACAAACCGATACGTTTGAAGCCGTATCCGTTGCCACACGCTAAGATAGATGACGTTAGACGTGAGATTAAGACTATGCTAGATCTAGGGGTCATAGAGAAGACTGACAGTGCCTACGGATCACCCATCGTGTTGATTAAAAAACGTGATAACTCGTTCCGTTTTTGCGTAGACTACCGCAAACTCAATCAAGTGACGGAGTTTTGTGCCGAACCTCTTCCTGATCCGGATCTCATCTTCACTAAGCTAGCTAACGCTCATTACTATACCAAAATAGATTTGTCACGCGGTTTTTGGCAAATCAAGGTCAAGGACACTGATCGACACATACTAGCTTTCACTACACCAGTAGGAAACTACACATGGAAAGTTATGCCTTTCGGAGTTTCAAACGCTCCAAGCATTTTTTCTAAAATGATGCGGTCATTGTTAGAACCACTGTACGGACGTGGAGTTGAGAACTTCATGGATGATTTAATTCTAGGCACCCAGACATGGGAGGAGCACTTAACACTCTTACGAGATGTACTAGCCAGATTAAAACAAGCCAACCTCACTGCCCGCCCTACGAAGTGTGAAATAGCACAATTCTCCTTAGACTTCTTGGGACACAAGTTGAGTCATGGAACTATGTCGCCAAGTGAAGCTAAGATAGCACAACTTAAGGACACTTCACAACCGCTAACAAAAACACAAGTTAGAAGTTTTCTTGGTCTTGCTAACTACTACAGAAAATTCGTACCAGATTTTAGTGCCATTGCATGTCCTCTGACTGACTTGACACGTAAGAATATGCCTACAAAAGTAGTGTGGACTGATGCATGCCAAAACGCTTTTGACACACTGAAATCTAGACTGACTTCAGATTTAGTTGTTAAACTGCCAGATTTGACAAAACCATTCTTGTTAAGGACTGATGCTAGCAACACAGGATTAGGAGCAGTGTTATTACAAGAACACAATGACACCAAACACCCAGTTGCATATGCAAGCCGTAAACTCACAACTACTGAACAGAAATATTCCACCAGTGAAAAGGAATGTCTTGCAATAGTTTGGGCCATAAAAAAGTTCGAAAACTATTTGTACGGAAAAACCTTTGTCATTGAGTGCGATCACCAGCCGTTGGCCTTTCTCGGACAGGCGCAATTTACGAACAGCCGTTTAATGCGTTGGTCTTTGTTTCTGACACAGTATGACGCAAATATTCATTACATCAAAGGGTCTTTGAATGTTGGCGCAGATTACATGAGTCGTGCTTGATGCCATCAAGTGCCGGTACTGATAGAATGTTGTTTAATCAATTAACTGAACCCTACGGATTCCTTCCTGTAAATATGAAATATAGTTGCACACTTTATTTCTAGGAATGTCGAAATTTTTTTTGTGTGTAAATTTTTCTTCATTGTGGACTTCTACATTTTATCATACATAATTTGTAGGAGGCATTTTATCTTTGGTAAGATAAACGCCTCAAAAGCAAGGGGGTGTCACAAGTCTGATAAAAATGTCCGACCTGATGACCCACTTGCCTTGTTTACTTCAAATTCGAATATTTGAAACCCTTGGCCCTTTGTTCAAAGCTTCCTTTTCTAGGTGCTTCTAGAACAGGTCAAGATGTTATGTAACTTTAGGACCATTGTCCAGTTCTCGAACCAACCACATGCTTTGCGAACAGTCACGTGATACGCAATATACCTTTCTATATATGTACCCACACGCTTCCGCTCCCTCACTTCGAGCACATTTTAGCTAATTCCATCAGCTTACTCGGGTCGTGAGAGGCAGCCGGCGCCATAGAGAATCAAGGTACCCTTCGACTTCTCTCAAAGGTATCATTTTATTTAATAGTATTTGCCTATGTATTGTTTAAGTATGTATTTGTGCTATGTATTATATGATTTCCATATACACTTGAGCATGGTTCAGAGAAATAGCTGAAAACCTATAAGTTACGGAGTATAAATTTATTGTAACCATTTTTCCATTTCTGTACTTTAATTTATATTGTTTAATTCACTAAGAGCCAGAATGCTGCGCTCGATATGAATTCTTCATGTAATTCAATTATTGCGTGTAATTTTAATTGTAAATTGTGAAGCGCTCTGTCGGTTTGAATTACCTCTTTGTATGAACATTAATTTAACGTTGTATCTATTTTATTGCTTCATACGTCATGACTGTTAAATGGAACACATGTGAGACGATTATATTTTTCTAAAATCTAACTGTAAGCGACGCGAGGTCGAAACTCTTTGTTCAGCGCATTTAATTGAGCCATGCCTAAGTAGGACCTATTAGGTTGAGAATTATATCCAAACACGTTGCATCCACAGGTCGGCTCATGGTTCATGTTCACCCATGCCTCACTTGCATTAGCTTATTGGTGTAAGCGTGTCGAAATCCACTCTGAGGGCCATGCTGCAAAAATTCCAGTTCCTAGCCACTAACAAAGGGACATCATTCCTTATGCACCACGTGTGTCGTTAAAGGGGGACTGAGGGAACGAACCGGCATGACTGAGTGTTGAGACCAAGGATACAAGAATAGAGCTAAGTGCAAAAATCAAGTGTACAGATCTCAAAGGAACACTTTTCTGGCAATTTAGATTGACAAAAATCAGGCATAGGCGCGTAAAGACAGAGTGAAGACTATTCGCGTTGCATTCGATTTATTGTTAATTTGTTAAACTTTATTAAATCTTATTTTCTTTGTTAATACCTCTTAGTAGTTGATTTCTATGCACAACAGACCAATTAGATTAATTCTTAGATTTGAATGGGGGCGGATGAGCAGAAAGATTGATAACGAGTGCATATTAATTTAGAGGGATTTAACTGTTTTCAAATCTAGCTAAAAGTTCGCAGTTTACTAGTTTGTAAATTTGTCGTCTGAACTACAGGACACACTTTTAATTAGTCAAATAGTAAATTGAGCAACCAGTCTGCATAGGATATGAGAGGAAGAGTTAATTATATTTAAAGTCTTTTAATTATTCTAAGCAGGGTCTTTAAATAAATACTGGAAACGTAACAAACAGAATGGCATATTTAAAAGACTCCAAATCAAAAGACAGACTTTAACAGACATGCAGATTAAAGGTCTCTAAACCAAAGTCTAGAATTTAACAGAGAGTATTACTGACGTCATCCAAACCAAACTCCAGACTTTAAGGCAGATTTAAGGCGTGCATATATCAGAGGCATTTGTAAGTCTAAGAAGACATTCTGAATCAGAATATACTAAGTGAAGATTTAATGATTGAGTGGATGGTAATATCTAATGATTATTTATCAGTCATCTTTACTTGATTTGACGGGATGAAAGCAATATTCTTTTCGACAAATCGTAATGATTTCCATATCAAGGAAATGAGATTGTAAACCATTCCGTACGCTTGTCGCTGTACTGACTGTCAGATCTTCAAACAATGTTAATTTTGCAGCTTTAGGATCCACTAGACACGTGCTACACACTTCAAGATTAACTAAACGAAGACGTAACACTGCATCAAGTATAACTAAATGTGGGCTAGTACTACAACATCAAATATAACTAGATTATGGGCTAGTACTACAGCATCAATTATAACTAGGGGTGGGCTAGTACTACAGCATCAATTATAACTAGATGTGGGCTAGAAGAACAGCATCAATTATAACTCGATGTGGGCTAGTACTACAACATCAATTATAACTAGATGTGGGCTAGTACTACAGCATCAATTATAACTAGATGTGGGCTAGTGCTACATCATCAATTATAACTAGATGTGGGCTAGTGCTACATCATCAATTATAACAAGATGTGGGCTAGTACTACAGCATCAATTATAACTAGATGTGGGCTAGTGCTACAGCATAAATTATAACTCGATGTGGGCTAGTAGAATAGCATCAATTATAACTAGATGTGGGCTAGTACTACAGCATCAGACTAACAGCTGTTGACTAGTAAAACAGCATCAACTATAAATAGATATGAGCTAGTCATACAATATCAAGTTTCTTGCAATATTACATGTTACTTAGATATTGACTAGTCATAAATAATCAAATGTCACTAGATTTGAACTAATCCCGTAACATCAGTGACTTCAAGATGCATTAAATATTCCTAAATAACTGTATTCAAAATTTATCATTCACTAAAAATAGAAATATAATCATTTTTACTCACTTAATGAATTCGTGCAAAATTAAGGATTAATTTCATTCGTCATGCAATGGAAATATGGGATTCCCCCAATTGCGTGAACAACAACATTTTAAAGGATTTATAGTTAAGTCTGGCTCTAAATGTGTAGGATTCATCCACTACAGGAACTCAGAATATTTAGGTTGTCCTACGTTCACAAAGAACCCGTCCAAACGATACCTTGCTTAACTATGCAGTGAAAGACTTGGCAAAATGCGTACCAGTTTGTCAATAAAGTGGCAAAATGCGTACCAGTGTGTCAATAAAGTGGCAAAATGCGTACCAGTATGTCAATAAAGTGGCAAAATGCGTATCGGTGTGTCAATAAAGCGCCACGAAATAATACATTTAGTTGCCGCTACACCATTCTGCAAGTGATCTCTCAGCGCCTGTAAATATTAAATCTATTGAAACTATGATGGAAGTTAAACTAGGTATTTCTTCAATTTCATTTCTCTTAGTAAATGGGCAGAACAATTTTATGAATTGTACATATATACGGGCGAAAACAAAAGCTTTTGATGAGACATGATCAATGAAAATCATTTCTCACCCCCACTCAGAGCCCGGAAGAGAAATTTATGTTACGGACAGATCGGTGAAAGAGAGAATAGAGAGACAGAAAGGAGACGGGCATAAACAGAAATCAGCCTACCGATAGAAAAATGCAGACAGGAGGAGACAGAAAAACTAGACTAGCAAATACGATATCCAAGACAGCAAGAAATATCTTGCCATTTTGGCATTCGGACCCTAGTTTCTTTCCCCCTTGCCCTGGCCCGCTTGTCGTCTGCATCTTGAGCGCGGATCACAACATGTTGGAGTCGGGTTAAACAGAGCAATGAATATTCATGCTAAATCTCCTGATATACCCCCACCCACCCACCAATCAGTGCCGCTAAATGTAAACTGTGAAAACTATCTTCTCCAAGTAGCGTCCAGGATTCAGTGCTACTGTAGATTTCCCTGCATTTGAATTTCACCACACTTTAGGTCGTGTAATATGTTTAAGTCAACACGAGGCGCCATTATTGTACGTGAGAATTATCTACCCTAAACTTCTCTTGTAGTCATGCAGTCGGTTTTACTAGAGCCGGTAACTCCACCAAATCGTGGTTGCAATTATTCAGTATTCACACCTATTCTTGCTGCAAAAGATCATGCAGCAACTGTTGTTCTAGTAGACTGCAGCTACATGAGGTGAGGCAAATGGAAGTGGATTCTCTCTATCTAGTGTGAGTGCCTTACCTCCACAATTTGTTTGCGAGTGATTTCCCTTGACCTCTGTAATTTTCATTGCGAGTGCTTTCCCTTCGTGCCCGCCCTCTCTTTTCGTTTTGTTTTGTTTTGTATTTGTGGAGTACTTTTCTCCATATTCTTACACTTTGTTTTGTTTTGTATTTGTGGAGTACTTTTCCTCATATTCCCACGTTTTTTGTTTTGTTTTGTATTTATGGAGTAGTTTTTCCCACCTTCACAAGTTTTGTTTTTGTCACAATTAGGCACGATCTTGCAGGCAGAAAGCAAAAGACGCATTTAACATAATAATACGATTTTATTTTCGGTATTGTTCAAACATAATTTTGTTTAGTATGTTTACATATTTTTAATGAACGATACAGAAGAACACATTTTTTTTCAGATTAAACAGACAGACAGACACACACACACAAAATAGCATATTAACAAAAGATAAAGTATATATAAAATAATTAATGCATAAATTATCTTCATTATGATTGACTAATCAACCCATTTAAAATCATTCGCAGATCATTATTTTTCTAGAAGCAAAGATAAACAGTTACATCAAAATGTAACTAGCAAAACAGATGAATCAGTTGAAGTTACATGTATCTATTAGATGCAGATAAGAAAACACATCAAGACTGCGCTAAAAGTTACAAGTTAGAAAATTCAGCAATGATCAAATTATTTTAAAAGAAACATATTGAAAAAAATATTTCCAAAACATTTTCTGCACATAATTTTGTTGATCTGAGAAAATTAACTTGCCCATCCTCAACATAGTCATTACACTTGTTCAGCCTAATGAACCAATCCATTATGTTGCATGACGTCACTTTATTTCAAAATGCACTCAGGTAAATGGTATATACAGTCTTTTGGCCAGGTAAAAATGCAGTTTACACTAAGTTAATACATTGTGCAATTTATCTATGACTTCAGGTGATTTCAGAAAAGCTTTCACTCTGAAGGAATTTATTTTTCATTGTACTAGTCTGAGCCTGGTCAAAAACGGACACTGTATTTTTTTTGTTTGTTTTTTGGGGGCACCCAAACCACTAGCGCCAAGGAGATGATGTAAAACCTGAGACTGATGAACGAAACAACCAGAACGCCATGATAATCAAATAAGAAGCATGGCAAATAAAAACTAGATCTACTGCATTGTCCTTTTTCCACGCCTGTTCACATTCTGTTGAATGAATCAGTGGAAAGCTGAATGAGGACAAATGATGTAATAGAAAGTTGTTAGGAACTGATTTTCCGCCTTACGAAATGCAAGTCTTATCTCTCACAAAGCGACGATGTAAGGCTGCAGGTTCCTTCACTTCAATTCTGTCTTTTATAAGACCATTCAGGCATAATAATCTAAAAGAAAACAAAAATATTAAAAGAAACACAACAGGCTGTTTCTGTATGGACCTTTATCCTTTTCAAGTAGCAAAATGGAAACGTTTTCTAAAGAATTTAATTAATAGCTAATTTTGCTATTAATTACCTCTTCCCGTAAGTGCTCGTACCTGATCTGCCGGAAGTGCGCCAAGCTACCGCGTAAGTTATTGAAAACCTCTCAAGACTGTGTTCATTAAGCGATCAATAAAGGTAGCCATATTTTGTGGAGTGGAATTTCTGGATGAATTTAGAAAGAGGGATACCATGTTTAGCTAGTGCATTTCGAGACTAATGGTGACATGTGATACGTCAATTTGTTTTATTTTCTCATTAGTCTGCCTCGTGGTGTTCTATTTCTCTCCGTCCTTCAACAGTGCCTTATTCTATCTGCCCGATTGTCAATCTATCTTCCTGTCTGTCTGTCTGACTGAAGTCAACCTTCCTGTCTATCTGTCTGACTGTCAGTCTCTGTCTGTCTGACTGTCAGTCTACCTTCCTGTGTGTCTGTCAGTCTACTCTCTTGTGTCTACCTCTGTTTGTCGGGCTACTTTCCTGTGTATCTGTCTGTCGGGCTACTTTCATGTGTACCTCTGTCTGTCGGGCTACTTTCCTGTGTATCTGTCTGTCTCACTGTCAGTCTACCTTCTTATCTCTCTGCCTGTCTGCATAGTTATTCCTTTCTTGTTCATTCATCAACCCCGCCTTTCATTGAATAATAATCTAAATGTATCTATCAATCAAACGCCAGATTCTTTCCTCACGTTCTTCGATCCAGCTTTCCACCCCTCTCGTCAGTGATGTAGAGTTCTCCAATCCTTCATACTTTCGTCAATAATCAGATCCATAAATCAAAGTAATACATATATTTATAGTATTGTTTCTTTGATGCAAACAGTAAATTCTGTATTGCGTGATTTAAAGAAAACAACAACCTATGCTTATCACATTAAGCGCTTATTGACCGAAAGCAAAATGACACGTTACGTCTTGCGTGTATTCCAGGACCTCCAGAAGGATCGCTCTTTCGGACAATGGAGACTTTCGTCGTTGTTTGTAACAGCACTCTGAAAACGGCGACTATTTAATCGCTTGTTTAGCAACGTTAGGTCCATTAGTCGTGAACAAACTGTGTGCAAAAGCAAGCTTACACAAAACTTGATAAACAAATGTCTGCTTGCTGATTGTGACCTCTTTTACCTGGGACTAGGCATCACGTGATTACGTTATGTTCTCATCAAATAATATCAATGAGCAAAGTTGTATTGCAAAACTCAGTTCCAAACATTCAACTGATTCGATTGCTTGTTCAGAAATATAAAATAGCGAACTAAAAGAAATAATAAAAAAGTACTATATTAGTACGTGACTAACTTTTACAAACTGGTTGATTAGAACGGTGTTTATTTTAAATTTAAATTTAAAAACAAAACTACAAACAAACATGTTTCTACGTTGCTTAGAAGGTCAGATTCTTAGCCTGCTAAATGCCAAATGAACTCCGGTATTAGATTAATCTAATCGTTTAGTAAATTTCTCGTACGTACGAAATACGTATTTCTTTTAGATTTTTAGTCTTTACGTTAGGACTTAATTGTCCAGTCTCCGGTCATCTTGCTTTCTTGCATATATATATATAATTATCGAGTTCGAAGCAAAAATACAGAGCTGCACAGTTAACTTTTGGTACACATCTGGGTCTTAAGCCATACTCGTATCTACACACATATTCAGGCAGTCAGACAGACAGACAGACAGGTAGTCAATATCACTCTTCGAGGACGGAGATAAATAGGACATCTTACGGCATACTAATGAGGAAATTAACAAACTGACGTATCGCATGCCATCATTACGCACACACATGCAAACGCACACACAAATGTTAAACACAAAACACACACGCACACTTGAAATGGAGGTGGGGTAAAAGTGAGCAGGCACTTTATTTAATGCACCGTAAGAGCGACTATTTACATTGCGCAGTTCCACACACCTCCCCTTGGAGCCAGTTTCATAGCATCCAACTACCTTAGAAGGGAAATCGACCAAACAGCGCGCTTGTTGCATTCTAGTTAGTTGGCAGTTATAGGTGGAATTTAGCTAGCTAGTTACATTCTAGTTAGTTGACAGTTGTAGGTGGAATTTAGCTAGCTTGTTACATTCTAGTTAGTTGACAGTTGTAGGTGGAATTTAGCTAGCTTGTTACATTCTAGTTAGTTGACAGTTGTAGGTGGAATTTAGCTAGCTTGTTACATTCTAGTTAGTTGACAGTTGTAGGAGGCATTTCATATCTGCCCAACAGAAGCATTCAAATATTTAGCAAATTGACCGATTACATGATTAATTTATTAAACAGATTCTATTTCACAGGTCCGTTTTAACCAGATTTTTAGAGTCGGCCAAAATCTTTCCGACTCCCGACTCTGACTCTTACTGTAGTTTATTACTAATATCATATGCTTAAAATTAAGTACTTATAGGAGTCATAGTATGAGTAGGTTATAGGTGTAAATAAATGAAGAAGTAGCTTTCATAGATTTAATTTTAAAACTCTTTTTCAATCTTACCATAATTTAGTACAAAAATCTCAAAATATATTTTAAATGATAATGTTTATCTAAACTCAAGTGCTTCTTTAAACATTCACTGTCAAGTCCGGCTTCACTGCTGCTCTCAGATCGGATTTGACGATTTCTGACGGCAATAAACAAATGTTTCACACTGACGTGTCAATGGTAACGATGTGACAGTCAAAGAGGAGTCTTGTTTAATCTCAGGGTAGCCGGGTATTGCATTTTTTAGCGCTCAGTTCAGAATTCCCGTCACATTTCTCAACTTGTTTCAGTGCTTGGTAAAACATTAGTTTGAATTTACTTAGATATACATGTAATGAAATTTATCTTTCTCCGAAATTGTCCAATTTTAAGCGCCGATGCTGTGACTAATACCGATTTTCTAGATATTTTTTTTTAAATCTTCATTGTCATGGACAGCGTTGATGAAGATGACGTCATGTAGCCACGCAACTATCGCCTTATCTTCCTCGTGTGTACATTTTTTAATTTATACAGCAGAAGATTTCTTGTTTTTAGCTCATTATTTCAACAACTTCACAAAGGTAAATTTTGCTTGCGTTGCTTTAAAATGTATTACATTTTAAATAAACAACTACCATGAGACGTTATTTCAGGGGTTGATTTTTTAAAGTTTTATTTTTAAGTTTTATTTTATCCTATGCATGATTCAAACGAGATCGGCCTTAACCTCAAGTCTCGTAAAATTTGGAGTCGGAGTGGGAACATTTTTACAGACTCCACTAAAACGAACAGCCTACTCGGCAATTCAGACGTCTACTCTACAACCCTGGTTTTAACAATGTCAGTGGGGTTGGGTGAGTGTCGGACTTCTACTCTACAACCCTGGTTTTAACAATGTCAGTGGGGTTGGTTGAGTGTCGGACGCGCAAAGATAATTTCATGCTGTCTGAAGTGATTGCTTTAAAAAAAAAACTTTAAAAAATCTTAAAAAGATTTTACGTTCATGACTGGAGATTTCAGCAAGAAGGGAAGAGAAACAGAAATGTATAGCACCAATGCCCGCAGTCTCGAAAATGTCGTTCCGTGCAAGAATTCAACAAACTAAAAACGCATGTGAATCTAACCATGACCTCCTTCACAGAAGACATAAGAATCAAAGAAAATTCTCTTACTTTGTGACACATTGTTGTGTATTGTCTGCATTAAATCTAAACTCATTCGGAATCTAGAGGATAACTTCATGAAGGTGTATGTGCAATTGTTTTGTAGAGAACATTTGTGGATGTGAGTTATGGAATGTCATTTTTGGTAGTGTGTGTATATGTATGTGTTGTGTGTTTTACATGTATGTTTTTTCCATGTGTGTTGTGTATGTGTGTATGCATATGTTGTGAAAGTGGTGTATGTTGTGTATATATATATTGTGAATGTGTGCATATGTGTGTGTTGTATACATCTATTGTGTATGTATATATGTGTTGTGTATGCATGTGTATGTTGTGTATTAGTGTTGTGTATATGCTGTGTGTGTTTTGTGTGTGCTGTGTATGCGTTGTGTATGTTTTGTGTGTTGTTTATGTATGTGTGTTGTATATGTGTGTTGTGTATGCGTGTTGTGTGTTGTATGTGTGTGTGATGTGTATGTGCGCGTTGTGTTTGTATGTGTGTTGTGTATGTATATATATATGTTGTGTATGTGTGTGTATTATTAATATTAATTACCATAAATTATAATTTAAATATCAGTACATCTTGCGTTAAAAGAAAATTATATAATTTTTTGCATGTTGACTTGTTTATCCTTTTAATATAATATTATATATATATTTAATGAAATTTTAATGCTAAGAAAATTACACTTATATTCAAATTTATAAATTAAAATTCATAACAGACAGACAGAAAATTAACATAATATTACTAATTATAAAATTAATACCTTGGAAAAATAAGCATTTCCCTCTGATATTGTTATTAACCACTCAGCTATTGTTTCAAATGTTATCACTGCTTAAGCAGCATTATTTGTAATAATATTGTACAAGTGTTCTATGTTGTGCAGTAGAAATTCATAGACGAATTTGGCTTTATAAGCAGTCAATAATGACTTTAAAAAAAATAAATCATCGCATGCAGTCTGCTAGTCATTGATAGTATGCTTGCATTTGCGACTGAAATACAAGTACTCGTGTACTCAAGTTCATGGCCGTAACCGAACTATCAGTTGTTACACACATTGTCTGTGATTCAGGTTAAATATCAGAACAACGAACACGAAAGCGTTGAAATATTTCCACATTGCGTAAATCCTAGTGGAATGGTATTATTCCAATAGATTTCTTTCTTTGTCTTCTTTTCTTTTTGCGAAAGTGAGGACATATTGCTTGCGCGTTAGGTTGGAGCTAAGGGTTGGCAGGGGGTTAACTCCAGTTGTACTGACCTAATTTAGGAGACGCTTAAATTTATGCGCTTGTGAAACACTACATAGCGCTTGGAAGACACCTACGCTAGTTGCACCCTGTTTAGGTGGAGTATCGGCTTATTAGACTGTCGTGAATCCGGACCCAGTTATTCTCGTGGATCCCCACCACCACCACCACAACACCCTTTATGGCACACTGTGGTGTTGCCGTGATGGAACTGTTGTGTCGGTTGGACACGTGCAGGGATTTGTGTTATTACTTTTCTCAGCTTTTTGTTGACGATAGGAAGTCACTACTGTGAGACAGCAAACTCAATCCCATTAGCTATTGATACTAATTAACGGAGTGAATGGCGGAATAGATGAGATCGATATTGGCCAATCTACACCAGTTTGAACAAGTTGCTGGTGTAATCCGCAAAGAAAGCTTTTAACAGCAAACTGTGACAAAAATAGTTAGCCTGAGTATTAATTATGAATTAATATTAAATTTTCAAATGCATACTACCGTCTTTTCCTTCTTCTACCTGTAATATCCTACGAATTTCTCAAACTGCTACTTTGCGGTGGTTATTTCAGTGTGTGTGTGGTGGTGGGGGGGGGGGGGGGGAAGGGGGGAGGAAGAAATGACGAATTTTATTTGCAAGATCCAGCAGATGGACCTGTAATAAATGTGAGCTGAAAATATATGTAGTTTGATCAATTTTCAGTTTTCTCTCCACATCTTCAGGACTTGAAATTTAGTCAAACTTTAAAAAAAACTGTTTTACTATGGGTTAAAAGGAAACCACATATTTATATAATCGAAACTTATATAATTATATATTTCTGACTTATTCGCCGGAGCATGTGTATTAATGACTTAAATGTCACGCTAGTATATACACTCACACACATGACACCATTGTATGCTTAAAATTATCCTTTAATAAGACAATAATCTGTACAGTGATTATTCCTTAATAAACACAATTTGTCTATCAAAGAACTCTATAGATAATAGCCTTGACATTCCCGTAGGCGTAGAGACTGCACTAACTTATCTGCCCATGTTGCGTGCTCTCTACTTCCGGTGCCGTGTTCAGTTAGGAGCAAACAGATACGCGTCATAAATCGCGAAATGGGGACGACTAACATGAAACTCTATGGACAGCGGTACAGTCGCATCGAGAATTATAAACGTGACGACAGAATATACCACTGCAATATTAGCAGTTCATATTCTCATAGCGTAAAGTAATATTGACAAATATGTAGTTCTGTTTTATTCTCCTAGACCTAGAGAGTCACCTGTAGCGGCTTGAACTCTCGTAGTGACTTCAAGTTTTAGTGTGCACCAATCTTCTACCGTGATACGTCAAATATTTAAATAAAACATAATAATAATAATAAGTAATAATAAGTAAACATCGTATAATAAAATATTACTTATGCAAATCTATAAGAATGAGTGAAAGTTTATAGTTTTACCTTAGTGAGTTCTTTCTCATTACGCAATGGGACTAAGTTTATAGTTTTACCTTAGTGAGTTCTTTCTCATTACGCAATGGGACTAAGTTTATAGTTTTACCTTAGTGAGTTCTTTCTCATTACGCAATGGGACTAAGTTTATAGTTTTACCTTAGTGAGTTCTTTCTCATTACGCAACGGGACTAAGTTTATAGTTTTACCTTAGTGAGTTCTTTCTCATTACGCAATGGGACTAAAAGAAAATCTTTTCACGTCTCACAAGATAAAATTATCAAACAATTTATTTTTAATTCACTTCTATCTTTACAGACATATATTTCGGAATTCAAAAAAATTGATAAGTTATCTAAATCCCATGGTTAAGTGTTCCTACTTAGTAATTCTTTCATATAACCCGAATAATTTAACGTAATTAAACACAGAATTGGATGGTGTACAGTCCCTACTCAGCTAAAACGAATGAAAGCATCCTAAAGTATATTCACTGTGTTACGGACCATTTCGCAAGGGAGTCAATCGAAAGTACTTTCGTTTTAGGTGAGAGGTGTCTGTGCATTTAACATGTTTTCTGTTCATTCTCACCAGATATATTCCAGATAAAAAAAAACAAAACCACATAAAACATAACATAGCAATAGAGTGACAAAGTGTGAGGTTCCTTGCATTCATGTTGTGTGTATTATGAAACTGGATGATTGTCACATGTGGGGTTATTTTAACAATCCTGTCACAGCATTAACTAACTGGATTATTAATTATGAATTTGATTTTTAATGCAGATGCAATTCCTGGAATTCTAGAAGGAATGTCCACAATAGGCTAAGGAAGAAGCATGGGAGGAAAGTGAAAAAGCGAAAGCCGTTATTCTAGCATCATAGATCCTTTCCGAATCGGTTGGTACAGTATGGCATGTGTGTGATTTAGATGGCAGATATATATCTACCTGGGGTTGACCACAGTATCAAGTACATCATGAGTGGAACTCAAGGGTCCGTACATGATTATAGTGTGTCCGGTTAACTTTACCCTCTGCTAACGGTCCCCTACTTAACCTAATTCCTCTGGTCATGTATGAGGTGTGGATGGGTCATGGTTGGCTTCACAGCTGACCATACATTAAATCACTCTAAGGTCAACAATAAATTATATGCTACAAAATACCCATATCAATTATGAACAACTAGAAACAACATGGAAGATAAAATTTTATGCTACAAAATACCCATAACAATTATGAAAAACTAGAAACAAAACGGAAGATAAAATTTTAAAAAGAAAGAGCGTAATTTGCCCCATTGGTGCAACCAGTCACAATGATAGTGCTGCATTACTAGAATGAGCAATGCATGCTGGGAACAACGAAAAGGGCAGATGGCTGTTGAATGAAGTACTGCTGTCATGTCTAACAAACTAATAAGTGGTGGAATAAATAAAAATATGTATGTCATGATGTGAAGCGTAAAATCTGAGGCCACTACCAGCAAAGGGCATGAGTAAGTGTGGCCTTTTGAATATAACAAACATTCTAGTGCCACGATGTGAAGTGTGAGATTCGTACAGCAAAGGGCGATGGTTAAATGTGGTCTTTTGAATGTAACAAGCAATCTAGTGCCACGATGTGAAGATCTGAGGACAGTACAGCAAAGGGCGATGGGTAAGTGTGGTCATTTGAATGTAACAAGCAATCTAGTACCACAATGTGAAGTGTGAGATTTAAAGAATGCAACAGAGTGAAATTGTGTGGTCTTTTGAATATAACAAGCAATCTAGTACCACAATGTGAAGTGTGAGATTTAAAGAATGCAACAGACTGAAATTGTGTGGTCTTTTGAATGTAACAAGCAATCTAGTACCACAATGTGAAGTGTGAGATTTAAAGAATGCAACAGAGTGAAATTGACACAACAGTCAGGAATGAGCTGCATGGCATACAGGGATTAGAGTTCGGACCTCGGTGCCATGTGGGTAAGACAATTTCGTATGCGTTTTGAAATTTCCAGAATTTCCAAGGCTTGTGGTACAGAGAAAAGCATCCGAGATGTAGGCGTAGTCAACTTCTTGTAACCATCCACTAACCGTCCGAGACTATAATCCCAACAGCTGTTAAATGAAAGGGTCCCTCAGTTTTTCGGAAACACTCTTATGACTAAGTGTCGATTACGTGAAAATGGAGATCCTTAGTAGATGTGATGAAACAAAGAAATTTTTATAATAATTGTCGTGCACGCACTTCGTTCTTCATTACTCTAGCTGTCTCTTTAAAAAGTTTCACAATTGCTCCCCTTCCTCGCTGATGTGCCTTAATGAATTGTTCCCAATGAAAACGTTAGCAGTGTAATCAGTTTCCGTCTTATGTAACTGTTACTATTATGACAGATGCGGATTAAGGGTCGCAACTCTCCATCATGTTACTAATGCAGGATTCTAATATTCGAGTCGTACTACTCAAACTGATAAAAACATTATTTCCACTTGAAGTTGGATTCTATAGTAAGTGTGTGTGTTAACATATACTCGTAGCAGTGAGCAATACTAGTGATGTTTCGCCCTCAAACTTTCCCTTGAGGCCCACGTTCATATTCATTGCATAACTTAGTGAGAGAACATCATCAGACGTTGTACTTATACCTGTCTGATATGTGATTAGTGGTTGCAATTATCAGAATTTATGCGTACGTACCTTTTCGCTATTTACCTGAGGAAATTGGCCACACAATTGGCCAAACTAGTATATGTCTAATTGTTGAAATCTATGAGACGTTGTACTTAAACCAGCATATGTCTAATTGTTGAATATCAGAAGTTGTACTTAAAACTGTTTGATATAATTATATTTAAGTGGTGAAATCTATCAGAAGTTGTACTTAATAATTATGTGTCACGGTAAAAAGGGACAGCAATCATAAAAATTTAATTTTTATTATTTTACCTAATTATCCCCCTTTTTTTGGACGCACTGTTTTGGGTTGAGCTGTGTCAGGTGATTGACGGATGAGCGAGTGGCGTGATGCAGGCATTGTCAGTATGTTTGCAAGCGTGATTGCTTATTTTTTATTTATAACAATTTCATTTGATTTGTTTACTTGTTCATTTATGTTAGGTGATAATAATTAAATTAGTGATAGGTAGATTATATATTTAGTTCATTAAATGTTCATTAAATAGAAATTTAACTAGGGATTATTTTAGCCAATGCACCACTAGAAGAATGCATCTAATAACAATAGTCGTCCATCTTTTCACGTGCCTAATATTTCTAGAAGGCCGTGGAAGAGTTAGGTTTTATAAAAGAAGATTACATGGACTTTTTCGAGTCAGTGTAAGAGTGTTTGCGCGCAGAGCAGCGTCAGAGGTTTGAGGGTGAAAATTATAAGATTTTTTATTTTCTTCGTGTTATTGTTAACTTTAATCATTCTACTTTCACTTCTCACGTTCACATTTTCGTAGCTGTTAATAAAAAGCCCTTTAATTTAAGTTTTAATTGAGTAGGTATGCATAAACAAAAGTGCAGTTACAGCTAATTATATATGCATAAAGTTTCAAAGGTCATATCTCGTCTTCTACATAATATAATATTACATATAATATACCAAAAGAACCAGAAAAGCCAGCTTTAGCTTCCCATTTCCATGTCCAAAATCCACCATAACATGCATTTTCATTGGTTACTTGTTAAAAGACTAATATAGCAAAGGGTAAATCAGCCAATCAGCGATTAGCTTTCAAGAGCAAGTCGGATTTAGCAAACTGACCTCATGGTGTGTTTCACAGCTTCGATCTCATGAAAGTTACAATCTACGTTCAGTTTGAGTTCTATTTGAGGCTTGAGTACAGTAAAACTAAGATGGGGAAAATAAAACAATCCTACTCTTCCAGAAATCGAAGATTCCAGGGAAACAGACATACTAAATGACTGATTACAGTAAATAATTCTATGCTGAACACGTGTTGTATACAATGAGCGACGCCGTCACAAATACATCGTCTGCTACAGGCAATGTCTCTGCCTCATGCAAAACTTGAAGGTAAAGCGTGTGAAATGGAAGTTGACAGTGATAACGAACAAATAACAGGCTTTCGTTTTGTAGACTGTGAACTCCTTTTAAACTTTATAAAGAGACTTTTATGCCCACGTTGCCAGAAACCTGTAGGCTAGTGTAGGGGATAGCGACAAACTACCATCAGTGCACTAGACAAGACACGACTTAGCCTCTCACTGTCTCAGTTTTATTTTTCACAATGTACGCGTACAAATTGTTAGTTCAAAATGCATCTAATAATGCTAACATTCAGCAGTTTTATCTTGCTGGTGGTCATGAATAAGTTGGTAATGTTACTGTCTTTAAAATATAATTAATGTTTAATTATAAAATAAAAAGATTCATCCATTTAACTTACATTTATTATCTAAACACATGACTTTAGTAAAGAAAAACTTTGCGACGCGTTTTCTCAGAATCAGTTTTTTATGCGCTGCCAGTACGGTTTTATAGATATCTCAGAAACTATTTATCAGAATGCCATGAAATTTTGAACATAGTTCCAGCACACATATGGATACATTCTGAACTAGAAAGAAGCAAGTGTGTAAAATAGAAGACTTATTTTTACTATGTCAAACCTTTTTCAATATATATTTCAACAAAAACAACAAACATTTTCATTCATGGTAGACTTTTCATGCTAGTTCACATTGTACTACAACATACCTACCTGAAGTATACCAAATTTCACATTAAAATAATGTATAGTTTACTTGTAATCAGTTGAACGGCGGAATATAGTTTTGCGTCGACACAAAAACACATGTGTCATTATAATCCATATAACTACACATTAAAACATCAGATAAACTGTTTTATTGCTCCCCTTAGACGTTTTTTTATCGTCACGTAATGGCGCCCTCCATTTTGACTAATTTTTCGTAATTAGCAAAATAGGAGTACAAGAGTGCTCACCCTTCGTTGTCAAGACTTTGTGGGATAGGACCAGCTGGCTTTTACCCACCCAGCCACACGACGGGCACCCTCCCCTAGATTGTCTGCAGGAACCAGGGCTACACATAGACTGGGGATTCTGAGACAAGTCTACGGGCACACCTTCATTTACACTCCGGTTGTACATCGTCTTCTCTCCGCTCTTTTCAGGGCGGGAGGGGGGTTTTCTTTTGCTGTTCAGCAAGGGAGGCCAGTCAACGAGGCCTGACGGATCTTCGTCAACTCGTCATTGAATATTTGTACTTCGTACATCATCTTTATCTACGGAGCCGAGATATATCACCCGTGATTCTCTTCGCCAGTGTGTTGGCAAGCTTGACTACATTTTCTTCTTCACACAGACGTGTGTGTTTTTCCTTTTCAACATTCACTTTAGTAAGTAGGTAAGATTTAGTTAGTGGTGCATTCATTTAGGTAGGTAGTTTAGATTTGTTTCATAATTAATTAGAAGTTTAGAACATTATTGACATTCATTTATAGGAACATTTTACCTATGAACATTTATTAATTATTTGGGTATTTACCCTAAACTGTTTAGAAACATTTTCTCATATAAACATTTTCTTATAAGTATTTGGTGAACTGATTATTGGGTTTATTTTTCACCCTAAATACTTAAGACATTTATTATTAGCTTTGGGTTTTCACCCATCAGTCTAATTTAAGTGCTGATATTTGCGGTTTTCACCGCCAGATATATTATTAAATTTGCTTTTTCATTTTATTTTAATTTTTTATCATATTCATCGCTCTGGTCCCCCTATCCCATGAATGTTGCTGAGTGGATGTTTTTCAGAATGAATGACTAACACCATACGAGAGAGTTAGCCCCCAATTTATTAGAATAAATTTCTTTTTTTTTACTCTTCAACAAGAGTTGGGTTTTTCTCTCTCTCTGTTGTGCAAGTGCATTGGTGCGGTTGTTTGTTTGTTCGTTCTGTTCGTCCCTCACAATACATTCACCCCGCATTCATACATACATGCTGATTTTCACACTTTACCCCACATTCAGAATAAATATATTTCCCCACAAGAACATCGTCGGTATCTGTATGTGAGAGTGATTTATTTTAACACCTTAAGTCACTCGGTGTGATCCAGCAAGTCGCGGTATCTGACCTGACCCCCACCCTTTGACCGAGAAGGAGAGAGAGGCCAGCGACAGTCAGACAACAAAACAATTAACTGCCACACCCGCGACAATATGTTTGATATTTTTATAAGTGGTGAAATTTATCAGACGTTATGTTTAAACTGTTTGATTTGATATGTGTTCAAGTTGTGAAAATTATCAGTTGTACTTATACATGTTTAATATGTATCTAAATGGTGAAAATCATCAGAAGTTGCTCTTATACTTGTTGAAAGATTGCCTTAAATGGTGAAAATCATTAGAAACTTTATCCCTTTTTCTCAATGTGTCTAAGTGGTGAAAAATATCATTTGTATTTAAACCTGTTTGGTAGACTTTAGAGTGGTGAAAATTATCAGTTAAAATGAAAACTGTTTGATATTTGGTTAAGTTGTGAAGATTATTAGAAAGTGTACTCATACCTGTTTAATATGCGTCTAAATGATGAAAATTATCAGAAGTTGTACTTACACCAGTTTGATATTTGGTTATGTTGTGAAAATTATTAAAAAGTGTACTTATACCTATTTAATTAGTGTACAAATAATGAACATTATCAGAAGTTGTATTTAGACCTGTTTAATATGTGTTAAATTGCGATAGGTATTAGATGATGTACTATAACTGATTGATATGTGTCTAAGTGGTAAAATTATCAGAAGTTGCACTGAACTGATTAATGTGTGTCTAAATGGTGAAAAATATCAGACGTTGCATTAATAATTGTTTGATATGTGTCTAAATGGTGAAAATTATCAGTGGTTGTACTTATATCTGTTTCATATGTCTAAATGGTGAAAGTTATCAGACCTTATATTTAAACCTGTTTGAAATGTGTCTACGAAGAAAACCATCAGAAGTTTTAAGTATATCGGTTTACAAACGTGTTCGTTCTTTTGTGCCGGCCAGTGCGTTGATATTTATCTGGAGGCAGATCATTAAGGGATGGAAGGAATGTGGATAAGAGGGACGAGGTTGGGGCTGGTGCCAGACGAATGCCGGGCTTTTAGAATCCATTGCTCTCTGTGTTCCATCTCAACTTCAATGGTACTGGCAGGACAACAAAACGTCTTTATTTCGGAATTTATTTTCTAGATCGGGTGCATTTAGTTACCGGCTATCCGAACAACCAGACACCAGTCGTCATTAAGAAGCATGCATAAATCAATGACCGTAATGGACATCGATTGGCCATAGGATGTGACCGCAGGAGTCTCGGCCAAGCAAATGAAAAATGAACATTGACGGGTTTAAGTGGTTGCCTGGATTTGAGATATATATTAAAACAGCTGTATGAGTACGCTTCTAGAAACCTGAGTGACAATTACAAGCTTCCGGTTGCCTTGATGCTAGTCCGGGTAGGGTCAAGGAAACCGCTGAGGTCTCATGAACGAACTGTTGTTTGTATGTGCATGTCAGTGCACACAGACACACCCCCCCTCCCAACATTTTTTCCAACAGTTTAGAGCATAACTTCAATCTTTAATGAATAGAGATATATTTACAGATTTATGACAGTTTACAAACAATATATATACATATATATATAAAGATGAGTCGACAATAGAGATATATTTACAGGTTTATGACAGTTTACAAACAATATATATATATATATATGTCGCCGCTATACTCTGGGGTGACTTTGTAATAATAACTTCTACCAACTCTGTATAATTAGCTATGATACAAGACATCTACAAGTGCCGGTGCAGAGCATGGGTCACTGGTTAAATATGTATATCTGCAACTGTTACGCTGATATACTGGTACGTCGCCAATTTGGCTCCGCCCCCAACTCAGATTCAGCTGAGATTTAATGTTTATGAATAATATATATATATATATATATAATGATCACAATTAATGAACAGAGGACAAGACGTACTCATTACATTATCACTTGAATTACGAAAATAACGATAGAACTAACAAACACGCGTTTTAAAATAATAACAAGAAATTTAATAAAAGAAAAAGTTAACAAGATTTAGAAAATTCAGTTAATCCTAAGCCAGTTCATTTGTACTGAAGTCACGTTCCGGATGGGAACTTAGCTTATGTATTGAAATGACGTCAGTCTGGTAGACTTGAATTTTTCCCGCCAATAGATCGGCACGTCCCAATTCAGCCGGGACAAGTAGAACGGCCACACAGGCAAGCAAAATCAGGCAGCTATAAACGAGCAGCCGAGAATACACAATAACAAGAAAAAACCCTGCAACACAAACAATTGCAAAGCCTAAGTGTCCAGTCCAGTGCTCGATTAATAATTACTAAGTTTGGCATAGGCCTCTGAAAGGAAGAATATTAACATGTTCATAAATAAAACATAGTATATAACATCCTAATAAAACTTAACCATTCACACATACAAAGACGTTTTTACCTATATAGCCAGGGTTTTCTTCTCTCATAAACGACCCAGTGTTGTTTTGGGCGGACTACCCCTTCAGTCGTCACCCTCAGACGATTTTTCAGGAAGTAGTGAAGATAACATTTTCACTGTGGTTTTTATTACCCTGCTTAGACCAGCTTCTGACCTGTTCAATTCATTAGCTCTAAGATGATTATGTCCCTCTAACAACTCTAACCACCCGCTAAGCGTACACACTGACCACACGCTGACCGCCGCGCTCGCAGACTTCAAACACCGCAGACATCAAAAGCCAGTCCCTAAATCTTCCACACATGTCTCACATTCGTTTCAGGGCTTCCCTTCTCAGTAAACAGGACGCAATACGCACTCATTCCATAAAAATGAAAATTTATATAATATATATAATATATGGGAATATTTTCCCATCATACAACAATATATATATATATTTACAGGTTTATGACAGTTTTCAAACAATATATATATATATATAAAACGATCAGTCGACAATAGAGAAATATACACAGATACACTTTATGTAAGTTTTAAGGTGTAACACCTTTTATTCGCTACACCTGTCAGGTTTTCGTTTCTATTTTATTAGCTGTTAATAAATGACAAACAATTCCATGCGTATAATACTATGTATGCCTCAAAGCAATTTCTTTTCTTTAAAGGAAAAAAATAAAACTGATCATTATTAAAGCCAATGAAACTGAATTTTAAAAAAAAGAGAGAGCAATAAATGGTGTTCAATACGACATATTGTTAGTTTTATACATCATGTGATTAATATGACACAGTCAGGTAATAAGCATACTGATCAATACAACAAACTGTGGGTAATAAATATACTGATCAATACAAGAATTTGTGGGTAATAAACTTACTGATTAATACAACAAACTATGTGTAATAAATAATTGATCTAAACATTGACAACAAACTGTGGGTAATAAACATACAGTGAGGAGTACGGTGCAATGTGGTTTATAAGTATACTTGGCCAGTAGAATATATTGTATGTAAATTACTAAACAGCATAATATGGGTAATAAACACACTAAGATCAGCACAACACAATATGGCAATAAACACACTAAGATCAGCACAACACAATATGGCAATAAACACACTAAGATCAGCACAACACAATATGGCAATAAACACACTAAGATCAGCACAACACAATATGGCAATAAACACACTAAGATCAGCACAACACAATATGGCAATAAACCTACTAAGTTCAGCACAACACAAAATGGGCAATAAATGTACTAAAACCAGCACAATCCAATATGAGCAATAAACATTGCTACAAGACAATATGGGCAATAAACATACTAAGATAGGCGCAACAAAATATTCACTACACAATTTAATATCAATCCAACAAGGTATCAATATTTCAGTGGCAACATACCATTACCCAAATAGACACTCAGCTAACAACTTCCAATGAGTACCACATTCAAAATAACCAAAGTGAATCACAAATGATTTAAATATCCAGTTTTTCCCGGTAATATTTAATAACACCATTGTCAGTATCAGAGCTAATATAATAACTGGATGATTAATAATTTTGAGTCTGATATTGCAACAGGGTAATTAAATATTACCGGGCACGTGACACCCATTTATAAAAACGTGAAAGAAATTTGCTAGTAGATTTTTAGTAAAGCGTACTTTCAGCCAATCGCTAGTAGCGTGCCAGAAGAAAACCTTAACGAGCATCAATCACGTGGTACCACGATAATATACAGGGATTACTTTTGTTTGTCTTCTTTCCAGGAAACAAGCATGGCGTGGCTGGACTTCACTGTTATACGCCTGACGATCAAGGACCGCTTTGCCAAGTGCAGACAATCCCGGACGCTGATTCTTTTCATTGTCTTTGTCGCCCTCTTTCTTGATAACATGCTGCTGACGACAGTTGGTACGTAATTCTCTATGCCTGACTTTGCTTGCAGTAATGTGTCTGCACTTTAGAGCAGTGGTTGACGACGGTTGGTACGTAATTCTCTATGCCTGACTTTGCTTGCAGTAATGTGTCTGCACTTTAGAGCAGTGGTTTCCAACGTTGTAACTCGTGCGGAACCCTTGATGCATAGTGGGTTAATACATGGAACCCAATCAAAAAAATGAATATTTCTCTTAGTCTAACATTGATATTTTTGTTGCAATACAAATGAATAGTTTGGCCAATAACATTTTCATTATAAAACTGTCACCATATATGTATTACTAGTATTACTAATATTTAATGGGACGGTTGGTACTAAATATCGTTACTTAGTTCTGCAAAATCGGGTTTGACGTCACACAACTGCAAACGTATATCATGTTCTACGTGGAGACGGCTTTGATACTTTGTCTTAGTTGTGGGGTACACTGAAAATGTCATGTTTTGCGTGGAGACGGCTTCGACACTGTCTTAGTTGTAGCGTACACTGAAAATGTAGTCTCACAGAGATATGTGCTCACAAATGGCGCACAAGCACTCGAAGAGCTGCAGATGACTGATCCGGAAAGTCGTCAGCTATAGTATGCTATACTTGCTTTTGAAGCTGAGGAACCCCGAAAACCCTTAGGGTTCCACGGAGCACAGGTTGGAAACGTCTTCTTTAGAGTGACAGTAATATACCATTGCTCTTTATTGACAAAGAGTTATTTCCCTTAATAATTATATTTTATTCTCTTCTCACAATTATATTATTTGTCTGAATTATATACATATATATGTGTGTGTGTGTGTGTGTGTGTGTGTGTGTGTGTGTGTGTGTGTGTGTGTGTGTGTGTGTGTACGTACATATCCGTCTTTATTTTTAACGACAGAGTTTGCCTTACTTTGTAATATATAAGAAAATATATCTTGATTCTTTAGATGTTATGTGTCTTAATTCTGTAATAACTGTATGTATCTTTATTCTAAAGACACGTTTATACCGTTTGTGCTAAAGACCCATTAAAGAATCTCATTCTGATGATGTTGACCTACGTACGTCAGAGAACTATGATCAGCCAATTTCAAGACAAAAATCGCAGAGGTTAAAATTTTTGGAATATATATTTTTTTGTTTCCTTATTGCCCGACCGTATATCTTATTCCAACTTAACAAACAGCAACAAATTTTTATTTTGAAAAAATCTAATTTATTTTCCTATTATTTTCAATTCATTTAAGCATATGACACTCTAAAAACTTAATTTCGGGAACATATTAGTGTATACTACTATTATCTTAAAGGAAGAAAATAAATCTTAGCGCACTATTCCCTGTGTCATGGTAAGACTCAAGCAGCAAATGGGTAAATAAATCACGTGTCTTAGCTAAGTGTCTGTTTGCCAAAATACTGTTTTTAGATATTTTTATTGACGAAAAGAGAAATTGATTCAGAAAACTCTTTTATTCTGAGTTACGTCTCGGTTTATGCTTTTTTCTTTATTCTTTTACAACATTTTCAGTTAGTAGACATTCCCAGCATTATCTTGCCAAAGCCAATGTAGGAAAAAATAATTGTATTTATATTTTAATTCCACACTCTAATGTCACCGAAACTTAAAGTGTTTCAAGAAATAATGTGATTGTCAGCATATCTAAAAAAAAAAAAAAAGTGATGATAGGTTACTAATTTAAAACTTTTTCTCTTAGAACTCGTCTACCTCTTGTGAGTAATTGAGCATCTTAACTCGCATTATTTGAAAAATATTACGACTGTAATTCTTAATGTTAGTACATCTTGTCGACGCAACATTAGAATTTCTGAACGGTAGTGAACGGTAGTCGGCCGGCACGACACGTGACGTCAAACACACGATCGTTTTTTTTTTGCAGACCTCTCAGATGTTTGATCTGTTGCTAAGAAAAATTTCTTAGAATACTAAGCAAAAGAAAAGAGTCTGCTCAAGAATTAATAAAGAAACTGTTGACCTCATGACCTCCTTAGAGTCTAGAACTGTGAATTGGCCAGATAGCGTTCTCATTAATCGTGAAAATGCTTGAGAGGATTATTGACCTATCAAAAATACTGCGCATGATTTTGCTCCCGCCTGTTCTTTTGACAGGGAGTAACATTAGCATGCAAAAATAAATGCACTGACTATTTTAAGGGTCACGTGGTCGACTCTGGGTAGGAGCGAGATGATGTGACATCCCACACCCAACTGTCGAGAAATCTAAAACAAGAAGCGTTATTAAATATAGTACGTAAATTGCCTGACCTTTGAAAAAAAAATAACTCGAAATCAAAATATACATGATATGCTATCAAATACGCGATTGCTAGTTTTCAAAGGAAAAAGAGTCACACAAAGATCAGCTAAAGAGCACTCTTAATTTTTTAAAGCCCTGAGATGAAAGAAGTGGGTTTCTAAATGGAATGCATACAATTACAACCATAGTTTTGAGTGTTGATCATGTGACCAGACGTCTAAATGGGGAGCAGGCGTCTAAATGGGGAGCAGGGGTGGCTGACTCGACTGAACGGTGGGGACTCGCAGGCAGAAGACTCTGCAATCGTGTGCTCTTGGAGATATTTTCTCTCCTTGACTCCTCGGGAATATCGTGCTCAGTATACTCTTACTCACGATACAGCGCTCAGAGATCGTAGGATACGAAGCACTAATTTTTGTTTTGAAATCCACATTATTATTAACCATTATTTCACAAAGCACTAATTTTTGTTTTGAAATCCACATTATTATTAACCATTATTTCACAAAGCACTAATTTTTGTTTTGAAATCCACATTATTGTTAACCATTATTTCACAAAGCACTAATTTTTGTTTTGAAATCCACATTATTGTTAACCATTATTTCACAAAGCACTAATTTTTGTTTTGAAATCCACATTATTGTTAACCATTATTTCACAAAGCACTAATTTTTGTTTTGAAATCCACATTATTATTAACCATTATTTCACAAAATGCACGTAACCGAATTGAGCACTACGGTCATGGCATTCATGCACTCACACTGTCACACACGCATTGTTTCAGTGCCAGTGGTGCCAAACTTCCTTCGCAGGATTGATACCCAGTACGTCACCGTAAACCAAACGTACGCGGAGCTGGGAACCACGGTAGCTCCATGGGTCACCACGCAGTGTGAAGACCGCTTGGATACGCCCGGCGGAGATCGCGAGGGACCGTCGTGGGTGGCCAAATTGCCGCAGTACTACATTCACACCTCCATACCGCCCCGCGTGTGCTACAACGTGACAGTGCAGCGCAATACGTCACAGGAAGTGGTAGTCATTACGAAGGACTTGTCCGAAGGGAAAGAAGATGTCAGAATAGGACTGCTCTTTGCGTCTAAAGCTATCATGCAGCTAATTGCGAATCCATTTATAGGGCCAATTACAAATAGGTCAGTGGGGTTTTCTGTCTTCTCAGTATTCCATTTATGTTTGGTTTTTTTCTTACTATTTTGGCTCTTTCTGTTTTCCCCTTTCGTCCAATTTCTCTTCCTCAAATATCTCGACTTCCTCCGTTTTATTCCATATACATTCATGTGTCTTTCGTCCCTCTCTTTTCTCTCCTGCTTCATATCCCCTGTTTCGATTTCATGACAAAATATTCATGACTAAAGGTTTTGAAATTATGCTTCTACCACCCTTTCAGTACTGTTCACTATTTACGTATTATTTCACACTTTTCGCTACTTCTGTACTGTATCAAACTGTTCATTATTTACATATTATATCACACTTTTCGCTACTTCTGTACTGTATCAAACTGTTCACTATTTACATACTATATCAAACTTTTCGCTACTTCTGTACTGTATCAAACTGTTCGCTATTTACATACTATATCAAACTTTTCAAAATGTATATAATATATTATATTGTTCACTATTTACATATCATATCACACTGTTCACTATTTACATATCATATTACACTGTTCACCATTTAGATATCTATGTAAAGTTTGTCATTTTATTTTTACACTGTGTCCGCGCAGTTAACTTGAAGGAACAAGGTGACAACTGCATTTTCAAATTAAAATTCCCTTTCTATACCTTCTCCCGTCCCCACCCATTTCTCTCGTCTCCACCCACTTCTCTCGTCCCCACCCTCCTTTCTCGTCTTCGCATACCTCTCTCGTCCCCACCCACCTCTCTCGTTTCTGCATCCACCTCTCTCATTTCTCCACTTACCTCTCTCGTCCCCACCCATTTCTCTCGTCTCCACCCACGTCTCTCGTTCCCATCCTCCTTTCTTGTTTCCACCCACCTTTCTCGTCCCCAACCACTTTTCACATACTCACCCACTTCTCTCGTCCCCACCCACCTCTCTTTCCTCTTCCTTCTGACTTTCTTTTTTCTTCTCTCTTCTCTTTCTTTTATTTCTCAATTTCTTTCCCTATTGCACTTTCTTTTTCTCTTTCTGCTCCTATAGTTTGCTTTCTTTCGTCCTTCTCCCTCTTCCTGTCTTTCTCTCTCTGCACCATACCTCTGTCTCTCATCCATTCTCCCTCTCTTCCATGTCTCTTCATTCTCTCTCTCTTTCTGTCTTTTCATCCTCTCTCTTTTATTTGTCTCTTCATTCTCTCTCTCTTTTCCTCTCTTTTTATTCTCCCTGTCTCTCTTCCTGTCTTTCATTCACCCTCTCTTCCTTTCTCTATTTTCTTTTCTCTCTCACTCTTCACTTCCTTGCCTGTGTCCCTATCTCTTCTTTTGTCTTTTTCCTTTCGTATTTCTCTCTATTTCTGCTTCCCATATTCTGTTTCTATTTTTTCTTCCAACCGTTTCTTTCTGTCTCAGTCTGTCAGACTCTTTTTCTCTGTACCTCTGTATCTCACTCTCTGCGTGTCTCTACATGTATATCTGTATGTCTCTCAATATTTCTATCTGTATGTCTGTCTTATTTCCTTTTTCTCTCTTTACCTCTCTCCATTTCTCTACTCGTACTCAATGTATTCTTTGTTTTATGGTTTTTCTGATAGCGTGCGGCCTGATAGTGAAACCATTTGCACGCCATAACGACTTTGTTATGTACTTTTGCATATTTGTGACAATGTATTGTCATAGATTTGTCATTCTTCATGTCAGTTGTTTGTATTTTCATTTTTTAAATTTTCCCATCGCGAAAATCAACAGTTGTCGGAAGTGGATGTTAAAACATATCTAGTACCATCTATTAGTTTAATTAAAATGATGCTAACTACACATTTAAAAAAAATAAAAGTTACACTATGCTAAGGCTTTTAAAAGCACTCATAATTCAGTGTCACTATTTCCCACCATGCACAACTGCGCGGTGATAGTTAACGTTCATGATAATAGCGGTGATAGTTAACGTTCATGATAATAGCGGTCAGAGTTAACGTTCATGATAATAGCGGTCAGAGTTAACGTTCATGATAATAGCGATCAGAGTTAACGTTCATAATAATAGCGATCAGAGTTAACGTTCATAATAATAGCGATCAGAGTTAACGTTCATGATAATATCGGTCAGAGTTAACGTTCATGATAATAGCGATCAGAGTTTGCGTTCACGATAATAGCGATCTCGGTCACGAAAATAGCGGTCAGAGTTTACGGTCACGATAATAGCGGTCAGAGTTTACGTTCATGATAATTGCGGTCAGTGTTTACCTTCATGATAATTGCGGTCACCTCTCAGAGAGCTTTACTGTGCGCATGCCAGGGCAGCGCACATCCTTTTCCTCGTGGCACTACACCTTACAAAATAGGCAAATGCGTGACCCCGGGATTTCATAAAATTAAAAAAGAAAAACTGTATTTTAAGTTGCCGAGGTATTTCTTTCCTACCAGTCGATAGCTCGCATGACAATGGAAGCCAGCAAAAAGTGCCACTCCAATTGTAAGTCTGTTTGTTGTATGGGCACGTACCTATATGTGTGCGCGCGCGTGCTTACTTGTGTGCGTTCGTAAGTTCTACCGATACTCTTTTGTGTGAGTCCGAATGTAAACTGATTAAATGATGTTCAGGTTATAAACAAGTGTTGCCAAGTTCTTGACCAGTCTTTCCTGGAAAGGAAACATCGAGATTAACCCTTTCTCCATTAAACGCTTTAATAATTACAGCTGACGTCAGTAACTTATTTGGTACATCCATAGAGAGGGTTAACATTGTATACTTGCAAAACTACATGTTAGCAGTTATTAAATTCCTGACAAAGTTTTCTTGTTAAGCTAACTATGACAAATAATGATCGCCGAAACTACTACAGCCAAAACAAAACCACTTCCACCATGCCATATAAACACCATTACCATTATGACAATCACATCATCATCATCATCATCATCATCATCGACACAAACTCCATAATTGTCATCACAGTAACTTAATCATCATCGCAACCATAACAATCAGCATCAACATGAATCCTCCACTATCTCCACACCAAACTACGACCACTATGACTCACCACACCCACATTCATCACCTACAATCTCTTTACTACAACTATTAACACCAGTACCACAGTCAACACCATCCAGGATATTACATTCATCACCTACTTACCCAAATCACCATCAGTATATTCATTACCATCCTGAGTGTCAATAACACCTTCGTCACGCCTCGAACACCTTCACGACAAACACCAATATCTTTATTAAAATCACCACCCTAATTACCAGCACCAATATCTTTATTAAAATCACCACCCTAATTACCATCACCAATATCTTTATTAAAATCACCACCCTAATTACCAGCACCAATATCTTTATTAAAATCACCACCCTAATTACCAGCACCAATATCTTTATTAAAATCACCACCCTAATTACCAACACCAATATCTTTATTATAATCACCACCCTAATTACCAACACCACTATCATTACCATCATCTCTACCAACACCAGTAACATTAGCACCATCCCTACCACAATGCCTATCAACAATTTCAGCAGCACCACCATTATCATCACCAGTGAACCAACTCAGCCATTCCCACCACTACAGCAACAATTAAAGATAGAGAAAGAACAGTTCACGAGTTACGTGATGTGTGATATAAATACAAGTGTGAAAGGCCCAACCGAATACAGTCTAGATTGGAAAAATAAAACTGTTGTCGTTAAAAACTAATTTAAACGACCCTATCCATTTTAGACACTCGGTGATGTCAACAGTACTTTCAAGCACAACTTCAAAGAACAAACAACATCGTCATTTGAGCCTTTATTTTTGTTTATTTATTGTTTTTGTTATTTTTTGCGTTATTTTTTCTCTCCATTAATGGAGAAATAAACGTGACAAATAGTTACCTGCCCTGCATGAGAAGCATACTCCAAATATATTTAACGTCACTGCAGTCTGCAGATAGAGAGTCCTCTTCGAATTGTCAACACTGCCCCGTATGCCATTAATAATTTCCACCCAGGCGGTCTGATGGGGATGCTTATTCTTTTAAAAATAGAAAGCCCAAACATATGATGGTCTACTATATCAGTAGTTTGTCTTATTAAAATATGCGTCTGTGCTTAGGTGTACAGGTAAATACTATTAGAAATACTGCTGCTTGGTACCAGGATAAGAAACACAACGATAATTCTATTTTTTTCTCACATGAGAATACAGAAATAACTGCCTATTCTTTTTCTTCACGAAATTGGATAAACAGGCACAAATATAATTGATATTTTTTTATCGCCTAAATTAGATACATAGACACAAAGATAAATATTATTTCTTTTTTTCTGAATTGGACAAACAGAAATAAATGCTATTTCTTTTTTTCTTTTCAGAATCGGTTACACAATTCCAATGTTTACAGGTTTCGTCGTTATGATGGTATCAACTATCAGTAAGTTGACTTAACTTGCTTAAGCGTGTGCGACTTTGAACAAATATCAGTGAGGTGACTTAACTTGCTTAAGTATGTAACTGAACAGATATCAGTAAATTGACTTGATTTGCTTAAATGTGTAAATGAAGAGTTATCAATTCTTAACAAACTGTTTAACTGATCCATGACAGATATCAGTATATTAATGTAACTTGCTTAGTATGTAACTGAACATATATCAGTAAATTGACTTGATTTGCTTAAGTGTATAAAAAAGAGTTATCAATTAGTTAACAAACTTTTAACTAATCCATGATAACTACTTGACTTGCTTAAGCGTGTAAACGAACAACTATCAATTAGTTGACAACTTGTTTAACTAATTCATGACGGATATCAGTATATTAACTTAACTTGCTTAAGTGTGTAACTTAACAGCTGTCATTTAACAAACTGATTAACTAATTCTTGAAAGATATCATTTAGTTGACTTAACTTGCTTAAGTATGTAACTTAACAAATGTCACTTAGTTAACAATCTGTTTAACTAATTTATGAAGATATAAGTTGACGTAACTTGCTTAAGAGTGTAACCTAATTACTGTTACTTAGTAAGCAACCTGTTTAACTAATTCATGACAACTATCATAAGTTTATTTGACTTGGTCAACTAATGCCTATTAACTGTTAGTAAAGTGACTTAGTCAACTAATGCCTATTAATTGTTAGTAAAGTGACTTGGTTAAAGATGCATGTCAACTAGGTGTGAAACATTAAGTTCTACTGATTTGTTAATTCTTATTTACAACTATCAGCAGTTGACGTATTTATCTGACACATGTATCAGCAAATTAGCTTCACTTATTAATTAGTAAATAGCTTGCATCAAAATAGTTGTACTTGACTTGTGAAAACAATATATATGGCCTTCAAGTTTGTGTATGTGAATTTGATTTATTTTGACATTATTGATACACACCAGTTGTCAATAAGTTCATTTCGCTTATTTAACTATTTCAAAAATTCTAGCAATCTATGTGACCTGTCTTATTTAATTCGTAACAACTATTGTCAGAACAAAGCAGGCAAGTCAAAACAATGAACCCAACTAGTACACAACATAAACTCAAATGACATTGCAAAAAGAACCCAATTAAAACATTAATAGCAACTATCATCAATGGACAAGACAGGAACCCAAATAAGATATAACATATATTGTCAATTGACAGAACCAAATTAACCCAAATAATACTTGGCAACTGTCGTCACTTTATAGAACAGGTAACATAACTATTATATAATATATATCCTCAAATGACAAGACGAAAAAACCTAATTAATACACAGCAACCATCGTCAACTGACATAATAGAAAGAACCCAATCAATACACAGGCATCTATCGTCAATTGACGAGACAAAAAGAGCCCAATTAATACATACCAAGTATAGTCAAGACAGATAGACAGATAGATAGACTGACAGACAGACAGACAGACAGATAGATAGATAGATAGATAGATAGATAGATAGATAGATAGATAGATAGATAGATAGATAGATAGATAGATAGATAGATAGATAGATAGATAGATAGATAGATAGATTATAAAAACTAAATAGTTATAGAGCACTCTATTATATTCTACATAAAGGCATTAAGAATGCATGGGAACTAAACCATGCATTTGAATGCTGGTAGAGCAAAATATTTCATAAAGAAAGTTTACAATATAAGTGAATCATGACCACTGAAAACTGGCTGACTAGAATAATATAGAATAGAACTCACACACGCACGCACGCACGCACGCACGCACGCACACACATACACACACACACACACATACACACACACACACATACACACACACACACACACACACACACAAACACACACACACACACACACACACACACACACACACACACTGAATGTAAACTACAGTAATTCTACGTAGAACACGTATCGCAGAACTGGAACACAATTTGGAACCAATCAATTTGACCCATTGTAACTTAGTTTCAACCGGGTGGGATCTATTAAATAATTTACACATCTAAGGAAACCTCCCTTGTCAAGAAAAAAAAATAAATAAATGGTTCTTTGTTCCACATGCTTAAATTCCGATTGAAGCATTTAAGGTATTTTTAATAATCTTAAATTTTAATGGATATCGCATGACAGAAACAAATAGTGATGTATATTTTCCTCCTAGAAGACTTCTATTTAATAGTGATGCCATATTGTTTGCCATCTAGAAGAATTCTATCTTGATAGTTATATCGTACTTTTTTAAATGCATTTTAGAAGATTTTGTCTCACTGATGTCATAATGTTTTACTTCAAGCAGATTTTGTCTCAGTGATGTCATAATGTTTTACTTCAAGCAGATTTTGTCTCAGTGATGTCATAATGTTTTACTTCAAGCAGATTTTGTCTCAGTGATGTCATAATGTTTTACTTCAAGCAGATTTTGTCTCAGCGATGTCATGATTTTTTTACTTCAAATAGATTTTGTCTCAGTGATGTAATAATTTTTTACTTCAAGCAGATTTTGTCTCAGTGATGTAATAATTTTTTACTTTAAGAAGATTTTGTCTCACTGATGTAATATTTTTTTTTACTTCAAGCAGATTTTGTCTCAGTGATGTCATAAATTTTTACTTCAAGCAGATTTTGTCTTACTGATGTCAAATTTTTGCCTTCCAGCAGATATTTTCTGAGTGATTTAATATTTTTCGCCTTCCAGCACATTTTTTATTTTTATCGTGATGTCCTGCAGTTTTATCTTAGTGATGTATTTTTGTCCCCTATAAAATTGTGTTATCTTTGATGTGATTTTTGTTTTCTAGAAGAATGAGATCTCAATAAGTGTTGTGATATCGCCTAAGATTTCTTTTAATATATTGTGCTGTCAAAAGATCCTGAATAGCGAAGTCATATCACATTTTTGCCTCATAGAAATGCTTTTTCATTTTTGTTCTGCATAAATATTATTGCCCTAGATGGGAGGGCCTCGAAACAGTCGTAAAATTTGGCCTCGTAGAAAATTTTATTTCCAGTCTTTTGTTCGTAAAGGATTGGGTTTTGAACGGTGTTATATGTATCACAGCTTGCTTTATCGTGTAATATTTAAAGTCACTCAATCGGATACGTTCTGTTTCAGTTTTTGCCTTTAGTGAGAGCTACGCAGTGTTGTTTGTAGCGCGGACAGTCCAGGGCATTGGTTCATCGTGTTCCAGTGTAGCAGGTGAAGTATTGCTATTTTTAAATGTAAACTCATATTATCATTGTGTTGCCATTTGTTGTTGTTTGGATAGATATATTAGATAGATAGATAGATAGATAGATAGATATATAGATAGGCACGCAGACATACATACAGACAGCGATGAAATGAATAGTCGATAATAAATATAAACGAAGTAAATAGGAAGAAGTAAAGAAATTCTTTCCGTTTTAGATTTTCTTTCTTTCTTTCTTTCTTTCTTTCTTTCTTTCTTTCTTTCTTTCTTTCTTTCTTTCTTCCTTTCTTTCTCTCACGATCCCTATACAATATTCAGATGAGAGAATTGAGTCTGTGAGTTCGAGCCTCCACTCCCCGTGCTCCTTGCTCTGGGATCGTTACTTCTTAGAGTCAATCATGTGAACTCGAGTGGAAACTCGAATAACGGAGACGAAAACAGAAAAGCCACATTAAAAAAGCACAGAAAACCTGTAGAGTAATTCACCTATGGGGGAAAAAAAATTACGCACGTGCATTGACAAGCGCAATTATTAATAGCTCTGAGGTCGAATAATCTCCCCTTCAATGGTGCACGGCGTTTGACAGCCTACTTTAGCTGCTAATTATTAATGCTGCGACTGTTGTTGTGCACACCTACCCAAGGTAAACACTTTCACATCAATATTTCGACCGAAAACTTCTGACTGAATTACGAACGCTTGTTAAACTTCTCCTTAAGGATTCGATCCTAGTTGAAGTGGAGTTCTCGGTGCTTGGCCGCACGCTCGTTACCACAATTGCTCTTTAGGCACGAGGAAATATGTATGGAATGGTTTATAGACAGAAACTCTTTTATAATTAGTACTATATTTTATTTAGTTTTTTTTTTTAATTTGTTTTAGTGAATTATTAAATTCAGCAAGCGCCGAATACGTTTATCGCTTGATGACAGCGATACTTATTTACAGGCAGTATTATATGCATGTCAATACTTCAGGCGTTGGACCCTTCTCGACACTTCTCCAAGCAGTCCGACAGATGTCGGCTACTGACCAGAGACAAACTGAAGCATACCGTTAAATTTATTAAGCGATTTAATAAATATTGTTAGTGTGTATGCCGAAAATTCATTGAAGTCATTCTATAATGTCTTCATCCAGTACCAGGATGCCGGAGAATGGCCTGATAACGGCTGATGCACATAATTCGATTAGCGAAGTACAGTCTAAGTAATCAGGGGAATACACCGTAGTTATGCATCATTAAAGGGACATTACTTGTCAGCTGTTGCGTTGTACGTCTTCAGAGAGGACAGATGTGTAATGACAACTTTCATTGAGACGTCTGCTCCATAATGGTTTATCAAAATCTCTGAATTATAATTAAACTTTTATTCAGAATATTACATGATTTCATAGTCTTGAGAAGTTCTCCTTAAAATTATCAAAAACATATTTAAACAGGCAGACAGAAGACTTGTTAATAAACAGCAGCTTTTGTTTTCTGCATTATTTAATCTCTACATAATAATTTCCAACGAAATGATGTGGATATATTTTATGGTAGAGGGTTAGTAGAATTAAAGCACAAATAAAACCAAATATCCTATGAAACCAAATACTCTTTACTGAAGTTTAGGTACTCCAGCGATAATAAACTACTTACTTAGACAACATTGAGCATATTAACGCTTAATCGTGAGGGGAGGCGGGGGGAGAATTTATATGAGAGACCATCTGCCCCCGTTAAATGCTGTACGAATTGATATATGCCTTTGTGGAAATTTGACATTTTTTTTTACATATTAATGTCCGTCAAACTTTGAATATTAACGACATTTACAGCATGAACTGTACGACTGCTAAACATCATACAAGTAACTAATGTAATGTGAAAACTCAAAAGGCGTTATAGGGACGTGTTTTGAAAGCAATAAGCAATTAGTCGTCATTATTTCGGCTCAACAGACTTCTTCCGGACAATACAGACATTAAGAACAATTACGTATGAACTGTGAAATTCGTCACTCCACTGGTGTGTGACCAACTGACTAGAGCTGCTGTATTTTTAGGCACAATTTTCATACATCAGTACACCTCACTCACTTTTTCCATTATTCATGCTGTTTGTATTTATTTGGTATGTATGATACCGTATTCGCAGTTGTTGTCTATGCCAGTTGTTGTCTATGCTTATCAACATAGTGAATTTTCACGTTAGATTAACTACTAGGTGTTAGTATGGTAATGTCTGTTTGATTTAATACATTATTGCCATTTTATTTGGGGTTTTGTTTTGCTATGACAGTTTATTGCTGGATGCCTTTTTAGTTAGGCAGTTTGTTATTTTCGTTAAACCTGTATGACTTTCAAGTTAATAAATGTCATTTGGTTACGATTTTATGAGCATGTAGTTGTTAATAACTGGGTGTGGCACTGCGGCTCTCAGTTACAATGTAGTTGTTAATAACTGGGTGTGGCACTGCGGCTCTCAGTTACAATGTAGTTGTTAATAACTGTGTGTGGCACTGCGGCTCTTAGTTACAATGTAGTTGTTAATAACTGGGTGTGGTAATGCGGCTCTCAGTCACAATGTAGTTGTTAATAACTGGGTGTGGCACTGCGGCTCTCGGTCACAATGTAGTTGTTAATAAGTGTGTATGGTACTGCGGCTCTCAATTATAATATAGTTTTTATCGTTCACTGTTATTTTCATTACATTTAATTCACTCCTGTTTGCAGTGAGTTTATTTTCGAATACATTTCTGTTTTTATCGTTCAGTTTTATTTTCATTACATTTTATTTAATTCCTGTATCAATAGCTTTACCGTTCTGTATCATTTCCATTACATTTTTATTTCATTCCTGTAGCTATATAGTTTATGTCATTTTCATTACACTTTTATTTTATTCCTGTATTAATAGCTATATCGTTTGAACTTTGATTTTGTGCTATTTTTGTATCCAGTCGATTACATTTAATTATGTGTCATTTAGATTATTGCTGTTTGCCATTCCTGCTGCAATACAACATTTACTACATGCCGTCTTATTGTTATCAGTAGATGTCATTGTGTTAATGAAATGTTATCAATAGATGTCGCTGCGTTCATGAAATGTTATTATCAGTAGATGTCACTGTGTTAATGAAATGTTGTGATCATTAGATGTCCCTATGTTAATAAAATGTGATCATTATATGTCACTGTTTTAATGAAACGTTGTTATCATTAGATTCAAGTGTTTTAATATCAGAATTATTGTCATTGCATGTAATTGTTTAAGTGCTACTCCTATTATTGGTGATGTCATAGTTTAAGAGTTATTCATGTTATTGCTAGATATAATTGTTTAGTGTTATTCATATTATTATTGCAAGATATGATTGCATTGTGTTATTACTATTATTGCTAGATATCATTCCTTTTTCTGTTATTCCTATTTCTTCCGGATATCTTTGCCTTGTGTTATTCCTATTTTTGATAGATGTCATTGTTTAAGTGTTATTCTTATTATTGCTTGATAGAATTGCTTAGTGTTATTCTCATTATTGCTAGATATAATTGTTTAGTGTTATTCCTATTATTCTAGATGTCATTGTTTTGATGATTTTAGAGCCTTTCCTGTCGTCATTCCATAAATAGATTGGCTACGAAAGTATGGTACGTGCAGTTATATCATTTTGATTCTTACTTTACATCTTAACCCTGATTAACGTACTAATTTTAAATTAAGGTATTGCTTTATCTTTTATTCCGGGGCTGATCTGTGTGGTACATCATGCGTGGCTTGCCTGGGTAGGCCATTTTTGATTTCTTGTGGTTGGCCATAGCGTTCTTTCTGTTGCACAACTTCTGTGTGCTTACTCTTTCGGATTGATGTCTTCCAGGTATGGGAATGCTGGCACATTATTATCCAGACGACAAGGAGCGTGGTAACGCCATGGGGATAGCACTTGGAGGATTAGCCATGGGAGTACTTGGTAAGTAACAGGTATCAGTATTATTCTGGCTTGGGTCGTGAACTCCTTGGTGAATGACAGACATTTAAAAGTATTTGGGGGAGCGTCATGGCCCTGGGTGTTCTTGATACGTCATCGCTCTCACACTTGTTTCACGTACACATGTATATGTATTCACACTTGTTTCACGTACACATGTATATGTATTCACACTTGTTTCACGTACACATGTATATGTATTCACACTTGTTTCACGTACACACGTATACGTATTCACACTTGTTTCACGTACACACGTATATGTATTCACACTTGTTTCACGTACACATGTATATGTATTGACACACGAAGAAAAGCGTTATATATGTACATATAACAACGATTAACTAAACAGTGGATGAATGGCGCGTTTTGTGTGTTTTTGTAAAGCTCTCTTGTTTACTAGATTATTTGTTGCTTCTGAAAGAATTATTTTTATTACTACATGACCTCTTCTAAGCTGAAATGGTTTCTATATATCAGTGACCTTTCGTATTTGGTCAAAGTCCAAATGTTTTGCAAGAAAAGACATCTCTGAAATATTAGGAGAGAGAAGAGAACCTGGCAGTTATAATTAATGCCTGCTACTTCTGAGACATTATATAGGTCATCATATAAGGCCCCCCCAAAATGTTTAAAATTAAAATCTAATAGAGAACGATAGGACAACGGGTCCTTGAAACGAGACCATAAAGGACTATTTGCAAACAGGTCGATCTTAAAACGAAGGTCTGTCGAAAAGGCATTTGTAACAGCAGCTACGCCGACCTGATCCTAACAGTTTTGTGTTGATGCACCGAAATCAATATGGTTGCATAACTTGTTGCATGCTAATGAGGAGATGAGTAGTATACCTCTATTTCCTACTAATGAGCAGATGAGTAGTATGCCTCTATTTCCTGCTAAAGAGCAGATGAGTAGTGTATTTGTATGCCCTCTAATGAACACGATGATTAATGAACATATATGCAGTCTTGTGCCTTTGGATTAATACATATGTCTCAAACCGGTGCAGTGTTTATATGAGGGTTGCCGACCCAGGGATTTATCATCTGTGTGACTGTGTATTGTAGAGTGGAGTACTCTGTCTGACAGTATAAAGAATGATTAACCACTGCAGTGAGGAATGTGCAACTTTAGAAGGATTAGAAAAGCAGTGTGAAGTGAGTGCCTGTAAAGGATTAGCCAGTACAGTGTGAAAGGCTGGCTTTAGAAGGATTGACAATGCAGTTTAAAGAGGGTGACTGTAGCAGGTTAACTAGTGCAAGATGAAATGGGTGACTTTAGAAGGATTAGCAGTGCAGTTTTATCTGTATGCAATATAATGAAGGAGTGCTGTGAAGAAGAGAAATTCACACGATACAAAAGAGTTTGTTAGTGACAGTAACACGATAGCAAGCGTGGTTCTTTAGACAACATCGCTACAAAAGTGTTTGTTAGTGACAGTAGCACGATAACAAGCGTAGTTCTTTAGACAACATCGCTACAAAAGTGTTTGTTAGTGACAGTAGCACGATAACAAGCGTAGTTCTTTAGACAACATCGCTACAAAAGTGTTTGTTAGTGACAGTAGCACGACAACATCGCTAACGAAACTTTATTTCCTTAGTGTCCCCAACTATTTTTAGCACAAAATTCTTACTACTGTCATTAAAAGCAATGAACAAACAACCGTACACACATATACACATAACGAACACACGCGTGCCTACACATATGCATACACGCGCAACTCAGAAAGGATGAGAACTATTTTTTAAACTGAGATTGCACAACTTTATACATCCACAGATTTAAAATAAGATTATTTCCTAGTATTAATGTCTCACAGTTAAGACTTTTATATAAGGTGTTCTTAGAATATAAATCTTTCATTTTGTATATATTTTAAAATTATATTCTATTTTCCACAGATAGACAGATCGATCGATAGATCTTTGAATGGCATAGAGCGATAGCCGTAGACAGCGCGCCCGCTAGAGGCACGTCCCACGCAATGTCGCATCTTGCGCGCGTTCTTAGTATGGCATGCACCAGTACAAGACTCTAGGACTGCCAACACGTGTTCTAGAAAGCATCAGGACGAACCAGGCACCCATTTGAATATATCAGCTCTCTCGCCGAACTCAATTTCCGGCTCGGGGACCAGTCAATACCCATCGCTTTTCTTCGCAGATTGGTGACTCTTCAGGCAGAAGAAACGCACACATTAAAAAAAAATCTCCTTTTGACTCTTCTGCTCTCTTGTGCACATCGAAAGACGTGAAGGACGATGTGCATTCATGGGGCAGACGACACTATCGGATAAAATGTGTACTACAATGAAGGAAACAGAAAGCAATTTTGACTTCTTGGAGTGATTTCAGCAATTTGCGCGCGCGTATAAATGTGTGCGTGCGTGCGTACGTGTTTACTTCAAGCAAGCTGACGTCATTGTCCTTAAGCGAAGCATACCACATTAAACTATTTCATATTCTCATTAATGAAATCAAAGAAGATTCTAAACGTTTAAACGTCTGGTGTACGGCACTTTGAACTCTGACAAAATACACAGCGAAGCTATTCCTGAAATATAAGAAATGAAGAAAAAAGAAGAAATGAGACGAACCAATATAAATGTTAACAAGTCCATCTTAGAGCACTACACTATTCCTGAAATATCAGAAATGAAGAAAAAAGGAGACGAACCAATATAAATGTTAACAATTCCATCTTAGAGTACTACACTATTCCTGAAATATAAGAAATGAAGAAAAAAGAAGAAATGAGACGAACCAATATAAATGTTAACAAGTCCATCTTAGAGCACTACACTATTTCTGAAATTACCAAACGAAGAATAACACTATTCCTGGCACTACCAAATGAACGCTATTCCTGACACTACCAAATTAACACTATTCCTGACACTACCAAACGAATCATAATACTATTCCTGACACTACCAAACGAATCATAATACTATTCCTGACACTACCAAACGAATCATAACACTATTCCTGACAACTACCAAACGAATCATAACACTATTCCTGACACTACCAAACGAAGCATAACACTATTCCTGACACTACCAAACGAAGCATAACACTATTCCTGACACTACCAAATGAACACTATTCCTGATCTCTAACATATGAAGAAAAAGAAAACAGGAAATGAAAATGGCCAGTGTAAATGTTAATAAGTGAAAATGAAAGCACTTTGAATTTCACTTTCTAAATCACTAAACGTGAAGACATAAAACCAACTATTACTCTAGCCACTTTGTGTAAACCTGTACAATGACATAAACCATTCCTAACACTAAAATACAAACATGAAAACGTTAAACGTAGTTTAAAACTGTACAGTGGAGTAATATGGAGATGTTATGCCAATCAAATTCTAACAATGTAGTGTAAAACTATATAGTGGTTTAACAGATATACTTAGAGAAATTGGCCAAACGTGAAGACGTTAAACGTAGTTTAAAACTGTACAGTGGAGTAATATGGAGATGTTATGCCAATCAATGTTCTCACAATGTAGTGTAAAACTATATAGTGGTTTAACAGATATACTTTGAGAAATTGGCTAAACGTGAAGACGTTAAACCAATTTCTACCCTAAAAGCGCAGTGTAAAGTAAGTAGTACATGGATGTGAGCTATTTCGTGTTATTTTCAAAACAGTTCCCAACAGTTCCCAACTACATAATTCTATTTAACTGTTAAGAAATAAACCGTCAAAGCTTTGAAACGTTCCAGACGTTAACGACTGTAGCGATTAGCAACGTGAACTATTCCTAACACTGACAAAACAACAACTACCTAATGTAAATCAAGAACTACTCTTAACACTACCAAATACTCAAAGACTAAAACGCTTACAGCTATTTTTAACTACCACATTTACGAACTTAACACTACCAAATACTCAAAGACTAAAACGCTTACAGCTATTTTTAACTACCACATTTACGAACTTAACACTACCAAATACTCAAAGACTAAAACGCTTACAGCTATTTTTAACTACCACATTTACGAACTTAACACTACCAAATACTCAAAGACTAAAACGCTTACAGCTATTTTTAACTACCACATTTACGAACTTAACACTACCAAATACTCAAAGACTAAAACGCTTACAGCTATTTTTAACTACCACATTTACGAACTTAACACTACCAAATACTCAAAGACTAAAACGCTTACAGCTATTTTTAACTACCACATTTACGAACTTAACACTACCAAATACTCAAAGACTAAAACGCTTACAGCTATTTTTAACTACCACATTTACGAACTTAACACTACCAAATACTCAAAGACTAAAACGCTTACAGCTATTTTTAACTACCACATTTACGAACTTAACACTACCAAATACTCAAAGACTAAAACGCTTACAGCTATTTTTAACTACCACATTTACGAAACTTAAAGCGCATCAATCACTATCCAACTAACGAGGGAAAAAAACACCTAGAACTATTCTTTACACTACCAAATCTACGGAGCATAAAGCACATAGAATTGTTCTATAAGCTACCAAATTTAAAGTATAAAAATATTTAGAACAGTTCTTTACAATACCAAATGTGCGAAGCATAAAACACTTACAACTGTTCTTTACACCACTAAATTCACGAAGCATAAAACATTTACAACTGTTCTTTACACCACCAAATTCACGAAGCATAAAACACTTACAACTGTTCTTTACAGCACTAAATTCACGAAGCATGAAACATTTACAACTGTTCTTTACACCACCAAATTCACGAAGCATAAAACATTTACAACTGTTCTTTACACCACCAAATTCACGAAGCATAAAACATTTACAACTGTTCTTTACACCACCAAATTCACGAAGCATAAAACATTTACAACTGTTCTTTACACCACCAAATTCACGAAGCATAAAACATTTACAACTGTTCTTTACACCACCAAATTCACGAAGCATAAAACATTTATAACTGTTCTTTACACCACTAAATTTACGAAGCATAAAACATTTACAACTGTTCTTTACACTACTAAATTTACGAAGCATAAAACATTTACAACTGTTCTTTACACAACTAAATTTACGAAGCATAAAACACTTAGAACTCTTTATAACACTCCAGATTTACAGAAGCATAAATCAGTAAACCCACTGAGAACACTACTGGTTAAGAAAACAGGTCTGAGCAATATTACCAACACTAGCAAAGAATGAAGTCCATAGGATCAGAAACAAGGTCTGTGAGATTGAATTAACAAGGATGTGGCTTTCAATTAAGATGTCTGTCTCTAAAGCTCAGTGAGACATTGCACATATTTATAATAATGTTCGCATTTCTGCGCAACAAGGCAATGCTAGTAAATATTTCTTCTCTACTCAACTGTCTGCACAAACAGGACGATACTAGTAAATATTTCTTCTCTATGTAACTGTCTGCGCAACAAGACAATACTAGTAAATATTTCTTCTCTACTCAACTGTCTGCACAACAGGACAATACTAGTAAATATTACTTCTCTCTGCAACTGTCTGCGCACCTCCTACACACAGGCCTATGGAGGCATTTCATGTACCTTGTCATTTGATATTTGTTAGCTTCATCGAAAGTGTTGGGGTTTTTTGTCAGTTTTACGGTTCGACTAACGTCTTCGATCTATCACGATTTAAAGTTATAATAAACAAGGATTTTTTAAAATACATTTTGCCACACTCGTTAAGAATTTCGTACATGAAATCTATATTGGTGTTTTCATTTCTTTCTCCTGATGTTATCATATCTGCTTTCAGTGGGGCCTCCATTTGGTGGGGTCATGTACGAGTTTTTTGGAAAGGAAACGCCATTCCTTATACTGGCTTTTCTGGCTTTCTTTGACGGCTGTAAGTCCTCCAGTGAAGTGATCTTTAAATCTTTAAGTTCTTTTGAACTGTTTCTTTTAGAAAGCAATATTATTTTGAGATAGATAGATAGATAGATCGATGGATGGATGGATGGATGGTTGGATGGATGGATAGGGAGAGAGAGAATGAGAGAGAGAGTGGCAGTACATTTTACAACATTTATTATGTAATTATTAAAAAGTACCTATAAATTTATTTATCATTGTACGAATAGCTCTTATATTCACACACACACACACACACAAACACACACACACATATATTATATATATATAATATATATATATGTTTTGATCATCTAATAAATTAATAAATAACAAAGAACAGTAGAGTATTAGTAGTATAAATCTTTGATGCACTTATCATTTTACTCACCTCTTGTAACAACGACTCTGTTCCAGGCCTTCAGCTTGTCGCCCTGCAGCCCTCCATTAAGCCAGAATCCCAGCAGGGATCATCTCTTAAGGAGCTCTTGAAAGACCCTTATATTCTTCTGGCTGCCGGTAACATTACATTTTATTGTAGCTAATATAAAAAATAAACACTTCAAATCTACAGTAATGCGTCACAATAATGCATTCAGTTTCACACACTCATACTAAGGCAACACAACATTATTTTTATATTAATATTAATAAAAGCGTGCATTTTCTTTAAATATTATTTCTAGATATATTTCCATATTCTCACGGTCAATAATAATTAGTCAAAAGTAGCTGTGATTTTTTTTAAATCGTTGTTGTATAATGTATTAATTTATTATTAAATTGAAAATGTCAAGATTGCTTTTTATTTATTTATTTATTTGCTATTTCGTCGATAGCACAGTACTATTCATAATGAACCTGTGAGCACCTTTGTTTTGCCTTTGATTACTGCCTCACATTTCTGCATAATACTTATATCTGTAGCTCAAAGATCAGTAACTCAGCTTTTTGTTAAACTTTTGTAAAACTTTTACATGATCCAGCAAGAGAAAACCTTTCCTCCCATGCAGCATGATAGGATGTGGTTTTAAGAATAATCAATGTCAGTTATCACCAATATTGCTATAAAATGTATATATAACATTTTTTAATTTAGGTTTTTCACTGAATATCTAACAAATATCAACAATCATCAATTATAATGATAAGAAAACAAGAAGAAGAATGATAATAAGAAGAATAAAAACGAAGAAGAAATTTGAAGAAACACGCTATACAATATTTACATATAAAACGCACAGCAATGTCATTATTCAAACTCTTCAGCATATAAAATGATATTTTAAATCTAAATGCAATATAGCAGTTTATAACCATTAACTGTATTTACACTCAAGCGAGTGGTCTTTAGAGTTACATGCTTTATAAACGTTGTCTTCGTCAGGTTCCATCACTTTTGCCAACATGGGAATAGCTATGATGGAACCGTCACTTCCAATATGGATGTATCGGACAATGGGAGCCCCCGAGTGGCAGCAGGGTACGTAACTCGCTTCCGCTGCTTCAAGAATATTATGATTTGTGTCCCTTTACTATTCCTTTAGAAGCCTTTATCGATATTTCCAACTTTTCGGCTGAAAAAGAGAATAAATAACTATTACTACATTTCACTCCAGTATGTATGCAGATATAGAGATAAACGGAGGAATTAGTATTCATTTACTATCTGTTTGAATTACAACAATATACAACAATATACAGCAATATACAACAATATACAACAATATACAACAATATACAAGATCAATTTTGCCCAAATTGATTAAACCAGTGGTTGCCATCCTATGGCCCGCGGCGCATTATCAGGTGGACTGTGGCTGCGTTACGTAGTTGGGAAAGTAGTCAAAAGATTGGAAACCACTGGAGAGTATGATTTAATTTCATGGTGCATGAAAAATATAGTGCTAATCACCTGTCACTCTCATCTACCATTCTTTGAGGGAACAAGAGTTATCCCGATTTTTGGATTTTTCTGTTTTATTTATAGGTATTGCGTTTCTGCCTGCCAGCTTGTCTTATCTAATCGGCACCAATATCTTCGGTCCACTGGCCTACAAGATTGGCAGGTATGTGTCTTTCTGCTTCACTATAACTTCATACAGTCAATGTTATTCTAAAAATCAATTTCTCGCGGATAGCATTTAAAAATTCACTATATACACAGTTAAAATGTATGCATGTTTAAAAATATATATATATTATCACTGATAGATAGATAGATAGATAGATAGATAGATAGATTAAAGACAGACAAACAGACGGACGGAAAGGCGGGCGGATGGATGGATGGATGGACATCAAGCAGACACACAGATATATACTATCATCACCGCACATTGCAGTCAACGTCATCTGACATCAAGTCATCATCTTTATCAACATGATTAAGAGCAAATACATTATTAATAACTCCATGATTATAATAGTTTTACTAGAAATATTTCAAAAATAAATAATTGAATGCATTGCGGAAGAATTTCAGTAGTTAAATAACATTGATACGCATTGCTGGTTTTGTCAACAGGTGGCTGAGCGCGATGATTGGCATGATGATCATTGGAGTGTGTCTGATTGCGGTAAGTAGCTGCGGGGACAGAAACGCACGCTTCAAAGAGGCATGCACTTTAAACAGACTGTGAAAAAAGAGCCGAGGGCTTGAAAGAGGCACAAACACACTTAAGAGACTGTGAAAAAAACGCCGTGGGCTTTACAGAGACACAGACACTTAACAGACTGTGAAAAAGAGCCGTGGGCTTAGAAGCACAGACACACTTCAGACAGCAAAAGACCGAATTAAATGTTTAGAACGGATGCAATAGACTTTCATAGAGACGAAAAGAATTTTCAAAACATTGTTTCTCCGGGTAATAAAATAGCAGGAGCGAAAGTTTATATTTACAGTAACTCATCTCTTACTACAGTCTGCTAATGTTTATACACACAGTGACACATCTCTTACTATAGTCTTCTATATACACAGTAACATCACTTGTTATAGTCTGCTAAAGTTTATATAAACAGTGACACATCTCTTACTATAGTCTTCTATATACACAGTAACACATCTCGTGCTATTGTCTACTAAAGTTTATATACACAGTAACACATCTCTTGCAATAGCCTTCTAAAGTTTATTTCTTCTCTCTTTAAGATTTAGGGAAATGCAATCATTTAGGGAAATGATTGAGCAATGAAATGTAAATAAAACAAAATTAAAATGTTTATTACCAACCATATCAAGAAGGATACAGGTCGTATCCATTGTTATAACTGCAAGATCTATAAATAGCATATGCTTTTTCCAGAAGTCCTTGCACAGCCCCATATGTCTGCAGCGTATAACCGACTCGATCAGTTTAAATTCGAGCAAGAAACTAAAGCTTATGTTCACTGGAAAAATTACTTCACTGTAAATGTTGTAACAAGACTTATGACGTCATCAGAATTGCTTTGTGTTTTTGCTTTTTTAAAGAACGTGCTTCTTTGATCAGATCCCGTACCTTTAATATGACTCCCCCATGTAACGTCATCACTCTTTGCTTACTTTAAGATTTAGATGAAAGCTTACAGATGTTGTTCTGCGCTTGTGACAATGTGCACAGGGATCCTGATTTTGAAAGTTTATAATATAATCAGAACACTTATCGCTATTGATGTAGCCCATTCCAATGGGGATCTATATTTCTATTCACTGGGTCTAAATGATAACCAGCTCTTCATATTTTACGGGGGTTTATTTCATATATAGTTATACTTTCTTCTGTCACCCTCATTAACAGCCCTTTCAGGTGCACGATGTTTCAGAGGAAAAAAAGCATAATATTATTGCTTAAAGCAAAATATGACATATATCATCATATATTATCCTGTTGTCTGTTTGCAGAAGATATTTCTTTAAAAACTGTTTGACACTGTGTTGCTTTGGTTGCAGCTTCCATTTTCAACGCATATAGGACATCTGATTGCTCCTAACTTTGGCATGGGATTTGCAATAGGTACGATTCATTAAACTGTGTTTCGCTCTTGATTCGTTCGGCCCGCTATTGTCTTTGTCTTTATGTGAAAAACTAATTTTGTCTGTTGTCACGTACCATTTTAAATTGTATAAACCGTCGTCAGCACTTGTCTTCTGCTATAAAAATCTTTTGGCTAATTTTCAAGATTATCTTTGACCAGATGGCACTCGGACTGTTATTAAGCAGTATTGATCTAGATTCAAAATGAAAGCTGAAAGCTCATACTTTATTCTATACCTGTTTGCGTGGTTGATAACTCATCAACACTTCAACTCATTTTTTTATCTGACCAAAATCAGTTTATTGTACGTATCATCACAATATATTTTAACACCTTATTTAAAGTTCCCTTTGATAAATATGCACTACACAGTTTCGATTTACTCATTTCTTTGGTGCTGTGATCTTCTCAAAACACACACACACACACACACACACACACACACACAAACACACACACACACACACACACACACACACACACACACACACACACACACACACTCTCACACATATAATTTTATCTACTAACTGAAACGAAACAACAAAAAACGACTGACAATGAAAGAAACATTATTCTAAATAAGTTCGGTCGCATTATCTCCCCATGAATATACTTGGTCTTCTACCCATCACTTTGGCAGAGTTATTCCGCTTTCGACGCTGCATAATTTAGTTCAGTAATGTGTGCGTAAATACTTTTCTGAGTAAGTTGAGGCAAAGTTACGATCTTAAAGTAAGACGATTGTTTACTCGACAAAAATAAATTTAAATGGCTTACGACAGAAATGAATTTAAATGACTTAAATAAATTTAAATGGCTTATAACAGAAATGAATTTAAATGACTTACGACAGAAATAAATTTAAATGGCTTACGACAGAAATGAATTTAAATGACTTAAATAAATTTAAATGGCTTACAACAGAAATGAATTTAAATGACTTACGACAGAAATAAATTTAAATGGCCTACGACAGAAATAAATTTAAATGGCTTACAACAAAAATGAATTTAATGACTTACGACAGAAATAAATTTAAATGGCTTACGACAGAAATAAATTTAAATGGCTTACGACAGAAATAAATTTAAATGGCTTGCTTTAAGATCCTGTACTCTAGCCACACTCATAACTTTCTGTGCGTGGAAAACGTACGTGCATAGAGTTCAGTGCCACGTACTCTACTTCCATGCGCTTCATTATTTTATTTTTAAGTGGATGGATGTCTGCGGTCGGTGATGAGTAAGAAGACCAAATCGTTACATACGCAAGAGTCATGATGCACCCTGCTTTTATCCATCTGTTAAGATGATTGTGGTCTTTGGGCAGGTATGGTTGACTCGTCCATGATGCCACATATGGGATTCCTGGTTGATCTGCGGCATGTCAGTGTGTACGGCAGTGTGTACGCCATAGCTGACGTCGCCTTTTGCCTCGGATTTGCCATAGGTATGTTCAAACTGCTCAAGCTTGTAATATCAACGTTAACCACTTCGCTGTGGAAGTCGACACGAATTGCCATGTTAGCACTATTATTTAACTGGGCCCACAGTGCAGGGTTTAACGAACTTCCGTTTCTGTAGATAACAAGTGCCATGTTATATCAGAGAATTATATTAAATTAGATTATAGGATTAATTTTAGTTGTAGTAGTAAAGAAGTTTGACATTCGTCTGTGCACTATAATTTGAACAGACAAAAAAAAAATATTTGTTTTCCTCGAATCGGTAGATTAAGAACTATGTTCTAAGCAGTTTTTACATACAGTTAATGGAAAATGGAGATAACATAAAGAAAGAGAGATGGGGAGAGTATCTGTCTGAATGGAGTGAACAGGATAAAGTTACAGAAAATAAGGGAAGTAATTCTAGCCAGGGACATAGGCAGAGAGTGCTATCTAAACTGTACAACTGTATAATTTAATTTTCAGAGACAAGAAATGAGTTTCGAATTATTAGTAGTTAGACCTATCATTTGAACTGTTTCTCTTATGACGTATTCTAAATACAGCCAATTCTTGTCCACTTAAGACAGTGAGTAACGACCAATCGGAGAGAAAGTTATATAAAAATAACCTTAGTGTCATGGAAGAAAGAGAAAGGTTGTCAAAAGGTAGAGGGAGAGAGCGAGTGAATGGAAGAACAAGAAAAACTATTAATTATTTCGTTTATTGAGTATTACCTGAGCATGTAAAGCTCTAAACCAATGACTCGCTTGTGATCGCAGTTCATCGTCTATTTGGGAGCAATACGTCTATATTTCTTGATTGTTTACTTCATCATTTTTCAATATTTCAGGTCCCGCGCTAAGCGGCCCCATTGTAGAACATATGGGCTTTCACTGGTAAGGTTTCTTTCAAATCTAGTCTTCTCCCTTTCTACACATTTTTTTGTTATTGTTTTTAAAATATTACTACTTTCCCTTTTATTTTAGTTTCTTTTATTTTATTTGTTTTGTTATGTATTAATAATTAAATCACCCATTACTAATTACAAGTGATGAGAATTTTAATTTAGATTATTAATAATTGTCTAGAAGACACAACTCGTCTTATTCAGTTGGCGGATATAAGGGTGTTGTAAACGTTTTCTCTCTTCCACAACATTAAAGACAAACATTTACCGTCACACTATATTTCATGCAGGAGAGTTTTCTCTTGGGGGCGGGGGGAGGGGATATAGAAAGATCATTTTGGGATTTGCACAAGTGAGATATTATTTTTATAAACAGGGTCCAATTCGTAAAAGAATCTTTGTGCAAATAATATACTTTAGCTAATTTGTTATGATTTGTTAAAGGAAACTAGAACAAATTCTAAAATCACATTCAGATGATTAACTTTCATTTATCAGGATGCTCTGGATAATCGCGATTGTGAACCTCATCTACGCACCTTTTCTCTTTTTCCTCCGAAATCCCCCCGGCAAAGAAGAAAAGCAGGTATGTCCTTATTTCACAACTAGCAAATCTGATACTGTATTTATAAGTTTAGACATTGGAAATATAAATCAGAGTTAACTTCACGTTCTGCAGATTTATATTAGCTGAAAGAGCGACAACGCACAACTTTTGTGCGTTTGTGAATCAAGTGACGTAATTCCTTGGGTACAGTGGATTGGACAAGAGTCACAATTACACCAAGGCATATGTATATATAGATATATAATTTTCTATATCCACGATTATTGTCTTGATTTTAATTGTATTGTGCAAGCATTGCTTCTCTAACATATCTAACATCTACTAACATCTAATATCTAACATATTAGTCCAAACAGGTTCACGATTTTAATACATCTGCAAATCTTACCCACCCACCCCCACTCCAGAGTCCCTAGCGCCTAATTCTAAACACCATTCGCCGAACACTACAAACACCACCACCTCATCCTGTGTGCACTACCAACAACTATCGTATTTGTGCTGTCTGCTTATAGTGCTTAATCATGAGCGACAAGTGTCCAGTACAGTATGTTACTTACAACCAGACCAACGACATCAACGCTACCCCTGAAGAAGAAGAAGACGGTTATTTGGACTACTAAACATCGCTCTGCTGCTGAAATGAACAGCGGAGTTGCAGTCTTTTACTAGGAAGACCGTTCAACAGCTGTTCGCAGCATGGTCTTGGAGGCGCTTGTAAAACTACAGAAGGAAATTGCCGCCAGATCCGAACAGCAGCTAGGCGCCAGAGAAAATGTGGCTGTGACAAGGCCAGAAACTGGGTGTTTACTAATTTACGTGTTTGTTTTGTTTGTTTGTAAGTAAATATTCATTTGGGTAACTTCTCTCTTTGTGCATTTTGGCGTATTTGTTTGTTAAAATCTAATTTCATTGTTACGATATGAAATACAGAAAATAACCCGGCATTCTAGGAAAGACTGATTTACTTCTCTTAGGTCAGATAAAACTACCACGTGACCTCGCAACATACGTATATGGGCTGTCATCATTATTCCAGTATCATCTTGTCGCTGACGTCATCAGACGTAATGACGTAATCACGTATGACGAAATCATCAGTCAAAAATATAATAATATGAAATTTCTCCCATTTTCAGACGGTTACATTTTCCTGTTAAATTCAGTGTATATTCAGTTAATGCCATGTAATATGCATATAACACTAAGACAATTTAATTCCAGCAGGATGTGCACCTGATGACGTCATCGGGATTTGATGATAATAATATTAATAGCAAGGAAGATATGTAAGCACGTGTGTAAAAATCGAGAGTATGTAGGCAAGGTATTATAACTCTAAATGACTGAAAGAACAAGCGATCTTAGCATGATTAACACTGCAATTATATTTGCAAAAAAGCAGTGAAATACGTTTGCAGTTTTATACAGGTAGCCTACGAAATACCAATCATTAATTCTTCTCTCTGAAATCTTACCAACGTAGAGTGCTCTGCCCTAAAAAATTATAGATACTTCCTTTCTATCAGTATTCAGCTCTACAAATTTATATATACATCTTTTCTTTCAGTGTTCAGATCTAAACTGTATGGATCCATCGTTTCTATCAGTTTTCAGTCTAAAATGTATCGTTTCTAATCAGTGTTCAGTTTAAACTGAATGGATACATCGTTTCTATCAGTGTTCAATTTAAACTGTATGGATACATCGTTTCTATCAGTGTTCAGTTTATTTATGGATACATCGTTTCTATCAGTGTTCAGTTTAAACTTTATGGATACATCGTTTCTATCAGTGTTCAGTTTAAACTTTATGGATACATCGTTTCTATCAGTGTTCAGTTTAAACTTTATGGATACATCGTTTCTATCAGTATCCCACCTATGACAATATGTAGAGCCAACATAGGAACATCGGCGCTAAGCTCTAAAATATTACAGGTCGTTCCTGTAAGTGTAGGTGCATCGTTTGTATCAATGCTTAGCTTTAAAAGATTATAGATACATCGATTCTATTAGTGCTCCAGCTAAAAAATTATATAGGCACCTTATTTATGCTCTAGCTCAAAAATTATATAGGTACCTCATTTATGTGCTCTAGCTCTGAAAATAGATGTATTGATTATGTCAATGCTCCGGCTGTAAACGGGAAAAAACAACACATTGTTTGTCAGTGCTTCTTTTTTCAAAATAGATAACATCGTTTGTATCAGTGTTCCAGGTTTCAAAACATTTAGATACAACCGTTTATGTCAGAGATTCATCTTTTCCGTCAGTGTTCCAGCTCTCAAGAGATTTAGATACACGTTACACTGACATTTCTCTAAGAGGTCTAGCAAAGAATTCACCGACTTTTCATAAAGAGATACGCCAATGAATACATGTTAATATTCACTGACATTTCTATAAGAGACTAGCAAAGAATTCATGTTAATAATAACCGACTTTTCATAAAGAGATACGCCAATGAATACATGTTAATATTCACTGACATTTCTATAAGAGACTAGCAAAGAATTCATGTTAATATTCGCCGACTTTTCATAAAGAGATACGCCAATGAATACATGTTAATATTCACTGACATTTCTATAAGAGACTAGTAATGAATTCATGTTAATATGCACCAAGTTTTGTATAAGTGATCTAGCAATAAATTATTGTTAATATGCACTCTTTTTTTTATACGAAATTTAACTCTAAAATCAAATTAATACAAAATCTTTTCTATAAGCTCTGAAATCGCATTATTACACTTAGATATTTTTATGAGATCTTACATGAAAATATTAAACAAATACGCAGTATTTTCAGTTAGAGGCACGCGTTCTCTTGCAAATCTTTCTTTTTCTAATTTACTAATTAGTTAGTTTTCTTTTCTAAAGTGTGGTATTTTAAAGTTTTTTTTCCTTTGGTTTCCAATCACCTTTAGATGTTCGTATTTATTCAAAGTGTTATCATCAATCCACCGACCAACTGCTCTTGCCAAAAGTTTACATTTAGTAAGGAGAACGCAAAATGTGTGAAAAGGATCCTTGGCCATTTTGGTTCGGGAAATAATCCACGGCAAAATTATTATTTGTTTTATTATCTTGTTTCTGAATGATGTGCTGATACGGATTTTATTTGTTCGTCTTTAGTAATTACTTAATAATTGTAATAATTATTTCATTCTGTCTCTCTCTCTCTAACAAAGAATGTGCATTTTGAAATGCTGACGAGTACCGGAGAAAAGAATAATTATTATTAAAACAATGTCAATGAAACTCAAAATATTCGGTTAGTGGAATCAAGACAATTCACTTATTTGTGAGTATAATATGAATTGTAATTATTAAGTGTATTTGTTTGAATTTTTTGTGTTGTTTTTTCTAAAAATATATTTGGGGGTAAGTGGGTTGTTTGTTGCGTTTTTTTTCTGGATTTGTTTCTTTAATTGGTATTTCTTATATAAAATATTTTAACAGAATTCATCATTTGAATTAACGCGAGAAGATTATCTAATTTTCATAATTGAAATTTAAAAGAATTCTATAATATTACTTACATTGTTATCGACTTAAACAAATTTAAAACTCAACCACCAATTAAATCTTTATTTCCTTTTTCGAAAATTAAGATAAAAAATAATTAATAACAATGCCTTAGAAGCAAACTTACTTTAGCTACTGAGATTACTAATACTTATTTCACGGGCAGTTCTTTGTCATTTGATGTAAATCTATTTCTCTGAACAATTTTCACTTCTGTAGACTGTCGGTTGTGAAACAAGTCTCGGAATCTTACCAAGATTCTGGAAGATCCAAGGTTTTACGGAGGATGTGGCACTCCCGAGGAGTGCTGCTTTGAATAGTTTTGCGAGCTTTGGTTTTCAGGGAGTTTACTGAGATAACCTTCCAGCTCAGATGTTATGTTCACAACTATACTATCACAACAGGTATCACTTCTGCTGTTACATTCCACAATCTCTGGATTTCTAAAACTGTGATCCTGTTATTTATCTATTTTTTTCCTTTTTGTTTCTTATGATTCTGTCACTTGGAACAGCGACATCAATGATTGTTGCTGTCCTATTAGATTCATTGAGAACTACTGTATCTAGTCTTTATACACTCGATCTGTTCTTATGTTGAAGTCCCACAGTATTTTCACTTCTGTCTCGGTGACTGCTTCTGGATGGTGCATCCGTACTCTTTCTGGGGTCTTTAACTCCGTAGTTGTCGCATAGATTTCTATGTATGAGATTTGCTACTTTGTATTTTGGTGTATTATTAGTATTAGTTGTTGTTGTTGTTGTTCCTTTAATTCTCATATGTAGATAATTCATATTTTTGATGTTGACATTAAATTCCTTATTTAAATTTTAATAATTTATTTAATTTATTTAATTTATTTAATTTGTTTAAATAATTCCTTATTTTAGTTCATTTAGAATTGCTTTGTGTAAATATTATTTTATTTCTTGAGAAGAGGTTGTTGGCAAACATTTAACCTAAATGTGTACGTTAAATATGTTATACCGACCACTTATCTACCTTGGAATCATGCAACCACATGCAATCGTTTTCATATGAGCAGGTATAGAATATTTATGTATTTTATTTCAATTTTCATTGAATGAATGAATACCTATTTTATTTGTGTATTGTTGTTAAATTGTACTAGTATCAATATATTATCTCTGGATTCATTGTAAATATAACTTTTATTACACGTTACTAGTTAATTGTAGGAGCCGAGCATTGCAAGCATTTAGTGGTGGAATTTTCGTATATTATTTATATATATGTTAAATTCCATATTTGTCACCTATGGTCTTAATACCTTCTAATTACACATTGTACATTTGCTGTCTTTGAAATATGAGCCATGTTGTTTTTTTGTTTACACTTTTTATGCTTTCCAAGTGAGAGAGCATGTAGCAAATATGCATAGTTGGGAATATTCATTTTGTGTTTGTCTGGGTAGGTGAAAATTTCAGAATGTGACAATATGTCTTTAACGACTGGTTTAATGCTGTATAATAGCATATGACTCAAAAAGAAAAAATATTGACTCAGTCATTATACATATGTATATTTTCTTGTTGGAGAAATTGGTCGCTTATAAAACTATGTGATATAAACATTAATATGATTAATAATGGATGTCACTGATGGTGCGTTTGTGGTGTCTTTCTGAAAGGGCTCAGGTTTGCAAGGTCACTGTGGGAAAACTGCTCCTTTTGTTTGGGTAGAAAGGCATTTGTCATGTGATTGGTCATGCTGTAGTACCAATTTACATAAGATTGTACATGTATAATTTTATCCTGTCCTTTTGATTGTAACTATGCGTTGCCATTGTGTGTGTATGTGTGTGTGTGTTTGTATGTGTGTGTATGTATGTGTATGTGATATGTGTGTGTGTATGTGTGTGTATGTGTGTGTGTTTGTATGTGTGTGTATGTATGTGTATGTGTATATGTGTGTTTGTATGTGTATGTGTATATGTGTGTGAATATATGTGTGTATGTGTGTGTATATGTGTATTTCTTTGTATAAAATCCGCCCGCCAATTGTACACTTTCGCGTAGCTTCTCTTTATCTAAGTTAATCTCATAAAGAAAGAAAGACAACTCCGTGTGATTTCTTTCGATATGTTCATTGACGCCCACCTGTCTTTATGTACAACTCTTGGAATAACAAATTTATAGGTCGCCGAAGCAAGATTTTAGAAGTGCTTTTACAGATGCGTTCGTGTTTATGTCTTAGGCCACCAACACTTCGCAACAAGAAAACCGATCAACGTTACGTAAATCAAAACATCATTATACATCCTGGACACGCTCATAGAAAAAGGAAGGGTTCACAACAAACGTCATTTCCGGAGATAATTGTCGTTGCTACTTTTCAAGCAAGAAAGATAAAAAAAAGTTCGTTGTAATTTGTGACAAAACGCCACTTAATTAATGGATATGATTATTATTTATTAATTAATCATCCAAAACTAATTACAAGTGATGAGAATCTTAATTATTTAATAATGATCCTCCAGCAGACACCACTCGTCTCTGTCACGTGGTGGATATGCAGACGCTAAAAACGATTTCTTTTTTCCACAACATTAAGACAACATTTACCGTCACACAATATTTCCAAAAGTGGAAATCTTCTTACAAAAGGAGAAGACAAATCCATCTTTAATCTATATTTAGCGAACCACATCCACCCACTTTCTTCTCCAACATAAAGTTATCAATATGCATAAGAAGGTCAATAAATTTATAAAATCACCAATCGAATATACATAAGGTGAAACAATGAAATAGACAATTTGACATGAATATTTCCATGAAACAACTTTCAAATAATTTCTATATCACACAATCCTTTATCGAAAAATTTACAATTCAACAATTCAATATAAATCATGGGATAGTTTTAATCAGAAAACCAGAAATGGAGTTATTAGAGATAAATTTGACATAACCTAAATTAACCAGTCACAACAGATTTTTGCTTTTGTAATAATGTCACAAGTTTACTGTCAGCCATTATTATGCCAGTTTCACATGTTTCTCTGGCACGATGAAAACACGGACGTGCTATTATTCTCTCAAAGCTAACTTGAGCACCTCTTGACCGTGTCACTTCCTTCAAGCAAAATAACAATTGGAGCAATTTCTGGTAACTTCATTGTACCAAAAATCATTCATATAATTGGTTTATCTTGACACCATACATCAAAGGGGTGAGTATATCTCCACCATGTCCCACAATTATCATGGCCGGTCATAGCAGTTCACAAACAGTAACCAGGATACAAATCACACAAGAAAAGAAAATAGAAAAGGCTGCTTTGCCTGAAAAATACAATCAGGGAGTAATGCTAAGTTCCTTTTTATCAGTTTTAACTCCAGTTTTTCTTATATCCCAGTCTTAGCGGAGAATTTCCTGCAACAGTGTTTATTAGCCTGATACATGCACACAGCATAATAAATATAGCATATCAAAACAATGTCAAGTATCTAGTACACTATATATGAGCAGCTTAGTTCAAACATTTGTAGAAATAATAGTCTACTCACATAATACATCTTATTAAAACACAAGTATAACATATCAATAGCAAAAATGCACGAAATATTTCTAAGACCATTTTCTCTCAGCCAGTCATTTAATTCACTATCAAGCAAATTGCTGCTTTTCAAGACCAGACTTCTTTGCCTTCAAGTGATGAGACAATAGATTTCTCTACAGAAGGTAAACGTTAGATCTCAGCCAATTGGCTGGTCTCGTTCTCATAAATCATAACCATTGGATAATAAAAACTACTCACCATTTGGGATGGTTTGCATTACATCAGCAATTTTAGTACAATTCTTACTTGGGTGTTTACTTCAACTCAGACACATTCAAAAATGACGTCATAAGGAGTGCCCAAGGTCGGGTTACTCGGACAATTTAACAATTTAATTAACAATTAAATTTTAAAATAGGGAGAGGCAAATTTACTTCGCCACATAAGCATTGTGCTTGGAAGAATATTCTATTACTTATTAGACAAAACACACATACACACACATATCTTGCATCGGATCTACCCAAATCCATAATTAAATGTAAAAGGAAATTGACCACAGAAACTAAATTAAATCATATCACTGAATGCGCACAACAAACAGAATAATAAGAAGAAATTAAATATTGTCAGCACGTGCTGTTTTCTAAAAAAAATTCAAGGTTTAGAGTGAATCAATGGCTGAAATGTATCCTAAGGAATACGCTTAGAAGGGTCGGTAATTCTAGGTGTATTTCTTGTAAAGGGGCATTACTTATTTCGTGTACTATCCCGTAGACTAGTTGCTAATTAAAGATTCGAGTCTTAGACATTTAGTAATGATGTAGTCGCGTGTATTTAATATTTGTGTCATTTATTTGTGTGTGTGTGTGTGTGTGTGTGTGTGTGTGTGTGTGTGTGTGTGTGTGTGTGTGTGTGTGTGTGTTGTGTGTGTGTGTGTGTGTGTGTGTGTGTGTGTGTGTGTGTGTGTGTTTGTTTGCATTGCAAAGTATCTCTAGATTACTTATGTTGTATTTTGGAATAGTCGGCAATCTGCAGTATAGCATGCGACATCAGGTCGCTAAATAATTCTGCTTTTGTCTAAGAGTTACCTCCCTTCGTGTGCACTGACTTTTTTTTCTTTGCACAAGACTTCATTGTTTTGAAAAGGAACACACGCATAACGCCAAAATGTCTCGGAAGAACACAAAATGTCTCCGTTGCGCGATGGTGCAGGGCTTAAATTGGAACACCGTGAAAAGCTCTCTTTGTAAAGTAACGAAATAGTAATGTTTCTGATTGGAAAGTGTTTAATCGATGTTAGATGTAATGTGGTGACCTTCAAGATAGGATCTTCATTAACAATAATTGGAATGGTACGGGCAATTGATTGGCTAAAGTACTTACTTCCGCAAATGAAAATTTTAAACTTAAAATTAAACTTAAGTGGACGTTCAGAACATGACGTCATGTAAAGTCGAAGTTCACTCACTATTGTACAAGTCATCGGCCTCTGTGGATTTCTCCCATCCCATCTCTCTCATTCGTTAGTGAACTTGCTTCTTCGAATGTGAATTTCTCCGCATCTAGATTGACATGTCAAGTAGCGAACAGTGTTTATGTGCAATTCCTTAGATGGTGACTACAAGATTTATTTGTGAGGTTTTAAAAAACTGTCCTTGTCATTAATTTGTAACTAAGGTTATTAATTGTATTCTGCTCTATGTAGCCAAGCCTTTTTCTCCCAGTGACGTAGAAGAAATATTCCAAAATAGCAAGTGTTACATAACAATGCATGTGACATGTTATTTGTGACAGACATTTCATGTCATGTCTGTCACATCGTGTAAATGAGAGCAATAAAATTTGTCCTTGACAACTCGCATCATATGTGTCATTGTTGCCATTGATGAAGTGCGAAATTATTATTAATGCTTACATTTTTCCTTTTTGTATGTATTGCCTTTTGTTGTTCTTTCACATTTCCATCATCAGTAGCAGATCCATCGTGGATGTCATTAACATTCTTGTTATCATTGTCTGTCGTCAGCATATTCATTACCATTCTTCTCCAATCATCCTCTCTCACATCATTATCGACATTTTCAACGACGTTGTCGGTGTAAGAACCATCACCATTTAAAAATTTATTGCATGATGTTTTTATTTATATGTATACACGATGTTTACATCATAATGTTTCCTGTAATGCTTGCTTCGCTACTTTGTTTTCTGTCAAAGAAATTTGTTTTCCTCTGTTTTGTTTTCTTCAAATTTCCTGTGGAAAGATTCAATGTTCTGATCGAAATAATTATTTGTTTCGTGACTTTTCCTTCGTTCGGAAATTAATTGAAAGTGCTTTTTTTTAAAAATGTTGGGTGTGAAACCAAGCCCGAAACTTGACATCAAATACCTTTTCAAAGAGGATTTATTTCCCCTTTTTACCCAGCACTGAGCACTAACTACACCCTGACAGGGATTTAGGTCCCCCTTTTTACCCAGCACTGAGAACTAAGTACACCCTTACAGGGATTTAGTTCGCCTTTGTACCAAGCACTGAGCACTAAGTACACCCTGACAGATTTAGCTCCCCTTTGATACTGCCTCGAGTCAGAAATGTTTCCAACGGGGTTCAAGGCCAGCTAACGTGCAACGGGTTTAGAAGGTGACACAGCCTTTACAGCATGAAGAGACATTCTAAGATTTTCTTGTAGTAACTTGTGAATATATTTTTTAAGAAGTCTAATTTTGTGAGTCTGTTGACATTAACCTTTATAAGCTGTACTTTTGTGTATTAAGGAATCTAAAGAAAATTTCTTTTAGTCTCCTTAATACGAAAGTACAGCTTTTAAGACCACGACAAGCGGTGATTAAAGAGATTCTTGTAATTAATAAGTATACTAGCTTTATCAAAGTTTAAAATATAAGCTTAAAATATATCAGGTTTGTCTGTAATGACTTTAAATTATTTATACTAAAAGTATAACTAATTTATATTATAAACATAACTAATGTTTTACACTAATACGCAAAATATTCTATTTACAAAAGCAAACAATAAAGAAAGAAAAAAATGAAAGACGACATTATCTTCTCTTTGTTTGCTTCATGTTTGACTAAGTATTTTTTCCTACGTTAGTTTGATTTTTCTAGCATTTAATTTCTTCTTCTCTTTTTTTCTTTTTTTTGATTTTCTAGCATTTAATTTCTTCTTCTCTTTTCTTCTTTCTTTTTATTTTCTAACAGTGACTTTCTTATTCTCTTTTCCTCCTTCCTTTTGATGTTCTAACAGTTATTTCATTATTCTAGTTTTTCTTCCATATTTCCTCTTCCTTCTTCTGTACATTTTATGTTGTTTATTTTCTGTTTTCAGATTCGTTTTGGTCATAAACACATCCCTTAATCACAACCCACATTTTTTATGAATGTATTGTGTCTGTGTTTAATATACGTTTCTTTGTTAAATGAGGTTTTCTTCTTATCAAATATACTTTCTTATGTTTATTTTCAAAAGTCACAGTTTTTAATGGTATTATTTCTCATTTCCCACTTTCTAGAGTAGGTGTAAGAAGAATTACTTAACATTTTATTCTTTGACACTATAAATAATACTATAATGAATAAATGCGCAACATTTTATTTAAACATTATTGTTTGGTTTTAGAAATCTTGGTCCTAAAATCTGATACAAAGCTAAAAACGAAAAACAAGAATAAAGAGTTCAAACATCTATGTCATTGGGACCATAATTCCCCAAAGTCAAACTGGTCCAATATGCCAGTGAGACAATAACTCCCCGTAGACGCGCTCGTTCAGTCTCGGTGATCCTAGTCACTAAAAATAACCAATCAGAGTAAAGGAAACGTGCCTTCACTTTAGCAACCAATTTGTTATAAATGTTTTCATTGGGTACTGTAAACAGAATGTCAAAGTCATAAAAATACCATCTTTTCTGGGTGGCAACCGGTCATGTACACATAGCCCATATCGTAGCGTGGGATGGTATCAAAACAATGGCATAATACAGAATTAGGTGAAATGTTCAGTTTTTAGGGCTTATTCTTTTGATGGGAATAAGAAACCTTGTATTCATTGTAATTAGAATGATCATTTATTAGAAAGGTCACCTTTTGGGGTCAATTAGGAAACTGGTCATACACGTGGTCTCAATCCCATAACACAGAAGTAGGTGGAAATAAATAAATTTAAAATAATATGCTTAACATGCTTTAGTACGTCTATAATGGGTAGTAATTTATTTTTTAAAATCCATTTATAATTACAGTCACTGACCCATTCATTGAATTATGGGTAAACGGCAGTGCCGTCTGGTGAGACTTTTTAACCCGACACTGACACTGAAAGCTATTTACAATTGATTTTCAACTTAGCAAACGCATGACTCTCCCATCTCCTTTCTCAAAACGAAGACAAGCATACGGTTCACTTTTGAATTGTGTCCTGGATATTTTCTTTGGGAAAACTGTCACTAAAGTAGAAAATGAACTGGAACTAGTAGTATGTGAGCTTGGAGTGTCACTCGGTACTGAATTTAATTCTGTCTCTTCAGCATCAGCAACAACATTAGTTTGGTTTTCCTATTATTTCTTGTAGCTGCTAGCTGTTCTTGTCTTGACTGCTTGCATTTAGAAGTTGATTTAAGTGTAGATTTTTTTTTTACTCGAACCATCTCTCCAACCTGGGTGATCGAATTAAAAAGAATGTAAGCATACGCCATAACGGAGCTATTATAGTCACGTGGCATGTTTTGTGCAATCATATACACTATTGCAGAGTTGAAGGGTCGAGCTTTCTAATATGGAATATAGCTTGAGGTGACTTATGTTAAAAAATAGGTTAATCTGACGGTATTGACTTGTTTCTCTATAAATAGAACAAAGGCAGAGGATATGAAATTTCCCCAGTATATAAATCATGGCAGTTAAGAAGAAGATAAGCATATTTCTTGAACTTGAAAATCAGCGATTTCACAAAATATTTAAAACAAAACGCTCCAAAAGTGTGATGGTTAGTGAAATAAAAGCACCTTTATTACATATAAACAACAGCTTTGTGAAAATACGATGAATGATTCTGAAAATAGATACATTAAACAGTCTAAACTGTAAAATAAAAATAAACAAAATTCAGTTTTTTTCACCGGCGCACATTGTTTTAAGATGCCTAATTCTCTTCTGCTTCTTTATAGATTAACTTTCAGGTTTCTACATCGTTCACTCTTTTTTATATTTTTCTTCCTTTTGTCTTCTATTTCTGAAATTTTTCTGAGTAGATTTAATTTTCAATCTTTCATATTATTCTCTTAGTTATCTACCATTTTATATGTTGCTCGACATTTTATTTGTTTTGCGCTCTTCCTTCTGTTTATGGCATTACGCGCGCCCTTCGTCTCGCAACTTCTTTTTTCGACGAAACGAACTCGGAGGAAGAAAAGGAATAAATCGAAATACTCTGGGTAATCTGCCCTTGAGACACCGGAAACCATAGATGGAGTCCTCTGATAGGTCCTTTTGCTTCTTTTTCAAGACGTCTCCTTTTGCCAAGTTCTGGTTTGCTGTCGGCATCCTGACAATTCTGTCGTGCTCTTTCGTGCTTTGTCCAGCGTTCGAGTGAGATTGTCTCCATTGAACGAGTCCTCTCTCTTCGTCAGTGCCTGGAGGTCACAGAGATGACAGGTCTCATAATATCACACTAGCACGTATAAATACATGATTCATTATTATATCATTGTACTAGTATGTGTGACTTAGGTATAATTATTATAGCATTATCACTAATACAAAAAGCTACAAAGCTGTTATTACAACAATATAATAGCCAATATAATCTGTTACCCACTACATTTGTTATCAAACTTAATCAATAATACATACAAGAAGAGGATATTTATAGTACATATACACAGATTATAGCTATTTTATCAGTATAATCAACAAAGGTAAATAAGTTTTGTTAATTATAATGAATTAAGAACAACTTGAAATTTCATTATTATCAATAGCAGCACATATTATATGAGAGTACAATACATCATGATTACTAATTACACGATGATAGATGACAATTATCCATCGTATATTACTAGTTACACTTACATTATTATCCCTAGTGATATATCACTCATTTCAGAATTAAGTAGATTGGCGGTGTATAACGTCATAGTAGCAAAACAAGTCAAAGTGTGATATGTATCGTTACAGTAGTAAAACAAGTCAAAGTGTGATATGTACCGTTACAGTAGTAAAACAAGTCAAAGTGTGATATGTATCATTACAGTAGAAAAACAAGTCAAAGTGTGATATATAACAATCGTTACAGTAGTAAAACAAGTCAAAGTGTGATATGTATCATTACAGTAGAAAAACAAGTCAAAGTGTGATATATAACAATCGTTACAGTAGAAAAACAAGTCAAAGTGTGATATATAACAATCGTTACAGTAGAAAAACAAGTCAAAGTGTGATATATAACAATCGTTACAGTAGTAAAACAAGTCAAAGTGTGATATGTATCGTTACAGTAGTAAAACAAGTCAAAGTGTGATATGTATCGTTACAGTAGTAAAACAAGTCAAAGTGTGGTATGTATCGTTACAGTAGCCAAATGCGGTATGTGTTATCATACAAGTAAAATAAGTCAGAATATTTCCCCCATCCACCCGCCATATATTACACACTACAATTTTTTTCCTGCTTACGTGAATCAATTCAAAAAGTACTTCGAGATAAACTGCTTTTTGGCAGTAACATAATACTTAGATAATAAATTATACAATAAATAACATAATAAATAACTTTTTTCCTCGTGGCTTTCTTGACGTTTGCACTTAATTTAGTAAATCAATAATTACTCAACAAAACGACTCTAGTTAAATAATTGCATATATGTAAATGAGCAAATACATACTTGCGATTGTAAATTGACTGTCTCTTGAATTAGTCTGGATTTTTTTAATAATCACTTACCAGGAACTGTGTTATCAAGAAAGATAGCGATAATGCCGCCGAGAAACATCGGTGTCCCAAGAACGACTTGAATGCATTGGTCTGCTGCAATGATGCCTGGACACAAGACGCACAAAAATTCTTGTTCTAGATATGATTTAGTACAAATAAACACAAATGACAAGCACTACAATACAACTGATTGTAGACTTGGGAAAGTTACAAATAAACCACAAATAAGACAATAAAACAATAGTGTTCTAAACGTGAGCAATATACAAAACAAACATCGAACACTAGTCAAAGCAACGTCTACGTGAATATAAAAATAATCTGCCAACAAAGGCAACATCTACTTAAACATAAGACAATGCATTCATCCGAAACATCATTCATGCTGTGTGTGTGCTTGTGTGTGTGTGCGCGCGCGTGTATGTATGAACATAACAAATCTGCTTGACATGTCATTTGTATTAGATTATTAGTTTTAAAAAATGCATAAGGCATTAATACAACTTCAAAAGCATAATACCAATACCCAAACACAGCCTAATTTTACTCATATTATTAAAATACCACTCTTGATATTACTTCTGCCTCTATTACTAATAACACAAACAAAATGAACACAACGAAGACGCGTCAACAAGCACATTGTGCTGCACATCGAAATTCGATCACGTGATTCCTACGTGTGCTTACATTTCTCGGAGTAATATGTCTTTAACTTTTGCTGAATAAAATTTGTGCTAATGCGGACTTTAGTTCCATATTAAACTAAAACTAATTATCATATATACCTGCGCTTACATTTCTCGGAGTTATATGACTTTAACTTTTGCTGAATAAAATCTATGCTAATGCGGACTTTAGTAACAAATTAAACTCAAAATAAATATCATATATACCTGTCATTAATGCAGTCCGAATCTTGTAAATGTGCACAATCTAGAATACTTTTATATGTACTAATGATACACCAGTCTTACACCTTTAAAGAAAGAGTACAATCACCTGCCCGACCTTAGGACTTCAAGACGCAAATCGACTCATTAGACAGAGGTCCTAATCGTATACACGTACGCATACATTCCTGTTACCTGTGCTAATAGACTCTCTATAGGATTCCACGTAAAATGGAACGGAAAGACCGGACATGAAAGCCACACCCAGGATCAGCATGTTCCTATTGGACGACAGGTCTGTATACTTCAACGTGCTCAGCCCCAGGGTGATTAACATGCCTGCCACTATCAGCAACACTCCACCTAAAATCGGCGTTGGAAGAGTTGCCACTGCGGCTCCCATCTGGCAGAAAATCAGAATTTGGGTGACTCGACATACTAGGTCATTTTATGTCATTGTCTCACTCTAACATACAGACTATATTTTGTTAGTTCCAGAGCATAGTAAAAATGTATAGATTGTACAAAGTCATTTTTCTCCCGTCAGAGAAGTGGGATCAAAACTAGTAATGAAAATAATGATCCGATTATTAATTATGCTACATAATCAAGTCACATCTACATATACCAATTACCTTCCCTATAACTGATATTTTAAGTCAAAGACGATGTCGATAAGTCATAGTTATTTACTTTTTCATGCATTCATACTTCTCATTCAACCACTTCTTATCATTTTCTTTTCGAGAAACGATAACAAAATTCACACACTCTAACTACCTTGTCGATAAGCGATGGTTCTCAGTGAGATATTCTGTGCTGCTGTCTCGATAAGTGATAGTTCTAAAGTCAAACAATTTTTCTTACCTTGCCGATAAAAGACAGAAAAATTAGTATGACTCCAGCAAGATTCAACACACTCCTACTTGCTGTCTGAAACAAAATAACAGAAACTTAATAGATAAATCTTAGCAGATATTTCTTGTGTAAACCCTTTCATATTGTAACAACATTCAATACACGGCTTGATAAAACTTTCAGAACGTGCAGTGAATTTGCATAGCAAGCAAAGTTTAATGAGTGCAAACTTTATATAATGAATACGCTTATTAGCTATGGATACAGAAGTGTAAATTTCTTTGCTAAATTGGTAATGATGCTAATTTATTTTTTTTTAATTATTTATATCATAATTTCTTAAAATCATATATAATTATTATGCATTACCTCCCTTAGCTGTGCTTACTGCTTCACGAACACGTACAGAAATATCATGGTACCAGGGACAAAGGTGGCCTCATAGTGAGTTATACAAATAATAGTCATGCTATTAAATATCAGATGACGTTAGTACTGATCTCTAAGAATGCCCCGTTGCGTTAGGGGAGATAAATGAGTCAATTAGTTCGCGCGTTGACGGTTCAAAGAAATAAAGATACAACTGTAATAAACAGAAATTGCAGAATAGTAGTGAGATTTAAAATAGAGAACAGAGATATAACACACGTGACCTGAGGAAATGCAGACGAGATGACAAGGTTGCTGCAGGTTAGATGTAATGTGAGATGACTATTATGTCTACAAATTGTGAACTAAATTTCTCGTATGTAGTAGACTATTATGTCTACAAATTGTGAACTAAATGCTCGTATGTAGTATGCTAAACACTTGACATTGTTTCTAGTGAATGCGTATATAAAATTGATATAATGTATTTGTAATGCTGCATGCGTGTATCAGGCTAATAAAAACTTTTGCAGAAAACTGTAAGTTGAGATTTGAATGTAAGAAACAATGGAGTTAGAGATGAATAAACTGGAAACTTAGCATTTGTTCCCTGATAACATTTTACAGGGAAAAAAGCAGCCTTTTCTTGTTTTACCTGAATCTCCTGATTTACTGATTATAAACCACTACGACCATTGTAGATGCGAGAAGTGGATCAACCACCAGTGTAGAAGTGTAAGGAATACACTGCATTCTGTTGATGTGTGATGGCAACGTACGCAAATTACATTGTGGAATTTCTGGTAGAAGGAAGTTACTGGAAATTGGTAAAAATCATTGTTCTACTTGAGGGGTCTAATATAGTGGAGCATCAGACTAGCCTAGAGAGAATGGCAGCTCATCAGTATTCTACAACGTGTAAAGGAAATACTTGGAACTGATAGTAATAACATGAACAATGAACTTGTGATGTTGTTATCAAAACTGTGCGAAAGACTATTGCAGGCTTACCTAGACAAAGGTTGTGTACAAACTATTAACACTTATCTCTAATAACTCTTTTTCTGTTCTCTGTGATTTTTATTCATCTAATCTGTTGAATTATGTGTTAAGATATAAGACTGTACAGTTATTGAAATTATTCGAAGATGGTTTCATGGAAATATTGATGTCAAATAATCTTATAGTATTTGGTATATGTATATTTGATTGTTGATATGATTCAATAAATTTATTGACCTTCTTACACATTTAGACAACTTTATGTTGGAGAAAAATGTGGGTGGATGGGGGCTTGCTAAATACAGATTAGAAGACGAATTTATCTTCTCCTTTGGTACGTTTTCCAGCCACGAAAATATTGTAGACGGTAAATGTTTGTCTTTAATGTGGAAGAGAAAACGTTTGCAATGCCCGCATGTCCGCCAAGTGAGAGAGACGAGCGATGTCTTAAGGAGAATTATTAATAATATAAATTCAGATTCTCATCACTTTTAATTAGTTACGGATGATTAATTAATGATAATAATCATAACTATTAACGAGGTGGCGTTAGCGTCACGGATTACAATAGCTATAAACAAAACAGAAGTGCTGTGTCTAAATCATATTACAAAACAGCAGTGTTGATTCTAGGTCAGTTTACAAAACAGCAGTGTTGTGTCTAGGTCAGTTTACAAAACAGCAGTGCTGGGTTTAAGTCAGATTACAAAACAGCAGTGCTGGGTTTAAGTCAGATTACAAAACAGCAGTGCTCTGTCTAGGTCAGTTCACCAAAACAGCAGTGCTGTGTCTAGGTCAGATTACAATAGCCGGTATAAACCTTTGTCAGACTAAGCATGGCGATATTTCCGCTGTAGGAAGTAGTGGCGTGCGCAGCTCCCAGTGCACCGGAAAGAACGCTTCCCAAACCTTCAATTAAAATACCGCGAGAAATTGCGTGATCTGGAGGCTGGTGGACCTGACAGGCCTTTGCAGCGGCGAAATAATCTCCAATAGATTCTACAATGGAGGATATGACGGCAGCCAAAAATCCTATAAATGCTGCCGTGCTGAAAGAAGGAAGACCAAACTGACCTGGGTAAGAACGAGGAAGAAAGACAACTCTTAAAGCGCACATTATATAAAACACATGTGTGAGAATGAGTGTATGTATGTGAGAGAGTGTTGTACAGTGTGTATGCATGATTGTGTTAGTAGGTGTAAGAGTATGTGCATCAGTGTACTTGTGATGTGCGTGCGTGCTTGTGTGTGCGTATGCGTGCGCGCGCGTGTGTGTGTGTGTGTTGAGTATGTTTGTATTGAAGAAAGAGATAGAAGAATGAGAGTGAGAATTAGAAAAATGGAGACAACTGCCTCTTAAGAAACCTGTATACAAAAAGTGTATTGAATTAAATATCGGTTCTTTTAAAATAAAACATTACAAAATGGTGGAAATTTTGACAGATCGATATCAGTTGTAAATGTCTTTTGCAATGACGACTTTAGCAACCTATAACTTCGAAAGTCATCAAGACTTTAGCAACCTATAACTTCGTGAGTCATCAAGACTTTAGCAACCTATAATTTCGAAAGTCATCAAGACTTTAGCAACCTATAATTTCGAAAGTCATCAAGACTTTAGCAACCTATAATTTCGAAAGTCATCAAGACTTTAGCAACCTATAATTTCGAAAGTCATCAAGACTTTAGCAACCTATAATTTCGAAAGTCATCAAGACTTTAGCAACCTATAACTTCGTGAGTCATCAAGACTTTAGCAACCTATAACTTCGTGAGTCATCAAGACTTTAGCAACCTATAACTTCGAAAGTCATCAAGACTTTAGCAACCTATAATTTCGAAAGTCATCAAGACTTTAGCAACCTATAACTTCGTGAGTCATCAAGACTTTAGCAACCTATAACTTCGTGAGTCATCAAGACTTTAGCAACCTATAACATAGTGAGTCATCAAGACTTTAGCAACCTATAACATAGTGAGTCATCAAGACTTTAGCAACCTATAACATAGTGAGTCATAGAGTTTCTTTGTGCCTCATGGAATGTGACCTTGGACGACAGTTTCTGTCTGCTGATGTCGGAACCACGCTCTGAATAAGTCTATACATGTTTTCAAATTGTTTGTGGCATTGACGGAGATGTATGTTCGCAACACTTTTGTGTCATATTTTACAAAGAAAGCCTTGTGGTAAAATTATATATACATTATATATAACCCTAATAGCACATTTATCTAGATTTGAACATGGAATAAAATACTTAATACACAAATAGCCTTAATATGTAAATAAAATATAACTTACTCGGCACTTACCACAGTTACAAAGGCATATACACTGAATATAACATTTAACATTTTTAATAAAGTAATTATATTAAAGTCTAAATGTGCAGTGCGTATGTGGCTTCAAAAATCATTATTAAGGTATTTTAGAAATCTTTCTATCTATCTTTGACCCTAAAGCCACCTAGTTAATTGTGATTATTATTATTATTATTAATCAATCGTCCATAACTAATTACAAGTGATGGGAATCTTAATTTATGTTATTAATAATTCTCCAGAAGATACCACTCGTCTCTCCCACTTGGCGGATATGCGGGCGCTGTAAACGTTTTCTCTCTTCCACAACATAAAGACAAATATTTACTGTCACACAATATTTCCATAGGTGGAAAACTACTTACTAAAGGAAAAGATAAATCCGTCTTTGAATCTATATTTAGCGAATCCTCATCCACCCATTTTCTTCTCCACTACACGATTATCAGTATGTGTAAGAAGGTCAATAAATTTATTAAACCAACAATCAAATATATATATACCAAATATAATTAAAAGATTATTTGACATCAATATTTCCACAAATCACATTCAAATAGTTTCAAAGTTTATAGTCTTATTTCTCTAACACATGATTCAATAAATAAGTATCACAGGGTGATTTCTTATCAGAGAACAGAAATGGAGTAATGAAATTAAAGTGATAATAGTTTTGAGGTAACATTGTCTTTGCCACAATAATCTTTCAACAGTCATCATGTACTTTCATAACAAAGTCATAAGATTATTGTCCCAATGGAATTGTCAGTTTCACGCATTTCTCTTGCATGTTGTAGAACACTGATGACCTGCTATTCACTTGAGCTAATCTGGGCACTCTGCTGTATTAGCTCCCTCAAGCAGAACAACTCTGTAGCAATTTCCATGTACCATGTAACTTCCTTGTACCAGAAATTCCATGAAGTCAACATACTTTGCCACCATACATCAACAGAGTGCAGTGTACCCTTACGCTTACACAATGGGGGTAGATACTTCTCACATCTACCACGGTCATAACAGTTTATAAATCAATCAACCAGGAGATTCAGGTAAAACAAGAAAAGGCTGCTTATTCCCTGTCAAATATAATCAGGGAACAAACACTAAATTTAAATCATTCATCTCTAACTGCATTCTTTCTTAATTCAAGAATCAACTTAGTTTCCCTGCAATAGTATTTATTAGACTGATACACGCATACAACATTATAAATACAACATATCGATTTTAGGAACACATTCACTAGAAACAATGTCAAGTGTTTAGCATATTACATACGAGAATTTTAGTTCACAGTTTGTAGACATAATAGTCTACTACTACAGACGAGAATTTTAGTTCACAGTTTGTAGACATAATAGTCTACTACAGACGAGAATTTTAGTTCACAGTTTGTAGACATAAAATTCTACTCACATAAAACATCTCTATGTAAAACACAAATATAAAATATCAATAGCAAAATGCATGAAATATTTCTAAATCCTTTCTCTCTCAATCAGTCAGTTAACTCACCATAAAGCCAATGGCTGCCTTTCATGATTTGATTTCTTGCCACTCCAAATTCAAAGTGATTAGACAATAGAATTCTTTATAGCAGGTAAATGTTTGATCTCAGCCCATTGGCTGGTCTCATTCTTGTAAATCTGAACCATTCGACAAAACGAAACTACTTATCCAGTTGGAAATGGTTTAGATTACATGAGCAAGTCTTGCACGTTTTTTACCTGAGTTGTTTGCTTCCAATTTTGACCATTAAAAATATCAGCATAAGAAGTGCCCAAGGTCGGGTCAATTTGACATTTAACAACTTATAACAATTAAGTTTACAAACAGAAATAGGCATATTTATTTACTCTGCCACACTATCTATCTATCTATCTATCTACCTCTCTATCTATCTATTTATCCATCCATCTGTGTGTGTGTGTCTCTCTCTCTCTCTCTCTCTCTCTCTCTCTATATATATATATATATATATATATACAATCCTCACTGGATGTGGCATTAATTTACTACTCTACAAAGAATAAAACGGAAAAAAAAACAATCAGGACAAATTAAAACATGAAAACATGAAAAGTATATTTAGAATCACTGTAACAGAATGTACCTGGATATGAGTACTGGAACCAGCTTGTCCGCGACACAATTTCGTATTTGGCATCCGTTCTGGAGTAGTAGAGTGGGTTGTTGGGGTTGTCTGGAAAAAGGCCGGCAGCCGTAAAAATCGACGATAAAATCCACATCACAATCAGCGCAAACAGAATCTAGAGATAAAGACATCACAGTGAGCGCAGACAGAATCTAGAGTTAAAGACATCACAGTGAGCGCAGACAGAATCTAGAGATAAAGACATCACAGTGAGCGCAGACAATCTAGAGACAAAGACATTTGGTAACAGAAGCCCACCAAAATCCTACAATTCACAGTTTAAATATGGCATTCTTTGGTTTGTAAACATGGCATTCAATGATTTCCTTGTTGACTTTATAATGTTTCCCAGTGATAGTCAGTAATGGTAACCAGACAGTTAGAGTGTAATAGGGTTCAATGAAAGTGTTACACGATGCGAGTCTCGATGTAAATGGAAACGCCTTCAAACCAGCCAAATAAAAGTTGCCATCTACAATTAGGAATGAGCCAGACGATTTAGCCGGTATCTCATGAAATTAGACGATTTAACCGGTATCTCATGAAATTAGACGATTTGACCGGTATCTCATGAAATTAGACGATTTAACCGGTATCTCATGTAATTAGACGATTTAACCGGTATCTCATAAAATTAGACGATTTAACCGGTACAGAATTAATATTTTTTTCAGCAATATACGTACACAGTCAAAAGTAGGACGCGAAGCAAAACACACAGTCCAGGCATAATCAATGCAAGGTCTAGCACAAATACACATACAACATGTCTACATAGATGTAATATCGTTAGAGGCACATCCGGTTAATGTAGTATATAAATACAAAGATATATATTACGTGCGAAAATTACAGACATCATTATTTTATGGAATACTTAAGCACAAATTTCTTTCTCAAATAAAATTACTTGGTGCTTGAAACAAACAGAACATTTATGTCGACATCATATCTATAATAGCCCTTGTTTTCTGAATTGTTCTAATAATAAAGTACTTGATGCTTGAAACAAAACAGAACATTTATGTCGACATCATATCTATAATAGCCCTTGTTTTCGTCCTAGTTCTAATAATAACTTTCTAATTTTGAAAGCATCGACATAATTGATAGGTACATAAATTGAAAATAATCAAACATAAGAACAAAAAGTTAAATGATCTCTTAGTTTTCTTGAATATAAATATTAATTTAAATGTATGTTTACATTTGCATCCGTTCTTACCGGCAGGAGTTGGAAAATAGGTAGGTAGATCATTTTCCTGTTCTTCTGAAATGTCGGTAAGGGTAACTGGATCTTGGATAGATATAATGCAAAAATAACCACCAGAATAGCGCTCCTGCAAACAATAATCACACTTGGTACTAGCTATCATTCATGATAGAGAGAACATAATTTAGCCAAACACTAAATCGTAGTGGTTTCAGTTGTCATCATGTTGCATATAACATAGCTATTCGTACACCAATCACAAATGGTTCAGTTGTCATAATGAAACACAGAACATAATTTAGCTATACATATTGTAATCATATTGGGTCTATTTGCCATCATACTTTAGCTATAGCTACTGGAAGTAGTCATAATCACAGTGGGATCTATGTCGAGAACATATTTAGTCAGGAAAGCAAAAGAATCAATAGGTAAATATTTTATTGGATTCTAGTTGTCAATCATTTTCTAGATAATATTTCTAGTTGTAAATTCACTATTAATGGGATATATTCTGTAAACAAATGATACTGCTGATCATGCGTTATTTAGAGAACATACATAGCTGTAAATGCACTACTAGTGTGATATAGACAGTATTAGTTCTTAGTTATTATGCATTATATAAAAAATATTTAACTCCAGAATACAATCCAGAAAGATGTATTCAGTGCATTCCTAGGCACACAAATCCACAACACTGAGGTAACATTCCTAGGCACACAAATCCACAACACTGAGATAACATTCCTAGGCACACAAATCCACAACACTGAGATAACATTCCTAGGCACACAAATCCACAACACTGAGGTAACATTCCTAGGCACATAAATCCACAACACTGAGGTAACATTCCTAGGCACACAAATCCACAACACTGAGATAACATTCCTAGGTACACAAATCCACAACACTGAGTAACATTCCTAGGTGCACGTACCCACAACACTGAAGTGAGATTCCTTGACAAAGGGACAATATATTGTAATATTCCCTTGATAAAAACCTCTACACATTACAATGATATTCCATGACACAAAAATATGCACTATTAAAGTGGAATTTTTCGTTATACAAACAACGCATCACTGGTAATATTTCTGACACAAAGATCACTACGCTAAAATGGGATTCATTTAATACATTGTATATTCCCTGATACAAAAATCTGCTAATATTACAATGATATTCCCTGATAAATAATTCTTCTATATTACAATGATAATCCTTTTAATTCCCTTAAAAAATAATAATATTTCACGAAAACATTGTTTCTAGACATACTCACGAGATTGCAATGGCGGGGTTGTACTGGCCATATATGGCAGGGAGCTTGAAGAGCGAAAGTCCAATAAGACTTATGGTAGGAGCGACAGCCAGCGGTCCAACCAAACGTAACATTGGCTTCATGAGTCCGGCACCGCCCACTATCACTTCCAGCATTGATGCTGCCATCAGACTTCCAGAAAGCTGAAATCAGGAAATGCTACTACGGCTTAGTACCGTCGACAGGTACTGTTGCTTAATGAGTCCAGTCCGGCATTTGTACATTAGGTTTGGCGTAACAATGTTATTTCACATTTATCAAGAAACTAAACAGCGACAAACCTGTAAAATATATCTCTTTCAGACAGTGTTATTGTTCCATTGTTATGTGGTAATAACATAGCCATAACAAAGTGGAAGATTCATTTACTCAACGAAAAAAGAAAGAAAGGAAGAAAGAAAGAAAGAAAGAAAGAAAGAAAGAAAGAAAGATTGGATTAATGGAAAAATTCAAAATTACATAAAGAGAGACAATCAGAGATGGATATCTGGAAAGATTCAAATTTACTTGACAGAAAGACACAGAGAGAGACTGGTGGATAAATAAAAAGATTTAAAATTACATAAAGAGAGACAGAAAGAAATAGAGACCCACAGATGGGTAAATGGAAAGATTCAAAATTACGTAAATCGAGACAGAAAAAAAGAGAGACAGACAGGTGGAAAGATTCAAAAATACATTGGAGAGGTTAACTGATAGACAGGGATGTGTGTATGAATGTAGCATTGTGACAAGCACGACAGAACGTTGTCTCTTGTTACGTGTGAACTGTAAGTGAGTAAATAAAAAAAAAACAGTCGAACGCAGTCTTCATTCACTTGGAACTTGCTCCAAAATCTATGTCTATTCCCTTCTCTCTAGAATGACTGCTTTTCCTGGCATTTACCTGTTGCAGTTTCTCATCGAGGCTGAGGGTTGGTACGTAGTCAGTAGCGTTGCCGGTAACATTCCCAAAACCTTTTATAAGAAGTCACAGACAAAGGCTTCAGCATACTAGCAATCAATGAAATACATCTTTTAAATGTCGACGTTATTTTGTTTTACTCTAAATAAGCTAACCTTGTCCATTTTCAACACTATTTCAATATCATGCAGACATTCTCCATTTATGACTGTCTATTTTATGTCTATTTTATGACTGTCTATTCGTTGACTGCAGTAGATGTCAGGATTTAGAAACGCTGTTAGGGGCAACAGATTGACGTCAGTTGTATTATCATTCATCTTCCTAGACTTACCTTCAGAAGCACATTTTTGTTCATTTTAGATGAAGAATTATAATATATGCAACACAAGATATAATATGTACAATAACAAAGCGCGGTACAAAAACAAAAGCGGTATGTAAACAAATGTGGCATGAAAACAAATGCGTTTTCGAAAACAAGAGATGGTACGTAAACTTATTGACTTAATAAAGACTTAATACATCTTAATACTTACAACTTTATTACTTCATTAAATTATTTCCAGATTGCTAAGACTTAATACATCTTAATACTTACAACTTTATTACTTCATTAAATTATTTCCAGATTGCTAAGACTTAATACATCTTAATACTTACAACTTTATTACTTCATTAAATTATTTCCAGATTGCTAAGACTTAATACATCTTAATACTTACAACTTTATTACTTCATTAAATTATTTCCAGATTGCTAAGACTTAATACATCTTAATACTTACAACTTTATTACTTCATTAAATTATTTCCAAACTAAAAACAACGTGACATACCAGGGTGATTAGTAAGTGTGACGTCATTTTGACACATCCAACTGGGGTCTTTGCCCAAGGTAATCAGCGGCACCAGAAAGGAAGACGAAGGCCCCTGGAAGACTGGAAGACTGTAAGGTGTTCATAATGAAATAAATTATAAAGTTTGAAGATATATTTTAGCACTTCCTATTGTTCTTTTTAAAATATGTAAGCGTTTGACAGTCAGCATGGTGTTTAACTATTCAAACCCTGAGAATGCGTGCGTGCACGAGTTTGTGTGTGCGTGCGTGTGTGTGTGTGTGTGTACCCGTGTGTGTGTGTGTGTGTGTACCCGTGTGTGTGTGTGTGTGTGTGTGTGTGTGTGTGTGTGTGTGTGTGTGTGTGTGTGTGTGAAAAATCTCCAACCAACATATAATCAGCGTAACAGAGCTCAAAGTCAGATCGCCCGTTTTAGGGGCCAGCACATAGACCACTCGACAACACTGCTCTAAAGTTGTGTGAACTTTCAACTTAGGATTCCCATTGGTTTCATAACAAACATATTCTGAATCTAGAAAATAAAGCGGTCATTATTTATTCTCAAACTCTATCACTACTACACAGCGATCTCGCTTATCTCTAGTGGCGATCTCACTTATCTCTAGTGGGGGGGGAGGGGGAAAAGATGACGTCAGCGAGCTCATGGTACGAAAACGTTTCAGTAAAAAATAAATGACATTTTCTCGTCATTCGGATCTTATATTATTTAACTGTAAATCCATTAGAGGTTTGATATTTTTAAGTATTCACATTTTATAACAACAGTGTAATTGTTCATTTATGACAACAGTGTAATTGTTCATTTATGACAGCATACAGTAATTAGGATTTTAAAGTCATAACTTGTCTATACAAGACAGGTTCAACATTTTATTCCTTGATTATTTAAATGCTTGCAACTTATGAAATAGACAATACCAAAAAAAAAAGGTATTCGAATGTTTGTTTCCCCGAAATTCAACTATTCAGATCGATAAGCAGAAAAATAATAGATAGAGAGATAGATAGATAGACAGACAGAGAGACAGACAGAAGATAGATAGATAGATAGATAGATAGATAGATAGATAGATAGATAGATAGATAGATAGATAGATAGATAGATAGATAGATAGATAGATAGGGAGGGAGGGAAAATTGCAGCGCTAGTTATATTGTTAGACTTATTGATTTTAAGGAAATTAGAAATATATATGGTTGTGTAGGAAAATATTTTAACATCATCATACAAATATATAAACATTTATTCGGGTGTAATGTTTTAAATATTAATATTTCCTCAATGTAGAAAAAAATAATCGTTCTACATACAGAATGCGATGATAAATATTAGGATCAATAAGACGAATTCCTTTTGAAGTACAGCAGCAACTTCGCATGGTACATAATCACAGAAAAATGCATAATCTATAGATTAACAGAGTATTCTCCCCTTTAAAGCAGTAAGCAGTATGCAGCATCCTCATGGACAAGTTGGTTGAAACAAACAAACAAACAAAAGAAGGAGTTCAAATTAAAAAATAGCGTTAGCTATGGGCAGGCTTTTTGCTGCAGTTTGCTTTCGTCTTGTGAAATGAATTTGCTACATGTATTTTTAACACATTGTAGGCGTGTTTTCGGTTACCAACTGAATTTACTGATGTAAATCTAATTTTGTTTTATCATAACTGCTATCAAAAAGAAAAATAATCAAGCACTAAGAATCAATAGACAATTCGTCAGCATCCTGAAAGGAATTCGGTTAAGTATGTAAGCACATTTTTTCGGGAAGAAGTTTAAAAGAATTACATACTTACTGGACGTCTCATTTAACTTTTCCCCAGACAAACAATTCACTTTTCACTAAATCCTAAATTCAGGTACATTTTTTTTTTAACGGCAGATAACATCTTAAGCTAATTTCTCAAACTCGATAGCTAAAACGTATTGACTTAATACACACCGAGAGATACACACTCACACGCACAGAGACACATCCACCCTTATACTCACACACACACGCATACACACAGAGATGTGCACACTGAGACACATACACCAATACACATAAGGTTACACGCAGAGACACATACACACACGCGCACATACACAGCATACACAGACTCACAGAGGCATACACACCCCTACACATAGAAACACCCAATTCACAATGTACACAGAGAGACATGCACACAGATATACACATCCATCACACATACACACACGCGCACATATTACACCCATACACAAAAAGACATGTACACAGATATACACACCCATACACATACTCAGAAATGCACGCAAGTACGCTAAGATTTGAAAATTAACGATTAAATCTGAGTAAAAAAGGAGTAAAACTTGACATAGGAGAGCTGACTGGTCAAGAATCTAGATTGTCCAGTCACAGGCTCAAGACCGATCTCGATGTTGTTGTTGTTTTGATAACTTCTTTTACCCCACAGGAATTGCATGAAAGACCGGTCTCGAGTGAAGGGGTTTCCTATTCAACAGACAAACCTTACTCAGGTCAAGCACCACGCCCAATTGTAATAGTAAAGAGGATAGATCGCCCGTAAAGGTGTGAAGCGTTAACACTAATTACAAAGCTATTGATAACAATACCTGCACACAGAGACATACGTAGAAAAAGAGGAGCGATGGATGGAAGGATGAGAAAGACAGACAGGAACAGAGTGTGGTCTTCATACACGTGGACGCTCACCGCACGCCTAAAAGAGTCTGACCAACGCTACACAGACCGGCCATGAACAGAGTGGTCGAAAACAGACGGGCACGTATCGGGTGTCCGGGATGCGCACACACCATGTCCGAGACGACTGATGATATGGTCAGTGCTGACGTCAAACATAGCAGCACGTGCTGTAAAATATTGAAAACACAGCAACACTAGACTTAGAAGTCTTCTTGAAGCAATCATTCACCATAAAGTCAGTCACGTGATGGATGAGAGACATTCCATAAGTTCGTCAAATAATTTAGTCGATAGGTACCCTAACAAGCGTACAATTTAAGTTTCCCGGAAATAGGTACCCTAACAAGCGTACAATTTAAGTTTCCCAGGAATATTCAACATGCGGCAGACACTCCGGGAAGCTAATTTGGAAATAGTCTGAGTTGACTATTTCTTTCATTGAAGCAACTTGCACTTGTTTAATATGTGTGTGTGTGTGTGTGTGTGTGTGTGTGTGTGTGTGTGTGTGTGTGTGTGTGTGTGTGTGTGTGTGTGTTGTTGCTGTTGGTAATGGTGGTGGTGGAGTTAGTGGTGGTAGTATTGTGCGTGCGTGCGTGCGTATGTGTGTGTGGGGGGGTGGCTGGTTGGCCGGGTGGCTGGGTATGTCAAATCTTCATTTTCTTAAGACCCTGCAGCTGTGCCTTGTTCCTATACTTTGTCCAAATTCTTTATCTGGATATTTCTTCTGACTAAGAAGACGTGTGTTTAGAGAATGTAAAGGCATTTTACATGTAATTGAAAGGAACAAATAATTTTGTTAATCTACAGAAGCCAGTAAGTACAAACCTTCAAAACATTCCATTTTTCTCCGCGACAAGAACACGACAATAAAAACACAATATACATTCAAGCGTTTACTACCAATAGTACTGAATGATAAATATGTATGTCATGAAAACACGACAGTAAAAACACAATATACATTCAAGCTTTTACTACCAATAGTACTGAATGATAAATGTGTATGTCATGAAAAAAAAGGTGTAACATGGGTCTTTTGGGGTAAAAAGACGCCCCTTTAACATGATATCAAACACATACCTGTGATATAACTAATGCCATTACTATGGTAACGTATTTCCGGCCAGGTTAGCACAACATGTATTTGAAAGTTTGTCAGCATTTGTTGCTGTCAAATACATATGTTACCAATTATACCCGGATGTTGATGCAGCCGGAATATTTGTAGAATGTGCGGTATTGTAACATAAGGATAAACAAACTGATTTACATTTTACACTTTTCGCCTGCATCAGACGTAAATCAGCATTTAGCATAACTAGAGTTATAGACTTTATTCTCGTTTCATTGCTTCATTCAATTATTAGGAACTTTAGTTTCAATGCATGAATCAAGAGTTTCTTGTGTACATGATGATTTCGTCTGCCTGAGCCTAAATATACATTTATTGCACTGGGTCGGGGTTCGGCGATAGTGAGGTATCAGCTCTTTCCCTGCAATTTTCCATTGTTTACAGTGTGCCTTGGTTTACAGTGTGCCTTAACTCAGACGCGTAGAGCTTTATTGGTTTACAGTGTGGTTTACAGTGTGCCTTAACTCAGACGCGTAGAGCTTTATTGGTTTACAGTGTGGTTTACAGTGTGCCTTAACTCAGACGCGTAGAGCTTGTATTTGTTTACAGTGTGCCTTAACTCAGACGCGTAGAGCTTGTATTGGGTCGGAATACGGTGAATGTGAAACAGTCACTTCAATGTAAGTTTATTTTTTAGTATGCCTGGCTAAGAGCTAGAATCAAAGGTTGACTCATTTTAATAACTTGAATAGCTTTAAGACCTAATCTACAAAGGGTGGATGTTTCTAATAAATTGAATCGCTTTAAGATCTAGTTTAGAAAAGGGTGCCTGATTTTAAATTGAATCACTTTAAGACCTGATAAACAAAGGATGACTTTTATTATTGACTTGAATCATTTTAAGACCTAGTATGCAAAGGGTGACTGTTATTAGCTTGAATCACTTTAAAACCACTAACTCATTCTTACTGAACACCTAGAAATACTAATCCTAAGCAAGTCTGCTTCGATTGATAATTATAATCATGGCGTGTGAAGGCACGTGTACGTGTGTGATTGTGCATGCATATTTTAATACATATACACACAAGCATGCCCAAAAGCGCACAAATTTACATACAAGCATGCATTAATGTTTGAAAAGCAATATGATTACTGTGTAAGAAAAACAAACTATATTGTTAAGTAAGAAATTATCATCATAAAAATTCGTTTTGACTACTTTTTAAAAATTTCATCTAAACGTTACAGCAATGTAAATATATTCAACTTATTTCGCTTTATATTCAATTTTTAAAATAAAAATGTGTCACTCTTATGTCCAGTTCGAGTCTAAATCGAGTGGGTAGACAACTCAGCCTGAGAAAAAGAGGGATGTGGTGAAGTAGTGTGCATATGTGTGTACGTGTGAGTTGTGTGTACATATGATGTGTGGTGTACGTGTGTGTATGCGTTTTTGCTGTGTATACGTGTGTGTGGGGGTGTACGTGTGTATGTGCTCTGTATACGTATTATGTGTGTGATGTATGTGTGGGTGGGTGGGTGATGTGTGTACGTGTGAAGTACATGTATGTATATGTAATGTGTGCGTATGTATTATTTGTGGTGTACGTGTAATTGTGTTTTGTGTACGTGTGAACGTGTGATTATGGTGTACATATGTGTATTGTGTGTGTAAAGGTGATGTGTGTACATGAGTGCTGTATTGTACGTGTGTGTAGTGTATGTGTGCATGCGCTGTGCGTGTTGTGTGCGTGTTTGCTGTGCATGCACATATGATGTGTGGTGTACGTGTGTGTGTGTGGTGAGCGTGTGTATGTATGTATGTGGTGTACATGTGTGCAGTTTTATGCGTATGCTGTACGTGTGTGCTGTATGTACGCGTGTTTGTGTGTGATGTACGTATGTGCTATGTGTGTACGTTTGATGTGGTATACGTGTGTGTATGCGTGTGTGTGCTGAGTGTGCATGTGAGTGAACCTGTTTAAGTTGTATGCGGTGTATGTGCGTAAGTATGTGTGTTGTATATGTGTTATGTATGCTATGTGTATGTAATGTTTATGTGGGTGCTGTGGGTGTGGTTCATGTGTGTATGAGTCTGTGGTGTAAGTGTATATGCTGTGTATGTATGCCGTATATGTGGTAAATGTGTGTATGGTGTATGTGTGTGTAGTGTATGTCTGTGCTGTCTCTGTGGTGTATATATGTTATGCAGCGTGTGTGTGTGTGTGTGTGTGTGTGTGTGTGTGTGTGTGTGTGTGTGTGTGGTGTGCTGTGTATGTTGTATTTTTGAGTGTATGTGTGTATGGTGTATTTTTATCTGCTGTGTATATGGTTTATGCGAATTTGTTTTGGGGGCATATGTGTGTATGCTGTGTATGTATATGTGTGTGTGTGTGTGTGTGTGTGTGTGTGTGTGTGTGTGTGTGTAGTGTATTTTTATGTGCTGTGTGTGTAGTAAATGTGTGTATGCTTTGTGTGTGAATGTGTGTATGCTTTGTGTGTGAATGTGTGTTGTGTGCAGTATTTGTTGTGGCTTATACGCTATTCCTATTATGTTGGTACTGCAAAGAAAGAGTGGGAAACAAATCAAAGAATTCTAATTGTACCTCAAACAGAAAACATTGACGCAAGATACAGAAGTTTACTGATAATCGAAAGAAAAAAAAAGAAAGTAAGAATCACAGCTTACCTGCAACGCAAGAAAGATGGACACGGGGACAGGTGGGATTTCAGTCAGCTCAAACTGCAGATCCGAAGAGTTCGATCCGTCTGCAGAAGAGTCCCCATGGCCACTCGCTATCAGACATGTTGAATCTCGGTTCGTGCCCTTCTTGTCTCCGCTCTTTTGGGGTTTGAGTTCAAGCATCTTAAATTACGAAAGAATAATATTTAGTCGCCCGTACATCTGAAGTTACAAAAGAATAATATTTAGTCGCCCGTACATCTGAAGTTACGAAAGAATAATATTTAGTCGCCCGTACATCTGAAATTACGAAAGAATAATATTTACTCGCCCGTACATCTGAAATCTCGAAATAAGAATTAGTCATCTATACATCTGAAGTTACAAATTAACATTTAGTCGCCCGTACATCTGAAATTACATCTGAAGTTACGAAATAAGAATTAGTCGCCCGTACAACTGAAATTATGAAAGAATAACATTTAGTTGCCTGTACATCTGAAGTCTGGAAGATGTCTTATAACACTTATTGATTGTTTAGAAAAAGTTCATTTCTTTTCTTATTTTTAATATATGTAGTTGCAACTATTAATTTTGCACAGCATATTATTAAGCACGCTTATGGTAAAAAATACATTTCTTTCATTACACTTTAGGCGTTAACTAAAAGTCGGTGACGTCATAAACAACTACTTACTCAGTGTGTGATTTAAATGTAAGATACGATGGCTCCAAATTAAATACAAGCAATTTATTAAAGGTATTTATTAATTATTTGCACATTTTGCTGCATTAAAATGTTGAAAAAAAGTAAATCTTAACAACATACAAAGTAACTTTTTTGAACTAACTTTAACATTATTATCATTAACAACATCATCATAAGTATCACTAACGTCAATATTATTATTATTATTATTATTCAGCCTCTTTCCACGACTTCTGTTTGACTGTCGGTTCTGAACTAAGGTCTCGGAATCTTACCAAGATTCTGGGAGATCCAAGGTTTTATTAGGATGTGGGCTCTTCCGAGAAGCGCTGCTTTTAGTAGTGGGGCAAGTATGTGGTTTCCGGGGAGTTTATTCAGATAACATTCGAACTCAGATGTCATGTTCCCCAAGGCTCCTATCACTTGGTACCACTTCTGCTTTTACATTCCACAGTCTCTGGATTTCTAATCTGAGGTCTTGGTATTTTTCTATTTGTTTCTCTTTCTTTTGTTTTTATGTTTCTATGACTTGGAACAGCGACATCAATGGTTGTTGCTTTTCTGCTGGACTTATTGAGAACTACAATGTCTGGTCTTCGTGCAGGAATCACTCGCTCTGTTCTTATCTCGCAGTCCAACAGTATTTTGACTTTTTCTGTTTTGGTGACTGCTTCTGGTTGGTGTATCAATGCTCTTTCCGGGTTTATTTTTACCATAATTCTCACACAGATTTGCCACATCGTTGTGTCTTGTAGTGTATTCTGTTCCAGCCAGACCTGAAATCCAGACAGCATATGCTCTGTTGTTTCATCCATGGATTTGCAGAGTCTGCATTTGGAATCATTGGAGATTTTCATGATTTTCGTTTTATGTGATTCGTGTTTAGTGCTTGATCTGTTGCAGCTATTATTTACTGTTTCTGTTTTTGCTTTTAAAACTACTTCTTTCAACCATTTTCAACCATTAATAGTAGTAGTAGTTGTTGTAATAGTAGTAGTAGTAGTAGTAGTAGTAGTAGTAGTAGTAGTAGTAGTAGTAGTAGTAGTATTTTCTTGCTCGTGAGGATAGTGGTGTTGTTGCTATTTCGAGGGATGAAATTATGCTGATATAAAATCAAAAATATCGTCTGAATTTTGTATTTATCGATTTCTCTTTAGAATGAATAAATTGATCGTTCTAGTATCGATTTCTACTAATGTATCAGATGCATTAAACTTTGTATATATATTTTATGTATACGTATAAAATAAGTCAGCGTATTGTACGGGAATTTTTATTAAAAGCATTCTTTTGTATTTGTTTAATTTGTCGAAATTGGTCTTAATTCACAACTAACCGCCAACTAATTTATTTTAATTTTTTATTGGATTTAATTATTGCTTCTCAGACGTTAACTATATATATATATAAAATTAACTTTTTTAAAGTTTTCATTAAAATTATTTATTTACCAGAGTCAAATATGTATAATATATAATATATTCACTAGACGCATAATGACATGAATCAAAATTATAAATAACACTTTTATCTTTTTATTGTTAGTTTATAGAATATTGTTAATGGGAAACAGAATTAGGCAAGCCATTGGGCTCTATGAAGAGCTATTGGCCATTGTGAAAAAACGCAAAATGGTATGGGCATGTCACACGATCAACAGGGCTTGCCAAGACAATCATGCAAGGAACTGTGCAAGGAGGGCGAAGGAGAGGAAGACAGGGAAAGATGGGAGGATATCTAAGCGTGGATAGGGCTGAAGCTGAGCGATACAGTAAGATTAGCAGAAAACAATGAAATGGAGGAAACTGGTTGTCAGGTCATCAGTGGCGCCCCAACGGTCGACAAGACTAAGGGATAGATAGATAGATAGATAGATAGATAGATAGATAGATAGATAGATAGATAGATAGATAGATAGATAGATAGATAGATAGATAGATAGATAGATAGATAGATAGATAGATAGATAGATAGATAGATAGATAGATCTACTAACAAAATAATTTCCAAAATTCACATTGCGAAATCTTTGTAGACGGAATATTTCGCATCTTGCTTCTATTGTGTAAAATGCAATATATTTTCACAAATAAATTATACGCCACACTGAGTGTTTGAGATGACAGTCGTAACTTTCCTGAGAGATGATGTTTAATACGTAATAAAAATATCGCCGTCAAATGACGTAATACATGAAAGGAGTCGATATGTCTTCTAAGCATTTCAAAGGTAACAGGCTTTCGCCCTCACCTGAACAAACAACACACCGTTACCTTTTTAGTGTCCAGTGTAAGAAACTTAATGAACTCTCATCATGAACTCTCATCCAGAAACTATTCTAGGACATTGTAGCGAGGACAGCGTATCGTGCTGGTGGCTGTACATCAAATCAAAGGGAGACCACCGACAGTTGAGTGAAATTTAAGATGATAACAAATGTCGTGAAGAAAATTACGTGTTTAGTTTTCTAGCGGCTTCTTTGGCTTTGGCTTTGGCTACCTTGGAGGCTTTAGAGGCTGCAAGAGGCACACGGTGACCTAAGTGTCTAATGCATATGGATGTGACACATTCTGCTCTTAGCATATTGGATGGGGTGGTGGTGGTGGTGGTGGTGTACACAACGATTTCTCGGTGATTTCTATAGCAACTTCTATAAATGTATGATCCTAAGATCTATATTGGCTATAAAATCCTTAGTTATGGTGTTCTATAAATGTATGCAGCCTAAGAGCTATATATCGGCTAAAAAAATCCTTAGTTATGGTGTTCGTATATATGATATATGAAAGGAATATGGATCAATAGTATGTTTAGGGATTTATTTTCCTATAAGTCTTTATGTGTGGAGCTCTCAACAATTCCAAAGACAAAGGAAGATGAATTTACATCCATGGAGCATTTCGTAAGTTTGGGGGGGGGGGATGGATGTGAAGTCCACAGTACATACTGATGCTGAATTTATATCAATAAATTTGAGCTAAAAGAGCAGTTTTGGGGGAAAAGAAAAGGTATGAATAACACAATTACATTTCTAACTCATACATGTATTTGTTACCCCTCAACTTGTATTTGTAACCCCTCAAGTTCTGGCAGTAAACAGGAGTGATGACACAGAATATGACAGAATGATGACAAATTTTCTTTCAACTGAAAATAGCCCAGTGTCATCGTACCAAGTTTACTTCTTCAAGTGCAGAAAAATAACTGGGGTAGGGGTGAAGGTGTCGTCGTGTGCCTAGATGTCACGTGTTTTATATTATTCAAATTATGATATCATTACGTAAATTAAGAGTAAGCAAAATGTTCAGTGCCCAGTGCGCAATTGTCTATTGTCATCAGATAACAACGATGTCTTAACCTCGTGACTTTTTGTTTATTATCTCGTGACTGTAAATCGAGCCCGATATACTAGATAGGCCGTAAAGATAGTACCTTTGACATGCTGGCTCTTTGCCAAGATAAAGATTGAATATAACATGGTGGCCTTGTACTGCCATATATGCTTCCATCTTTAACACCAAAGTAACTTTTCTGTAACTGTTTAACTTTTTAAACTTTGCCGAGGTATTTCAACGAACTCAAAAATAGTGACAGTTCAGGTGATTTCAATAATTGACATTGCTTCCCTTAATTTATTTTTTTTAATATGCTGAAGGGATAGATGACTTGGTCTGGCGATAGACACGTAGCTTTTGTTGTTGGTTACAGAACCCGGATGTGAACGAGAAGTTATTGATCCGTATGCAATACAATATGTTCCCTGGTGGTTTCGCTTCTCCTAATGACTGTAGGACGGCTGTTTTTAACGGAAATATATGGCATTTCGTTTTTGTTTCTTAATGATGATTTTGCACTTTACGACTGTGTAGGTTTGTGTGATCATCATAGGAACTATTAACAACGAAGGACATATGTATGTTTACGCAAATCTATGGACATATTTGGTATGAATAATACTTGCTTGTATAAATCTATGGACATATTTGGTACGAATAATACTTGCTTCTATAAATCTATGGACATATTTGGTATGAATAATACTTGCTTGTATAAATCTATGGACATATTTGGCATGACAAATGTATGTTTGTATACATGAACGTTTGTAAGCTTATTGTCTACACATTTATACAGATGGGACCAATCAGGCGTGGTGTGGCAAGTAGGCTATAACGGTTCCATAGAGAATTTCTCATTTATTTTTATTTTCATTTGCTTTTACAGAGGGTAATTTTCTCATGGAGATTTATTGTTTTAGAACTCGTCTTTATAGTGAGTGATTAAACCTGTAACTCTACAAAATGTTGGTCACTGAATATTCGGATTACAACAAAATAACGGTTTCTCTGTTCGTCTCCTTGTTATTCAGTGCGTCTCTAATATTTGGCGCGTAGTAATATTTCTTGTTGAATTCCTGACACGATACATATTTCCATGGTCTTATTTCCTCCAACAGCATCAGCATCACTTTTTCATCAGCAATAATTTTATCCAAAATATCACCATCGTAATCATCATCATCATCGTCATGAGCACATGACAATTGCAGACATTTCTACTATTTGCTGCCATGTTAGAAAGTATGACGTGAATGAGGATGGAGAATGTTAAATCTGTACTTACATTACGTGTTAGAAAGTCATGACGTCATGAGGATGGAGAATGTTAAATTTGTACTTACATTACGTGTTAGAAAGTCATGACGTCATGAGAATGGAGAATGTTAAATTTGTACTTACATTACGTGTTTAAGCTGTCACCTACCATCCTATAAGACAGTCCGGTCAACAATTTCGTGTTGGTATAACACTTTTTATTTTCAAGTTCAAGTTTCTACGACGTATTTGAGATGTGGAAAAATACCGTAGTGAAAACATCCTGCTTAATGTATTCAGAGCACATAAATGCAGATTCGCGAAAGTACGGTAAATTAGCGGTCAACTTTAAGAGTACAGGTAATGTGCGCCGTTTGAAATAGATCACGCACATAAACTCATTGTCTGGCTCTTGGACACAAGGGAGATAAATATGTGAGAAGATGGACTCGGATAATCATTATTCTGATATATTAACAGACGTATGTGCTGCAAGAGTAAAAGTTTTTGTTCCTGGTCAAGATGTTTGTAAGAAAAGCACATAAAGGGATGCAGGATAGTCAAGAATAGATAAATCTAAACACTATGTAAAAACTAGACAATAACCCATAGAGGTGTCTCCCCTTCCAAGTAAGCTTTGTTCAAAAGCAGTTCGTTTGATGAAAGCATTAATTGAATTTCTTTGATTAAACTGGAGGGGGGATGGAAATGGGGCTGGGATGGTACTTTATTGTGGTGTATAAAATATATTACTTTAATTTGATAGTTGTATGATAATATTTCTAGATGTATTTATTACTATTCTATATCACCATATTTTACCTGAGACTTGGAAGTAATCGAGCGTAAACAAACGTACTAAGACGTGTGTGTGTCATGCTGCGATATGGAGCCATTGATTAATTTTCTGAGCGTTCGATTTGCTTGCTTGTAAATTCAATTATCGTAATTCAGCAATCAGAAATATCTCAAATTAGGTGCATTCAGTTTGTAAATTTGTGTTGGAGACAAAATCTACACCTGGCTTAAATATGGTAAACAGGTAAATTTAGAGAGACTTCCATCAGAACTGTTCTGCTCGAGTAGGCATCTGACTTCCATTAGAACTGTTATGCTCGAGTAGGCATCTGACTTCCGTCAGAACAGTTCTGCTCGAGTAGACAGCTTACTTCCGTCAGAACAGTTCTGCTCGAGTAGACATGTACATCTTTATATTTTGTCCAGTAACTGAATGCCAGGATAATTTATGTCTGCAATAACTTAATAACACATGCACACAGTTAAAATGTTATTTTATGTATTATAATTTAAAATTTAGTTAACAAATTGTAACTGGATTACAGTCTTATAATTCATATCTTAATCATATGCTAGTTTTTATTATATTCATTTTACTCATTTTGCAAGCAGGTATAATTTACTCTTATTTGAAACAGATCTACCAAGTAAACGGTACTCAAAATAATATTAATATTAGTAAATGAAGAGTAATAATTAATAATTCCAATGCTTTAACATTAATTTCATTTATAAATGCTTTTCATGAATGCTAAATTATTTATACATTGATAATTATTTACCAGACACCCATTTCAGATGAGCACTGGCAAATTCCACAACTGTACACACAATGAATCTAGAATGACTGAGGTCATCATTACTCCTATCTCTGTCATTACACATTATTGTTATTACTTCATTTATCTGCTTAGTCAATAACTTTTAATTAGTTTTTATATTTTTAATTTCATTTCTGTTTGATATTTTCAAGCATTGCAAGCTCATTAAAAAAGAAACATTAAATATAAAACAAAATTTTATGTCTTAGATATATTTATTTGTTTTGTATGCCTTTAATCGGGCCAATTAAAAATGAATGCTCAACTAACAATGAACTGATCATTAACATTAATATTAATAATTACAATCTGTATTAGTGACGTAACTGCAACACTTCGAATGGTACAAAATTTAACCAGTACAGTAAATTTTCACTTTTTGAAACTATGTTTAATATTGATGGCTCACCAAAAAGAAACTATGTTTAATATTGATGGCTCGCCAAAAAGAAACTATGTTTAATATTGATGGCTCGCCCAAACGAAAAAGAGTCATCAGCAAGAAGTTTAATATATAATCACTTAGTTGTGTGTTATATTTTATTCAGTATTCATATTTAAAATATTAAAAATGTTTACGCATATACCAGAAAATTCCAATACATTTTCTCAACCCGTTTCATTAGCAAGCTGTTCATTTAATTAATGAAAAGTTGTGAACTGTAATGTTTTATTTATATTTCATATTTGCATCACTAAAGAACGTTCACGCAAGTAAACACATATTGTTGTTGTTGTTGTCACGTTAACTTTACTCCTGGTTGAGCGTGGTTTAAGGCTTTCATCAGAGATGTTCTCACCTTTGGAGGCGCTCCACCAGGGCTTCGCATCCTTCACTTTTTTCCAGGGTGCGGGCATGCCGTCGTGTTCGTCATTGTTATGCTTGGGTGATTTTTAGACGTTTGTGCGATGTACAATTTTTTTTTGTTTTAATTTATTTTTTTTTATTTTTTTTATTTTAAAGTTAGAGTCTGTCTTAGTCTTCTTTTCAGAGCCACTCCAGCGCTGTCGGGGTTTTATGGTGGCGCTGGGAAAAAAAACAAAAACAAAACAAACAAACAAACAAACAAACAAACAAATATATATATATATCCAGTAATTGCCGGTGTCTGTCCGTGGCTGACTGGTCCGTGTGTACTTCTACAGAGCACAAGGGACCTCTCACCGAGTTTCAGACTCTGGCGATTTCTTCCCCCGTGATGTAGTCGTACTCCTGAAAAAACAACAACAACAACAAAAAATAAATAAATAAACAAACAGAAATGAATGAATGAAAACTATATTTAGTACCGTGTCCCTCTGTGGTGTGTTGTTTCGCTGTAATTAGTCCGCCATCGGTTTCCGTTCTGGGGACGTCCAGGGTGCCTTGGCAGCTGGTGTAGTTGGTTGTAGGTGTTGAGCAGCCACCATAAGAATTCGGTATATGCTTGTATATATACATAGTGACATAGTAAGGCCAGACTAATAATCCAAACGTCTATTTTTTTAAACTTATTTTTAAAAGTATCAGTAGCAAATAATAAGCAAGTTGATAAAACAAGCAATAAAATTATACAAGATCAGTTTCTAATCAACAAAGAAGTAAATGTATATATGTTTTTTATTAGTTCTACGTACGTTAAGGAGTATTTGCACAGATTTAATAATAAATATTTATAATAGTTACAACATGCAACTAAACAAACATCAAGTGTACATTGAAATTAAAATTGTTTGTAGTAGTTTACTACTAATAATAAAAAGTTCAGCCAGTATAATACCTATGATATGTAAAATGCACTGCCATTGATTTACTGAACAAATTAAAATTATCTACTATGTAGAATGGAAAGTTCGAGAAATCTTTTTCGTAGTAGAAATCAGTGGTACTTGTATAGTTATTTCTATATTTCTGATTTGCACTCTAAAGAGGGATATTTATAAACATTACGGATATTGGTTTTGTATATTAATGTTATTATTTCTATTCACCTTTAAAGACAGACAAAATTCAGATGAGTTTTTGTTTTATTATCTTGAGAGATTATAACAAGAAACTTGAGTATAACTTGCATTTGTTGATAACGTAGTAGGACTGAAACCAATCTATCTTTTTTTATATAAATGACTGACATGAAGATAAGTCGCTTAATTTATACATAAATTTGCATTTAATTACATTGCAATACTTTTTGGCAATTTAAAGTTTGGCATAATACTTAATATATTTATTAATTTTATACTAATTATTATTTTAATAAGTTTTAATTATACTTTTAATAATACTTATTTGTACCTCAACACAAAATGTCAGTGTATGCATTATACCAATTCCTAATAAACACGTCACAGAAATATGACAAAACTTAAAGTCCAAACAGTGACATTAAAAATTTAGATGCTTATACAGAGAAAGCAGTTATTTGGTACGCTGAACTACAAAGACCGACATTCTAGGTAATAAATATATGTGCCTAGCATTAAAATATTATAGTTTAATTAAAGAAGTTAATAAAGCAATAATGATTGTTGCTGGACTAGATAAATCTACCGTCTGCCTCCACTGAAATTGACTTAACAACCGTTGTTGTCAATTTATACAAATGTATTTTTTCTGAACCGCTTTCAGAAGTCAGGTTCATCGTACTAGAATTGATATAGAGCAAATCTTTCTTTTATAATAGATTTGGGATTCTCCTCTTTATCACTTACACCGTCTTACATGCTGCTCGTCACGACTTTTTTCTGCCTCTCATTTAACGTCGCGAGCTTATGCGTTTCCGAAGACGCCCGAAGCCTTGTGTTCGGCAAAGTCCGTAAAGGAAAATTTATTTTATTTCACACAGTGCATTTATTTTTTATTCACAACAAAACGACTAAGTTTTATCAAAATAAGAATTTTTGTTTTAAAATTTTCCTTAAAAAATATTTGGAAGCAATACTAATCCTTTAAGAACGGACTATCTTGGAAAGAGGCCATCTCCAATTGATAAGTCTGGTGACCAACATAATTCTTCTGTAGGCCAAACACCAAGCAGATACGTGTGTCTGTGGTAGGTAAAAGTGTCTGTGCGTTATGAATGTTCATTATAGGAGTTTTCTTAATGTGTGAAATTCGTATTATTTACGCATGTGTTTAATAACACGCTCACAGATGTTACCGTAAACTGTGATTTTTTTAATTTTTTTTTACAAAATACGGATTTGCAATGATGTACTTTAAGCAGACACTTGGGCATGACAACTGGAGCGTCATCTACTTCCTTATCTATTTGCATTTAAAACTGAGTATCACAGATTTGTGAAAGATATTCATTTGGGGTCAGGAGCGTTTACTAAAGTGAAGGCGTTTCATTGTTTCATTTTGTAAGCGTTCGCAACGGTTAGTTATATTCACCTGATTCAAGAACTTTGCTCCCACATAGTGAAATATACTGTACTCCCATATAGTGATATATACTGTACTCCCATATAATGAAATATACTGTACTCCCATATAGCGAAATATACTGTACTCCCACATAGTGAAATATACTGTACTCCCATATAGTGAAATATACTGTACTTCCCTACAGTGAAATATACTGTACTTCCATGCAGTGAAATATACTGTACTTCCCTACAGTGAAATATGCTGTACTTCCATGCAGTGAAATATGCTGTACTTCCATTTTTGCATTAAAAAAATAAATGACTTTTTCTCAGAAAAGACACCATTAACCTTTGCTGTTAAAAGTAATGAATGTGTGCTCAGAAAACACTATTAACTGTGCTGTAAAAAAATAAATATCAGAATCTGTATACTCATAAGACACTATTAACTGGGGGCGGGGGGTTGGACTTGCTTTCAAGTCTCAAAATAGGTACAAAAAGAAATAATAAATATCCTACATACGCCTTAGTGCTAAAGAGATTTCTGATGACACTTCCATTCTTTCATTCAAACACCGGTATCATTTTGAATTCATTGCAATGTGTATTCTAATACTGATTGTTATGAACGAAGTCCGTCAAAGTCACTTCTAGTCGTCATTCAAATTTCCTCCTGTAAACAATATTCAAGGACAGGACAAATTTAGTATGTGAGTCAAGGTTATTATTTCTTAGTGCAAATCTCTAAATTACTTGCCGCTCGATTTGCATAATACTGTTATTTATTTATTTATTTATGTGTTTGTTCTTTAGTAATTCAATTAGAACACTATTTTTTAAATATGTCCGCACGTCATAAGAAAACAAAAGTCTACAAGTCAGCACCATGGTTCTAATGAATGTGGTTCGAGTTCTGCTGTTCCTCGTGGCTCTTACGTCTGCAGCTTGGACGCCCACTCCTGGCACAACCTTTCAATGGCAGTTGACGGGAACCATAGACCTCTCGGTGAACGCTGCCGTATTCGACATAGACCTGTTTGAGGCCAGGGATTCAGATATACAGAATTTGCACAGGTCAAATCGTTCATGTACTGTGTGAGCGCGCGTGTGTGTGTTGTTTGTGTGTGTGTGTGTGTGTGTGTGTGTGTGTGTGTGTGTGTGTGTGTGTACATACGCGCACGCTCGTGAGTTTCTATGTATGTGTGCCTGTGAGTGTGCGCGTACATGTGTGCATGTATATGATGTGTTGGGGGGGGGGGGCGTCTGTGCTTATGTGTGTGAAAGAAAATAGCGATAGAGAATAAGAGAGAAGGCAGATTGTCTCCCTGAACACTTTTTTATGTTTATTAAACTGAACACTTTTTTATGTTTATTAAACTGAAGCACAACGTAGTGTTCGTTGCTCCTTACGGAACTCAGAATTTGAATAATTATGAAAACGAATACAAGCGTTATAATATGCTCGTCTTTTAACATGGCTTAATTCCAACAAATCTTTGATATCTAATATTTTAAATGAAAAAAAAAATTTAATTCCAACAAATCTATGATATCTACATTTTTTTAAAATATTTAATTCCAACAAATCTTTGTTATCTACATTTTTTTTTTAAAAATACTATTTAATAATAAAACTTCCGCTTCTCCGCACTGCCTACAGCCGAGGCAAGAAAGTGATTTGTTATTTCTCGGCTGGGTCTCTCGAGGACTGGCGAAGTGACGTAAGCAGCGTACCAAGTTCTGCCATTGGTCGGCCCCTTGAAGGCTGGGCTGGCGAACATTGGTGGGACATTAGAGGTAACTATTTATGTTTATTTAGTGAAGGCAATGATATGCTCAGAAAATTAATTGGACAGAAATATATTTGTGTAATTGAGCGGTGATGAACACGTAGTATAACAAACGACATTTGCATATCTGTATGTCCATTCCTCTAACGTGGATTAAATTTAGCAACACTGGGGGAAAAATGAGTCAATTCATAACTTAGTTCACTTTCTTCTAGTCCATCAACTATTTCTTTACAAAATCTCTCACAGTAGCTAAAATAACAGTTAAGACCAAAACAAAACATTAATCGTTCAAAATTAATAATTCATTGGAGTTATTATTTGCTTATCATATCGAATTTTAATGGATGTTTCTACTTTACTATTACTGTAATTTTTGTCTCAGCCGCTTCTGTCCGTAACGTCATTTCTGGTCGACTTGACCTAGCCAGATCTCGCAACTGTGATGCGGTGGAACCAGACAACGTCGATGGGTACAGCAATTCCAACGGACTCGGCCTGACTAGGGCAGACCAATTGAATTTTAACAGATGGGTGGCTACCGGTAAGATTCATTCCAGGGTTAAAGGGGTGGCAGGATATTTGAACGAGACGAGCGGTGATAATGCGAATAGTAATGCTAATGATAATGTAAATGTTTGTATTAATGTTAAATTCTATATAATGTTAATGTAAATTCTATCTAATGCTAATATAAATTTTGACGTTATGAAAACATTAATATTAATTAATCTTGTTAATGGTTTTATGAATGTGAATGTACATTTTGACGATTTACATGTTAATATGAATGTTTAGGATTAGCGACTAATGTTAACGTGAATGCTAATGTGAAAGCGACTGTTAATATGTATATTTTCCAATTTAGTTTTAATGTCGCTTTATTTCTTCGTTCTTTATTGTTATTTCTCGTAAGTTGAAATATATTCTTTCTTTCTTTCTTTAATCCAAAGCAAAATTTCGATATATATATAGATTAATAGTGTTATGTTCTTACAGGTGTCTGTATGTCCCTAACTATAACTACCTAGATAGCATCTATATTTTAGTCTGTTTGCCTTAATACCAGTCTATATTTCAAAGTTTAATATATTTATTTCTATTCATCTTTCTGTCTCTTAATTTTCCTCAAAGTATTATCACTTAGAAACGCGTCATTTTCTCCAATTTGTTAAACTTCCTGTTAAGAATGTAACTTTTGTCTGCCTCTCTTCTCTCATACGGGCATTTTGTTTTTCATTTTTGTGATTTTCTTGTCTGTCTTGTTTGAAGAGGCTCATAACCGAGGTTTGTCAGTTGGTCTGAAGAATGCAGTCGAATTGATTCCGGAACTTCAACCACATTTCGACTGGGCACTGAATGAAGAATGCGTCGAATACGACGAATGTACGGAATACCAACCTTTCCTGAGTCACAACAAGGTAAATTGTGACCTTTCCTGAGTCACAACAAGGTAAATTGTGTCTAACCTTTCCTGAGTCACAACAAGGTAAATTGTGTCTAACCTTTCCTGAGTCACAACAAGGTAAATTGTGTCTAACCTTTCCTGAGTCACAACAAGGTAAATTGTGTCTAACCTTTCCTGAGTCACAACAAGGTAAATTGTGTCTAACCTTTCCTGAGTCACAACAAGGTAAATTGTAACCTTTCCTGAGTCACAACAAGGTAAATTGTGTCTAACCTTTCCTGAGTCACAACAAGGTAAATTGTAACCTTTCCTGAGTCACAACAAGGTAAATTGTAACCTTTCCTGAGTCACAACAAGGTAAATTGTAACCTTTCCTGAGTCACAACAAGGTAAATTGTAACCTTTCCTGAGTCACAACAAGGTAAATTGTGTCTAACCTTTCCTGAGTCACAACAAGGTAAATTGTGTCTAACCTTTCCTGAGTCACAACAAGGTAAATTGTGTCTAACCTTTCCTGAGTCACTACAAGGTAAATTGTGTCTAACCTTTCCTGAGTCACAACAAGGTAAATTGTAACCTTTCCTGAGTCACAACAAGGTAAATTGTGTCTAACCTTTCCTGAGTCACAACAAGGTAAATTGTGTCTAACCTTTCCTGAGTCACAACAAGGTAAATTGTAACCTTTCCTGAGTCACAACAAGGTAAATTGTGTCTAACCTTTCCTGAGTCACAACAAGGTAAATTGTGTCTAACCTTTCCTGAGTAACAACAAGGTAAATTGTGTCTAACCTTTCCTGAGTCACAACAAGGTAAATTGTGTCTAACCTTTCCTGAGTCACAACAAGGTAAATTGTAACCTTTCCTGAGTCACAACAATGTAAATTGTGTCTAACCTTTCCTGAGTCACAACAAGGTAAATTGTAACCTTTCCTGAGTAACAACAAGGTAAATTGTGACTTTTCCTGAGTCACAACAAGGTAAATTGTAACCTTTCCTGAGTCACAACAAGGTAAATTGTAACCTTTCCTGAGTCACAACAAGGTAAATTGTGTCTAACCTTTCCTGAGTCACAACAATGAAAACTGTGCCTAACAATTCATTTACATAGTCACAACGATAACAAATGTGTCTAAATAAGCCATTAGCATTGTGTGTAATTTCAGAGCTACTGAATTGTGGGTGTAATGCATCCTTCTTCAAAATAATAATTAGCTTTGTATGTAATTTTAGAACTACTGAATTATGGGTGTTACGTTCGGGATTCGTATATGACACTATTACTATGTTAATCGTTAAAGTTATTGGTTTAAGTTCTTAATATTAATATGACCAACAGCTCCGCAGCTTAGTTCCCTTCTTCAATCGCTGCGTTAATTCCTTGCAGTAGGTCTAAGGGCGAGCACTCAACGTAGTGACGAGCAAACAAGTTAACGTTGCCTCTAGGGTCGGCTATTTCCTATTCGCGCCTCTTAATTAATTAAAAACACATTCGTCACATCTGTCGAACGCCTCCTCCCCCCCCCCGGTCTATCCCCAATTACCGGTCATCCAGAGGAATGCATTAAGATACAGTGAAAGTAATAAACAATTAAGATGCAGTGAAAATAATAAACTGTTTAATAATAAATAGAAAAAGACTTAGAATGATATTTATAAAGTCATTTTTTTAAAGATAGAAACGAGCATTATTGATCCCATATCTATAGTCATTTCCTATAAATATCAATGACTACATTCAGGTTTGTCATATCAACACTGATGTCTGAGAGCTAACTTAACTCTCGGATCGTGTGACTATCGTAGGGTGTGGCAAATGGTGTTGCACACTTCTTGTGGTAGCGGTTGGAAAATTGCCTTCAGCCCAGTCAACCAAACTTCTTCCTTTGGCACTAAAACAAGCCAGCTCTGGAATTGGATGTAATGCACTATTCCCTTTCTTTGGACAAACTGTGTTCATGCCTTGTGTAGGTCATAACTCGAGCCCACAAACATTCTGTGCTGATAATACAAGAAGAAAGAAAATATAAATAAATATACATTTATAAAGAATACATTGTAAATTGCTTACTTGGGATATTTATTTCTTTACAGTGAGTCATAATTTACCACCAATACAATATAGGTAAGTTGCATATATATTTCGATAGCAAATATAAATTAAACTATTAAAAAATGTTAAATCAGCATTTTCACTATATCTATTTATAACTCAGTATGTATATATGGCTCATTTGCCTTGTGATATTTTCTTTCTTGTTTACAATCAGCTTTTTCGAGAGAAGATTCTTCCATCGATTAGAATTTTGTTTCTTAAATATGCTATAAATAGCTTCAGCCTCCTTCTGAGTTTGTGATGTCATACTTATGAAAATTAACGTTCTTCTGTACATATTTACGGTGACTAATCGTGCGATTTACTTGTTGGCAATTTTTTCTCATCCCAGAAGGGGGTAATTATTTTTAGGGCAAAATGTGTAATCGAGATAGGTATATTTTCCCATCAGCAGTCTTTAATCCACGTCACAATGTAATGTAAACAAACGGGAGAGCACTGGACTTTCATGTCTGCGTCATTAGAAAGTCACTTCACCAACATCACACGCTGGGTTTGCATTTTCTTTTTTTTTTTTTAATTGTTGGGATTTAGACGTATATTTCCTGTTATTACTTTTTTGTACATAAACACTTACGGCTGTGTGTATTTTTTTTATATGTTATCAAATTTGTCATGATTTTCTTCCAGGCGGTGTTTCATGTCGAGTATGTGGACAGCCATAACCAAGGAGCCAGCAAGCAGCAGAGTGTGTGCCACAGCGCCCAACGTCCGACCCAGTTCTCCACACTCATCAAGGACTGGGATCTTTCTGCCTGGCGGCTGACTTGCTGAGACGTGGGTTAGCAAAACCCAAGCCACGTGACGTTTGTAATGAGACAATAAATGCACTCTGTACTACGCGCTTTTGTTCTTCTTTTGTTACTAGCAGACTAGTATCCTTTTACGTCAACAAGTGTCCTTGTAGGCTACTTGAACTAGACCTCTTGTACGTCAACAAGTGTCCTTGTACATGAACTAGACCTCTTGTACGTCAACAAGTGTCCTTGTACTTGAACTAGACCTCTTGTACGTCAACAAGTGTCCTTGTACTTGAACTAGACCTCTTGTACGTCAACAAGTGTCCTTGTACATGAACTAACACACTTTAACGTCAACAAGTGTTCTTGTATATCAACTAGACCCCTTTACGTCAACAGGTATTCTTGTATACGAACTAGCAATTTTTACGTCAGCAGGTATCCGTGTACACGAACAAGCATTCTTTTACGACATCAAAGATCATGAGCCATCATCTCGTGACGTCAGAAAGTATGTTTTTAATGAACTAGCCATCCATTCCGTCAACAAAGGATCCGTTTACTTCAGCAAGTATCCTTGTACGCATGTTTTACACGAACGAGCATTCCCTTTACGTCATCAAGTATCCTTGTACGCATGTTTTACACGAACGAGCATTCCCTTTACGTCATCAAGTATCCTTGTACGCATGTTTTACACGAACGAGCATTCCCTTTACGTCATCAAGTATCCTTGTACGCATGTTTTACACGAACGAGCATTCCCTTTACGTCATCAAGTATCCTTGTACGCATGTTTTATACGAACGAGCATTCCCTTTACGTCATCAAGTATCCTTGTACGCATGTTTTACACCAGCGAGCATCTTTGTTCATCTTTGTTCATGAACTCGTAACTTTCCACGTTAATAACAGGTACCCTTGTACATGAGCTAGAATGTTTTCAGTATGTATGAAAAACTGTACGTGAACATATATCCCCTTGTATGTGAGCACGTATCTTGTGTATACTAGTATCCGTTTACGAAGTTCACACCAACCGTGTGAACTGGAAGCCACATATGTGAACACTTTGTGCGCAAAACAGAGTATCTCTATTTTTGAAGCAGAACCCTTGCACGCTTCACTAGTTTAATACATACGGGAACTAGAGCGTCCCCCTTCAGTGAGCATGGCGTTCTCACATGCGTGTTTGTTGTTAATTACTTATGATTAAGAAGCTTCTGCCTTTTGAGTCATAGAAATAATAATTCATTTGCTTGGATATATAAATTTTCGTGTTACTCTTCATCCTTCAATATGCTGGCATGAGGTACATCATGCTGGTAGATGCTCCATAGGACATGGCATAAATAACATAAGAATCAGGCACCCAAAGCCCTCATCATAAATTTCAGAGTAAGATAGAAAATGGACCACGAGGAGACAAAAAGAAAAATCCTGAAATACAAGTAATTGTAGAGCCTAAATGTACTGCAATTTACTACATTAATAAATACTAATTTTGAAATATGCCAAACTGAAAGTTAAACATGTTTCAAATAATATAACATTCCAAATAAACCTAACCATCCACATAATACAGAGACATATTTTCCTTATCTAACCAAGGGTCTCCTGTTCCACATACAACCCATGCTAGGGAGGGACTCAGTATAAACACTTGCCCAAAGAGTCATTTTGCAAAGAGTGAGGAATAGAATTTCTGTCATTTTACGTTCTAAAATTGATTAACGAGTCATTCTCTCAAACCATGCCTCATCGAAAGTCAGTCACTCAAACCATGCCTCATCCAAAGTCAGTCACTTAAACCATGCCTCATCCAAAGTCAGTCACTCAAACCATGCCTCGTGCACAGTCACACTCAAACCATGCCTCGTGCACAGTCAGTCACTCAAACCATGCCTCGTGCAGTCACACTCAAACCATGCCTCGTGCACAGTCACACTCAAACCATGCCTCGTGCACAGTCAGTCACTCAAACCATGCCTCGTGCACAGTCAGTCACTCAAACCATGCCTCGTGCACAGCCAATGCCTCGTGCACAGTCAGTCACTCAAACCATGCCTCGTGCACAGTCAGTCACTCAAACCATGCCTCGTGCACAGTCAGTCACTCAAACCATGCCTCGTGCACAGTCAGTCACTCAAACCATGCCTCGTGCACAGTCAGTCACTCAAAACATGCCTCATCCAAAGTCAGTCACTCAAAACATGCCTCATCCAAAGTCAGTCACTCAAAACATGCCTCAGCACAAGTGTTCTGAGTAGTGATAACAGCGCGAGTTAGCTCGTGACCGTCTGATTAGAATACTATTGTTTGACAATAAAGCAGTTAGATATCGGACCACACTCCATGTATATTTTAATCAGAGCAGGACATCTAATCGAAGCATGACCTATCTCCAGCTTGCAGTTTCGCCACTTTCCATTCAAAGGCTGTTCGTGCAAACCGGAAGTGGCCCTTTATCTACAGTTTGCAGTTTCGCCAACTTTCCATTCAAGTTCTGTTCGTGCAAACCGGAACTGGCCCCTCAGGTTGTCACTCCCAGTCTCAGTACTGCCACGTACACTTGTAACTTGAGAACACTAGTCATCACTCGTGTTGTCACTCCCAGTCAGTACTGACACTTACAGTTGTAACGTGAGGACACTAGTCATTGTTCGTATACTATAAATAAATAACTAATTCCATTGCCAGTCCTAACCGGGCAACTCTGATGTTACATGATCAAACTTCTCGTCACCACTCCACATTTAAATAAATTCATTGACACTCCAATACCTGTGTTACTGTTACCTTGACAGGTGAGTTCTAGTGAACACTACAGGCATTTGAAAGGTACGTTATCACTTTGACACTCTAATTCTAATTACCAAAATTGACTTTCCAAATGTACGTTTTCACCATAGTATTTAAATTCTAATTGCCGTCATTGTCATTCAAATCTAATTGTCATCTTGACACTTGAAATTCTTAATTATCCCCATTATCATTCAAATCTAATTGTCATCTTGACACTTGAAATTCTTAATTATCCCCATTATCATTCAAATCTAAGTTGTCATCTTGACACTTGAAATTCTGAATTATCCCTATTATAATTCAAATCTAAGTTGTCATCTTGACACTTGATTATGACTTGACAAGTTATTTAAAAGATAAATTATTACCTTGACGCTTGAATTCTAACTGCCTGTCAAGCAGATCTAAGTTTGCATCATGATAAATGACAAGTGATATTTATATTTTAAACCTTGCAGTGACATTCCCAATCTTTCCGTGACATTTCAGTGACATTCGCAAACTTTCAATGACATTCCTAATCTTTCAAAGACATTTCAAATCTTTCAGTGACATTCTTAATATTTAGTGGCATTTCCAAACTTTCAATGACATTCCCGATCTTTCAGTGACATTCGTAATTTTTCAGAGGTATTTCCATTCTTTCGGTGACATTCCTAATCTTTCAGTGATATTTCAATTACATTCCCAATCTTCCAGTGATATTTCCAATCTTTCAGTGCCTTTCCCGATCTTTCAGTGACTTTTCAGTTACATTCCCAATCGTCTAGTGACATTCCTAATCTTTCAGTGACTTTCCCAATCTTTCAGTGACTTTTCAGTTACATTCCCAATCTTTCAGGCGATATTCCCAATCTGTAAGGAACATTGCCAATTTTTCGTATATTTCCAGCAAGATATTTCTTTGAGTACTCGTAAAGCTATTGTTCCTATTCACATTCCTTGCTTTAATGCTTTCAATCTTCCTTTTAAATGATACCAAATCATATTTATTTGATGAGTGTCCTTGAGCAAGGAGGAGACCTCTATAATGATTATTTTAGGATGATTTGATGATTGTGATAATAATTCTTGGTATTATATTAATACCAAGGTCCTGTAGAATCCCTGTCTCGTACAATTCGAAGAAATTAATTTCCCTAGGCCTCACTTTTAGAGCATGTTCAGAGCATGTTCAGAGCTTTACGTTTAGCTACCAGTTAGTTAGACAAAACTATGTGTTGAAGAAATTCATAACTCTAACTGGACGATATAACAAAAGACTAAAAGACCATTTATGAAGTCGACAATTAAACTGTGATAAAGAATTGAATCTCTAGATCTGGCAAAAATGTTCCAGCCCATCTAAATATTATTCTACATGAAATATACATTAATTATACAACAGAATTCACAACAGAAAAATTGCTATGGGATATAGATATAGAGAGACAGTATGCTACAGCTGCCTGACTTAGTGTCCGTCCACTTCAATTGTCATTTTGAAAGGCTTGGTGACAACATCGTCCACTTCAATTGTCATCTTGAAAGGCTTGATGACATTGTCCACTTCAATTGTCATTTTGAAAGGCTTGATGACATTGTCCACTTCAATTGTCATCTTGAAAGGCTTGGTGACAACATCGTCCACTTCAATTGTTATCTTGAAATGCTTGATGACAACATCCTATCCTCATCTTTCTCCATCCAGATTACAAGTACAATTGTAATACCTCTCTTTATCCATATTACAAGTATAATTGTAACATTTCTCTTCATCCATATTACAAGTATAATTGTAACATTTATCTTTATCCAAAGTTGTTTTAATTCACTTCCGACTCATCCCATTGTCTTTACCATTTTTCTCACTCTTTTGCCTTGAGCCAAACAACTGTTCTTGCATGTCGTTTGTAACCTTTGCCGTCAGCCGAACAACTGTTCTTGCTTGTCGTTTGTAACCTTTGCCGTCAGCCGAACAACTGTTCTTGCTTGTCGTTTGTAGGTAAATGGCTCGGACATTAGACTTCAATGCATATAAATATATCCAGCAAATGCAAACTTACACTCATGAAGTAAAACAATTTATTATATTTTTTATTCATTAGCAAAGCAGCAATTTCTATTTCTATGGTTCACACATTCACAATACCCTGCTTTAACTGATTTTCATAATTTACTGACACTAAAACCTGTATTCTAATAATCATTTGGATTCTCGATATTAAGCCATGTAATTATACTATAATTTCTTCAAGTGTATTGTCATTTGGATTATAATTATCGACATTAAGTCATGTAATTATACTATAAGTTCTTCAAGTGTATTGTCAGTTGGATTCTCGACATTAAGTCATGTAATTATACTATAAGTTCATCAAGTATATTGTCATTTGCATTCTCGACATTAAGTCATGTAATTATACTATAAGTTCTTTAAGTGTATTGTCATTTCATTCTCGACATTAAGTCATGTAATTATACTATAATTTCTTCAAGTGTATTGTCATTTGGATTCAGATATACATAGTAGATACATTATTCCGATGTTCAAGATGGCCACTTCGCCGCCTATGATGGATGAGGTGTGGAACAAAAAAGACTCGAACTCTGTTCGGTGCATTAATTTAAATGGCCACGTGTTTTCTTTTCGTATTTCAGCTATTTCATGTTTCTGTTAGGGTTTATCATGTTTCTATTAAGTGTTTTGTTTCATACATCTTACAGGTTTTCTATTTCACCTTTCTATTAGATATTCTATTTAAAGTTTCTGTATCACCATTCTATTAGATATTCTATTTAAAGTTTCTATTTCACCTTTCTATTAGATATTCTATTTAAAGTTTCTATTATAATGTGCTATGAACGTACAATTAAATTATAAGCGACAACGTCACTTTACCTCACTTATAATTAATTATTGTGTTGGTGTTGTTATTATTATTATCTCTTGTTTTTCTCACATTTTGCAATATAAATATTTCTTTAATGCATCAATATCACAGACACATACACATGCAACACAAATTCATTTCCCAAACAAACTAAATCAAGTACACGCACGCACGCACACACAGATGTATACCGCCTTACATAGAGAAGTTAGATTGCTCTGATAAGTTGAATAGATTATTTGCAGTAGGTCAGTACTGTAGTGCTCTGACAAGAGGTCGAGCCAGGGAAACTAGCAACTACCACAACGTTCTTCATATCAAAAGCGGATTACACATGTGTATACAGGTGAGATCCTTTGTCCTCCAGATGCAGAAATGGTTTGTTAATCCAGCAAAGAACCATTCATGATTTTCGTTTCTAAATGCAATAAACTAGAACTATTTTTAAGATTGCATTACCATATTCACATTCAAGACAGTACGTTAGTGAAATAATTTATTCTTATAGTGATATTTTGTTGGGCGATATACAGGTTGCCTTGCCACAAGATGATGTCATAGAGTAACATTTATTTCCGGCTCTTGTACGTTGCAAAAACTGTTAGGGTGACGCATTGTTTACTTGTGTTTTACTACTCGCTCGTATTTCTTCACTACGGTACGCATTGTTTGGGCACTCTCGACGAATTTCTCCAGTAAGGTACGCATTGTTTGAACTCATTGACGTATTTCTCCAGTAAGGTACGCATTGTTTGAACTCATTGACGTATTTCTCCAGTAAGGTATGCATTGTTTGGACACTCTCTGACGTATTTCTTCACTAAGGTATGCTTTGTTTGGACACTCTGACGTATTTCTTCACTAAGGTATGCTTTGTTTGGACACTCTCTGACGTATTTTCTCACTAAGGTATGCTTTGTTTGGACACTCTCTAACGTATTTTTTCAACATAATATGAATCTATGTGGACACTCGTGGTGGTCACAACTATGATAAAGATGTTGGAAATAATTATCAAGGAATTCTTTCCAAATATACTTTAATTTTTTCAAATTATGTTGTAGTTCTGAGGTTAGTACCTTAAAACCATAGCAACAATAGGTGCCTTTCCGTTTGGTTGATAACACACACTTTTCTGTTTTCCTCCTGCTCTTTTAGATTTTGCCTAAAGTAAACCACTCAATTCAACAAAAAAGAATTTTTCAAGTTTAATCCTAAAGTCAGTAATTTCATACTTATGCAAAACTATTCACCTTTTGTTTTGGTAAGTGCTTTGCTTAAAAAGACCGTTTCCGTATTTACTGAAATCTCCATTCTTTCTGCTAAACTGTACTATGCCAATCGGCCTTCCATGCAATGTTACTTTGTCGTTGTTATTGATAGGCCGGGATTAAAGTTCAAGGACAGATTCTTGCTCACTTTGTCCTTGGGATGGAGTAGTATTGTTTAAACAAATTAGTCACATACCTAAACGGAATCCAGTGTAGTGCAAACTAAATATACAAAATAATTCATCAGTTAGGAACAGTTAATGGACGGTTTCATCGATTACTAAAGGGCGATCAAAAATTTGTCAAACAAAATGAATGAAGAAATTTATTTTAGAATGTACACTCATTCATTTTTTAAAAGAGCCAACTTAATAAAGACGTACTGTTACAGAACTCAGCATATGGTAGATTTCCCTTATCAAGCATTTATCACTTTTTGACCCATATCCTAGTTCCCTATCAAATGCATTTTTAACTTCTTGACCCATATCCTAGTTCCCTATCAAATGCATTTTTAACTTCTTGACCCATTTCCTAGTTCCCTATCAAATGCATTTTTAACTTCCTTGCTTATTTGCTTTGAATGTTTACTACAATGGCTGATTGCATTTTCTTGGAAAATAGTTAATCATTCTTATTTTAGTAACTATATTATTAACAACCAGTAATCATTCTTATTTTAGTAACTATATTCTTAACAACCAGTAATCGTTGTAGTATTACGAAGATTATGTAACAGGGGGAGTTTTAAATGCGAAGTGTAATTTTGTTGATGGCCTGCAGCATTTATTGTTAATTTTATTGTCATCAAATGGCAAAAGGAAACAAGCTATTAAAATTGTTATTGTCATCATGTGGCAGAAGGAAATATATTGCAAAAAATAGTATTGTCATCAAGTGGCAAAAGGAAACAAACTATAGTATTGTCATCAAGTTGCAAAAGGAAATAAATTATAAAAAGATAATAATGTCATCAAGTGATAAAAGGAAATTATTGAAAAATATTATTGTCAAATGGCAAAATTAAAAATATAAAAAATACATTATTGTACTCAAGCAACGAAAATAAGTATATTATATAAAGTAGTATAGTAATCAAGCGATAAAATAATTTATATATATAATTCTGTAGCCAATCAAGTAGCAAAAATAAATATATAAAATATTGTAGTCAATCAAGATACAAAAACACATATATTAATCAATTTGTGGCAAGGTTCCTGTCTGTTGGTTGCCAATTATTAATTTATGCTACAGATTCATAACTAATACACACAAATAATAATCTCTCATGCAACCAACACACGCAGTCACCCGACAGGGGTCTTTTGTCTTTGCGGTCACGAGAGCGACTAGGTCAATCCCTGGAACAGTCTGCTAACTAATTAACTATCTGTCCAAGTGTTACCTGTCTAGGTTAACCGACCTTAATTGAAATACTACGTCAATCTTGTCTTTAACCCAGCCCCCCACACATTAGCTCTCTACGATGATGGGAACTACCCTAAGCTTGCACTTAACCGGCTTTCTATAGTCGTTATGTCATTGGAACCCCCACCCATCACCATGCACAAGCGCCTCTCTATCAGGTAATGAGAGTGGATAGTTATAAATTCAACAAATTTATTAAAAAATAATTTGAAACAAATGTTACAATTAATGTCGTCAAAATTATACACACGGCAATTTATCAGAATCAGAATCTCTTAGACACATAGAATTCAATTAGTTAAGAAGCTATATGATGTTAAGAACCAAGAACCTTACATCCAAAGAAGTCAATATAATTAGTTTAGCTTATACAATCACCTAATGTCAATAAGTAAACTAAATGTTAATTTGTTTAGAATCAATATAAGAGATATAGCTAAGAATTAGAAGTGACTAGGAATTTAGGAAATCACAAAAACGTGTACAGATTACATGGAAAATTCATGGAAAGAATTCACCTGGTTGTGGCCTGTGAACCGCAATCTTGTTCCTGTTGAATTGGCTGGCCAGTTCTTACATATAGTCAGGTGAATGTTCATGAGTAGTCCATGTAATAACACTACACAACTCTCCCTATTGTCACTGAATCAACAGATGGTACAGTATTCACAGCTTCAGTACAATATGGCTCCAAATAGTTGTTCCCTATCAATAATAAGTTACTGGAAAGTCAGACTCATGCTCCTCGCTGCAGCTCTCCACATAACTCCCTCTTGATGGACCCAATTCCACGAGCAAGTGTTACTGGCTGTCTATGAATCTCTTCCACTTAGAGATACTCCTCGTCGTAATGTCTAATTACGTCATAGCCAGACGCAGCGTCCTACACTTCTCTAGAATACGACAGTCACCACAAGAATTCCAGCTGCTCTTGGACCTCAGCACTCTTCAGAAAATCCAATGCAGTGAACAATTTATCAACGTAGAATTAACTTTAGTTTCGACACTCGAGTTATCCGGACATCGATATAACCAGGGTCGAGATAAGCGACGCTTGATGGCAGCACGGAATGACGTTCTCGACGCTTGCACATCAGCCGGAACAACGACGATGGAACAAAGAAGAAACAAGCAGGAGTCCGAACGAATGTATGAACGTACGTCGAACGAATGTACGGCTTGCTGACTGTGACAGAAGAATTGTAATTGCACGCATCAGTTTCATGTTTCAATAAGTTGTAATCTGTACTTTCATTCTCGTTTCTTCATTTAAAACTCCTTTTACATTCTTTCATTTGATTTCTTTGTGTAAACGAGAATAAAATGACAGAGCTTAAATTTGTTATGACATTTACAAGAAAAGCATAATTTAGGCTGAAGTTAAACAAGTACTAAAAATCAGTTAAGCAAGTATTAAAATCAGCTACAATAATAATCTCTATATCGAACATACCTTTCTGTACAGCGCTAACCACGAAGCCGCCACGCGGGACTCAGTTGTAACAAGAGTAGTAAGAGTACCGGTCAGTCTCTGGTCAGCCCCTATATACTATTCTAGAGATTTTCTGGAAGGTTCTGGAATTGATAACCTTTCTGGGTTTTTCCGACGGTTTTTCCGACTGGCCACAGCGGACCGCGCAACGCTAAGGGTAGGGCAACACATGGCTAAATTTATCCGTGTTATGCCAGAATCGCTGACCCTACCAATCCCTTCCCCATCTTCATGATATAGGTCAGCGTTGTTTGTTACAAACTCAGCACTCTGAGACTTGCATGATGAAACTGAGCATGTCAATTTACAAGAAGAGATAATTAATTAAATATTAAATTAAATTAATTATTTGAGTACATTAATTTGCATTTTTCCGCCACACAATTATATAAAATATTGTAGCCAGTCAAGTACAAAAATAAATATATAATATAAAATAAATGTATTGTAGCCAATCAAGAAACAAAAATCAATATATTATATAAAATATTGAAATCAATGAAGTAACAAAAATAATTATATTTTATAAAATATTGTAGTCAATCAAGAAAAAATCTATATATTATATAAAATATTGTAGTCAATCAAGTAACAGAAATCAATGCATTATAAAAAATATTGTAGTCAATCAAGTAACAGAAATCAATGCATTATAAAAAATATTGTAGTCAATCAAGTAACAGAAATCAATGCATTATAAAAAATATTACAGTCAATCAAGGAAGAGAAATCAATGTATTATATAAAATATTGTATTTAATAAATAAAGAAAAATCAATATATTATATAAAATATTGTTAACAATTGAAGTGGCCACCATCATGACTGCAACAACCGTTCTCGGATTACTGATGAGTCTTCTGGCCTCATCCGAAGCAAGATGGCTACCTGCTCCAGGAACTACCTTCCACATCCAGTTTTCTGGAACCCTCAATCTCAACGTCGACGCCCAGGCATATGACATTGACCTCTTTGATACACCGTTGTCGGCCATCACGACTTTGCACAGGTACAAAATTCATTTAGTAGACTGTGGACTATGGACTGAAGACTGTGGACTGTAGATTGTGGTCTGTGGACCGTAGATTGTGGACTATGGACTGAGGACTGTAGACTAGATCGTGGACTGTAGACTGTAGACGGTATCATAGACTATGGACCCTATAGTGTAGTCTGTAGACCGTAGAATGTAGATTGTGGACTGTACAGTATAGACTTAGACTGCGGACTGTAGACTGTGGACTATGGATTGTGAACTGCAGACTGTAGACTTAGAAGCTCGGAGATAATTTATATCGCTTTGTTTCCAATTCTAAACGAGAATCAACAGCAGTAATAATTTTTAGTATGCTATTTAAAGTTTATTTAAAGAAGTATTTCGTTTAGTATATTGCTTCCGTGTTCAGATACATTTGTTGTCTATATTTAAATACTATCCCAATTCTACATTATTTATGGCACACAATGCCGCATGTTGAAATATTATACGACTGTGTGTGTGTGTGTGTGTGTGTGTGTGTGTGTGTGTGTGTGTGTGTGTGTGTGTGTGTGTGTGTGTGTGTTGTGTATATGGGGTGTGTGTATCTGTGTTATTTTATTACATTTTTTAAAACATATAATAATTATACTGTAAATCTAAATACTAAGTTTAGTAATTGTGGTTGCATTGTGTAACCAAGCTTTGATAGGTCCCTTACCATTATCATCTTTAATTCAGACTTTGTATTTCAAGTATAACAAATAAAATATTTACAAATTTTGTCTTTGCATATTTTATTGACTATATTAAAACCGCACAAAAGCTTATTTTAATGAATATTATACTCTTACATTCAAATCCTACAAATTGTTAACCTACTATTAAAAATGCTCGAAGTAATAAATTTGCAGTATATATTATTTTTAATTACTTTTGTACTTTAGATTCTTGAATCTCTTCTATAGTTTTTGTTGAAAATAGTTCTAGTATTCATAATTTTCTCCTGCAACCTAACTAAACAAAGTTAGATCAGGTGAGACTTTTTATTCCAATATGTGTGCAATGACCCGAATGAATGCGTACAAATGTATGTGTATGCTTGTGTTTGAGTGAGTTTACCCGTTCGTGCGTGTGTGCACATTTAATTTATATATTTATATGTACAAGTATTAGGTATGGTGACGCATTGGATATATATTCTAAATATATTCTGGAATTCTCGCAGTCAGGGTAAAAAGGTGATCTGTTACTTTTCGGCTGGGACACACGAAAACTGGCGAACTGATGTAAACAGTGTACCAGAGTCGGCTCTGGGTGCAGATTTACCTGACTGGCCTGGGGAGAGGTATTGGGACATTAGAGGTACTGAGATATTAGAATTACTAGGACATTCGAGGTAGTGAGATATTAGAAGTACTGGGACTTTAGAGGTACTGAGATATTAGAATTACTATGACATTCGAGGTAGTGAGATATTAGAAGTACTGGGACTTTAGAGGTACTGAGATATTAGAATTACTACGACATTCGAGGTAGTGAGATATTGGAAGTACTGGGATTTAGAGGTAATGAGATATTAGAAGTACTGGTACATTAGAGAGTGAGATATTAGAATTACTGGTACATTAGAGATACTAAGGGATAAAGACAACATGATATCGGATTTAATATTTGTGTGCGTTAAAAAAAAACAGCAACAACCTCCTACTTCTTAATTAATATCTTAACGGTAGACAACATCATCCATTATTTTCTGTTCCATTTCGTTTCAATGTGATGTGCATCATCAGCGCTGTTCGTTAACTTATTGTGGTTTTCAATACTTTTGCTTTCTTCTCTTTGTTGTCTTCGTGCATTTCGTTTCGATTTTTGAGTGTGAGTGTGTGTGTGTGTGTGTGTGTGTGTGTGTGTGTGTGTGTGTGTGTGTGTGTGTGTGTGTTCATTTGCGCGGACTTTATTATCGTTCTTTGTGCAACACACATAACCAGAACTAACCAATATCTCTGGGCGTGCTATCATGTACCAACAAAGAGATACTTAGCAAAATATACGTCAACATGAAATTGAATCTACAAGTTCATTAATACGTAATAGGACATTTTCTACATTTTATTATACTGCGTGAGATTTTAAACTTCTGTACACATGTACATTAAACCTTTAAGAGAGAGAGAGAAACATAAGGGAAAGAGAGAAAAATAAAGTCATAGACAAATAACGAAACATTATTTCTCATCGTGTATGTGCTGTTCAATTCTTAACCATTGCATCTAAGTATTATTTTTTCTTTAAATATTCAACAAAGTGACTAACAGCGATTTTGTCATGTACTATGTCTCAACTGGAAGGAATTCAAGATTTTAAGTTTATAAAAAGATTAATTATAATAAAATATCATGCATATTTAAACAGTTCAGGCTGTGCGTGACGTCATTCTCCATCGCCTCGATTTGGCTGTATCACGTGGTTGTGATGCGGTGGACCCGGACAACATAGACTCGTACGCCGCAAACAATGGACTGGGGCTGACCCGCGCTCACCAAGTGGACTTCAATACCTGGATAGCCACTCGTAACTATAAATTTGCGACTAATTAATTGTGGTTGAATACTTTTAAAGGTTGTTACACATTTTCGAACGGTTGTAAGAGGCAAGATGCCAATGATTGATTAGACAATCACAAATTTCCAGTCTTCCTTTCAAGATCTGGGGTTTGGTGTTGATAACTAGGTCTTTTGGTGTTGATAACTAGTGCTTTTGACATTGATAACTAGGGCTTTATTAGTGATAATGTAGGGTTACAGACAGTTACAGATAGTTATTGTTTTGAAGAGTGAAATATAGAGATTAACTTGAAAACTTGTATTTTCATTATAGTATTATTATATCGGCAATATTTCCAGTAGTAGTTCCGAAAATCAGATCATAATGAAGATCATAATAGAGATCATACATAATGAAGATCATAATGCACTGATCTGTGATGTTTATATATGGTGTGCATTACGTCCAAGAATTTAAATGGACGTAAAGTTAGACTTTGAAAGGTGCTCTCTCAATGTGGTTTGCTACCTATAAACCGCTAATTACAAATTCTAGATTCATGAACTTTCCCCATTCGATATATATGCGTTAATCTTACACCATAATTGCAATGAAACTGTAATAACGATTGCAAGGCCTGACAAGACATACAAAACTGACGAGACTTTTTGTTCTAAATACTTCCACCCTACCCCCGAAGATTATGTTCGTTTCATACAGAGGCGCACCAGCGGGACCTGTCCGTTGGGCAAAAGAATGCGATTGAGCTGATTTCAAACCTGGAGCAATATTTTGATTGGGCTCTGAACGAATCGTGCCTGGAGTATTCGGAATGTCTCGAGTACCAGGTCTTCCTTGACCATAATAAGGTTCGTGATTCTAAATGACAGGTACTGCAGTAGATCACTAAATTCACGTATTTTACTACTTCTGATGAAAGTAGATTTTCGTTTTATTCTATAAATAATGTGTGTTTTAAATTACAGTTTTTTTTTTTCGAAAGCTAAACTTTTTTATATATAGAATAGCCTTCTACTCTAATTGGTAATCATGAACACAGTCATTGACTCCCTCAGTATCATCATTGCCGTACATGTGAAGCTTTAGGAGACGACCAGAAAATGAAGACTAACCCCCACTACTAAATTGTAATATAAATAATCTGGAATCACAATATTTAAAACTCTTTTATTTCACCTTGACTTAGATCTCTTTGAGGCCAAGTTTTACATTGACATTGTCTTTAATCTCTTTGTAGGCCTTGTTTTACACTGACTTAGATCTCTTTGTAGGCCTTGTTTTACACTGACTTAGATCTCTTTGTAGACCTTGTTTTACACTGACTTAGATCTCTTTGTAGACCTTGTTTTACACTGACTTAGATCTCTTTGTAGACCTTGTTTTACACTGACTCGATCTCGATCTCTCCCTCCCTCTCTCTTTCTCTCTGAAGGCCGTTTTTTTTTTACCTTCCCTTTCATCTCTCTGTAGTGTATACGGTGTTTAACCTTTACTTTGACCTCGTTGTAAGCTGTGTTTCACATTGACTTAGATCTTGTTGTAGGCAGTCTTTCACAATGACTTTGATTGACCTTGTTGTAGGCTGTGTTTTATCTTCACTTTGATCTCGTTGTAGGCTGTGTTTCACATTGAATACGTGGACAGTACGGCTGAAGGTCCGAGCAAGCAGGCAATTGTGTGCCATAGTTCCAGTCGACCATCACAATTCTCCACCAACATAAAAAAATGGGAACTGTCTGCCTGGCGTCTTACATGCTGATTTATTTTTGCACTTGTCACATCCGGAAGTAGCTCCATACTCATTAAATGCTATAACGACGCATGTTGTCCCACCTCACGGTCAATGAAGCAAATAATATCGTCATGACTGTTTTCAAAGTTTTACTTTCAGTGTTCACCTTTTATTCTTTTCAACTCGACTTGTTCATATTTGTTTATTAATTTGTTATATGTGGATGATAATAATACTTAGAACACACAACACAACACAACACACACACATACACACACACACACACACACACACACACACACACACACACACACCACGATAACATGGTTAACGCAAACATGCATACACTCACACATACAAAAATTCACACACACAACGATAACGTGGTTAACGCAAACATGTACTCACACATACAAAAATTCATACACACACTTATACGTGTACATTCATTATTTTGCATCAGGAGTTAACGTTTCCGCTAGATTAATTAATCACATTAGAATTTATTTGTGTTTTACATTGGTTTTATGAAACAGCAGATTTATCCGGCATGGCTATGTTTTTCCAAGTAAAACGCAGTGTGCCGGTAATCTCAAACTGAACCAAACTAATAGTCTTGAAAACCTAGTCAGGAGATGATTAATCTTTAGATTGAACATTTTCTACTTTGTGCAGCTACTATTGGTTTCTTTTGATTGGTTGATTGGTTGGTCGGTTGATTGGTTAATTGGTTGATTAGATGGGTACTCTGCTAACTTTTGTTAACTTATGTTTGGCATTAATAACTTTGACACTGCGATGGCCAGAGCAAAAAAAAAAAAAAAGACAACTCCAATAAATAGCAACGGGCTCAGAGCGAAAATTCCATACATACGATTAAAGAAACATAGTACATTAAGTTTATAAAGTTTATCGATCTATTGCATTATTTCTATTACAGAGTGCAATATCTGGTAGAAAATGACAAATATATATAGCATCTTAGGAAAATATCTTATAAAAATTAAAGCAATGATAGCAATGCTACTTATAACTTATTTGTTGTTCATTACACGGCAACATTATTTCTTTTTAATTATTTTTCTAAAACCAACGTGGATGGAACTATATATATTTGTTCAATAGTTCCAAATTACCCAATCAGGAATTAGGAATGCGGTGACGTCAGGTTGGCAGCATTCTTATCATTAAATGACAATGGCCAAGCGTGGGGAGCATTTATTGTTTCAACAGATGACAATAATTTTATGCATAAGAATTCGTTCCTGTGTAACATAAGTAAATATTACGTTGAACAATCAAAACTGAAATTTAGAGCCCCCAAATTGCCAAGGAAGATGTGCCAGGACATAACTGAACATAATTTACACATCTCGTCTTCTGCAAGCAATTTATTGCAGGTCCTGCTAAGGTTGCTTCCCTTTACAGTGTACACATTGTCTTATCAGATGGAAATTCTGAGCGACTGTCTATATCAGATGGAAAATCTGAGCGACTGTCTATATCAGAAGGAAAATCTGAACGACTGTCTATAGAGTTTTGTCACGAAAGTAATGCTTCCTCATAAATGAAATTAATTACTTAATTAAAGGCCTCAACAAATGTATTAAAATATTGTTTAGTAAAAGCAATTTCAGTCATCATTTACTGATTAAACCAAATCAAAGCGAGGAAAGAAATAAAATGTGTACTCGGTGGTATAAGACAGGTAATGTATGCTTGTAATTATGCGTTTGTCAGTGTTCCATGGTATTCAAAATCACACAGGTGAAATATGTTTGTAATTATACGTTCCATATTTATTCAAAATCAAACAGGTGAAATAAACATAAAGTTTCTAACTTTAGACTTGCAACAGAAATTTAAATTATATTATTTTTCATAAAAACCTACATCTACTTTGCAATTACAAATATCCTATTGAATAAATTAATATCTTCTGTATCAAGAACACCTCAATTGATATGAAATGAAGAGTACCAAATACTGAAAATTTCCCAAAATGTTTGCTTCTTCTGAAGTGTGTGTGTGTGTGTGTGTGTGTGTGTGTGTGTGTGTGTGTGTGTGTGTGTGTGTGTGTGTGTGTGTGTGTGTTTTGTCAACGCAATAGGGTTACACAACTATTTTCGTTTTGTTTTTTATTTTAAATTTCTCATGGGTAAAAAAAATGGATGTGTTCCTGCAGTTGTCTTTGTATTCTGAGCCAAACAGTTGTACACAACCACATCTCGCTCGACTTGATTTTGATTCCCGCAATTCCCTACGGACGCTTAGCACAGGTCTTGTGTCGGGTGTGCCGTGAGGTAGATATGCATCGTTGACAACTGTGAAAAGTTTTCCAGACACGTGGGTACGGGTGTGAGAAAAGCCTGCAACCAGAACCAAAAAAATATGACTTATTCAAAACAGCAAAAACAAACAAAAAATTATCCAAAAATAATACGTTTATTGGACTCTATGAAAACAAAGCTATTGGTTGGTTAAATGATTGATTATTTTGAATTGATTGGCGTAGAGAAAACGGATTCAAGTTTTGTTTGCAAACAGATGATTAACTTCAAAAACGTTTGTCATATAGACGTTTGTGACGTCATCAGAACCTCTGTGGATAGCGCTATCGATCTATGAGGAATTATGTCCCAGCAAGCATTGCAATGACTGATTTATCTTTCCTTATTTGTTAAACATTCATTCATTTGTTTGTTTATTTTTAAAGTTTTGTTTCGTGAAAGACGAGTGGGAGTGTGTATGGATGGTGATGTTCGATGCAAGTTGTGGCTCTTCCATACGACAAAAGGTGTGTGTGTGTGTGTGTGTGTGTGTGTGTGTGTGTGTGTGTGTGTGTGTGTGTGTGTGTGTGTGTGTGTGTGTGTATGTTTAATACTCCATTTATCTGTGACATACCAGTGGATTTGGTAGGAGGTGTGTGTGTATGTGTGTGTATGTGTGTATGTTTAATACTCTATTTGTGTGTGTGTGTATGTTTAATACTCCATTTGTCTCAGACATACCAGTGGATTTGGTAGGAGGGGTGTGTGTGTGTGTGTGTGTGTGTGTGTGTGTGTGTGTGTGTGTGTGTGTGTGTGTGTGTGTGTGTGTGTGTGTGTGTGTGTGTTGTGTGTGTGTGTTGTGTGTGTGTTGTGTGTGTGTGGTAAATTATTCAATGCAAGATTTTTTATCGCCAAAGAGGAGAGTGCGTAAGAAAATTGGGGAGAGGTGTTAAGTGCACGTTTTCTGACAACCTTGTAGGACTGTGTGGTTGTAGATATAGATGTGGGTTGATGGGTGGATGAGGTGTGGGTATGTTGGGAGGGGGGGGGTATAGCAAAGCTTTGAACGCATTTTTTTAAAAAAGACTTGTTGTGTGTAGTGTTCGACAGTACCGAGAAAGAAGAGTGTGGGGGGTGTTCAAATCGCTTGGAACTCTGCTCGATGACCATCGCCCAGCCGAAAGCATTCAACCTTCCTCCGTTGTACAGCAGAAAAGCAGGAAAGAAGTTGTCACAGTTCATTGACTCCGTGATGTTGTACCAGTAGTGCACGCCTGTTGTATACAACATGTCAAATATAAACACAACGTGTTGTAGAGTGTCGATGTGGTCAGGCTCTGTATTTATTAGGACAAACTTCATCATTTTAAAAATTAACGTAAAAAGCAGGCACAATTATCCACGCTACACTTACATGTTGATAATTCAGACTTACGTCACGTCAGTACAAATCATTAACACCAACTAGTGTCAATGAAAACAGCCTGTCTGTTTTATACTATCTCATTTGTTAATCATTCATACAATTGTTTGTTTACTTGTATATTATTTTTATTTATTAAATATTAAACTTATAAATTCATATTGTCTATTTTATACTATCTCATTTGTTAATCATTCATATGTTTGTTTGTTTGTTTACTTGTATGCTATTTTTATTTCTTTATTAAATATTAAACTTATAAATTTATGTTGTCTGTTTAATACTGTCATATTTGTTAATCATTCATATATTTGTTGATGGTTAACATATTTAACAATTTTTGTAATTTACCACAAAAACATGCATTTCCTATGGGTTGCTTTTCTTTTTGAACACCCTTTATTACATATATGTTCATTTTTCTTTTATTGTTTGCAGGTTTTTTTCAACACACTGTTAAAAAACACTAATGCAGTTTTAATCCTCATAGTACATTAACTCCTTAATAATGCATTCATTACCATAAGTGGATTACTATTATAATAATGCTTCTATTTACCATATTATATTTTATTATAACAACAAAACTATTACTACCACTGATGCTCCAACCATTATCATATTACTTCTTTTATTCATATTGCTACTCTTATTCCTAGTGCTAATCTTATTCCTAGTACTAATCTTATTCCTAGTACTAATCTTATTCCTAGTACTAATCTTATTCCTAGTACTAATTTTATTCCTAGTACTAATCTTATTCCTAGTGCTAATCTTATTCCTAGTACTAATCTTATTCCCAGTACTAATCTTATTCCTAGTACTAATCTTATTCCTAGTGGTAATCTTATTCCTAGTACTAATCTTATTCCTAGTGGTAATCTTATTCCTAGTACTAATCTTATTCCTAGTACTAATCTTATTCCTAGTGCTAATCTTATTCCTAGTACTAATCTTATTTGTAGTATTACTTTTATTCCTACTAATACTCGTATTCCTATACTACTCTGGTTTCTACTGCTGCATTATAAAATCTGAGCATGGTGACATTCCATTTAAATCAACAAGAGCAAACAGTTTCAGAAGTTACTCCCTCACAGCTAACGTGGAGGCGGAGAACTTTTCTGTAAGCTCTGTTTTCGCTAAACTTTGAACCAAAAGGCATGATCATATCCTGAAATGTGTGCGTGCGTGCATGCGCATGTGTGTGTGTGTGTGTGTCACAGTCTGATAAAAATGTCCGACCTGATGACCCACATTGCCTTGTTTACTTCAAATTCGAATATTTGAAACCCTTGACTCCTTTGTTCAAAGCTTCCCCTTTCGAAGCGCTTCTAGAACAGGTCAAGATGTTATGTAACTTTAGGACCATTGTCCAGTTCTCGAACCTACTACATGCTTCGCGAACAGTCACGTGATACGCAATATGCTTTTCTATAAATATGACCACGCGCTTCCGCTCCTCACTCCGGGCACACTTTAGCTATTTCCATCAGCTAACTCGGGTCGTGGAGGCAGCCGACAGCCGTAGAGAATCAAGGTATCCTTCGACTTCTCATAAAAGGTATCATTTATCTAATAGTATTTTGCCTATATATGGTTTAAGTATGTATTTGTGCTATGTATTATATGATTTCCATATATGCTTGAGCATGGTTCAGAGAAATAGCTGAAAACCTATAAGTTACGGAATAAATTTATTGTAACTCTTTTTCCATTTTTGTACTTTAATTTATACTGTTTTAATTCACTAAGAGCCAGAATGCTGCGCTCGATATGAATTCTTCATGTAATTCAATTATTGCGTGTAATTTTAATTGTAAATTGTGAAGCGCTCTGTTAGTTTGAATTACCCCTTGTATGAACATTAATTTAACATTGTAACTATTTTATTGCTTCATACGTCATGACTGTTAAATGGAACACATGTGAGACGATTATATTTTTTCTAAATCTAATTGTAAACGACGCCGAGGTCGAAAACTCTTTATTCAGCGCATTTAACTGAGCCATGCCTAAGTAGGACGCGTTAGGTTGAGAATTATATCCAAACACGTTGCATCCACAGGTCGGCTCGTGTTTCACCCATGCCTCACCTTGCTTAGCTTATTGGTATAAGCTGGTCGAATTCTATGGAAGAATTCTGCTCTGAGGGCCATGCCACTAAAATTCCAAGTCCCTAGCTACTAAAAGAGGAGCACCATTCCTTAGGCACCACGTGCGTCGCTAGAGGGAGACTGTGGGAACAGACCGGCAATGACTGAGCATGAGACCAGGCTGACACAAAGATATAGCTAAGTGCAAATTCGGTGTACAGATCTCAAATGAACACTTACAGGCAATTTAAAGTGCTAACAATAATCGGGCTTGTGCGCGTAAAGACAGAGCAAGACTATTCGCGCTCGTATTTGATCATTGTTAACTTGTTAAACTTTATTAAATCTTATTTTTCTTTGTTAATACCTCTTGGTAGTTGATTTATATGCATGATAGACCAATAGAGATAATCTTAGATTAAATGGGGGCGAATGAGCAGGATGTTGAAATGAATGCATATTAATTTAGAGGGATTTAACGGTTTTTAATCTAGCTAAAGTTCGCAGTTTGTTAGTCTGTAAATTTGTCGTCTGAACTACAAGACACACTTTTAATTAGTCAGATAATAAATTGAGCAACCAGTCTGTGTAGAATATGAGGAAAAGAATTAATTATATTTAAAGTCTTTAATTATTCTAAGCAGGGTCTTTAAATAAATACTGGAAACGTAACAAGTGTGGGATCGTCGCGGGATTGATATGTATTAAATTGTAACTTGTAACATTTTTATACATAGGGCGTATCATAAACCTAGAAACGAACGAACAGAAATTGCCAATTGTTCTTTTGATTTTTGTATCACTGATTTTCTTGCTTTTGTTGTGACATGTGCATGTATTCTTTTGCAGAGTAGTGTACGTTTTAATTAGTGTAGTATGTTTAAGCGTAGTTAAACATTGCATTGATTAAGTTAAATGATTTATTTAATATTGTGTTACTGGATACTTCATTGTGAGAAGTCGAACGTGTTATACCGCCAGCTAGGAGAGTTATCGGTAGTAACAGACTTCGGACTATTATATTTAGGGTGCTAGATATAATGTGTAATGTTGTATGGTAGGAGCCGTGACATTACGAAAGTCTTGGAACAGCAGACACTGTGACAAGCAAGTGAAACGTGTAAGAGTTAACGCGTAATTTATTTCGGAAGGTGTTCTGAGTAAATTAAATAATTTTTGTAAGGTTGTAGCCTAAAAGTTATTTTCGGGATAAGCGGAGTTATCGCCGACGGTTAAAACACACAATTCACAGATACATTTTTATTGTAGCCAGCGCGCTAAGACAGTAAAATGGATCTAGAGCAGGTGAACGTGTAACCAACGCGTAATTTATTTCGGAAGGTGTTCTGAATAAATTCAATAATTTTGTAAGGTCGTAGCCTAAAAGTTATTGTGGGATAAAAGCGGAGTTTTATCGCCTACGGTTAGATACACAATCACGAGAGATATTTATTGTAGCCAGACGCGCTAAATAAATAAGATGGATCTCGAACAGACTATTGCGAGTCTGAGAGAGATAGGTTCCTTGATCGGATACCGAACCGAAGGAGAGTTGACGAACTACGTGAGAACTGAACTAGACAGGAGAGAGAAAGCAAAGAGAGAGGAAGAGGAAGAGGAAAGAAAGGAACGCGAATTCGAGGCGGAACACGCGAAAGTGTTAGAACGAATAAAACTCGATGGCGCGTTAGCAATGGAACGGATAGAGATAGAAGATGATCACCTTACGACTTTGATAAATCTAGGGATCAACTATCGGAAGAACAGTGTAGGGAGCTTACAGCTCAGGGAGATTCTAAAACGCGAACAAGAGATAGGCATATCACTAGGCTATAAAAGTGAATGGCTACGTAATTTCGCCTTGAACTCAATGAAAAGGAAATAAAACACAGGGAAGAAATTAGATCTTCATTAAACTCACGCGTAAACCTTACGAAGGCGCGAGTAAAGCAGTTGTTTGATAGAGATTTCCGATTCGAAGGGGACTGGATGGAAATGAGAGAGAGCGAAGTTCTAATAATAGTAAGTGAAGTTGAAATGCGAGACCTAACGTTCGAAATTAGAAAGTTGAAGAAAGAAAAGCTAAGACTTATGGAAAGGAAAGAAAGTCTAGAATTAGAATGGTTGTGGACAGAAATCGAAACAGAGTCTAAATTTACTGGGGATGGTGACGGTACTGTTGACAAATTACGACAGGGAGGTCAGGCCGTGAACTTTGACTTGCCGAGGTCAAACACCGCGAGCGTGGAGACTGACACACAGAAATTAGTCGCGCTACCAAGCACAGCAGACGAATTAGACAGTTTGATTGAAAACAAAAACAAATGTTTTGACGAAACCATTACAGTTCAACATGCTAACCAGTTTACAGAAACAGTTAGCGCACCAAAGCTTGATCTTGAAACAGAGACAAGAAAAGACACTGTTGTTAAGGACTTAATAACACGTGTAGAATTTGGACGAACACATACACCGCCGTGTACGTGTGACACCTTGGTTGACGGACTGAATGCGCATGATAAGATAGAGACAGATTCTATCGGTTGTGTACCGTTAGGGTGTGATGAAACTTCTAGCAACACAGTGACTGATTTTTCTGACAGGACAAGTATGCATGAGAAGATAGAAACGGGTTCTATCAGTTGTGTATCGTTGAAAGGCAGTGACACATCGACTGAGTCTACTGACCGAACCGAGAGAGAGAGTCATGAGAGTCATGAGAATGTGCTCGCTACGAAGACTGACATCGGTAGATCTCGATCTCCGGTGATTGACGTGAGTCATGACGTAATTTTGGAACACAAGATTATTGCGTTATGCCAGGTTTCGAGTGCTAACACATTGACAGCCAGGGAAACAGAAGTATTTGATCCAGATGACAGCATAGGTAGCATTACAGACGGAGACAATGTGCCTATGATAAATTCATTTACTTCACATGACATGACAGTTGTCAGAGCTGAGACAGAGTTCTTTTCCAAACGTGACATGGAAGAAGATATAGTCGAAAACTGTACAAGGACGAAATCTAGTATTTCTAACATAGGGATATTAGAGACGGTCGACGATAACAATGCATGTGTACTGACGTGTATACACGCAGTTGTCGGAGACATGGCAGAACTGTCTGCAGATAAATCACTTAACGGAATTAGTGACGTAGACAGAAGCCACGGTACAGGGACTACCTTTATTGACTCACCTGTTGAGATAAAGGAATGTCATGAGTACGTACCAAAAACTGAGACAAGTGGAAGTAAGGAGGAGGGGGTTTCATTAACTGATATGTTCCTTGGTTCACTAATGAAAAGTGCGGAGTGTAATCCCGAATTGATCAAAGACACAGTACAAATGAGTGACAGAACTAGATCGATAGACAATGAAAACCGGAGTGACAGACTGATAACCAGAGCAGGTGGGACGTCAGGGCTGTTACTGACATCAGATGCAGAAATTTATGATAGAGGAAACAGTGGGAGTGTAGCCTACAACACACATAGAGTAGACATAGCGATGTTATTCATTGTGACAGGTGACATTCACTGCCAGTTAGTGACTGAGACTGACAGGATTTCTATCATAGATTCTGACGATTTGATGAGGAGACACATTGAGTTAACTAAGTCAGTGGAGACAGACTATGTTAGTTCAATAAACGGTATGGTCCAGGGGAGACAATCAGTAACTCTTGGGGAGTTTAAGACAGAACCTTTGTTCATACAACCACGGGAATCTGACTTGCTAGCGAGTGAGTCTGACCACCCAGTGACTAGAGAATACTCGAGTGGAGAGTTAGACAATTCTAGAGTCACAAAAGAGACACAGACTTATGTTGTCAAGGAGAGAGACAAATTGACAGACATAACAGTCGAACACCTAGTTGTGAATGGGTTAAAACAGAAAACAACTAGTGGGACGAGGTATTTCACTTCAGTCTATGATAAGATCAGGAGAACGGAACCTCCAGATTTAGGGGAGAAGCTAATGTTGCAATTCAGGTACTTCAGAGAGACTGGTAACCGCGACAGAGCACATTTGCGAACCTATGACGTTAGACTAGATGCGAAATGGACCCATAGTAGATCTGACGCCATTCCGACAAAAGACGTTGAGTGCATGCGAACTAGGGACGTTCAATGTGTACACGATGACGTAACTTCAGATGCACGAAACACCAAGAGAGCAAATTTCCATTTGCGTGAGCTCAGTGACAAGGCTAAGAGCGATAGATTTGAAAATCTGACATCGCAGAGTCAAGGCCACAGTGACACTGACATGATACGAAACGTATCGAGAAGTTTGAAACTGTTAGACAGGGTAGAGACCAGTCATACAGAAACTGACACTACCAAAAACATTTTAAACTTGACAAGTACTTTGGAGAGTTTTGAAAGAGATCATGACGATAAAACACTTCAAGGACGTACTTACCGGACGAGAAATGAAAAGTCTAAACTTGACATACAATATATTGCACCTCACAGTGACATTCTGACGAACAGAGTAAGAAAGAAAGAATACAGTTGTTATGCCGTAGACATGTTGACACACATGGGCGACGACGTGTATTGGGACTGGGATAGAAACTACGAAGATTGTGCTAGGCAGGATAGTGCAGCAGTAGAAATGATGATTTGACACTTCTTTGAATTTTCATTATTTTCTTGTTGTACCGTAGTTGGTAGTTGTTATTGTAAATATGTTGGACATTTCATAAAAACTTGGGACAAGCTATGACACTGATTGAGTTGTGTTAGTGTTGTAACTCTGAATATGACAGGTAGACTGATAGATGGTTCACTGAGTTGGTAATTCACAAACTCTGATATTTGGTTGATACAGGAAATCAATATCTGGAACTTTTCATAACCTGCATATTGATAGTGTTGTTCATTGGAAGTCAATTTTTTTGATCACACTATTGTTGGATACGTATTCAGTGGAATTGGTTGATGTTGGATTTCTATTCTGAATAATCTGGTTAGATCAAACTAGGTTGTGTGTGAACTATTGATTATTGGGACAGATAGTGAAATTTTCAGAACATGTTATTCCATTGGATGGATGTCTATTCAGTTAGACTGGACGCTTTTCTTAAATCATTTTTTATCTGATTTTTCTTAAATCATTTTTCCTTGATTTCTGAAGTGAGAAATATTGTATGAGAGTGCCGTTAATCTAGAGTTGATTCTTCTGCCGCATTACATTATTTCTGGTTATGTTGAAATTTTTTAATTGTAAATTTTTTCTTCATTGTGGACTTCTACATTTTATCATACATAATTTGTAGGAGGCATTTTATCTTTGGTAAGATAAACGCCTCAAAAGCAAGGGGGTGTCACAGTCTGATAAAAATGTCCGACCTGATGACCCACATTGCCTTGTTTACTTCAAATTCGAATATTTGAAACCCTTGACTCCTTTGTTCAAAGCTTCCCCTTTCGAAGCGCTTCTAGAACAGGTCAAGATGTTATGTAACTTTAGGACCATTGTCCAGTTCTCGAACCTACTACATGCTTCGCGAACAGTCACGTGATACGCAATATGCTTTTCTATAAATATGACCACGCGCTTCCGCTCCTCACTCCGGGCACACTTTAGCTATTTCCATCAGCTAACTCGGGTCGTGGAGGCAGCCGACAGCCGTAGAGAATCAAGGTATCCTTCGACTTCTCATAAAAGGTATCATTTATCTAATAGTATTTTGCCTATATATGGTTTAAGTATGTATTTGTGCTATGTATTATATGATTTCCATATATGCTTGAGCATGGTTCAGAGAAATAGCTGAAAACCTATAAGTTACGGAATAAATTTATTGTAACTCTTTTTCCATTTTTGTACTTTAATTTATACTGTTTTAATTCACTAAGAGCCAGAATGCTGCGCTCGATATGAATTCTTCATGTAATTCAATTATTGCGTGTAATTTTAATTGTAAATTGTGAAGCGCTCTGTTAGTTTGAATTACCCCTTGTATGAACATTAATTTAACATTGTAACTATTTTATTGCTTCATACGTCATGACTGTTAAATGGAACACATGTGAGACGATTATATTTTTTCTAAATCTAATTGTAAACGACGCCGAGGTCGAAAACTCTTTATTCAGCGCATTTAACTGAGCCATGCCTAAGTAGGACGCGTTAGGTTGAGAATTATATCCAAACACGTTGCATCCACAGGTCGGCTCGTGTTTCACCCATGCCTCACCTTGCTTAGCTTATTGGTATAAGCTGGTCGAATTCTATGGAAGAATTCTGCTCTGAGGGCCATGCCACTAAAATTCCAAGTCCCTAGCTACTAAAAGAGGAGCACCATTCCTTAGGCACCACGTGCGTCGCTAGAGGGAGACTGTGGGAACAGACCGGCAATGACTGAGCATGAGACCAGGCTGACACAAAGATATAGCTAAGTGCAAATTCGGTGTACAGATCTCAAATGAACACTTACAGGCAATTTAAAGTGCTAACAATAATCGGGCTTGTGCGCGTAAAGACAGAGCAAGACTATTCGCGCTCGTATTTGATCATTGTTAACTTGTTAAACTTTATTAAATCTTATTTTTCTTTGTTAATACCTCTTGGTAGTTGATTTATATGCATGATAGACCAATAGAGATAATCTTAGATTAAATGGGGGCGAATGAGCAGGATGTTGAAATGAATGCATATTAATTTAGAGGGATTTAACGGTTTTTAATCTAGCTAAAGTTCGCAGTTTGTTAGTCTGTAAATTTGTCGTCTGAACTACAAGACACACTTTTAATTAGTCAGATAATAAATTGAGCAACCAGTCTGTGTAGAATATGAGGAAAAGAATTAATTATATTTAAAGTCTTTAATTATTCTAAGCAGGGTCTTTAAATAAATACTGGAAACGTAACAGTGTGTGTGTGTGTGTGTGCGTGCGTGCACGCGCATTAAACGAACAATGGTAGTCGAAATATCCTTGTAAAAAGGAATGTTTTGTTTGCACTCCAATGATGTTTTCAAGAGAAAGAGAGAGGAAATATGCAATTTTAAACAACAAAAATATGTTCACCGGTAAGCATTTTTGCATTAGGTGTCTCCAAACTAAATTTATTTCATCACAATTTACATGTGAGGTGTGTGCGTGTGTGTGTGTTCGTTTAAGGGAGACAGAAAAGGGAGAGGGGAGGAGATTGCTGTCTTTCTCCAACATTTTGAAGGACATTTCCGTTAAGGTATTGAACAGGATTGTCAACGGCAGTAACTAACTTTAAACATAGCATACCCATCGCCGGGAAGCAATGTCCCAGTGTCCAGCTAGTGCCAGCCAATTCGGACTCAGTCTGAGGGATAAGGAGCGATTGGCTAACAGGGTCTGTTCCGTTCTGAATGTAAAGGTTACTTCCGGTGCCTTCATCATTAAATTGTTCTGGCTGTCGACCAGTGGTACAAATATTGGCTGCGTTGAGAAAAATCTTAAAGTGATCAACGATACTTCTTTCGATGCGATCAAGCAATTTCACTACAACAAATAGCAATACTATATGTTTATAATGAAGATGACCATGACCGGCAGCGACGACAATGATGTAGACGACAACGACGTTGATGATAGTGGTGGTGGGTGATGGTGATGATGGTGGTGGTGACGACGACAATGGTGATGATGACGACGACGATGTGATGATGACGATGATGTTGATGGTGACGACGACGACGACGATGATGATAATGATGTAATCAAAGAAATAAAATTATACCCATGAGAAGATAAAAGAAAGAAGATCAACAATTTTATCCTAACTTTAGTTTAAACATTTATAATTGTCAAGAAGATTATTTTTATAACCTCTACACGAGAAACGTGAAAGACGAACTATGCTGAAATCGTTTTTAAACTTATACAACTTGACGAATCTTTGGATGATATTATTTTATTACCGAAAGGCTACTCTTATCAAAACTACCATACAGTGCTATCATACCTTATATTATTAATGTTTTTTATCGTAGACTGATATTAACATATCACATGCACTGAAGACTGAGGCCGCATTTCACTACCATAACTTCACGTCTGTTATTAAAAGAATGTATCATATAATGCGTAACTTCACTGTGTATAATAACTCTGCAATTCTCTCCCTTAACTCTATAAAAATACGTGCTGATTTTTACGTCATCGTACTTGATTCGTTATGGTGAAAATACAATTTACACTTCACTGTGTATAATAACTCAGCAATTCTCTCCCTTAACTCTATAAATATACGTGCTGATTTTTACGTCATCGTACTTGATTCGTTATGGTGAAAATTCAATTTACACTTCACTGTGTATAATAACTCAGCAATTCTCTCTCTTAACTCTATAAATATACGTGCTGATTACGTCATGGTAATTGATTAGTTATGGCGAAAAAACAATTTACACTCGTTAAACGTAAGTGACGAATTACCGACTTAAAAGTATATCAATGCATGAAGTGACGAAGTATTGAGTTAAAGTTACATAAACACACGAAACAAATTACCTTGAGAAGAAGACGTTTGGGGTGTGAGTCTGTGGGGGATACTAATAACTGTTCATTTAATACTTTAAATCAACTCATACCTGGGTCAGTGAAGTAAGCGGTCAATGTAAACAGATCTCCGTTGTCCTGGAACACAGACTGTAAGGGTGCTGGAGGGTAACCATCTGGCAGTCCGGTCTTCTCGATCTGCAGACATTGCAAAACAATCATTGCTCCTTGGAGCAGATAGAATGACCTTGACGACATCTTGAATTTCTGCAATTGTTAATTGTGCAGTATGTTGGCTTACTCAGACTAAATATCGCTTCTTGGAAAACATAAAATGAACTTGAAAAACAATTGCATTTCTGTACTCCAGTGCATACAACGACCATAACAAACTATTAAACTTCTTTGCTTGTTAGTATTGCGATCTGTTTGATTACACATGAAATATTGCCTCCATGAGTGCATACAATGATGTAATCAAACTACTTTATTTCTCTCCGTGTTAGTGTTGTGATCCGTTTTTATGTGACGCATTAAATAATGTCTTCTCAAATACATAAAATGTTTTTCTGTGACGCATTAAATAATGTCTTCTCAAATACATAAAATGATTTTATGTGACGCATTAAATACTGTCTTCTCAAATAATTAAATTGTTTATATGCGACGTTAGGTGGACACTGATTCATGCAGTTCTCTTAAGCCAAACTGGCATTCACTCACCATATAGCTCTGTCAAGTAGAACAATGATTGTATTATTTTCCTACAAGTAACTTCATTATACCAAAACTTTCTCCATGTAGCCAGCTTACTTTGCCACCATACATCAAATGGGTGTAATGTATTCTCAAAACTTACACACCGCTCCTGCCTTTACCATGGTTGGCCCTATGGTTTACAAACTGTAGCCAGGATTCAAATCACACAAGGAAAGAAAGGCTGCTTCACCTGAAAAATATAATCAGGAGAAAGCTACGTCCCAATTTATCGCTTTTTATCTCCATTCTTTCTTACATTCCATCTCAACTTCAAATTTCCTGCAACTGTATTTATTAGCCCGATACACACATACAGCATAATAAATACAGCATATCAAAACAATGGCAAGTGTTAGCATACTATATTTGAGCATTTTGCTTTAAATATTTGTAGAAATAATAGCCTACTCACATAATAGATCTTACGTAAAACACAAACATAACATATCGATAGCAAAATGCACGGAATATTTCTAAGTCCATTCTCTCTTAACCAATCAGTTAACTCACCATCATGCTAATGGCCACCTCAAGACAAGGCTTCCTTGCCACACCAAATTCAAGTGATTAGACAATAAAATTTTCTACAGCAGGTAAGCTATTGATCTCAGCCCATTGCCTGGACTCGTTCTTGTAAATATTAACCATTGGTTAATAAAACTACTCACCCAGTTGGAATTAGTTTGCATTTACATCAGCAATTTCTAGCATGTTCTCAACTCGGGTGTTTACTTCAACTCAGACACTTTCAAACATTCCATCATAAGGAGCGCCCAAGGTCGGGTTACTGCGAAAATTTAACAATTTATATAACATTAAATTTTAAAATATGAATAGGCAAATTTACTCTGCCACATATATGTTTCCAAATTTTACTTACATTAAACATTGCCTCTGTGAGTATATACAATGACATTCAAAAAAAACTATTTGTGGCACCAACACCGCATAGTTCATGGATATTATTATTATTAATTAATTAACCATCCAAAACTAATTTCCAGTGATAAGAATCTTAATTTATTTTATTAATGATTTAGACCCATACGATCCTGAGAGCTTGGTCTTTTCTCGACATTTCTCTGGAGAATCATCTGTCAATTGTGCTGCTCTGAGCAGGGCCTTTTCCCCCTCAGGTTCAGCCAGTCTGACAGTCAGAAACAATAATCTGTCATGCAATGACTGAGTCCTATGTGACTTCCTGGTGACATGCCCCACCAACGACAGCGCATCACCTTCACACTTGCTATTAATCATTCTTGGTTCACCTTGCATACTTTCACACATGCCCTTAGCTTTAGCTTCCTGTTCTGGAGTTTGTCTACGTGTGAGTACACACACATATTGTCAAGTGAGTGTGGAGTGTCCTCACCACTGAGAACGTATTTACATCCCATGATAGCACTCTCAATACAATTTCCTAGACATACAGCCTGAATGTGTCCACATACATACGTGCTATCTATTTTTACCATAACAATGGGTATTTTGTCCTTTACACAATTGGCTAGAGTGACTCTTTCAAACAGTCCAGTGACGTCACTTTCCTTCACTAGGCTAGGGTGTACTACTAACCCTACTCCACAAAAAGTGGACACAATGTCCAGTTATGTATGCATTATGACAAGATGCACCACTGTAAGAGTTTGTTTGTTTTCGTTTGTGTGAAGGAAGTTGTACACTAACAGCTAAACCCTCTTGAGGATTCATAAGATAGGAAAGCGAATTTGTGTGTCAGTGTGTCAGTCTGAATTCGATCAAGAAGATTTGAAATGGAAAGCGTGGCATAGTAGGAAGAGTTCGATTCTCACACCGCACTGGACACCAGCGATGTAACCGTTGACGTCAAAGAGAAGAATGACGGCATGGTCATTGTCCTTGATGTAACGGATTCCTCGAAACTGACCGTTGTCTGCACAAATAAAGTGACGTGTTAGCATTTTTATGTAATATCGTTTGTCACATTTAAATAAATAAATAAATGCACGAAATATCAAACACTAATGAATGGACACAACCGGATGCTTTCTCTAAGAATCCGGTTTTCTGTTTTGAACATAACTTTTATTCCACAGCATTTTAAATTGATTCAATTTCTTGTCTAATCTTTCGAATCATATTTTCAAGTCATTTCTTATCTACAATAGTTTTCCTTCGGGTTTTCTAAGTAAATTATAATTAATAATGTACAACATCAGTGGTAAGAATATTTATCTTTTAAAAATATAATAGTATTAGTAAAGAAAGTTGATAACAAATTTCAAATTTAATGGCTATAAACCAATTTAAAAATTCATATAGCCTTGGTAGTAAACTTCTCATACATTAGGCACGACTTCATCTCCCTCGTCCATTTTAAGCAGACCGTTATAAACAGAGTTACTTCCCTTGTTTAAATTGTTTTACAATAAAGTCCTTAGCACCGTTAACTTTCCAATCCTAGAGAGATTTATTAAGTACTCTCTCATCTCAACAGTCGCCATAGAAAACTTCGAAATTGAAAATCAGACGGAAATTAGGTAAATGAAGCAGATGACACTTTTACAGGAGAACAACTCTTAAAACATCACACACCTCCCCCAATTCCTTTATCTCCACAAAATCTTTCTGAGTTTCTCTCTGAATTTCTTTCCGAGTCTACGACAAAAATGAGGAAAACAACTCAAGAAACACCATCTTAAAAGAGCAAAACTCGACCTTGAAAAAACACAAACATAAAAAACCACGTGCATACATTAGGAACCAACGAAAGCAACAATAGGGAAAACAGCAAACAAACAAGAGACAGACCCAAGTCAAAGAAGAAAATAACAACTACAACGAGTAGTAAGATACAACAACACCAAGAGTGTTATTCCTCTTGGCTAATATGATACAGTTAATTTCTGACCATCTCGGTCTGCCTCCTCCATCCTCTACATAGAAGGAATTCCAAGAACAGGCTCTGTTGAAATCAACGGCGATGCGAGTACAAGATAGACAACGCCATCAACAAACCTAAAACTGGAGCATTACAGCAGACCAGGAAAGCCTTTAAAATAACAACAAAATAGCAGGAAATTGCTTTCTGTCATGATGGCCGTCATTGACTAAACTACCACATCCGGGGTGCGGTTAAAGTTTTGGTCTGGCACTAACAATCATGGGCTCTGTGAATTCTTCACTTCTGCCTTCCAGATTAGTTAGTAGACTACTGTTTCCGTGCTATTTACACTCTAACCACGATGTAAAGCAAAAAAAAAAAATAATAATAATAATAATAATGGACTAGATCGCTTTAAGTATTCAGTCGGCCACGTCCTGCACCTGAAAAGACATAGAGGGGTGCAAGTCAAATTAGCATACATCCCCTATCCCTCTACCCACTGCCTTGCGCGAAATCCGAAATTGGCGTAAACCGGAAGTGCCCCCATCTAAAATTTTGTTTAGCTGGACTTTCCATCCTACAACGTCTCACGAAGTGCTCTCTCTCACCGCTGTCTTTCACACACGAAAGATAGCTTACCGTCACAGTCACTTATCTTCACCCAGCCTTGACCTGTTGCTTCACCCACAGTCCTGGGTAGGGAGGTAAAGCTCCCGAAAGTCACTGCCAGGGTGAACAAAGATGAAAAACGTCACTGAACTGACTTACACACGAGTATGTGTAACTGTATCTTAAAGGACTGTTTCGCTGATCTCACAGTTAAGAAAGAATATGTCAATAGGAAAATTATTTTAATTAAAGAACTAAACATTATGCTGAGAATAACAATAATGAGACTGTAAAAATAAAACTCATCAAACAGACTAAAACTATTTTCAGAAATAGAATCTTTAATCTGTAAAATTAATTATAAATATAAACTAAACATCGTCGTATAGACAATACCATCTTGCACTTTTTAAAAATGTAAACTAAACATTGTCGTATAAACAATACCATCTTGCACTTTAAAAAAATGTAAACTAAACATTGTCGTAAGGACAACAAAGTGCAGAGAGGCGAAAAGTGGATCAAATATTTAATGCTTTAAACATCTGAACTATCACAAAATTAACATCATATTAAAGTAAACTTAAACTAAAAATCGACCTAATTTCATACTAGGGTATATAAAGCAAAAAATATTACATTCACCTTTTCAAGAAAGATTAAAACAGAAAGGTGCAGAATGCCAACAAACGCCTATTTAATTAAAAATTAAATTAAAAGCAATTTTCTTCGAAATAATTAATTGAAATTTTAACAGTTTGATTTAGTATTTCTGTTAATTGCTTGTACAGTTGAAATCAGGTAATTATGTATATATAAATTTTGATAGCTAAAATAGAACTGAAAGGCTTTGACATATAATACAGAGCTTGTAATAAAAGAGAACCAGTCAAACACATAGATAATAGACAGACAAACAGACGGAAGGATAAATCAAAGGATGGTTGGATGGTTAGTTAAGTCGATAACGAGATTTCGTGATTGTGTATGTGTGCGTGTGCGTGTGCGTTTGTGTGTGTGTGTGTGTGTGATTATGCGTAACTCCAAACCAGTATTTTTGTCCGAAGGAATGAATGATTTCTTAAACTAATACCAATGACAAGGGAACCAAAAGACTACTTTACATTTCGACATACTGACCTGACAAACCATCCCAATGTGCATCTGAAATGGGAGAGTGGTTAATTTATTTTTAAAGTGTAATTAATTAAAGTTACAAACATTATAGAAGATTATCATTTTCAGAATGTCACCATAGTGGATGAAAGATTTTAGCTTTTCAACAAACTTCTATAACACATCAGAGTGTATGTGTGTATGTTCTTTAACGTCATTACACTTTTTAAAATAGCAATTAACATGCTCTTCGTCAGTATTGCAAGTCATTAATAGTAAAAATTAAAAAAAACAAGCAACCCTCCAATTCCAGTGGACTCATAGAGATATTGTCTTCGACACTGCGAGAACATTAATACCAAGGGAATGTTTCGAGCTGTTTTAAAGTGATATGTTTGTGAACATCATACGATCATTCTTGTTAAAACATACTTTAATTGGTCTAATTAAGGTCTGTTCGTGAACAGTACAAGATCATTAATTCTAAAACATACTTTAATTGGTCTTATTAAGGTCTGTTCGTGAACAGTATAAGATCATTAATTCCAGAAATTTACTTCATCTGGTCTTATTAAGATCTGTTTATGAACACTGTATGATCAGTCATTCAAAAACATATCTCAACTGGTCTTATTAAGTCTGTTTGTGAACATTATAAGATCTATCATTCCAAAAACATACTTTAATTGGTATAATTAAGGTCTATTCGTGAACAGTGTAAGATCATTAATTCCATAAATATACTTCAACTATTCTTATTAAGGTCCGTTTGTGAACATTGTAAGATCATGCATTCCGAAAACATACTTTAATTGGTCTTATTAAGGTCTTTCTTGAAAGTTGGAACATCTTATTCTGAAATATTATTAACACGAAATGAGATAAATATCAGTAAGCATTCTTAAAACACTTTTGTCTAAATCTGTCTTAGTACAGAACCATATCATATTAGTATCAAGTACGATGTACGTCCAGCCCAGTAAACTGGTCAGTCATCAGTTGTCCATAGTAAATAAAGTTTAGTAAATCTATAGATTTCCCATTGCTCACATTGGGAATAAGACAAGGGGATGTGGATTAGTTGTGAATTTTCTTCTTTCTTTTCCCGATCAGCTCTTATTTTGTCCAATAAATTAATAACTACATACTTTAATGGTATGTATCACAGTGTATTAACTTGCTTTAAGCCCGTGTTAACGGTCCTGTTTAAGTTCATGGTCATCAAATGGCTGCTGTGGACATGTTTCTTAATACCCTGAAGTCCGTGCGAATTCCTGCTTGTGCATTGAGTTTTCACTGTGCTATACAAATTACGGAGCAGCAATATGGGCATTTCAATAAAAGGCATTGCTTCATTAATTCAACATTTTTCTTCTATGAAAAAAATGAAATGTAAATTATAACTAGAAGAAATTATTTATTTTATCTTTAAATTGATACTAAGAATGCATTCAACGTATTAATGTATGTCAACAGGGCATAGTATACGCCAACAAGGCATCATAGGATATTTTGACGTATTCATGAATGTCAGCAGGGCATAAGTGGATAGCTGGTGACGTATTAATGTATGTCAACAGGTATAATTACTGTTGACGTATTAAAGGCATAATAGAATAGTTGTTGACGTATTAATGTATATCAACAGGGCATAGTAGGATAGCTGGTGATGTATTAATGTATGCCAATAGGGTATAAGAGATAGCTGTTGACGTATTGATGTATATCAACAGGGCATAATAGGATAGCTGGTGATGTATTAATGTATATCAACAGGGTACAATAGGATAGCTGTTGACGTATTAATATATGCCAACATGGTATAAGGATAGATGGTGACGTATTAATGTATGTCAACAGGCATAATTTGGTACTGTTGACGTATTAAGGGCATAATAGAATAACTGTTGACGTATTAATGTGTCAACAGGGCGTAAGATGATAGTTGTTGAAAAATGAAGTCTACGTAGATAGCCAGCCGGATTTTTAAAATTAGTGCACAAGCACTTTAAAATATTGAGTTTATGCGAAAGACAAAAACCATTTTTTTTTCTGTTGTGAAAATATATAACGACAGTCAATAAATGCAAGGCCTCCCACGTCAAATCCAGCTGGCCAAATTTTGAAATTGTCTTCCTTGTAAATTGTGAATCATTGCTGCTGGTCTCCCCTTTCTCCCTATCCTGACCTTGTGCACTTTCCTCCAGGTTTGACCTTACACATGCCCTTATACTGTGCATGTGATGGGGAGAGGAGAGTAATTGGTTTCTGATTATCATGGCTGACAATTAGGTACTAAAGCAAAATGCTAACTTTCGAGTGACAGTTATAAATATAACAAAAGTGTTAAATTGACATACCCTCGGAGTCTAGTCTCAATGGGACTAGACGAGCGTTTGACATACAAGCTATTCCGTTTTAGGGAAAGAAAGAAAGAGGGAGAAAGAAATAAACGGACTGCAACACTCAGCAATCGAGGCTGATTGTGGATCAACTTTTGAAAAGTAATCAAATAAACTATTGACTACAAATAAAATAAATTGTACTTTTAAAAGACGACTACGCAAAAGAGAAATTAGATAAATCAATCTATTACCTTCAATGAGTAATGCCCGGCTGAGAGACATCACGCCAACTGTTATTATCAACCACAACATCGCCATGGCGACACTGGAAAAGAAACGTATTCATGAATTAAGTGTCTTTGCCAAATGTACATTAAAATACAACGTCTCAATAAGTTTGTGCACGACATGATAATACATTTAGATTGCACACCAATCTATTCCTTTATATTGTATGTTGTTGATATATAGATATAGATATTATACGAAAGCAAAAGCTGTACCTATCTGTCAGTCTGTTTGTCTATCTATTTAACTACTACCAGTTAGTTTAATAACTTTTTTTTATCTATATATCAATAATATACCACTCCTCTCTCTCTCTCTCATATATATAAATATATGCCTGTCTTTTATTATTATATTTATATTATTATATTATTCACATATTTGTGTATATTTTGTATTTTTTTAAAATATATTTTCACAACAGACTCTGGCTTTTTTCATTCGCAGAAGCTCTTTTTGCTTAAATACACGTGTACTACGTTGCAAAACGCTGACTGTTTAAGTTATTTTCTCAAAAACTAACTTGTTATGTCTCTTAAGTGCTTAATCATCATATGTCTTATTATGTCTGTTAAATGCTTTTTCAACAGCTATGCTTTTATGCCTGTTATCTATTCATTAATATATCTATCAATGTATATGTTTGTCTCTAGATCTCTTTCTTCTTTCTCATTAATGACAGTAGAATGGTCCTTGAACATGTATATATACTGAGTCACATACACATACTGAATCACACATATATCAAATAGTGAATCATATATATATATATATATATATAAACCACAAAAGCACATTTATACATATCATATACTGAATCACATACTTATATTCATATTCTAAGTCATAAATAAATACATATTCACTCAATAGCATGTATATATATTCATATAGTGAATCACATATATATCTGATTCTGAATCATATATGTATGTATGTATCTTATATTGAGTCATATATATACACTAAATCATAGAGCTTATCATTAAAAAAAAACAACAGGAATTTGTCATATTGAGGACCCATGCTCAGGAGAACTACATAAGTCTTACCTTTCAAGGCGAAAACCTTGTTTGAATTCCTTGTCAACAGCTTTTGTGCCACAAGTTACCTTGACCTATTGATAAAACAGATTGCATGATGTCACATGATCTAGGTCACCTCTCTCTCTCTCTCTCTCTCTCTCTCTCTCTTAGTCTCATTTCTACCAATATTTATACTGATACATACATTTTGACTCCTATAGGTAGACTTGCTGCAATCTGTATTTCCTTCAATATTTTAGTTCTATTAATTGGTTATGTTCTAATTAAACATCTCTTTATCTCAAATCTTATCTTACACACACACACACACACACACACACACACACACACACACACACACACACACATCGCTGTACACATTTGTACGGTTGTTATTTTTTTAAAACTTACTGTTGAAAACATGTGCGCCTTTATGCATCAGTGTAACTGAGTAACCGATGTCGATATATTAAATTAATTTTAATTAACCAAAGACGAGCATAATTGAGTAACCGATGTCGATATATTAAATTAGTTTTAATTAACCAAAGACGAGCATAATTGAGTAACCGATGTCGATATATTAAATAATTTTAATTAACCAAAGACGAGCATAATTGAGTAACCGATGTCGATATATTAAATTAGTTTTAATTAACCAAAGACGAGCATAATTGAGTAACCGATGTCGATATATTAAATTAGTTTTAATTAACCAAAGACGAGCATAATGTCAAGCAATACGCACGCCTGAACGCGTCGTCATCCAAATAAAGCCGAGCTGACAAACAACTTCAGGAATGTTCAAACAGAAGGCAATTATTATTGTTGAAGTGTTAACTTAAATCGATTTTCATTGCATTTGACCGTTTTGCGTGTGATTGCTATTTTATCTAATATTTAATTATCCTTATAACACAAGACCGTTTTGCTCTATGTTATCTAATATTTCATTAAAATCCATTTGCATAATTATGTATATATTACAAGTCCGTTTTGCGTGTCATTGCTATGTTATCTAATATGAATATACATATATTACAAGATCGTATTGCGTGTCATTGCTAGGTTATCTATTGTGTTATCGCTATGTGTGTACATGAAGCAGTTGGCGTGGCAAAATGAGGGACAACCACACCTTGGTTGATTGATATGTGTAATTTGAACTTGTAAAGCTTACATAATCATATATTTAGAAACAGGCCTGTAGACTTAAATATTTAGACAATAACTTTCGGTCTTATTGTTGTACTTCTCAACTGTTATTTCACAACAATGATGTATATCTACCAAGTCAGAATAAATACAATTAAAAACTATACATATACCCGAGTATGATAATGGCCAGAATTCCATGGTTTTTATTGTAAAATTAAAAGTTTGTTTAAGGGGAAATCGAATTGAACACAAACTAATAGTACACATGTACTTACCTCTTGTAAACGTACTAAAGGAAACTTCTTTACAGGTCCTCGGAGTACGCCTCAAAGTGCGTGTGAACTTTTATTGCTCGCTTTCTCGTCAACAACAAAATTTTGCCCAAAGGGCAGCAACCTTCCATCAACGTGAAACCGGTAACGAAGTATCATAATTAGCATTTAATGTAATTCTGAATTAGCTTTAACCTTAACAGTGGAACAAGCACAAAACACCAAGAATATAAAGTCAGTATTGTGTATTTTATTTTGAAAAGCTATACTGAGTTTGCGAGGTAAGTGTTATTTCTGAGTAAAGCTGACTAACTGTGAGAAAATCTGAGTATTTGTGAGGACTGCTGAGTAACAGTGAGGACATCTCAGTGCTTGTTTGCAGTGTGAGGAAATCTGAGTAGGCCCACTGGTGAAGTCAGGTGAGTAACTGTGAGAACCGCTAAGTACATGTGAAGTGTAAGAAAATATGAGTACTTGTGAAATTCAATAAATGTGAGAACAGCTGAGTATATATGAAGTGTAAGAAAATATGAGTACTTGTGAAATTCAATAAATATGAGGACAGCTGAGTAAGTGTGCATCGATCCGTTGTCATGCCGGAAGGTTGCGGACATAACACGTACACTTTCACTTCGGTAAACGAGAAGTTTCGTTGTTTCGCTCTGTGTCTCGCTGTCGCCCGTAGCCTGAGAAACTGCGTATGAGTGGCTGGAACAGAAACCGTTCCATCGGGGGACAAACTCCTGACTTGCTTTTGGCAAAATAACTATGTGACAATAAAAGTGTGCATGTGTGTTCTTGTGTATGACTGTGCTTGCTGACAGTTGTACACACACACCCCTTCTAACCTCTTTGGCAAAGCAAGTCCTAGCACTTTTATGGACACGATAAATGACTGTCATGAGCGTGTTCTCATGAAGGATTGTCCATGGAGTAATTGATGTTATTTTTGGACATCGTGATCTCGTTCTTGGCAATCCTAGCAATTCGTGTTTAGAGATCTGTGAAAGTGTCATTCATAGAAATCCTTGCAATTCATGTAAAGAGATCTGTTAAAGTCATTCGTAGAAATCCTTGCAATTCATGTAAAAAGATCTATGATAAGCAGTCACAGAAATCCTTGCAGTTAAAGCATCCGCTCTGTAAAACTTTTAAATCACTTTTTGCAATCATTTTCTAGCCTACAGGTAGGCCAAGACAGCAAAAACCTGGGCCACGACAATGACACAAGAATTAGAGAAATTCATGTGAGAAATGCCAGTTGTCTCTAGTAAACTATCCTAATAACTAATAGTAATGCCAGTTGACTGAGTTATAGATATCCTACATTGTGTGCCGGCAATCATAATGGATATTTTATATTCATCCTCAGAGCAGATAAAAAATATTATTCAAGCAATCTACTGTTAAGCCTGCCCATTCTTATTCAACATGTTCCAATCCACACAACCAACTACTGTCACACACACTCTGAAATTCTGTCAGGAAATTTATAAATCTTGCTCAGATCTCCTCAATAAATATTAAAAAGAAATATAGGAAGAATAAAATTTAGATGTCAGAAATGAGTAATAAATAAAATCTAAATATAGATGCAAAAGGGAGTCTAATAGGAGAATATACACACAAATGACCTAGCTATTGCATCACCCATAAGACATAACAGATGTTTTTCTGGGTCAAAGAGAAGTAAGCTAATTAACTACTGTATTTTTCCCAACAAGCCCGACCTTGTTGTGAACCATGGAAATCTGACCAGTCATTTATAGTAAACATGCATAGTGTAGGGAGAGATGACCTTGATTGTAAGTGTGCCTGAATGAAAGAGGGGAAGGGAAGTGGTTTTTTTGACGTATGCGAGTTCAATAGGATGGAAAGTCAGAAGTCCGTTGTTAATCCTATGTGTGAGTGAAGAGCTTGGATGCAGCCCTGCCCTTAGGTCAACTGAATAGCCTTTAAATAGGGGAGTAAACCCAAGCCATGTGCTTTTTCCCGCAGTAAAGACTCATGTCACGTGTAGTGGAAGCTCAGATTTCGATGCAGTGCAAATCTCTTTGAATGAAAAGTCAAATGGCTTTTTAAAAAAGAGATATGAGATTTTTAAGGAAATATGAAGGCTATTGGTACAGATGACTTGGATCCTTGGTTTTGCTGAACAAAGGTAGAGTTGCATTTTATAAAATTTTGTAATTAATAATTTTGTGTAATATATAATCATGATAATATGCCATTTAATTTATGTTTATTTCAGGATAGTGAGATTGTGCTCAGAGAAAATTATTAGCCTTTATCTAAAGAGCACTATGTAGTTAAGATTAGCAGTCTCTGATTGCTGTATATTTATAAATTGCAGGATTTTGTCATATGTTTGGATCTTGGTAGCATTGCTTTGTGTTGGTGGCATCAGTTTGCTGAGGGTATCAGCTGTTAGTTTGTATGAACATCATATTACGTTGGTTAGGAGGGGAAGTCTACATAGACTCAGCCAGTGACAATGCTAGACTCCACCAGTATAACTTAAATAAGTGAAACTAGTACATTTAGCCAAGAGTGTGAGAATGGTTAAAGAACCATGCAGAAACAAAAGTGAACTATTGGGAACTTTGCACAAACTTTTAGGTATTGGAGAATTGAGAAGTAACTATAATAACTTGGTCAGGGAAAATCTAACTAGCTAGGGAAGGCTAAACTTTCTCTGATAGACATTATGGGAACTGTACTATGTGGATTTTGTAATTGATTGTTGTTTTTATTTTCTTTATTGGTTTAATTTTTAATACAAATATTTTTTAAATTTTCATCTGTCTCGTGTCATTTCTTACCATTTTCAATTCATGTAAAATTCATTTAATTGTAGTCATTGTGTCTGTCATTGTGTCTGTATGTCCCTCTGTCTGTGTGTCTTATATGTGAGGACCTTCCTCTGGGTGCTGAACGAGCCAACGGAGCAAGTGACCTCAATTGTTGTGTATTTCGTATTGTCCATCTTACGGGGTACCAATACATGCACATGTGCACACATGTTCACACACATACAAATATACATGGATGCACACTTTCACATAATCATATATACTCTGCAAATGTACACACATATGCCTGCACTTATGAATGCACACACACACACACACACACACACACACACACACACACACACACACACACACACACAGAGCTACATCATAGTTATGGCAGAAGAGTGTAATCTCCACAAGAACACAAAGTTTATCTGCCGGTGGCAACAGCTAACAGGGCAATCAAAATATGTACAGTCAAACACTTTTTTGTCATTCATATCTATTAACTAGCCTCTCAAAACAAACACTTTTTTGTCATTCATATCTATTAACTAGCCTCTCAAAACAAACAACTCAAGATTCTACTTTTCGACAACAAATTTACTGGCTGACCAACATTATACAGCAATGATGTTAGCACCACAGGACAACACAAAATAAACTGTACACAGATTGACTATCGAGAACAAAAGAATTGTATGTTGCAATTATCTGTGAAACAGACCAGAACTGTGGTCGCCATCTTGAGAGAGCCATGCGTCTCACTAAAAAATCAAGGGGCGACAACGTCGACAAACGAGCAAACTTGTTTTTACATAGAGGGTCGCGGAGTTTGGGTTTGGTGTAGCACTGGAAAAAATTTATATTACAAGAAAATTATACATGGATCAGGAAATTCTTTAATATGTCTGAACCACTGATGAAGTGTGACAATGTTCGTAGGAATCTTTCGTACGTTTTCTTAAATCTTTAAAGGTTTATCTTCCTTTTTGTTCTAAATGATAAAATAAATTTCAAAAAACCTCAAACGAAAGAAAATTAGAGTGGATTTTTATCTTTCAATGCGTAACCCAAAGTCGCCTATTCATTGGCTCATTTTGATTTGAGAAAGAAAATCTAAGAATAACAGCATAAAAATTCAAAGCAGTTTAGATTGCACATATACTACGTCCCAATAAAAAAATAAGCCCAATAGATCAAAGTGCTTCAAACATTCCTAGAATCATATAAATACATTGTAAAGTGTTCGTAAAATAAATCGAAATACATTTTGTTTTTAATTTTAAAAATTTGCGTAAAATAAATCAAAACACATTCTTCTTTCTAACTAGAAAGTCTGTATTTTTCCGGTTAATTACGACTAAAATAAAAGTCATATTTTTTTCTTTATTACTACATGTATTATTAAATTACAAATTTATTCTTTTTCCGGTCTAAAGAATTTGAATTAAGCGGGTATTACACTGCGCCCTCCAACTCCACCCCCCTGCCGCCCACTATGTGTGTGTGTGTGTGTGTGTGTGTGTGTGTGTGCGTGTGTGTGTGTGTATGTGTATGTGTGTGTGTCGTGCGTATATATATATATATGTGTGTGTGTGTGTGTGCGTGTGTTTACGTGTGCATATATTCATGTGTGTGCGTGTGTGTGCGTGTGTGTGTGTCAGCGTCTTATTGCCAGCATCAATCCACGCCTGATGTCCTGTGTTATCACTGCTTCAGCAGAAGTTTAGCAGTGGAGTCGACGTGAGGTAGATGTGCATTGTTGACAAGTCTGGCTTTCCATACAAACACTTAGGAACAGGGTTTAGAAACCACTGTATGATGGGAAGAAAAATAAATATATGCATTTATTTATAATCATAACAAAAATTACTCTTACAGCCTGAAACCTTAGAGCAAAGGAATGAATGTCATTGAAGACCTTTATAATTACGGGGAAATTGTTAAAAATACAGACAGCATGAAAAGACGAATTATGACAAGATGTGGCCGAAACGAATGTTGAACTACGATAGCGTCTAAACTCAAAGATATATTGCAAGAAATAATTACATATGAAATAGCAAAGAATACGATTTCATTATAAATATTTAGTAAAATGCAGACATTTACAAGGAAAGAACCGTAAACTGGCCACAAGAGAGAGTTACTAATAAATAATTTAATTAAAATTATTAATAATTTAATTAAAATTGATGTCCTCAAACATTACATATCAAATAGCAAAGGTTACATTAAATTTACTAAAATTAAAGGCATTTAATTGAAAAAATAAATCTGAAAATGCATAGAAGAGGATTTTATTAAATGATATATTTAGTAAAAATGTTTACATCTCGAAAAGAAATATCTGTGAAATGGAAAAGAATGTGATTTCATTAATATTACAGATATCTTGAAAATACATAATAATTGTGATTTCATTAATAGTACAGATATCTTGAAAATACATAATAAATGTTATTTCATTAATATTACAGATATCTTGAAAATACATAATAAATGTGAAATAGAAAAAAAGACGAATTAATTTAATTTTTTACAGAAAAAGTATTGAAATTACTTATATCTTGCTCACACAAAACAGAATTAAATATGAAATATCAAAAAAGACTTTTGATTACGAATCGATGTATTCATAACAGAAAGAACTAAATAAAAAGAAAAGTAAAGAAAACGGGTTAATTGACGAATAAAATTAATATTAAAATTATAGCTAATGGAAAGATAATATGAAATGGCAAAGATGATTTAATTACAGATACACTTATTAAAATTTCAATCAACTTGAAAACTAAAGTTTGTGAAATGGAGTAAAGACCAAGTGAAAAGGAATCTAGGTCAGCCACAGGTAAGAATAAATCCGTATGAAATAAGTAATTCCCATTCTTAGAATCAAGACTGCAAATTTTCAGAGATTTGTATAAATGCATTTAGTTTGGTAATGAAAGTCAATATTTCTGAAAGGAATCAGAACTCTCGTTCATTTGCGAGACTGACTTCTCACCATAACAACATAACATTTGACGTCACGACGTGGAACTACATTCCGCATGCGTTGTCCGATATATTGTCTTGCGTTAAATGCGTGGTTTTAAAAATTAAAACATGGTTAAATATTGCAGTGCATATGGCTGCACAAAGAGCGGACAAACTAAAATTATTCATTGTTTACATTTCCCGAAGATCGCAAATTACGAAAAAAAGTGGATTACAAAGTTGAAAAGAGAAAACTTTCATCCGACAGTACATATAGCAAGTGCAGAACGAACACAAGCAAGAAGACTATACATGCAAAGCAAAAGTCTTTTCGGGACAGTTTAGCAATGCCAATAATAATAAATAAATAATCTTCTTAAAAATATTAAATTTGTTTCATCAACAAAAGTATTTAATTATTGGGTTTAATTATGTTGTCTATATGAAGCAATAATTTAACTGCTAATACAAGCTTTGTAGGGACAACGTATCTATATGCGTAAATATTGGGTCCAGAATTTACAAACACATTTATGCGCAAATAATTTTGTAAACTATATATTTCTATATTTTATTCCAAGGAAATTATGGAACAAAAATGTAGTTTCAGAATAAATCAATATTATTGTAATAAAACTTTGCAATTTGTATATAAACATTTAAAATTTGTAATCAAAAATATGGCTGCACATTGACATACATGAATGATTCTTTTGATCTCAATTTTAAGACAAGACAAGGGGGGTATATTTGTTCTTCCTGTTTTTATTTTTTAATTAACAAATGTTAAAACAAAATGTTAAACATAGTACATTGCTCAAATCCTATTTTTCTTTATTTTACTTATGATTATATATATTATATTGTAATTGGCTTGCACAACTGGCTTTCATACTAAGACTCTGAAACTCAACTGTCATATGTAATTACCTGGTATTAAATTTTGACCAATACTTTGCTACATATAAACATAGATAATTAACTATCAATCAATCAACTTGTGTTTAATTACTTTGCAATGTCTGATTTAATAATAAAAAAAAAAAAACTACTGAATAAGATGCTTCATATATTAAATATATATTCATCAAACCAGTATCATCATCTTTTAACCTCTGTTGTTTACGGACGAGTGGGGTTGTAACATGTGCTTAATTTTTTACCGTATAACTACGTGCAGGCGCTTTTGAAAACGGTAAGCAGATCTATCTTAAATGCGTCTTAGAATCTACCAAATTGGCACTTACCCCGAGCTTGTCCATAGGTGGGTGTTCAAAACGAGGCGAAGTCTCCCTTAGGGGAATTCCCCACCCGAAGCCGTTCAGTTGGTTGCGGTTATACAACAGGAACACCGGGAAAAAGTTGTCACAGCTCATGTCTTCGTGTAAGTCGTACCAATAGTGAACACCTAGATAAAAAAAAATTCCACAAACGTTTTCTTCGGTCAGTCGGAAATAATGGTTGTCTGGATTTAAAGGCACAAAATACGAGGGGAGAAGGGGTAATAGGCAGATAGAATGAAGATTCACTGACGGGTGGAATAAGGAATGAATGCCTCGGTGAGTAGATGGAAGGAAGGAGAGCAGAGGGATGAATAAAGCAAGATCAGATGGTAGAAGTGGAGATATACTCATAAATTAATATGCGCATGGTGGATGGATGGATGGATAGAGAGATGAACGGACGCATGAATGGGACGTGGGGTGGGGTGTGATCAAAAGCTCGATAACATGACATGAAGAAAGAAGCATTCATTCAAGATTTAATTTAAAGTTGAGTTGACATAGGGCTGTTATATATCAAAAGTCATTATAATAACAACAAAGAAGGAAATACTCACTTACAGCATTACACGTGTGATATTAGAACAATACAGCAGATGAAATAATCTAAGCTAGTAGTACAGTTGTCCTTCCTTGACTATATTTATTTAATTTTGCTAAATTTACTTCTTGTTTGACTACATTTAATGTTCTGTTGCTGACACTCACCCATCCCTATAAAGCAAGGGCTCTTTGTCCACATGGTTTTTCCCAGTTCATCCTGGTCATGGGGAATCAGGATTGAATCTGTCATGGGGTTACTGCCATTTTGAATGTAAAGGTTATTTCCGGTGCCCTCCTTATTAAACTGATCAGCGCTGCGGCCAGTAATGCAGATTTTAGCTAAAAGTGAGATCAATTTGTATTTATTTTTTTCCTGACGTGACACTAAGTATATCTCACAAAACAAACAATAATCCGACACACAACACGTCTCTAAACAACGTTTTATAAATATACACATCACGTTTGAGACCCCAGAAATTTGTCATGACTATAGACCACATCAGGCGAAATGGAGCACTAAGGTCATGAACACTCTCAAAGTTCACTATCACGCGCCAAATCAACAATCATCACACGCCATATTTCTTGACCGCTCACGTGAAATGCGTGATCATATCCCAAGTCAGATCCTGATCACGCATTCTATCAATGATGATTTAATGCCTCATTCAAGATTATCAGGAAATCATACTTGTTCGCAAGCCACATAGCATGTCAAGATCTCACACAAGTCTCATAATCACAAACCTGCATCGTACACCAAATTCGTCAAGAACTTACACCGATTCAGTACACCAAATCCGTCAAGAACTTACACCGGATTTAGTACACCAAATCCTCCAAGAACTCACGCCGGATTCGTCAAGAACTTACACAGGACTCACTACACCAAATCCGTCAAGAAGTTACACGGGGCACAGTACGCCAATCAGTCAAGAAGTTACACGGGGCACAGTACGCCAATCAGTCAAGAACTTACACTGGACTCAGAATACCAACACAAAAAGAACGTATACAGAATTCAGTACACCAAATCCGTCAAGAACGTACACAGGATTCAGTACTCCAACACAGTCAAAAACTTACAACAGACTCATTACACCAACACAGTACAGAACTTACACCGGTCTCGATATACCAGATCCGTCCAGAAATCGCATCGGATTCATGCTCAAAATTGCTACGCCAAAATGCACACTCATAAATCATACATAGTTTTATAACATCTAATTCAAGTTTAATCAGTACACCATTATCAGTCATAACCACACATCAATTTTATGATCACACGCCAGGATAATAGTGTGATCACACTGGGGTTTCATGTTCACTGGGCACAAAAATTCAGATATGATTACGTCCGAAAGCAATTATGGCATCATGTCTGTTTTATCCCCACACACCAGATTCAATGATTACCCCAAATCATACATACCAGTTTCACATTCACAAATCAGTTACGTGATCACACACACACACACACACACACACACACACACACACACACACACAAAGCGCATACATTTCACCACGTTCATGAATTCATTCTAAGTTCTTACACGGGTCAGTGAAGTAAGCGGTCAGTGTGATGTAATCGCCATCATCCTGAAATATAGACTGCAATGGACGGGGAGGGAAGTCGCTTGGAAGGTGATCCTTGGAAATCTGAAAATGATGCACTCTTAATTATGACACCATATATTTCATTATAATCAGGTAGTGTCTTATACAACAGCCACACTGCCGGTCCTGCTTTAGTGTTGGAGGGGGGAATGGGTATTTGTTTCTGTATCCGTGCAAGTGTCAACAGTAGCTACTATCTGAAGCGATGATTGCTATGCATTCGTCAACACGGAAGAACATACGGGAGTGAAAAGTGACGAAGGCCGTACGTAGAAAATATAAAGAATACGGGAGTGAAAAGTGACGAAGGCCGTACGTAGAAAATATAAAGAACATACGGGAGTGAAAAGTGACGAAGGCCGTACGTAGAAAATATAAAGAACGTTTTGACACTAACGCCACCTAGTTACTGGGTCTGAATATTATTATTAATGAATCGTCAATAACTAATTACAAGTGAAGGGAATTTTAATTTAAGTTATTAATAATTCTCCAGAAGGCACCTCTCTCTCTCTCTCACTCTCTCTCTCTCACTCACTCTCTCACTTGGTGGATATGCGAGCGCTGTAAACGTTTGCTCGTTAAAGACAAACATTTATCGTCACACAATATTTCCGTAGATGGAAAACTTCTTATCAAAGGAGATGACAAATCAGTCTTTTAATTTATATTTAGTGAGCTCCCAAACACCAGATAACAACTTATTTTGTAAATGTATTATATTGGATTAGACAATAATGTACTTTGTAATGTATTACATTGGGTCAGACAACAACCTACTTTTAAGTGTATTGCATTGGATCAGGTAACAACTTACTTTTTAAGTGTATTGCATTGAATTAGACAACAGACTATTTTGTATGTGTATTACAATGAATTATTTGAACCAAATAACTTTTCAACTGAACAAGGCAATAGTGTTTATCCTAAAATTCCTTCACATGAATGTATTTTAATATCTGTTAGTCTTGATGACTTACTTACATTAAATTCGAGGCAATAATTATGCAAATTAAATTATCTGAAATAAAAGTAATTGACTAATTAATTGCATGCACACATTCCTATATACCAACAAATACACCTGCAAATCGATTGAGACTGGGACTACTGGTGAAATAACTCTGTTAAATTATATATTTAAATGACAGAAAAAGCTTACTCCAGTCTGAATACCAGCAATGTATCCATTGACATCATATAGGAGTATGACCGCACGGTCATCGTCCTTCACAAAACGATTTCCACGGAAATGTCCCATTTCTAGTAATAAAAACAAAACAAGAGAACGCATAGGTACTCGTCTTAGATAGATAGATAGATAGATAGATAGATAGATAGATAGATAGATAGATAGATAGATAGACGGATGGATGGGTTGGTGGGTTTGGGTGGATAGATAGATAGATAGATAGATAGATAGATAGATAGATAGATAGATAGATAGATAGATAGATAGATAGATAGATAGATAGATAGATAGATAGATAGATAGATGGATGGATGGGTTGGTGGGTTTGGGTGGATAGATAGATAGATAGATAGATAGGACTATTTACAAAGTTGTGCGTGTTTGTGTGGTTGTGTTTGCATATGTATTTGTCTATTTGTTGTGATAGTTCTCTAAAGGTTAACGTAACGAATTATTTTTGCGAACATTATGCAACAAATGAATAAAATGATACTGACGACTCCGAATGACCATTTGCTGTTTTAAACATTTGGACAATTTTTAATTATGAAGTCGTGGAGGGGGTGAATAAATAAATGAAAAGTGAGAACTATATTTAGTACTCAGGCTAGAACTTAAGAGCATGGTTATCAACGTATTCCTTAAAACACGAGAACTATATTTAGTTCTCAGGCTAGAACTTAAGAGCATGGTTATCAACGTAGTCCTTAAAACACGAGGCTGATAGTGGCGCAGTGCTGAAGTGCTTGCCACTCGCTCACTTTTACAACATACTGGAGACTAAATGTATACGCGAATTCACTTTTACAACATACTGGAGACTAAATGTATACGCGAATTCACTTTTACAACATACTGGAGACTAAATGTATACGCGAATTCACTTTTACAACATACTGGAGACTAAATGTATTCGCGAATTCACTTTTACAACATACTGGAGACTAAATGTATACGCGAATTCACTTTTACAACATACTGGAGATTAAATGTATACGCGAATTCACTTTTACAACATACTGGAGACTAAATGCATACGCGAAATCACTTTTACAACATACTGGAGATTAAATTTTATTTTCATTGGCTTTTTAATATTTCGTTTAATTTATTTTATTGCATTTTGTCTTTCTGTTTAAGTTTATAGTACGGTTGTTGTAATTTACTTGTTTTATTTAAATGTGTTGTCTTTGAATGTGATTTTTAAAAATTGTTTTATATTTTTTATTTTGTTTCGTGGGTTTTTTTTCGTCTCTTTGTGTTGGTTTAATTTGATTCGTTGTGTAATTTTAAAAATTGTTTTATTTGGTTTGGTTTAGTTTGGTTTTGTTGCAGGCTGTGTTCTAATTTTCTAATTTTCTAAATTTTCTAATGTATTATTACAGACATCAAAAAGTGTTGTCTTATACATTCTCTGACTTATATGTAGCTGTCTAGAAACAGTTAACATAATATTTTTTATAGAAGCATGCGGATAAAAAGCCTAAATCTGAACTAGATACATATACAAGATGGTTGTATTTATATTAATATTGAATTTTAAATCACAACTTTTAATAAAATTATTTTGAGTGTTTTATAATTAAATGTAAGCATTACTTAACAACTTACTGTCACAGTCGCTAATTTTAATCCAGCCGGCATCCACAGCTTCGGTTTGTCGCCTTGGTAACGCCGAAAATGTGTAAGGATTAAAGATGTTCACTCCAAATGTAGCTGCAAACGAAAGTTTCAAACGCACTTTATATTACCACTAAAGTAGGTCAAAATTTTATATACACGTTGTACTGCCACTAAAGTAGGTCAAAGATTAATATACATGTACTGTCACTAAAGTAGATCAAACTTTTATATGTACACGTTGTACTGTCACTAAAGTAGGTCAAAGTTTTATATACATGTACTGCCACTAAAGTAGGTCAAAGATTAATATACATGTACTGTCACTAAAGTAGATCAAACTTTTATATGTACACGTTGTACTGTCACTAAAGTAGGTCAAAGTTTTACATACACGTTATACTGTCACTAAAGTAGGTCAAAGTTTAATATACATGTACTGACACTAAAGTAGGTCAAACTTTTATATGTACACGTTGTACTGCCACTCTAGTAGTAAGGCTAATGTCTATTCACGCCTAACATAATTTCTTCCCAATAAAATATATTTATTGGTTATTTTTAAAGTATAAGTTCTTCTCAATGCAAACCAGTCGCTGGTTATTTTTAAGGTATAAGCTTTCCTAAATGCAAACCAGTAAATGTTTAATTTTAATTTATTGATTTTTTTTTTGGTTAATTCTAATCTTATGTTCAATACACTATTAACATTATGATTTTAATTCAATTCCATGTTCTCGCCTCAACTGTATACATATATTAAAATCATTTACTTTCTTTTCGCCTAGAAGTTTAATATATTTTCTTGAAAATAATTGTTAATTGCCTGATTTAACAATCATATGTAAATATTTGTACCATGAAATTACTACAAAAGTACTACAAAACAAGAGAGAAATCAAAATACATTAGTTAAATAAAAGTACTGCTAATAATATAAAATTACAAAAATATTGATAAGATACCAAACTAAGACAAGAATACACATTGAAAGGAAACATAAAATATCTGTCTATCTATCTATCTATCTATTTATCTATCTATCTATCTATCTGGCTACACTTATCATTATTTATTTATCTTTATCTATATGCCTGTTTATCTATCAATTTGCCTACATATTTTCTACCTGTCTATCTCTAATAGCTTCTGACTATCTGTTCATCTACGTGTATTTCTAAAACTTTCGATCTAATTATCTTTTGGTCTGTCTATTCACCCATCCATCCATTCATATATCCTTTCGTTATATATCTACAATTAATATATATCTGCCTGTCTGTGAGAGTTTGCAACAGGTTACCAACAAGACAGACTGTAAGCTAATGAGTTGACCAAACAACCCCTCGCTCTAATGAAGAACTTATCAAGCTGTCTCAGGTATCGGATCATGAAGGATTCAGTAAGATTCCTCAAGATCTTGTCAAAGCAATTTCAGATTTATTCAGGATATAATTAATAAAACGAGGGCTCTAAATAAAGTTCCATAAAGGAGATTAATGGTATATCCCGATTGTCAAAGACCAAATGTATGGGGCACAGATCAGTTATCGAAAACCAGTGAGACATGAAACCACCAAGAACTACTCAAGTTACCAAATACCCAGAGGAATTATTATCCAGGCAAAACATGGAATGTGAGCAGATGATTTATTACATAAAATAATACTCATCAGGATCCAGTCATCGTACCTGAAGTCAACTTACGTTCTTAAGGTCCAGCATTTTACCTAGGGTCCGGCATTTTACCTAGGGTCCAACATGTTACCCAAGGTCCAGCATTTTACCTAGGGTCCAGCATGATACCTAAGGCCCAGTCATGTTACCTAAGGTCCAGTCATGTTACATAAGGTCCAGCATTTTACCTAGGGTCCAGTCATGTTACCTAGGGTCCAGTCATGTTACCTAAGGTCCAGTCATGTTAACTAGGATCAGGTTAAGTTATAGATGCAATGGCAAAATCTGTCAAGATGCTAAAGGTTCACTCAGGCTATTAAAGATTTACTCACATACTAAGGTTGCCAAAAGGTCCCTAAAGACTTTAAACAAAATTTTTAAAATGATACATTATGAAATACATTATGAAATCAATGTACATAAAATTATCCCTAGATCACGATTTGATTAATAAGGAAAACTATGAACTACCAATATTTGATATTTACGAAAATTACCTTTAAGTCCATTCCATTCTTGGGTGTTCCCTAAAGAAACAAAGAAATAACATCAGGGAAAAAGTTCATCAGTATAATATACATTCCATCTAATTGTTTATACACTTCATAATTATTTATGTTAACTATTATCGCATTAGATAAACGGCTTTGTATAGTATGCGTTGCCATTGACAACAAATGTATAGGAAACCGGCAAGACTTGACCTTTGATTATACAGTTCAAGACGCATATATTTCCTGAAACATCAATAAAATATTGTGATTTTATATTCTGCACTTTCATTTAAAAATATTTTATTTACAGGTCAAGCATTCATACACATACACTATATATATACTAGTTAATGGTTATTATTATTAATAATAATTAATTAATCGTCCATAACTAATTACAAGTGAGGAGAATGTTAATTTATGTAATTAATAATTCTCCAGAAGACACCCCTCGTCTCTCTCACTTGGCAGATATGCAGATGCTGTAAACGTTTTCTCTCTTCTACAACATTAAAGACAAACTTTTGCCATCACACATTTCCATAGGTGAAAACTTCTTACTAAAGGAGAAGACAAATCAGTCTTTTAATCCACTTTTAGTGAACCCCTATTCACCCACTTTCTTCTCGAGCATAAGGTTATCAATATGCGAAGAAGGTCAATAAATTTTAAAATAAATTTATTAAATCAACAATCATACCTATGACAAATACAATGAAAAAGATTACTTGACATCAATATTTCCAAGAAACCATGTTCAAATATATTTTTATATTAATACAGTCTTATATCCTAATTACAATTCATTAATAGTGTCAATACAAATCACAGGATAGTTCTTATCAGACAACAGAAATGAAGTTATTAGAAATAAGCAATATTAGATTTTATGTAATGTCACTGTCTCAATAGCATGCCATGAACTTCATGTGACAAAGTTCAGTTATTACATGAACTTCATGTGACAAAGTTCAGTTATTACATGAACTCCATGTGATTTACTCCTCATGCTGTAGAATACTGAGTCACTGCTTTCTACTTGAGGCTTAACCTGGGCACTCCTTCATTGTGTTTAGCTGCCTCAAGTAGAACAACAATTGTAGCAATTTCCAGTAACTTCCTTGTACCAGAAATTGCTCCATGTAGTCAGCATAACTTGTCACCATACATTATAAGAGTACAGTGTATTCTTACACTTACACAATGCAGTAGTTGCTTCACACATCAACCATGGTCATAACAGTTTTTTAATCAGTAAACCTGAAGATTCAGATAATACACAGAAAGGCTGTTTTGTCTCTGTAAAAATATAATCAGGTGACAAACGCTAAGTTTCCAGTTTCCTCCTTTTTAACTCTGTCTTTGCTTTGTGGTATCTCCTGAAAATCTGTCTGTGGGCTTTTGTCTGACTTTGCAAGTAACCCTGCATCTCAAAATCTATTTTTTCCCACTTACCACGAGCCAGTAGTTTCCACCTCACCTCTGACATTGTGTATAGCCAGTGAAGAACATTGGTTAGAAGGTCATTTGATCATTTTTTTAAAACAAACCACCCACTCTCCTATCTCTGTGATGTGCAAATTTGTGTCGGATAACGTCATTGGCTAGAAGGTCACGTGATCATTTTTTAAAACAAACCACCCACTCTCCTATCTCTGTGATGTGCAAATTTGTGTCGGATAACGTCATTGGCTAGAAGGTCACGTGATCATTTTTTAAAACAAACCACCCACTCTCCTATCTCTGTGATGTGCAAATTTGTGTCGGATAACGTCATTGGCTAGAAGGTCACGTAATCATTTTTTAAAACAAACCACCCACTCTCCTATCTCTGTGATGTGCAAATTTGTGTCGGATAACGTCATTGGCTAGAAGGTCACGTAATCATTTTTTAAAACAAACCACCCACTCTCCTATCTCTGTGATGTGCAAATTTGTGTCGTATAACGTCATTGACTGAAATAATCTTGTTAAAGAAAACTGCCCACTGAGGGTGTCTCTGGAAAGAGCTAAAGATAATTTTCAGAATCACTGTTATAAACAGTTAACAAGAGACAGATTTTCAGTCCTGTAACTCTTTGGACAATCAACTATATTATATTTGTTTGTGCGTTTCTGTATGTCTTCATTGTATATATCATTATTTGTATTTGATGAATGTGGAATTGCTGTATATTTAATTATATTGTTAATAAATTCTATTTCTTTATTTATCAACACCCTCGACTATGTTTTACGTGGATTAAAAGGTGTTAGTGGTGGGGGCATAATAATTAATTAGAAGGGTATAGATATTTTTAAGAGGGTGTCCACTACTCTGGACACTTGCCAGGTCAGAGTTCATTCTGTAGTGTTCATTTACAATATTGGGGATTACTATGGGGAGAGTATGGAGGTTATGTTTCAGTCCGTTACCCGCAAGTTGAGGGGTGTGTATTATAATCATAGGCGTGTAGAGGTGATAATATTATCATAATTAAAGAAACCCTCTCGTAGTAAAAAATAATCTTTCTCTTTTTTCTTTTTTTCTTTCATTCTTTTCTTTCTTTCTTTCTTTGTGTCGTACTTCTAATAATTTGTATGGGTTCATTCTTTCGTTCTTTTACAAACTCTAAGCAATAAGCAAATCTTTACTTATAAAGAAATGTCTCCATGACATCTTTGTACTAATAAAGCAATATCTCAATGAACATTTCGACATTTCTGTAATTACAAAGGTCTCTAGGACACATTTATACTGACAAAGTAAGACCTCAGTGACGTCTCGACATCTATGTAAATACGAAGGTCTCTAGGACATCACTATATTTACAGAGATAAGTCTCTAGGACACCTCTATACTTACAAAGAAAGGTCTCTAGGAGACTTCTGTACTTAGAAGAGTCTATATAACATCTCTTTACTTAGTCTCTACCATGACATCTGCATACTTACAACAAAAGGTCTCTATGACACCTTTGTACTTATAAGAGTATGTATGACATCGCTGTACTTAGAAAGGTCTCAGTGACACCTTTGTACAGAAAGATCTATATGACATCTGCGTACTTACAAAAATAAGATCTCTTTGATACCTCTCTAATTACAAAGAAAGATCTCTATGATACCTCTCTGCTTATAAAATAAAGGTCTCTATGACATCTACGTACTTAAAAGAAGGTCTCTATGTTACTTCTCTACTTACAAAGAAAGGTCTCTATGACGTGCGTAATTACAAAAAAAAATGGTCTCTGTGAGTTGTGCGTACGTACAAAGATATGTTTCTATGACATGTGCGTACTTACAAATAAATGGTCTCTATGACGTGTGCGTACTTACAAAGAAAGGTCTCTATGACACCTCTCTACTTATAAAGAAAGGTCTCTATGACACTCTCTACTTACAAAGAAAGGTCTCTAGGACACCTCTCTACTTACAAAGAAAGGTCTCTAGGACACCTCTCTACTTACAAAGAAAGGTCTCTAGGACACCTCTCTACTTACAAAGAAAGGTCTCTATGACGTGTGCGTACTTACAAAGAAAGCCTCCGACCGTCGTTTGTCCAAGCAAAAGTGCGAGTGAAATCAATATGGCTGTCATCATGTGGCCGGTTGTTGAAGGGAACTATCGAGAAAAGAAGACGAAAACCTTACTGTACTACAGTGCCTTTGGAGACCATACAACAAACTCATTAAAAGAAGGTAACTCGTGTATATCATCTCATTTCTTTATGAAATAATAAATATTTCGTAAAGATTGTTAACTTTCTCCATATTGTTATGAGAGTTTATTCAATGCGTAACAGGGTGAAGTGGGAAATTGTCATAAAGGTTATTACAAGGTACGAGCTCAGATTCTAAACTCTGACTAGAACGGAAACAAACGGTCATGTATTATCTTCTAATGAGACACAAATGAGAAAATAAAATTATTTGTAAATGTAAAAGGACATTCTAGTTTTATATTATTTGTAACTGAAGAAGGACATTTTAGTTCTATATTGTCATAAAGGTTATTACAAGGTACGAGCTCAGATTCTAAACTCTGACTAGAACGGAAACAAACGGTCATGTATTATCTTCTAATGAGACACAAATGAGAAAATAAAATTATTTGTAAATGTAAAAGGACATTCTAGTTTTATATTATTTGTAACTGAAGAAGGACATTTTAGTTCTATATTATTTGTAACTGTAGAAGGACATTTTAGTTCTATATTGTTTGTAACTGTAAACGGACATTTTAGTTCTATTTATTTGTAACTGTAGAAGGACATTTTAGTTCTATATTATTTTAACTCTGGAAGGACATTTTAGTTCTATATTATTTTAACTCTGGAAGGACATTTTAGTTCTATATTATTTTAACTCTGGAAGGACATTTTAGTTCTATATTATTTGTAACTTTAGAAGTGATATAAAATGTCATCACGAGGAGACCATACGCGTGCTCTCAATGAGACACAAACGTCCTGAAGTAAGTGGACTCAAGATCTCTCCTTCAGGTCGATTTGAATCGAATTGACCCCAAATGGCCACTAGTGTTTGACCAGCCAAGACATCTGATATTCCTAAAATTTCTATACTGGCATTTTAACTAGTGTTTGACCAGCCAAGACATCTGATATTCCTAAACTCTATACTGGCATTTTAACTAGTGTTTGACCAGCCAAGACATCTGATATTCCTAAAATCTCCATACTGGCATTTTAACTAGTTATTTTTTAATCACTATGGTGCATTATAATACCAGTAATCATATAAATGAATGTTGTTTTATCCGGTATTTACTTACACAGTCTGTTGGATATCAAAAGAAGGATTTCTCCAACCTACAAATAATCCTACATTGGTAATTTTAAGGTAATAACTTAATATCTGGAAGTGATTTACACTGGAATGAAAAATAGAAACCGAAACACCAGAAAAAAACCCAATCCAAACATCATCCCAAGTGCTAAATGATCTACCTGACAGATAACGTGTTGGACAAATACACACAGTCATACATACTCACACTCACACTCTCATACGCATACATCCACATATGTCCTGTTTTGGCTCACCTCTGTCCAGTGACGTGCGTTCCACCACTGTGTCCCGAAGAGAACCAAGTGCCAGTGTGAACTAAAACAACTAAATACCACAACGCCAGTGTCTAAAGAATAAATAAATGTTGTGGTTTTTTTATTAAAAAAAAACACAACGAAATTACATCTAACTGAGAGCGAAACAAAGTCCTACGAAACAAAACGTGGCGTTGGTAATTAGCATTAATTCAATGTAAAGGACCTGTTAGCATTTGGTAACAGAGCCTGCCTCCAGCATGTTGCATTTACCCTTAGCATAGAATCCATTGTGCGTGTATGTGTGATGGCGGGTATGGGTAAGTGAGCAATGTGTGTGTGTGTGCATGTATTCGATTGTTGTGTATGTGATGGTGTGTGTGTTTGTATTTGTTTGTTGTGCATAAGTGTGTGTATCGTGTTTATGACTGTAATTGTGTGTGTGTGTGCGCGCGCGCGCTTGTATTTGGTTGTTGTGCATAAGTGTGTGTATCGTGTTTATGTGCCTGTAATTGTGTGTGTGTGTGTGCGTGCGTGTGCGAGTGAGTACATCTTATGGTGCGGGTGTTTGCGATCGATTATGGTGTATGTGACAGCGCGAGTGTGTTTGTGTTTAATTATTGTGTATAAGTGTGTGTGTGTGTGTGTGTGTGTGTGTGTGTGAGAGAGAGAGAAAGTGTTTGGGAGAGAGAGAGAGCGCTTTTTTAAAAATTAGTTGTAATTAGTAGCGGTTTTTTATTACCTAGAAACGTAATTGGAATGGTCGAGGCCCGTAAGATTTGTCAATTGAGGGGGCGTTGAACAAGGACGGTTAAGTAATTCTGCAAATAAAACATCTGATCGTTACCGCTGAGCTTGGCATTTAAATCGGCCTTGCAAATGAAAGTGTCAGTTGTCTGATTTAATTTCTTCTAAGTGAAAAGGGAGAGAATTACAGCATTGAAATAAACCGGGCAAATTGCAGGATGAGTATTTGAAGCAGCTATTTCAAGTCCGTTTTGTCATACATATCTAGCTATTTCAAGTTGTTCTTAGATTTCTACTTATTTCAAGTAAGTTTTGTCATACATTTCTAGTTATTTCAAGTCAGTTTTGTCATACATTTTTAGTTATTTCAAGTCAGTTTTGTTCATACATTTCTACTTATTTCAAGTTGGTTTTGTTCATACATTTCTACTTATCTCAAGTTGGTTTTGTTCATACATTTCTACTTATCTCAAGTCAGTTTTGTTCATACATTTCTACTTATTTCAAGTTGGTTTTGTTCATACATTTCTAGCTATTTGAAGTTGTTCTTACATTTCTAGTTATTTCAAGTCAGTTTTGTCATACATTTTAGTTATTTCAAGTCAGTTTATATAATTGCTTCAATTTGGTTTTATCCACGTCACTTTAGTTGCATTATATTAGTTTTATCAAAGTCTTACGAATTATTTGAAGTCGCATTTCATCAAATGTCTCTAGCTTTCCAAATAACTTTTAATCACGTGTCTCTAGTTGTTTCAAATCGCGTTTGTGCACGACTTATGTGTTATAGCAACATTTTCACCCATCGACTTAATTCAGATCTGTTGTATCCACGTCTTTCTAGTTCTTTCAAGTCAATTTTGTATCCATGTTATTCGTCTTATTTCAAGAAAATCTACATGAAAGAAAATGTATGTATTTATCAAAGTGGATTTTAATGTAAGATCATCTATATGAACGAATGCAGAACAGTCTGGGCTTTTGCTCTTTACAAATGGTGAATGTAGGAATGGTTTACAATTGGCGAATGTAACAATCGTTTACAAATGGTGAATATAGGAATGGTTTACAAATGGTGAATATAAGAATGGTTTACAAGTGGTGAATATAAGAAAGGTTTGCAAATGTGAATATAAGAATGGTTTACAAATAGTGAATATAAGAATGGTTTACAAATGGTGAATTTAAGAATGGTTTACAAATTGTGAATATAAGAATGGTTTACAAATAGTGAATATTAGAATGGTTTACAAATGGTGAATATACGAATGGTTTACAAATGACGACTATGGAAATGAGTTCACTGAACTTATCTGCAGTTATATTTTTTTGCTTACAACCGAATTTTGTATGTTAATCAGATTGACTGTAAAATATTGTTTGTTTCTTGTAGTCCATATATTAATTCTATTTATATTCAGCAAGAAAGTTACTTGCCTTGCGCTGCTTAATAAAATCAGTAAATGGTGAAAGCGCTAAAATATCTTTGATTTTAAAAATATCATGTATTCATATCACTTGCACTTCATTCCTGCAATGTAAACCATAGTCCCGAGTCGGCCATTATGACCTAATTACTATGTGGAGCATTGTTACCAAACAAGGTTCTCATGAGCTCTGAACTTGACATTGGTTTTACCTTCGGACATAATTTCTCAGTGATAGAAGTCGACTTTTACCAGCTTTGGGACTGTATGAAATATACACCCTCTCGTATTTGTTTTACTACATTACATTGCATTACACAGCTAATACAGAGATAATTATCTTACAAGGTTGTGGGTGGTCTTAGATGACACTGCTCACACACCCTTCAGTAAATCCCTTATGAAAAATATTAGGGGCAAAATTTCATTTTTCACAATGAAGAGAATCTCTCTCTGTAGGACAAGGCTTCGCTTGCATATGATTTCTATACTTTTACATGTAGATTGCATGACGCTGTTATGTAAGCAGTGTACATGATTTCTATACTTTTACATGTAGATTGCATGACGCTTTTATGTAAGCAGTGTACATGATGTACGTGTGCAGTTATGTAAACAGTTTGCATGTTGTACTGTTTATTTTATTGAATAAATTACGTGAAAATGACGAAAATTTCAAAGATCACTTCACAAGTCATTAGATAGGTCCCAGAAAGAATGACCTCCATAGGCCGGATTCGCAAGCATTCCCATACATTAATTCACGCTTCTCACAGGTTTTTTCTTGGCTCTTTTCATGTCTCGTCTCATTATTTTCTTCTTGGCTCCTTTCATGTCTCGTCTCGTTATTTTCTTCTTGGCTCTTTTCATGTCTCATCTCATTATTTTTTTTCTTGGCCTCTTTCATGTCTCATCTCGCTATTTTCTTCTTGGCTCTTTTCGTGTCTCATTATTTTCTTCTTGGCTTCTTTCAAGTCTCGTCTCACTATTCTTGGCTCCTTTCATATCTTGTCTCACTATTTTCTTCTTGCTTCCTTTCGTGTCCTAACTCTTTTCTTTTTGGCTCCTGTCTTTTCCTATCCTATTCTTCTAACAATTTCCTTTTGGTCTCTGTCCGGTTACATTCTGCTCTCAACTTCATTCGTGGCACTAGTGTCCTGTCTCATTCGTCTCGCATTTTTCTTGAACAGCTTGGAGTCTTGTCCCATTTTTCTCCTCATTTCTTCTTTTGGATGTCTCGTGTCGTGTCTCAGCGCCATAGCATTTTCGTGGTTCTCGAGAGATTTGTTTTTATGGAAGACGCATCAAAATTCTGACAATGCTTTGAGAAACAACCCTTTTCAATAACAAAGAGGGCGAGAAGATTCCAATGTAATTTTGGTTCTCCCACTTTGGGCGGACATTGGAAATGGCTCCATACTGCTCTTGGAGAGCACCTAAGCACAAATCCATGTTTGAACGTGTCCACTGAAAGCAACTGTTGTTAACTCGATCCAAACACCATCCATCCAGGTTAAGACGTAAGTACTACAGCTTGCAGCTCTGACAGATCAGCTTTGTTCACCAACCATATCATGGAAAGCGAGCCACTGTCATGATATGTGAGGACTACTTTTACAGTAAAGATGAAAAAAAAGAATTTGGGAGTCGACAAATACGAGGGTTCGTGAGCTCTCCTCTTCACCACAATACAACGCAGGGGTTTTCTCCCCTTTAGTAAAGGACGTATATTTCTAGCAGGTGCTGTGGTAAGTGAATTTCAGGCAACAACAAATTTCAGCAGTTATTTCTTTATATTATACGGATGCATTTGCTCTCATCCACTGAGTTGGAAAATTATGCGCGCGCACACACGAGTTCAAACTTAAATCATATCGAAGCTTTATAAAAACGCATAATCACCCACCAAGCATAACGCGAACCAAATGCCAGGCGACCATAACGTCAACCAAACACCAGCTCTGTATAATGTCAACCACACGATGAGTGACAATTACAAACAAACTAGCTCAGCTGTCAGCATTCAAACCATTTTTACACCACCATAATACGCACGCACGCACACACACACCCACATTATAATAAATGAATAATAATTTTCTCACAAGCAAATAACTCAAGATTCTCGTAAGTGACAACAAAATTTACTGACAATAATCCGATTGACCAGCTTTGTACAGTAATGGCTTTAACGTCACAAAACAACACAAAATACATTATACAAAGGGATGACCAGAGAGATCAGTGAGAGAATTAAAGCGCTCGAGTACAATGAAGAAATGAGTACGGACGTAAACGAAATCAACATCATAAGTAGGTCACTAGCTTATACAAGTCACCAGTGGACTGAAAGGAATATTGACGGCTAAAAGGCTTGTTTATGAATAATCAAATACATTGATACTCTTCTATTTATTTTTTGGTTTTGCAATTTTTTCATCAGTCTATTTTTTAATATATTCATAAAATAATAAGCAATGTTTCATGAGAAGAATTAACAATAATCGTAATAATACACTATTTTAAATCTCACTGGCGAGAAGTTTTTATGAAATTCACAAACAGCAGGTCTAAGGGAGAAGTGGAACAAACCACATTGACGAATCAGTTAGGCATTGTGTTTATAGTTTTACTTCATTTCTTATAATTACTTTTTAATTATGTTGTACTAATTTTTGTTTGTCGTGGGTTTTTTTTTTGGGGGGGAAGGGGGGGGGTGCGCTTTCTCCAAAGAATATGGCTTCAAACGGCTGAAGCCACTTGTGAATTTTTTAAAATGTTAAATATGCTTTCAGTAGGCTGCTAAGATTTGCACGTAGAGGTAATACATTAATTTAAAGGACAAATGAATTCACTTTAAAGGTAGAAATAAAATAAACAAAGTCTATATCCACCACATTATTATTGCACTGATAAAAGAATTCAATAAAAAAAAAAAAAAGCATTACAACTCTACTTTCGTAAACTTCATCAACGCCCTTGTATTGCCTTTACATTATATTAAATGGCAATCGCATTGTAATTTGATTATAACAATTTTTTTTTAAATGTATGAGACAACAATCCAGCGCGATTTATGTGAATTAGCACCGTTATTACTCTGAGACAAAAGATTTTAAAATCTCATGAAAAAATATCACCCAATATTTCTTTTTAAACATTTTCTTTCTTTTTTTTATTTCGGGGAGGGGGGGGGGGTCCAAGATCTTAGGCCTTTTAGGGTCTCCACATGTGCCAGGCTATATAATAGGGTTCAGACCGGAGGGTCTGGATAGATGAAAAATGCAGTAGTAAAGAAACGTATTTCATTTAGGTGGCAACAGAAATGGGATTAATTGATAACTATAATAGCGTTCGATGAGTCCTTTCGAACAAAATGGCTTGATAATGCGCGAGGGGAGACAAATAGGTAGCTAGAGTTAATGCTCGTTGCATCGCTTCTCAGCTACATGCAGGTCACTTCCTGCTGTTTCCTAGAGGGAATCCGGAAAGAAAACTTTGGGGAAAATTCTCTTGCTGAAGTTAAATTATGTATGTTAGCCACTGGTGCCTTTAGACTACTTGAAATCGCATAAGCGAGGCGTTGAAACCTCTCGTTATACTTAGCAAAAAAATCTATAATGTTGTTCTTTTTTTCTCCACTAGGGAAAAGGGAAGGGATTGAAATGCGTATGACAATAAACGTGCGTTACTTCCTAGTAAGTGTACTATCCAATTCATTCAAAATAATGTTTGTGGTTTGTAAAGCAAACTATCCAGTAATTCTCTGCTATAGTATACTTGCAAAACTGGTTGACGCTCCAAGTGGCGAGTATGCCCTGGTAAAGTCCAGTACCACTCGCAGCTTTAACAAAATCTTGCCTATTTATAGAATTATAAACATTAAAGAAGCAATATACACGTTCCTTTCTTTATTTTTAGTGTAAGTGGAAAACTACTTAAATAAACCTAAATTAATAAAATATAATAAACTACTCTTTACATAAACTGTATACAGATATTAATTTAAAAATAAATCAAATAACGAACAGAATGCTGTATTAAAAGAAAAATAAATGTAAAGAACATCAGGAGAGCCAAATAATTTGCAGTGCCAAATAAGATAATTCCATAGTCATCCACAATCATAACGCGAGAAAATCTTTCTTTTGTTTTCAATGCAAGGTATTTTATACAAACATAGACAAAATATAATCAAAATGCAATCCAAGACCTGCTTGGAATGATTTTTTTTTTTTAACCAATGAATATGACATTTTGGTTTTTTCGGGGAGGTGGGGCGGGGGGGAGAGAGAGGAAAGGGGGAAAAGAGAGATGGATGGAAGATATTCATCAAAAAGTGTTAACATTTAAACTTAATCTGGGAAAAAATTTACCAATGGTTAATAAAAAGCAAAACAACCTAAAAATCTTACCTACATCAGCAAAATTTGTAATAATTCCACCTCACACCCCCAATAATTTAACATTTGAGCAACTAATTTCTAATCTCAACACAGAAAAGTATTTTTTAAATGGCTACTTAAAAATTACATTTCTAATTATAAAAAATTAAAGTGACATTCAATATAACTGTTTCACTGACAATCTTTACACCATAACTAAAATGAATAATACTTAAAATATGATTCATCCAGGCAAATTTCTTATGAAGAGCTAGAATGTTTTAAACCATAAATACTGAGGTTGATAGAAGAGATGGGTTTGTTAATTATCAGATGTTGTTGACAGAAGTGTAGGGTAGCTTTAGCATAAGCATTGTGGTTGAAAGGTAGCTGCGATTGACATTTTGGGTGTAAGATAGCTAGCATAAAAAATGTAGTTAAAGGGTTGATGGCAAAAAAAAAAAAAAGAAAGAAATGTGGACTTAAGAAATGCCCATGTAGGGAAGATGACATGAAAGAAGTGTAGAATTGTGGCATGAGAAATGTGGGTATTATGGCTTGTGGTATGAAAAATATTGATAATGGATATGAGAATTGAGTGATGGCAAGAGAGTGGGTGTAGGACTGAGGATGTGGGTTTGGAGTGTATGGGTGATATGGGGGCATCTGAAGCTGGTAGCAGAAAACCCAGAATAAAGTGACATCAATGCTTGAATTTATCAGCTAATCTATGACAAAAAAACCATTTGTTTTATCATTCTTAAATATTGTATTACCACAGACTGAAAATAGATATCCAACAACACGGTGAAGTCTGTTTGCAATATTTGAAAGAGTAAAATTATTTAAAATATAGTTTAGATTTATGATTAAAATCAGTTAATGTATTTTCAAAAGAGTTTTCAAATCCTGCTTGTTTGGTCAAAGTTACTTTAATCTATCACAGTCAGATTTTATCTGAAATCTGTCAAAGTTAATTTAGTTATCTTAATTTATTTTTAGCTTTTGTCTTTTTAATATTAATTTATAAGTATTATTTTATGCTAATTTATGACATTTTTATATATCCCAATTTGTTAGGATTATCTTTTTGATTTTCTGACCTGTAAATATCATCAATTGTAGGGATTATCTTCTGTTTGAAATCATACTTCGTAATAAGTTACACGTCTTAAATATCATAATTTGTAATAAGCTGTATGCCTATAATCTCTTATTTTTATTTTCAATCTCTTATTTTTATTTTCAACTTAACCAAAATCACAATTTTATTCTTAAACCCTTTCATCATTAATATTTAACACGTGTGACTTTATAACTTAAGAGTACACATACTGAAGTTGTATTTTCTTTATATTTGACTGAGTTTGTCTTTTAACCTTTATATTTCAGATCTTTATACATGTATGATAGAACCTTATAAAGACTTTTATTTGTGCCTGGTCGTGTTTGTTTGTTTTTTTATTGTATTGATATAATTTATTTTTTTAAAGCATTTTAGCCATATGTATGCATTTTATGTCAACTACAACAGTGAAGGGGTTACATTTTATTTTGGTAATGCTTCCAGAAGAAAGAAAAGAGATAATATACAGATTCCTAATAAGAAATTTCTGGAGCATTCAGCCAAAGATCAAGTCCTATGGATTCAATCTTGAAAATGATGCAGACATTATTCTGGTCATATTTTTATCAAAGTTACCAGATTATCATTTGACTGAAAAGTTGAAATTCATTTTCTTTTTGTTTTAATGAACAAACATGATGTTATTATTGTTCCGTCTGTAAAATAAAATGAAGCAAAAAAGACAAAAAATAATAGATGTGTACATGGTCAGAAATATATAATGAATTTATAAATTTAATTTGGTGGTATTTATTTATTATGATCAAATTAACTCCAAATCACACAGAACATACACATTTATACAAATGCATGCATGCCATTTTGTAAATAAGCATGTTTGTATTTGTCTAAAGCAATTTTTAAAAAGAAATTAGTGTTTCAACAAGTAAATGTATTTCAAACATGGATATGTAGTGGATAGATAGGTAACAAGAGATGGGTAACAATGGTAGTAGAGAGAATGGGTAACAATGGCAGTAGGAAGATGGTAACAATGTTGGTAGAAAGAATGGGTAACAAAAGCAGTAGAGAGATGGTAACAAAGGTGATAGAGAGAATGGGTAACAATAGCAGCAGAAAGATGGTAACAATGGTAGTAGAGAGAATGGGTAACAATAGCAGTAGATGTGATAACAATGGTGGTAGAGAGAATGGTTAACAATGGTGGTAGAAAGAATGGGTAAAACAATGGCAGTAGGGAGAATGGGTAAACTATGGTAGATGAGAAGGTAGTAATAACCAGTGAGTTACAACTATACACACACACACAAAATGGAGAGGGAGGGGTTAATACTGACATATAGATAATAGTAACTGGAGAGATAACTAAAGAGATTGTATTGTTTGTTTTTTTTAAATTTTAAATGAGTAACAATTACTGGAAACTAAGACAACAATGAAAATGAGTGTAACAGTTAAATGAACTGTTAAACAGTTAAATTACTTGGCTAGCAGTAAGAGCAAATGTTATAAAGGAGATAGATAGCATGTTTAACATTGACACGTGTTGATACGAGAAGCAACAGATGGAGTTGCAATGACAGATGAGTGCCAGGATTACACAGGGAAAAACAAACTTTGTGCAGAAGAGAATTTGAGTAAATCTGACCCCACTCCCCATTTCACTCCCCGCCTCCCATCATAGGCTACATATGAGCCACACATGTATTAATTTGATTCTGAACAATTTTTAATTTGAATGGGATAATTCAGCCATACAAATATAAACTGGTAACAGAGATATAAAATGAAACATGCATACACATACACTACTAGGACAATAAATGAATCAAAATCAGGTGAAATTTCAGTTTAAATCTGAATGGTATCACAATTTTTTTTTTTAATATCGACTGAACGTTTTTCTTAAAATTGTATATTTACGGATATATACATTTTTTAAAAATTGGTTAATCTTCACATCCCTCTAATATTTGTGCAAGAAATTAAAAATCTAGCCAAAGGTTAGAGCCTATGAACATCTTTTCCCTATAGTTTTATTTTCACAGCAAAGATATTCAGTACTTACACCTAACTTGTGCATGAAATACATGTGCAATATCCATAGCAGGAAAAAAAACATGATAAAATTCAATGCAAATATAAAATTTAACAGACCACTAAATCAAATAATAAACAACAGCATACCTAAGACTAAAAAATAATAATAATACCCCTCAAACACGTTCATATAAAATTGTGATGTAAAATGGTTGTTCCAGACAACATCAACTGATTAACAACAATGTATTTACATCTACTGTTTCTGTAAATACTGTATACTGTATTTTTTCTTTAAAAAATCATGTACCAAAAACTTAAATAAACAATATATATAGCAAATATATAGCAAGACACTTGGTTGGTTAAGTACTTTTAACCACTGAGTTTATGTATGATGATTGCAAACAACTGTTTTAATTTTACAGAGTTTTAGACATCTAAGACAGACTTTCTAAAACTAAAAGCATGTTCAAACAAAGACTGTTCATCTGCTGGCCATGGAAACAGCTAAGAACAAACTAGATATAATGCAGCAGATGAATCTCACATTCATGACAAAAACTAGGAAAAATTAAAACATGGCAACTCATGTTGGTTTTAACCTCTGGGACTTGAAGACTGATATAAGAAACAGCAAGCTATTTATTTTTTTCATTTTTTGTGCTCAGTCAAGTCTTGTGTGGTTGTTGGACAGATAACCTCTTAGCTTTTATTTTGTTTTTCTTGATTAGCTAACTAAATTATTCCCTTTCTGAAATAGTGCATTTTAAAACAAAATAGGATTATTTTATTTACTTGATCATTTTAAAAATCTGAATGGACATAACAGGTATATAACATATAAAAAAAATTATATTACTCATGGCACTATTTTAAACTTATAATTAAATTTTCCAGCAAAATCATTGGTCTCTAGCAGTTCTGTTTCTCTGGCACCAATAGCAGTACTTCAGTAAGACAGAGAGTTCAAAACCCAGAGTAAGCTTACATTATGATCATGTAATGAAAAAGTTACTCACTGAAAATTTCCAACATGAAAAGTATTTCTAACAATTGTCCTTGGAGCAACTACAGTCAAACTGAAAGACACATGAATTGCAAAATGCAATAAATGAATAGATATATATATATATATATATCTTCTGCAAAGTTACTCTTGTCATGATATACTTCCAATGTACTCTCCAAACCCCAATAAAAGAAATAACTTTTTTTCAGACAAAACAAAAATGTCCATAGGAGAATGCAAAAGAATCCCATTCTTTAAGGTTATTCTGGGCAGAGAAGGAATGAATATTAAAGCAATACCATGAGTTGATTGGCCCAAAGTATGATAAATGACTGGCAGGGTGGGGATGATAGGGCATAAAACACAAATTATGAGAATTCACCAAAATAAAGACTAGAAAATCACACAGTGACTAACATTAAAAGGTACTCAACTGTAAGATCAAAACTAGCACATTAAAAAAAGTCTTGATACCTACAGTACAATGTCTCCACTGCTTGTGAGCACTACAAAGCTAAAAGAGTAACATCAATATAAATGCTTCCAATATCTTGTTACATTTTATTGTTCATTTATTTTATTTATATACTTTTTTTATTATAGAAAATACATACAAATGAAGAGACTGTACAGGCAACAACTGCAAAACAGTTATACTCTGGGGAACACATTGCTAATTTAGCTTAGAGGTAACAATCAACACCTTGTACATAAATCTGAATACAAAACAACAAAGTGATCATGAAGTATATAATTAAGTAGAGCAACAATACAAGATATATATAAACAGTATAAAACAAATCTTTCCAAGGGAAACTAAAGCTTATGGACAAACATTTCATTCATCTTTCTCATTCTTTGCACATAACAATAAATGCTAAAACCAAAATGCTTACAATCTTTTTTCAAGTATTGGAAATGCACACTGCTAATAATTTTATAATTTTCACTTTTAAATTTAAAGTACATTCTAGCTTCGATCTAAGATTTTTTTTAATTGTTCCAAGTTCTGTACTGAAATGTTTGTCAGTGAATATCAGCTTTAAAAATATATGTACATTTTTAAATATATTGTTTTCAAAGAAATATTCCAAGAAATATGTAATGTACATCAAATAACTTTCTTGTTGAAGGAAATGTTTTTTATGAGCCAGTGATATTTTATTATGTTAGACACAAAGACATTGCCAAGGAAAACACAATAAACCTAGCTGCACACTTGTTTTCAATGTTTTTCTACATGTGACAACAAAATATCAACAAAAAAATCCCATCAATTGACTTCATATTTCAGATCTGTGTTGTATAAAAATTAGCTGCACATATGCAATCATGGGCATGTATGTGTGTCTATAGACATCTAATCTATTGCATGATATTTGTGAAGCAACTTGCAATGATTAACAGTAATAAAACCACATAACTTATTCATTTCCCATAGTGTGTCAAAAACTGTGTGCATAAAGAGCAAAGAAATCCTTGATGGATAAACTACCATACTAAAACCACAATGGTTATATACCAGGTCCACTGGCTTACTGCATAAACTGCCATATTAAAACCATAATGCTTATACCACATCCATTGTTGGGCAAATGACTGCAGATATTTCCAAATGACTCCACTCTAACCTGCAATCAATAAGATCAAAATTACCAAATATAATCCACCATGGACACTGGGTATTTCTGAATAACTGCTCTCAAAATCAAATCAATCTTCTCATTAATTTTACCTAAAAACATGGCAACAGTTTTACAAAGAAAACAGAATGCTCAATGAACAAAACAAGACCTGTGTTGCATGCAGTCTTCAATACTCTGAAGAAAGAAAAGCAGGAAAGACTCAAGTTCTGTATTCTGCATGCCAAAGTTAGACAAGACAGTGTGACAGTCACTTCAGTGTTAACAATTCATATCCTCAACAAACTTTGCCAATTCTTACTACAAACTCCAAATGGATGAAAATAGCCACTGTTCAGGCTTACATTGCTGGCAAGTTTGATGAATTCAAAGTGAGACAAAGATTCCTGCCACAGATAAAATGACTGAATAACAAATGACCAGCTGTGATCTATTGGAAGATGTACTAATTCCCTTCTATCTATACTAGAAATGCTATCCAAATTCCAAAATAAAAAACAAATTTCACTGAATACATTTTTTAAAATGCAATGAAATTAGAACTGGCCAGTATATGACACATGACAATGAATAATTCTGAAAATACATGTATTATTATTATTCAACTTAAGTGTTAGGGAAAAAAATGCTGACTGACAATCACAAACAAATTATAAAAACAACAGGTGACCAGCATTTTCACTAAATATGAGCACTTAACAATAAAAATAGGTCATTTTCAAGCAATAATGTACAAAACAAATTTACAGTTTGAACACCACACACAAAAAAATTAAAGCATCACACATATATTCTTTTTCAATTTGACAATCTGCTGCACAAGAGAACAATGGTAAACAAAAGCATGTACAGAATATTTTTAACAAGTATATTACATAGATTATTCTAAACCCAACAACCATATGTTTGTGTCTCTGTCAGACACAATGTCAAAACAATCTCACAGCCAGTGTTTCAGTTGTGCAAAATATATTTGTCACATATAAATAAATGAAACATTGAGAATGTGACCTCACACACAAACACACATGCACACACAACACACACACATACAATACACACACACAAAATAATTACAGCAACATCTTTATACAAATTTAATTACAAGTTTGAAAACACAAAGAGTCAATGCTTCATGAGTTTTGCTTGTTATGGTTACATTTTTTAAGTTTGTGTTGTAACAAATGCAGATATCCAGAATAATCACAAAGAAAGATAAGGGGTAGTAAAGAGTACATGGTTGCAATTATCACCAAATACATAGACAGACAAGGGAGACAACAAAGGGCAAGGGTTTATAAATGTATTGCTCAATAGAAAGATATATAAACACCTCTAAAATATGAACATTCTGACAATGGTGCATTCTTTAACTTCCAATATACAAAATCATCACTCGAATCATGGCAACTGTAGGTCCCCATGACTGGCTTGGTCACATCACAGGCAATTTACGTGTGGCTTTAAACAACTCAAAGAAATGTTCACAAATTACTTTACATCTAGAAACAGTCCACACCCATGCAGATTTCCTGCTATGAAAAAAAAAAAATCAAGGCGCTTGAGCTAGGCGAGATATGCATGATGTTCTTTTTTAATAAAAAGGTAATGTCCTCGGGTTAAAAAAAAATGTTATCAATGCATCTCTACAGGCACACAGTTTAGACTCACCAACATATGGCACCGGTATCAATTCTCAAATAGTGATGCCACCATACACCAAAATTTTTAAAATATTAAAATCTGGCAGCACATATTAAATACTTTTTTTTATTTTAAGGAAAAAAAAAGGTTATCAAGAGTCAGCTTGGCAAGATTAAGTTACCCCAACATCCGACTTTTAACTGTGCAGAACTTTGTGTGAAAGAGAAATGAACACACGATACAAAACCCTCTTCATTGGTAAGTACATGTAAATAATATCCATCTTAAAAGACTTATATAATTTACCTCAGTTAAGAAGGATAGTGGAACTACTTAAATGTTTAAGCTAACTTAGAAAAAATTAGTTTTCGGGGGTGGGGTGGTTCATCTCTTAAATGGGTATCAAACTGCAGAAAGAAAGCATACATTTCTTAAATGGATGTTAGTGGACAATGTACATTTCGTAAATGGACATTAGATTGCAGAAAGAAAATGTACATACCTTAAAGGGTCTTAGTGGACTGCAGACTTACAACATCTAGTCTAAAGCAAGGCTGATATTTAATTACAGGACAGTCTCCCTCACATTATTTACTTATCTCCATATTTAATATGGATAGTACAAACAAGAAAATATGAAAAGTAGTAACACTAACTGAAACTCCCTAACACGATATGTACCACCACTAGCATTAGCATCTGAAGTTCGAGATCTACAGCGCTAGGTCATGATACTTGGGCTTATACAATACTGAAAACATTGAGCAGATTTATGTTGCTTATGAAAGTGTAGAGACAAATTAAATGACCTGTAAGCACTCAATAGTCCCCACACACCCAGCTTTCCCCTTCCCATTTTCACTGAACAATTTAAGTTTTAAAAATTATGAACTGTGGTAACAAGAGAAATGCTGTACGATTACCCAGTGGACACTAGCATAATGTCAGAGATCCATCCTATTCGTCAGAAACTTTGGCTCAACAACACAACAAGCATTCCAAAGTCATATAACTCCTTAATATGACTGAAATGGCTTGATTTGTTGGTCGTGGTTATCATGACATTTAATCAACAACTTGTATCAAGAAAAGAAACCGAGCTCTCAAATCTTACATCAAAACTTAAACACAACTATCAGACACATGATAAAAAGGTAAATACGAAACAAATTGCCCAGGAAAATATGCATACAATGCAGAAGATTGGTGTTAAAAAATTAAAAAAACAATTTTAAAAAACAACACAACAGAGAATTTGGCTTTTCAGTGACACAAGGATACAACTGGCCCACAAAATAAAGGCCTAACAGTTTGTATGTCAAATTAGTTCAATCTTTTCAGTGACACAAGGATACAATTGGCCCACAAAGTAAAGGCCTAACAGTTTGTATGTCAAATTAGTTCAATCTGCAGATTAATTCCCTCCACTTCTCAAAACAAATCTGGACGTGTCAAAATTCTTCGGTGAGCTAAATGATGAAGACAGAGATACCAAGCAACAGTAGGTATCCTGTAAAAATTCCCTGTAATGCACAGTTGTCTGTCACAGCACATTCTTATCAGGAAATCATCATGGCCTTCCCACATTTCAGTAACAGTTTCACAGCGAAAGTGATCATGACAAGATAAAGATCACAATGACAAATGTATGATGAATGGAACCAATTTATGCTTTAAAACATCCACAAGCTCCTTCCTGCAGTCAACAGTTGAAGCATCAGTAGGTAAAAAGCCTAGGTCTGTTCACTAGGAGGTGGAAACTGCTGTTTCAGCTTCAACTGTTTCACTAGTTTGGCCATTAACTTTTTCCTTCATCATCAGGTTTAGTCATCAAGTCCCTTTGTCCTCAGGTTCAAGCATTTTATGTTCCTTCATCCATTGGTTCAGATTCTTGTCCTACAGAACCACTGTCAGGGGAGAAAAAAAATGAGTATTTTAAATATTCAGTACTTATGTTTTAGCATTGCTATGACATTAACACTATCGTGCTTTAATTTACAAACAAGTTTTCCCCAATAAATGGTTAGTCAATTTAATTGAAATATTTCTTTTAAAACAATGATTAAAAAGAAACCAAAAACCTTCCATCTGCATCATTAACAAACATAAAGAAAAAGTGACACAATTTTATTTGTATATTTAGAATATATTTAGAATATATATCAGATAGAAGCAAGGCATGCACAATATCAAATTATTTCCCCAAATGTTATGACAAGTGGCACATTTTATTAGACCCCTGATTGGTATTACGATGAGAAAATAATAAAATAACAATTATTCCAGTACAAATTAATAATGGAATGAGAAATTAACAAAATTTTCAAGGTACAGTACTTAGGTCAGATGTTTAAACAAGTGTCTGAAACTTTTAAATAAATATATATATTAAACAACATAAAGAATTATTTTTTCCAATTTAAATACATTTAATTCTAATATACTAAATAAGAACCAACCCCAGCACTTTTCTCTTCTTTGTTTTCCTCAGCTTGCAGAAGCAATTTTTGTGCATGTGCGTGTGTGTGTGTCTGTCTGTCTAATGTGTGACCATCATGTGCATGTGTGTGTGCATGCAAGTGCAAGTACAATATGAGTCACAAACTAAGTTGTGGACTTTTAAAATTAACTATAAGTTGGATACTTTGAATGGTGCAAGTTTGTAAGAAAAATGGGCAATTAGCCAGTGACCAATGGTCACAGTATGATAGGTATCTCTTGGGTCTTTACTGTGGGAGAAAGACAACAACCAAAAATGGTTGGCTAGAGTAAAACACTAATTTTCACTAGTAAAAACACTTACTAAAACACCATATTTACACAATCAGAAAAAAATAACAAAAATAAATAAATTTCATAGTTTTAAAGATTAAAAATATAGAAAGGAAAGCGTATGCACTTTTACAAAAATGTGCAAGCACATATTATAGGTAAAAGCACAATACAAACGATATAACACTAAACCCATGAGAGAAAAGAATGAATAACTTGTAGAACTGATAGTTAACTTGATTTTCGTGGAATAGTTTTTATATCTAAATCAAAATGGGCATAATCCCATTTTATCATCATTATAGTCCTGGCTGGCATTGTACCTGCCGCCAACAGATTTGGTTTTAATGTCACCAGTGAATCAGTGCACAAAGGACTCGTCATTTGTACCTTATTATCATTTTATTGGACAATTTTTTTAAGGCCATACAATGTAATTCACACCTATCTTAACACTGGAGATTCAGAATATCACCAATTTAAAATTAAAGTCAGGTCAATTCAGAGAAATGGGAAAACAAAGTTCAAAAGTAGGGTATTTTGACCCTTTTCATGAGAAAAAATCATAGTTGTCTTTAAAATGCTTTTATGTGAATTTAGCAGTTGAACTGAGCTAAAAGTATTAGAAATTCTTAGAGAATTTGTGTTTAACTTCAAAACCACGTAAAATATCAAAATCTATCTTATCACCTCCTTTGGCCTATTTTAGTTGTAAGCAAGAATTAGGATCAGGCACAAAGTGACTAATTCTGTGGTGGTAAAGGGTCACATATAAAATCCAAAAAAATTTCTAAGAAGACAAATTCTATCTTTCCATTTATCAGTGCAAAGATCCATTCTACCTGTGCTTGGCAGTGACCATGGAAAGAGAGGCAAGGGCTGTAACTGTGTCTGCCTCTACAGTGTCAAGTTTCTGGGCTTCCATAAGTGATTGATTAACAGTAGTAAGATACCGTCTAACGCATGGCCAGTGACGATCTGCAATAGAGTACAACAATCAATAATAAAAAGAAGTGAAGAAGTGTATGTCTATGCAGTTAAGTGATATGGGTCAGGAACCATTTTAAAAAGTTATTAAAGATTATATAAAAAAATTATAAAAAAACAAATGTGATCGACAAAATGTACAAATGCTTAATAATATTTATTAAATGTTCATTTTGTAAAAAAAATTATTCTAAGCGATGCCAGGCCCACAGCTTTACAGATTGACTCTATAATGTAAAATTCAATAAAATGTGCTACATTTTAACATAATCATTACACAAGAAAACAAAAAAACTTACACTGGATTCTGATGGCAGTTTCCAAAGTTTCGATTGCTGGTTTGTTGATGGGCCTAGTCAACTCCTCTTCTGCAATTGGTACCAGCTGAAAAAGTGATTGAAACATTTTCAATAGTTGCTGTGTAATCGTCTATTTTATTTTTCTCTAGATTTTAAAACTGTTTATAATTTTATCTTTTCCATTTTCCAATTTTTTCTTTAACATACTTTTAGATGGCAGGTGTCATTTTAATATTTTCTAAATGTGAAACTTGACAGATACAAAGAAACAAAACAATTTGAGGGATACCAATATTAGACAAAAATTCAAAACATTGTATAGATATATGCATATAATAAAACTGTTATGTCTATGGGTTTGTAAAAATGTACTGGAAATGATTTGATTGGACTCTTAGTGCTGTATACCTTAGTGCCCTAGAGTCTAAATAGGCTATATAACATCACACTATCCCATAAGGGGCCAGTTGCTCATGTGTATTAAATTGTAGTAAAATACTGTATTTTGTATTTTGGTGGGTTGCATAATACTGTGTGATTTTAGCTATTATTTTGGGAAATGCCTTCAAGAAAGAGATCAAACCACATTTTCTTTCTATAATTCTCTCTCTTCTTTTATCTCTTTCTGACTTTCTCTTGATCATGTTCTCTTTATCCCATTATAACATTCTCTGTTTTCTCATATTCTCAGTCTATCATCTCTTCCATTACTTTCTTTCTCTTCCCCTCCATCTCATCTGTCAACTTTTTCATCCTCTCTCTCTCCATCTTTTCATTCTTTCTGTCCTTTCTTTATGTGATTTATGTGTGTGGTGTCTCAGTCTTCTTTTCTGTCTTTCTTTCGTCCTCATTTTATATTCCCCTCTTTTTGTCTCTCTTATGTCTTCCTTTTATATTCTCTTTTTGTCCTCCCTTTAAATTCTCCTCTTTTTGTCTCTCTTATGTCCTCCCTTTATATTCTCCTATTTCTTTTTGTCTCTCTCAAATACTCATCTTCATAATTCCTCTCTTTTACTTCATTCTCTCCTCCTGTTTTCTGATACATCTCGCTTTTTCACTTCATCTCTTTCTCTTTCTCTCTTGCTCTCCCTTTCTCTCTCTCTCTTTTTCTTTTTCTCTCTCTTTCTCTCTCATTTTTCTTTCTCTTTCTTTCTCTATCTTTCTACACCAAACACATTAACTCTCATAGCACAAAGGCTGGCCTACTGGCCTTATGCCTAAGGTTTTTTTTAAAAAATCAACACAATATGGCACTGGACCACAAAGAAAGCCGCTAGGGGTGACACAGAAGAAAGCCAAATAGTGCACACATCATATTTTAAATTAAATTAAAATCTAGCTTTGGCATACTAATATTTAAGACTTCCATGATACTTAGATATTAAAAAGAAACATTTGTGGCATGCTGTATTATAGTTCTTACCTGGCCATTAAAAAACAACAAACTTATAAAATAATTTTACTTTAAGCAACATATTCTGAAAACTGCCATTTATGTGAGCAAAGCAACAGACAAATATTTAGTAAACAATTTTTAAAAAAACAATTAAAAGTCAATGTTTAGCTAATTATTTTTCAGAAATTACAAAGACTATAAAAATAGCAAATGAATAATGAAAAAATGATAGCCTATTGTTTTCAACTAAATATTTTTTAAAAATTAAATATTTAGATTAAATATTAAAAATTTTAATCATATACTGACATTTTATAAACATATAGCTATATGTAGAATCAACTGTGTGAGTATTGTTTGGTGTGCATCTTGAAGTTTATGTATTTTTGTGTATTAAAACAAGACAATATAATTAGTCTTCATTCAATGATTGCAATTAGCAAATCTGTCCAGGTAAATTTCTGACAGATTACTTACCTCATCACCCAGTAATGCCCTAACACAGGCTTCTGTAGCATCACAGATGCTGGTTATGTCATAGCCACCTTCTAATGTCAAGACGACTTTTCCTCCTGCTAATGACATCAATTCCCGTGTCATGTGACCAAAACCTAACACACACACCCAAAGCAGAATTCCCCAATTTTATTTTAAAATTATAACATATAAAACTTTATAATCTCTGATAATCAGAAATAGAATACTACTAAGGATTACTGCTGGAACACATATAAAAGAATATAAGTATCAAGTGCTGAAGATGTTTAAGGTTAAAAGACGACAATGAAACATACTGTAAAACAGATCAAGCTCATAAACAAATATCAATGCACAGCAAGAAGTGCATTAATTATAGTCTATTGCTCTCTATATCAATTTACATTTATAAACCATTTTAACAAGCTATATCATTAACTATGCATTGTGTGTTTAATCATTGTTTTGTTACCCTCAGCAACTAATCATGTGCATATAACAAGATGAGATGAAACGAAATATGAGAATATTTTTTTTTTTAAATACTTACAGGCAGGGGAAACCTCATAGCCACCTAGAGCTGTAGCATGGCCCTTGGCAGCATCAAAACCAGCAGAAACCAGTACACATTCTGGATTAAATTCACGTGCAATGGGCATCACAATGGTTCTAAAAAAAAAAAAAAGCAAATGAAATACTTTATGGTCAGTTTATCCCATTTACTCATGGAAGACAAGAATTTTCCTAATCAATTATTAAGACTACTTCTGAATTACTTATTAACAGTAAGAAAACTTAACATTGTTCATTAGGCAATGACAAATGGCTAATTAAAAATGTATTTCTTGTTTTTCTTTATTTTCTTTAATTTTTATTTTATATATTTGATATTGTTAAATTATTAGATTTTAAGGATTTAATGTTTATTACCATCAGATTTTTAATTCTTTATGTTTCATTGTTTACTGAAGAAATATTATATAATTCTGTTTTTATCTAAAGGTCTACTTTTGAAATTACTGGTATATATACTTTAAAGATTTCATTCAATCTTTCTATTACTTGATGTATTTTTAAAAAGTAATTTACCGGAGATGCATAAACTTTACAAAAAAACTGTAACTGAAAGGAGTAACTATTTTTAGTCAATTATTGAAAATGAAAAAGGGTTATTAAGAAAAAATTACCAATACATTATAAGTAAAATTATTGTCATTGCATCATTGACAAATTTCAAATTGTGTTTTATTATGACCATTTTCTGCTCTAAAAACTAAATTTTAAAAATATACATTACAGAAATTTGCATCTCTCTTGGTAATCAAATATTATTAACTTTGCTCACTTACAAAAAAAAAATATGTCTAAATGCAGGACACAACAAAGTAAGACAGAGAAAAAGAACTGTATCACGCTTTGAAAACAATAACTGAGCATGGTAAATACTTGTGTTTTTGTAACCGAGTAACCCACATTCTTATGCATCAAAATGTGAATCTGAGAGCAAAAAGTTAAAGTGGCAAAAGGAAAGAGGGACTTGTCCAGTAGATAATAAAAACTATATTTTAAAACAATTCATGTATGAAATATTTTATGATTTTTTTCCTTGTGAATGCTGAAATAGTATATATTTTCAAACAGTAAAAAAATTAATAAAATAAAAACAAAAAAAATATTCTAAATCTGGCAATTATTATTGCTTTCTTATACAATGGAAAACTTATATTCCAAATATGAAGGCTGTAGGTTGATAAATAGTTTTTTCCCTTCTTAGCATGCTTTAAAGCAAAATGATAAAACTCAGCAACAGCTTATAAAGTGAATCATTAAAAAGAAACAAGTCACAAAATGCTTTATTTTTCATTTATGTCATTTTTCAAACAAGATAAAAGTTGTGTATACTGTGGATCTATATATTAACTTTGTTACATCCATTTGTCTAATTAACTTTGCTAAATACACTGATCTAATTAACTTTTGCTAAGTCCACTGGTCTAATTAACTTTTGCAAAGTCCACTGGTCTAATTAACTTTGCTAAATCCACTGGCCTAATTAACATTGCTATATCCACTGGTATAATTAACTTTTCTAAATCCACTGGTCTAATTAACTTTGCTAAACCCATAAACCCATTAGTCTAAAAAAAATTAAACCCATTAGTCTAATAAAAATTTACCACCACCCACCTGAAAGCTGTCAGGTACTCTGCATCTCCCATGGGTGGGTTTAAGCTACCTCCAAAAGCAATGTTAACATTGTAGCCCTGGCCAGAATCAGCACCACACTCCGATGGTGCTCCTGTACCTGGAAAGAAGTTACCGTTGTCATGGCGATGGATTGATATGTACAAAACATGTGGATCCTCATAAAATACTTGCTGTGTGCCGTTTCCATGATGAACATCCTGGATAGGAGGAAGGAAAGAAACAATTTTGGTTTAAATGATTTATTTGGTAGCTAAATTTTTCCCATTACAGAAATTATTAATAATTTAATCATTCAGCTACAATGAGTAAAAACTGGAAGTGAATGTAAAATCCAAAACACACAAATACATTTCTATCAATTTTTATTTTAATGCAGGCAAATATATGCCAATATATTAACATAGCAGAGCCTTTTCTGAAAATAAGGCATATGTCCAAGGAATGAGGTGTCAACAGATTGCTGGGATGCCTTTTGTGGTTAAGTGTGTAATGCTTGCCCTAAATTTTTGCCAGTAAATATTGCTCAAATAATGAATCTTGTATTACAACAGTGTTGTTTATAATATCAACTAACCTGCATGACTCTGTACTGTAAACAGTGCAGAATGAGTATTATAATACCAAAAACCAATCAACAATAACATTCATTGGTATATTAAGTAGTCAACAATACCAAGAATAGAGTTGCATGGTCACTCAGTAAACTTTCACTAGTCTTTTTAGTTATGATTTAATCAGAGACTTTTAAAAAAATCATTATTTTCAAACTGAGATATAAAGATGATAATCACCCAACTTATTAAAACAGTGTTAAATTAGGAAATATGGGTAGTAAATTTATTACATCTATATCAATAGTGCAATAAACAATCTACAAACCTTAACTTGAACTTTAATGCTTAAATTAATCACAGTTGGCTGCTGCTATTTCTTAACCTTATTTTTTTAATTTTGTTTTTGTCAATGTCAATGTTATTAAATTTGCTTCTATAAAAGAAATGCTACTGACCTATTTTCTTTTCTTTTTAAATGATTAATAATCTAATTTTTAAAATTCTACCCAAAATAATAATTAAATCTGAAAATGATTGATTAAAAGAGTAATGTACTAAACATTACAAATTACCTACCCAGTCAACAATGAGAATCTTGTTCAGCTTCATTTTCTCTCTTAGCTGCTTTGCAGCAATAGCAATAGAATTAAAGTAGCAAAAGCCCCTGGAAAAAAAAAAAGAACATTACAAGTAGTAAGTCTTTATAGTACATAAAGTTTTGTATATATTTATCATTCACGCTTAAACAACACTGCAAACAGAGACTTGAAAACTTGGAAGATGGGGTAAGGGGAAAAGAAACAGTCATGTCTTATCTGAATTTAGATTTATTTCCAAACTAAAGAGATTTTTTCCTGAAAAACTGTCAAAACTAGAGTTTTCATTTCAAAGTAAGCATGCTACATTGGTTTGTCTTAAAGCAAGTTTATTATATCAGTCAAGAGAACTGGAGGAGAAAAAATTTCAACAAATAGTGATTGTGTGAAGACAGGAACTAGTATGCAGTAAAAAAAAAAAATCCTCAACAGCACAATGGACAAATGTTCAAAGATGTGTGCTTCAAACTAGAAAGAATAAACTGTGGTATCTCTTTGAAACATCAGTGGTATCTCTTTTAAACATACACTTTTAAACTTTTTTGCCAAGAGGATGTTAGTGATGGCTAGCTGCTTTGATAAGGCTATATCTCTAGAAAGCTTGTAGACTTGTAAATAATTACAAATGCATTATATGGGAAACAACAGCTAGTTTACTAAAATTTTCTTCTTCTTTCTATAAACAGTTTATTTTTCCCTCTGAATTTAATTTACAAGGTTGTTTTCATCTGGAACACAATGACATTCATGTGGAAACATCTACTCAATGAGAAAATGTCAGCACAAAAATGTTTTGACAAACTTATTTTTCAGTAAATGATTTTAATGCTATTAAATAGAATTTAGCAAAACTAATGCATTAGTGCTTTATTCAATAAAAGTTTAAATATATTTCTTTAGCAGAAGTGTCAAAAAATTTTGATAATTTGAAAATACTTCAAAATGATCTGAATGGCTGAATGGAAAGAAAGAAGGCTGTAAATCAACACTAAATTTGCTAGTTATGGCAACAACACTAAATTTGCTAGCTTCTTACATTGCTTGGTCTTTCTCTGCATGATGGCCTGGTGGTCGAACAATTGCCATTCCATTCTGATTTTAAAAACAGAAAACAAATAATAAATAATGAATTACCATATCAGTTCAATATTCAAATACTAAAACTATCAAATTCTGTTTTCAACAGTGAAGTGTGTATGGCAACTATGCAGTATAGATAAATATAAGCACTACTTACCTTTAGGTCTCCAGCAGCAACACGGCATGCCAGTTCTACCAAACTGCCTGCAGCCTGATGACAAAGGGAGATAACTTTGTTGGATTTAACTCAATTCAAGATTATCTAAAGCAACCCTCAATTCTCTCTTATAGTATAGTATGTAATTAATTTCATTATTCTCACCAATGACATAATTCACATAATTGCTTCATCATTCTTGATGTCTGACTCACCATTCTAGCAGTAAAACTACCAGTTTTACTGAATCACTTATTATTCTAAATATATACTGCATCAAGATATTATTATTCAAGCTATATTGTCAATATTGTAGCTTGTTAATCACCATTCTTGCTGAACGACTATTATATAATTCTAACAATCTGAATGACTTACTCACAAGCTGGCAATATTTTAGCTATCCATCATCATTTTAGTTAATATATTATTAATTATCAAAGTGACTCACCATTCTAGATGATTCACCATTATATTTAAATGTTTCACTATTTTTATCTGGTTCACCATATAAGTATCTAACACTAACTATTCTAACTTGTTCATCACAATAATTACCTAACTTACTCATCATTTTAGCTGATTCACCATTCTAGGCTAGCTAAGTGATTTCATTTTAGCTAAAACACCATTATAGTTCAAAGAATCACCATTTCAGCTGACTCACCATACTAGCCATTTAAATGACTCACCATTCTAGCTGCAGTTGATGTGTGCATGTCATTCCAAACTGTATCAGAATCAACACCAATGCCACCACAAAGCAAAAAACAGAATCGCATGGGTAAGTTTTCTGAAAAACAAAGATTAAAGAGTACTTCTGTGTATTATAAACATTAAATGGTCAGTTATTAAATACGATAGATAAATGTTTATGAAATCATATTCCCTGTATTTCCAGACAAATTAAATATATCAAGTCAAAATTTTTATTATGAACAAACAAAAAATTTTATGAATTCATTCTTATATTACACTAAGCGAGAAGAATGAATTTCAGGTAGTGGGAGGTATTTTTTTATCTAGACATTTTATTATAAATTTTTGTATAAACAGAGCCATTCAAGTAAGCACTGTTACTTAGGCATGTTTTCAAATGTGTAATTAAATTTTCTTACATTTAAATAAAATTTGAATCAAAATATTTTGAATACTCAATATTCAATACTGAATAAAAACTGAATAAAAATATTATGTATCCTTACATTTCACTGAATTCAGAATTAATTAATTAACAAGTTCCTTTGGCTAGGTGCTTCATAATTCACACAATAAACTGCTTCTGAATCACTTCATTCATGCATGCACTAGGAATTGATTTAGGAGGTAAAGTATTAATATTAACTAAATTTCTTATTTTTAGTAGATTTTTAATTCTTAATTTCAGTTTCATTTAGGCAAACAGTTCTAAATAGTTTAGCTGTGCCCTTCAGTAAAATGCTTATAGAAACATATCAACAAATTTTTTTAGAAAAATCAGCTAATTAAAAATGTGATTTTTCTGAGCCAAAGGAAAAGATAACTTTATGAAATTATTAAGTTTATTTTAGTTTCTGATAGCAAATAACTATTTTCCAAGTGTATATATACTTTTAAAGCCTATAACAGTAATTTTATATAACTAATTTTATATAATTTTCATGAACTATTCTTTGCAAAAAAATAATTTTACCCAGATATGTACCAGTGTCGTATTAAGAAAACTATATAATAATTAACAAAAATATTAATTAGTATCAAATTCTTGCCATTTATAATTTTGCATAATGGACCTTTCCCAGTTTGAGATTTTTAGATATATTTTGGCACTTTCAAAGAAAAAGACAGACATCTAAAGTATTAAAGTAACCATACAGAGCAACATGTACGCATATATGCAAGAGCAAAACAATGACAAGATAAAGAGAAGTTGCAAATGATAATAATATTCTCTTACCCATCAGTCTTTGTCTGTTGTAAGGGTTACCTCCAAATATTTCTGAGTACAGGTCTGAATGACAACTCTGCAACTCTTCTAGAGTAGCTTTCCTTGTCCGCACCCTCTGCAACCAAACAAAGCAAAGGAAATTCCTGATATCTTCCTCAATGTGGTCCTTAATATTTTTTTAATAAAATCCTATCCATCAAATATTATTTATCTCTGCCTCAATGTGGACTGTGGTCCTTAATATGTTTTTTAATAAAAGTTCTATCCAAACTATTAAATAAAAGTTTTATTTATTATATTATAAATAATATAATATTATTTATATTATTTGTAAAATTTAAAATTTTGATGTAACTCAAACCCACGAACAAATATTTAATAATAATGTACCTTACAAGTAACCAAATAGGCTTTATACATGGTGGCTGAAAATTTAACTTTCATTCATATCCATTATAATATATTCCAGAAATGTTGTAAGGGTTATGCAAAATATGTGGCAAAAAATATGATTTAATGAAAATTTTATTTTACTTAAACATTGCTAATTCAAATGAGCTTACTACTCTAACAAGTTTTAAATTAAAACATTTTCTTTTAAATCTATATTTATTCATTATTTTTCAGGCTGTCTGATGAAAATAAATTATTGGTAGATATTATTATTAAGTCTGATAAACTAAAAAATAGATAAGAAATAAATAAAAACAAAATTTTTCTCTCATACATCTAGAAAAAAATCAGTAGGCAGTACTGATAAACAAACAATAGACAAAATAAATTAAAAGATAAATGGATAAGCATTTACTGTTGTGTAATCCAAAAATCAACCAATATATAAGTAAGTGGTCTTCAGTTTATATCAATAAATTGCAAGACAAATGAATGTGTTCATTATTTAATAGGCCAGACCAGAAAGATTCACCTACCTCACAGCGAGTGACAAGGCTAACATCAGTTAGTCGCTGCCAGATGCTCTGTATGCGACCAGCATGTTCTAGGTGATTTTCGTTGTTATTACATGTGCACTGATGTTTTAACATAATTGTGTCATAGGCCAGACCTGTGAGTATAAATGTTTCAAACAGTTTCTCATTACATTCTTAAAATGCCACTAAAGTACTCATTTTGATGAGAATGTCTTTAGTAGATATTTTTAATATGCATAAAACATGGACTGAGCAAAACAAATACACTGAAAATTAATTTAGCACTTACTTTATTATGGATCAAAACTTCCCATGCCTGCACATTTTACACACATGACTCAAGGAAAGTTTCCGGTGCCAGTTATTGAAAACAGTTTTCTTTAATTCCTGACTAGGAGGCTATTTGTTCTTTCCTAAATGGAATATATCCTACCCTTTTCTTTAAAAAGTTCACAATCTTTTTCAATTAATAATATGATGTACAATCTCACCTGTGGTAAAAGTATATGTGACTGGCCCTGTGTCAGCAGGTTGCTGAGGGGGCACAGAGAAAGTGACTAGAGGACTGGATTGAGTACGAGAGAGAGGGCGGTGATGTGAATGCCGACCATGCCGACCCTTAATGATGTCACGCTGCTGGCACAAAAATGCTTCACGCTCTCTTTGCTGCTTTTCCAGCTCACTGGGTGCTAGGCCCCCTTCATCCATAGTACTCTCTGATTCTTTCATTTCCTGCAATGTAAATGCAGTCAGAAATTGAGAAAGGTGATAAAGCTTTACTTTACAGCTTTTTACTATTTGCACAATGATGGCAATAAAGAATCTATATATCAAATGCAGAAACAGAAATACACTAAAATTAACATCAACTTCTACTGACTATCATCAAGATAAAGTTTTACTTATTATATTTTAAATAATTATTTCAACAGTCGTATATAATACTGGCTAAAGAACTGGAAGCTAACTCCTCAGGAACAGCTGCTTTACTGGCACAGTTATGTACCTTGTAAGGATATAATGTAGTTAAATTTTGTTGTTTAATAAAGTTCTGTTTCAACAACAGTAATAAAAACCTGCATTTTTAAAAATCTAAATAGGTTGATAATCTAGTTGACAGTTTTAAAATAATTTTACTAGTGGCAGGAACAAATTTTATATACTGCAGAGTACTTTGCCTAAATGGTGGCAGATTTATCATCTTGCTGATTTCTCTCTAAATCTGACTTAAAAAATTAATCTTTTCCAAAGATATGAAGGTATGTTTCACATTTTCATCAAATTCTTTATTTTCCATTTTTTAAAAGAATTAAAGAAATATATTAATTTCACATATCGTTTAAAAGTTTTCATTATTTGTCAACCTATTAATTTGTTAAATCAAAAAGAAGAATAAAATTCCCCAAATTGCGCAATAAAATTTCAATATACTGCTAAGTATTAAGTAGGCCTTATCAAGATATAATGCTCACCAGTTAATTTATTAATTTGAAATCTAATCTTTAATCTTTTACCATGCAGCTGACTGATGTAAACTAAGCTGTGAACAAAATCACAAAAAGCTGGGTCATGATTCACACAAAGCACGCAAACAGACTTAACCCTTTCATTAATAATTACTTAAAAGACATTTTAATACCCATGAGCTGAGAAATAGTTTATAAATATTTTATGTAGCTAAAGACTTTAATTTTATCAAGTTATTCATTATATAATATATATTTATTGTAAATTGTGAAGTGGGTTTATCTATAATTCATCCTTTCATTACAAAAATGTGCATACTATCTATCAGGCACATTTATATGTAATGCATTATATAACAAAACAAACAACAGTATTAAAATCAGAAACTGAATTCCTCTTATTGCAAGGACTTGGACTGTCTAAACTCTGGACAAATTTGCCTGCACTGTGATTAGATGCCCATTTCCTAATGTCTGATTTGTAGAATATTTAACCTCATGAAAATTGATTTAACTCATGATTTCTGCAAAAAGTATTCTAGGTACATTTTTGTCTATGTTTATGAGATACCTTGAAGAGGATACAATTGGAAGTGAGAGGAGAGTTTAATGTAGGTGAGTGATAAACAAGTGGCCTACTTAAACACAAGTGGATGGACAGCATTGCAAGCTAGAACATTCATTAATAATAAGAATATGAATCACACTTAAGAACTAAGGGATTACATCATTCTTAAAGCTAAGTGATTACACTGTTGTCTCAGGTGAATAATAATTACTGGAGGCAGAGAATATCTGATTTGAAATTATCCATGTCGACGGCAGGAACAATTGTCAGGAATTAAATTTATGGGCATTGGTGCACTTAATAGTATTCGATGCACTATATACATCTCTATGATTTCAAATACTTTGACCAATATGATTCCCTAACATAATTGGAACTTATAACAAATCAAACCAAGAAAAAAGGATAGGCCAATGTTGAATGTTTTTATTGTTGCTGTTATTATTTTAATATTTTTTATTGTTTTTAATTTTTTAAAGCAAGTACTGTCAACTCAAAAAGTAGTTTAATCTTAAGCACTTTGATACTGGTACTAAATGCATACTGTAAAACATTTTCTTTTTAGGAATAATGAACCCCTGAACTTGTTAAAAGTAAATCAGTATATACTTTTGAAAAAAATGTTTTGGATAACTTTTTATATGTGCTATATAAGTGCATAAATACCAGATATATCAGTACTTTTCCTAAACTGCTTTGCATAATTTATACTTTGGATTATCCATTAATACCTGTCCTATATGCCCTCGATAATAATCATGAGCGAACTTTGTAATATCCATTTTATGATTTTCTTAATACCAAATCTCCTACAAACCATTCAGCACACAGCAAGTAAATCTTTTCTATTAATGCAGACAACAAAAGGGATCCTATTTTATTATCAAATGTCAATGATGATTACTTTACATACATGCACAAACACATGCATACACACACATATATGCATGCACACATATACATGCATCTTTGTTACAACAAATACTTCCTAATAAACAGATAGAGTACTTGCAAAATCACACTGTAACTTTATACATATAGACATAAAATGAGTTAAGATAACTCCACCTCAGTTGGCACCACCTTCATGCTGGCAACTGCCTTTCGGTGAATGATTTCAGGCTCATGAGTGTCCTTCATCTCCTGCACAGGTATATTCTGTTTTTGACATGGTCTCTTTGCACATTGAGGAAGCCAAGAATAAAGACACACCTTGTATATAGTTTTATATGTATGTTTCTGGTACCTAATGCTAATTCTTTTCCTTATAAAAAAAAAAAAATATGACTGGGGTATACACCTCAGTCTAGTTTAATTATTTATATATTTTTTGAGGGGCAAGAGTACAGGCAATAAATATATCTGTGTGCAACCAGTCATGCAACTATATATATAAATATAATATATATATACACACACCAAGATTTCTTTTTATTTCCTTTTGTTGCATTTGTGTCTCTGGCATGCAATTACTGTGCATTTGAATAAAAATGAATTTTTGAATGCTAACATAAGTTTTCTACTGACTCCATATGAGTATGAATGAGTTACATAAACATCCAAGCCCAAGCCATGAACCCACTCATCTAGCAGGAGATAACTAAAAGAGAATTCAATGGTAGCATAGCACCCCTAGATTGAAGTATGGGTTGAAAAGAGGCAAGGTTGAAAAGGTGTGCTCATCTAGTAAGTATGTTGGGAAAAAAATTATCTTACAAAGAAAAATTCCTTTCTCTCTAACCAGGCGAGCATACACAGGAGAATAATGATTAGGAAGCAGGTACTCCCTAATAGGAAAATGAACAATGGGCCAATAGGCCCGAATGGCCTGGGGGGAGAACATTCTCAGAGGTCTGATGGGAACTTCCTCTCCATCCCCATCTTGTGGGAAAAATACTGATCCAAACTTGATTTAAAAATGCAGTCTGTAATTCCTTTATACTGATGAGGCTTGTTGTTCCTGCAATGAGACATTTACCACTACTGACACTGTTATGCTACAACAGCATCTAATCTGTCTTCAGCAAGAGATGTTTCATTTTGTGTGAGTGGGTTGAGGAAGGGTCAACATAATGGATACTATGATTTCCCTTACCAGAAACTGACATTCATACAGGCATTTGTAAATTGGGGGGGGGGGGATCATTGCCCATTAACTTAGAATCACTTAATTCTTTGTCAAAAAAAATCTCTGGAATCCCTTTTTTTTTTCTAAATTTAACTTATGTGGCTTTGAAATCAACCCTTAGACTTAGGATATTGTGGCTTGTTAGTGCAGCTATGCAAGACAGTATAAAATGAGAGGAACATTACTGGCTAGGTAAGCAAGCATATAGGTTTATTAGGAGGTTAGAGAGTGAATGATATTTTTGAAAGTATACTGTACTATTTCATAACATACTATACAATACACAACACAGTCAGATGTGAGTAGCAAAGCTAACACCAACTACGCCTTCATCTGCATTGGATGCTGTTCAACAATGATAGTAAACAGAGCAAGACAATTCAACATGATCTCATTTGAATGGTACCAATACAGCCCACAGACAAAACATTAATCCCCTTCTGACTCCTGTTGCTCTGTCATATCCCAACCTCAGAGAATGCTTAGATACCTTTTCTTTAGCAAATCCAGTGCATTGTCTGCTAATGTATGTATTATCTGTCTAAACATGAACTATGGTGTCTGATCTTACTAAAAAAAAATTCTCCAAGCAAACTGTCACTATACACTGAGATAGCTAGCTGTTTCTTACCAAGTTCACCCAACAAATATTCAACCAACTTTCATAAAACAGGGGTAGCTCTGAATTTTCTTACTAACTTCTCCCAAAAGCCATTTCAACATCATTCACAAAACAATAATGTTCTTTTACTCTTGGAGTAAACACAAGCTGTGTGGGAGTTTACTCTCTGAGGTGACCACAAGATAAATATGAATCTATCCAAATGCCAAAACTCACATGTCAGCTAATCAAAAAGTAAGGAAGTTACACTGAAAATAATCTTTCAGACAGACAAAAGGTAAGTGCACTTAAATTTATCTTGGCTGACAGACAAAAGGAGGGAAATTATGCTTAAAACTTATCTTGGAGACAGACAAAAAGATTATAGGAACAAACAGAACCAACAAAACAATGTAGAAAGAGCAACATCCTTTAGAAAATTTGAACCACATAGCATTACTTTGACAAAACATCTGTCCCTATTGAAAAAAAAAAAAAAAATGGCATTACAAAGGGGGCATTACTCTTGGGACCTGCTGGTGGTGAAATCTCATTCGATTACTCTTGGGAGAGAGTGGGCCCAAGGCCCTGGATTGCATGCATCAGTAACCAGTTCATACTCCTTTTGCATGCTCATCTTGTTGAATGATGAAAAACATTCCTTTCAGGTACTATGAATTTAAAGTTTTTCTCTCTGCTGAGAAGTAAATTTTTATTTTTTCCTAAAGTTTTGTAATTTATTTCTTTGACAGAGCTATAAGCATGTTAATATATTTTATAGCAGTTCTCAAATTTTAAAATATCATTACTAAAAAGCATGCATGAACCTCACAATCACACATCTAACAAAAATGGTGCAGGTTGTTTATAGAATAAGCCTCTTGTATTTTAATATCAGCCAATAATATTTCCAAAGTAGTTCTATATTTCTTTGTATTTTAGGGGGTATGAGTTCTATGTAATCGTAAACAGAACCAATAATCAATGGGATGGGTTTAAGAAGATACAAATTATAAAATTTATGATAAAAATCAACAACAAATCTTTGAATTAAATAAATATTTAAATTTTATCACATGATAAAAAAATATACAGCTACAGATAAAGCAAAGTAAACAAACAAAATATGTACAACTTGTTTACATTGTTTGAGAATTATATATACAAGTTGTCAACAACAACAAGAAACCAAGCAAACAAACAAAAAGATTTTGGTCTTACTTTTGTAGTTTATTCATAATAAATAAAGTGCAGATTAAAAAAATGTGTTATTAAAGATTTGTTGTTATGCTCAGTTAATCTTTCTGTTTGAGAAATCTACTAATCTATTCATATTCATTTCATTCATGAAAAACTCAACAGTTTAAAGTAATGCTGCCAGTTCTAGAGACAAAAATTCTCAAGTGCAAAGAAAACATAACATTCCCCCCCTCCCCCCATCATAAATAAAATGTAACATCTGAGCAACTCACTGAAATGTGAAGAGAAAATTCAGAATCATTTCTAATTTCTGCATTTATATCATTCACCTTCACTCAGCATGCAACTGTCCTGATAGCTAACTTTGCATTTAGTCTTTTTTTTAATTCCACTCTTCTCACCTATTAACTACAAACATTCTGATAGCTTTGGGGCTTTAGTCTTGACCATAATAACATTTTCCTTTAATTTAACAACTTTCTCACCTACTACCACACAACTCTTAAATAACTTTGCAGCTTTATTCTTGGCTACAATAACATTCTTTTTAAATTTAAACTCCCACAAGTTAACAAACAACTGCTTAAATAACTAACTTTGTAGTTTTAAACTACAATAGTTTTGTTTTTTAAATTCAACAGTTTTCTCACCTGTGCTAATTTTACTTCTGTTTCTTCATCAACATTCTCCATGTGGCTCTTGCTGCCAGCTCGTTGCAACACAGTTTGTCGTATGTGCTGAAAGGTGAAAATACATCAAATAAGGAATTTGGTTGGAATAGTTATGTTTCAAGCTTGTTCAATTTCACTGACTTGGGTTCCTTTCCCATTCTTAACTGCTTGCCTCTCAACACTAGCAGCCCAACTTTTAAAATATTTTCATTCCATAATCTAAGGTTCAAAGTCATTTTATACCAGCAGCCAATATCTACTCAAAATCTGGATAGGGAGTAGGGTGAAGGTCTGAGGAATTAAATAAAATTATATTAAAGCATATTCCCTTTAACCTTTAACACACTAGATTGTTGTGGTACAGCACTATAATGAGACGTGTATATCAACTTTGAAAATGACATACAATTTTAAAATACTGAAATCAACCCAAGAAACTTTCAGCATTTTTAGATAAGTGATTAGTAAATATAATTTTAATTGGTGAACTTTTTTGAAGGTTATATAAACAGAATAAAACTTATTTGTGAAATGTGAAAAAGTTTATTTGATGAATTTTATATGCCTATAACTTGCTCCTATAAATGTATGATATGCATAATTTTGTATTTTATTTATATAATAAGTGTGTGGATTTTGTAAGTGTCAATAAATGTGCAGAATGTCACTTTTAATGAATCAATCATTTATGAATTTGAATCTTGCACATAATACAGTAGCAAGGCAACAATGGTAAGGATAACTCTTATTTCTATCAGCTTGAAATGAAATGTTAAAATCTGCTGAACAGGCATATTTTATTTAACTACAGCACAAACACTGTATCAGATGACAATTGCTGTCAATATTCTCTATCTATTTTTCTCACCTTAACTAATGATGAAAATTTATTACGACAGCACATCAGTTGGTTACCACTAAAGTAGTAATCAACAAAATATGTTTTGAATCGGTGAATATTTTTTCCAACAAACTAATGTTAATAAATATACTCCATACATCCCAAATTCCATAATTCAATAAAAACACTCAGTACAATGTTCACATTTTCAACACCCCCTCAAAATGCTAAAGCATTTGTGCAGAATTTGACAAAGTTCTACAACTGTTCCATTAGAATCAGACTAAAATAGTATCCTTCCTTGTACTAAAAAATTAAAGCTGAAATCCACAGCTGTTATCATCGACCCTTGGAGATGGTAAACTGACATATTTTTAATTAGATGATATCCAAAAGCATCATTACCCTAGTTGTAACATATGACTGATCTTATGCTGCATAGACATCTTTTTCTATATTCATTTGCTTTTATAAATTCTCCTATCTTTTGAGATAAAATTGTATAATAATTTCCAATTCAGTTAATCAACCATTCCTATGGATTCAAAAAACAAACAAACAAACAAACAAACAAAAAACCAGAACTGCAAATCAAAATCCTTTCTGATGTGAATGATCACAATAATTCTAAATGTTTATGACTATTGAAGTTAGTTATATTCAAATTTCTTCATGCTCCGAATGGCAATTCCAAGTACTTTATTTCAGGTGCAGTATGTGGCCTAAAGGTAGAATACCTCGGTGTAGTATGTCCCTATAACATACTAAAGGTAAAATACCTCAGGTGTAGTATGTGGTCTATATGAAATCTCTCTGACAAAAGAATGAATTAAACAATCCTACATTTTTTCACTAAAGTCAAGCACATGGGGGAGAACACTATGCCTCCAAATACCATTTCCAAATAGTTTGCAACCCTCAGGTACCAGTAAGCAAGCAAGAGCTCCAGTAAGCACTAGCTTGTACCTGTTTGAGAAACAACTTTTGGTTCTCCTTTATATACTGTTCATGCTGCTGCAGTAAGAGAGTTTGTTGCTGCTGTTGCTGCTGTTGTTGCTGCTGCTGTTGTTGTTGAGTCTGGGTCTGCTGAAAACCTGGATGACCAAGAGGGAGTGGGGCCGAATGAGTGCGACCTAATGGGCGATGATGTCTGCAATTGTTCATAATAAAGTATTCATTAACATAGTTTCACTTCATAATAATAATGATCTTAAGTCAGAACTCTGGTGATAAGGTAATTATAAAATGAAATGAAGGTTCTCAAAAGTGTAACAATTAGTCAGTAATTATTATTCTTAGCTATATGTAACAAATAAAATAAGCATGGACTACTCCTGTGATATCAAGTGCCATAGCATTTCATGAAAGAAAATATGAAAAGGCAAAAAATACACAGTAAAAGATTATACACAGCAAAGAAAAAAAAAACAGAATAATAATAAAGGGTGAAGAATACACAAAACATAGAGAATACACAATGAAGGACAAAAATAAAAAAACACAGAATAATAATAAAGGGCAAGAAAAACTCTTTAAAGGACAGACAATAAAATAGTGCAGAGAGTAACAATAAAGGGTAGAGAATAAATCTAAAGAGCAGAAATCAGCACTAAAGGCTAGAAAAATACCAGAGAAAGGGAGAGCAGATTATAGCTGTAATGTGCTGAGAGTTTTTCTAAATGTCAGGAAAGGGCAGTAAAGGACAAATACAAACAGGTAAGGGTAGATAAATCTAATAGCAGTAAAAGACAGAAAATTATTCAAGAGCAGATAAAAGCACTAAATGGCAGAGAATACCAGCGAAGGAAAGATAATAGTAATACAGGGAAGATGATGCCAGTGAAGGTCACATAATAGCAGTAAAGGGCAGAGAATACCAGTGAAGGAAAGATAATAGTAATACAGGGAAGATGATGCCAGTGAAGGTCACATAATAGCAGTAAAGGGCAGAGAATACCAGCAAAGGTAAGATAATAGCAGCAGAAGGCAGAGAATACCTATGAAGGTCGAATAGGAGCTGAGGGAAGAGAATATCAGTGAAGGAAAGATAATAGCAATATTGCAGAAGACAGAGGATACATTGAAGGTCAGATAATAACAGTAAAGGGCAGAGAATACCTGTGAAGGTAAGGTAACAGCAATAAAGGGCAGAGAATACCAGTGAAAGTAAGATAACAGCAATAGTGGGCAGAGAATTCAGTGACGGTAAGATAATAACAGTAAAGGGGAGAAAACAGCAAATGGACAAAAGAGCAGTTAAGACTAAAACAATGAGTAAAGACTAAGAAAAAATGGTAGAGAATATAAGCAGTAAAGAATAGATTATATCATTAGGGCAAATAAGAGCAACGGGCACAAATTGCAGCAAAAGACAGAAGTGATTCATATTAAATGCAATGACTTTACCAAAATGGATTTTTATTTAATTTGAAAGCTATGCCATCAACAAAATTGAAATACTGATATTCAATGTACTATTCCATGACAAACATCCCAATGATTAGAAGAATACTGAGAAGTATAGTAATACAATGAACCAACCTATGTAGTCTGTGAGCAGGGTGGGTGGGTGGTTCTGCCAAAGGGCTGCCAGTTGCTGCTGCAGAGCCTGGAATGGTATATGGATTGACAAGCTTGCTCTGAGCAGCAAGATAGGCAGCTGCTTGAGGATTGCTAGCAGGAAAATCACTATCCATCACTAAATCACAGATTTTAAAAAAAAAAAAGGCTTTACTGGAACTTCCACTAAAGCATAAATTCATTTTAAATATAAAATTAACAGTATTGAACAATTCAGAAATTCTTTATACATGGAAGTTATTACATGTACAATTAGTACATTTAAGATATCAACAGTTTAGGTTAAAAATGTGCATATGTGTGTGCATGTGCATGTATACATGGTTATGTTGGTGTGTATATGATGGGGTGAGGATCTGTAGCACCTAATACCAATGCATCATACATAAAACAACCCCTCCCTACTTCAGTTTCCTCTGTTCAGGTCTTTAAAATTATATTACCAAAGGCAAACTGGGCATATCTATTTCTTTACTCCACAAATTTGCCCTTTTAAATCAAAAGTTTTTCACAACTCAGTTAATACAGTTTAATCATTTATGTGTGGTATATATTTGCTCAACAGGACTGTACAATTCATAATATGCAATTTATCACTGAAAAATACATTCTCACTTTGCTGCAGCACCTCAAAGGAATCTTGAAGAAAAAGCCCCACCCCAACCCCATCACACCGAAGAGTGTGATGTGTACAAGACACACATAAGTAGCTTTTGACTAGCTCATGCCCAGCAGAATGCAAATTAAAAAAAAAAAAGAGTTGCATACTGACCTAAGCTATTATCATAACAATCTAACTTTTCATATCTATATTCTTAACTACATTTAGAAGAACATGCAGGTAGGTACAACAACTGTAAATAAATGCTCACTGGGCAGTGGAGGAAAGAAACATGCAGGTGGAAGGTGGGCACCCAGTGGCAGTCCCATTCTGGCTGTCAGTGCTGACCGGAGTTCTTCTTCAGAAATGCCACCCGTGGAGGTGGATGCCTGTGGAAGCAGTTAGGAAAGAAAGGTACTACAAGTTCTGAATATATATTATATCTGCTTAGTGCTGTTTACTGGATGCATTTTAAAATATATATATACACACATCCAGCAGGCAGGCAGGCAGACACACAATCAGCCAGAATTCAAGCTACCTCTCCTTTACTGGCATCTAAAAATCAATCTGAAGGATCTTAGCATCAAGCCTGAAGTATAATGAACTAATGCTTACTGGTGCCAATAGTCTAGTCATTAAATGAAACTCTTTTCAAAAGAAACTGTAAATACAATGCATTGGTGAAATTAGACAAATATGGGTGAATAATGTTTGCTTGTGAGATACAAAAAGTTATTGTCCTTAGCACAATAATTAATGTTTCTATTCAAATAAATGGAAATATATGTTACACTAGTTTGAATTATGAATGATTGACAATACTGTATAGTGTTCTAGTTAATAACTTAAATAAGGTTTCAAATGTGAAATGCCAGCAAGAGCTAAATGAATTGTGTTTAAATAAGAAAGAGAATTCCAATGTGAAGTGTGGTATATTAATATATTATATGTAGATACAACACTCACATACACCTAGTTGGTGATAGAAATGAAGCTAATGTCAAAAAGAAAAGAAGTCTATGAAAAAAATGCATGCTGACAACATAAAACTTGGATACTATTAATAAATGTCTAATACTTTCACTATTTATAAATTAAATTGCACCTCTCAATCAAAACATTCACTAAAGTGACACTGGCAGATTATCCTACTCAATTATAAAGAACAAAATTACTTATACTGCTGCTAGACTCTACTTATATTAAGAAAGATTCATCTTGAACAAAAACTAAAAATATATGACTGAAGCCTAGCTAATAAAATATCTTCCAATAATATGTTTGCCAATTGCAAGCATTTTTTTTTCAAGCGTGATGTTGGTGTTTCTTGAAAGAAAAATTTCAAAGCTGCACTTTAAATTGTTAATGAAGGTTTCACACATACATATTCTCTAACAATCATTTCAAAATGAACATTTTTGCTCAAATCAGTCTACAAATTTATATTTCATTGTAAAGATGATTCTCATTATTTATAGATCATCAAGACCATTTTAAAAGGTAAAACATCCCTAACCCTAAACAGGGAGTGTTTGGATTATGGATGTTTTGTCTGAAGAAGAGACTGATATTACTGTTTTCTTTCTATTATGATATCTATGGAAGTTTGCTGAAGGTGTTTCCAAACTAAAACAACATTGTCAGTTGTGCAACTACAACATAAGTTGAAACATCTGTAATTTTTATTTCAAATGAATTAATTTATTTACCACTGCGTGCGTGCGCATGTGTCTGTGTACTTAAAAAAGAAAAGATCAATGTTTAGCTGCCATTTGGATGGAGACTTCTGACAGAATTAAATATTCAGGTAATAGTGATAGTTGATAGATTTGTATCTGAATGTAGAAAATAAAATTATCAATTTTTCTAGGTGAGATGTACAATGTTTTCAGCACCATTTAGTTAGACTATTCATTTCCTGTTGTGTGTTTAGATAAAATAATGTTTAATTTTGAATGTTGTTTCCTGCCATCTCATGAACTAAACATCAAAAATCATTTCTAACAACAAACTATTTTTACAATTTTGTCACTTGTGAGAGAGCATGAACTAAATGAGGTTGAATTTCATGTCAAAGACAATATTTGTTTAAAATCTTATTACTATAACCTTATCCTTTTTATTTATCAAACCTTTAAACATAAAACCATTATACACCCACTGCATTCCCATAGTCATAAAAGGAAAGAAAACAAAGAAAAAGTATACACACTTAAAACTAATTTTGAAAAAATAAATAAAAATGTATGCTATAGTTATGTTATTGATACACTTTCTACAAATATCTAAGCCATACATACCGAGGAAGGTCCTGAAGTGGGAGGCCGGCCTAAAGAAATGTTAGGCATTGATGGTGAAGTGTAGAGACTCAGATCTGTGTTGTGATAGGCCATGCCTGGTCGGAAAGGACCAAACATGTATGCTGCATTGTCCTGAAATGCAAATAGGATGTAATGAGAATTTCAAACTTACAATTGATAGAGGTACCGTGTATACAATAAACCTCTCAAGCAATGCTCTGCCACAACTCAAATATACAACTAGTGTGTGTATATGAATATGTGAATATGTTGGGTAACATCTGATGACTTCACAAAAGGCAAAAACTGAAGTCAAAATAACAATGGGTTGATTAAGACTGCATTGCAGACATTAAAAATAAAGACAAGTTTTACAGTTAATGTGACTGATACAAAGTGTATGAGGGTAATACTATGACAAATGAAAGTTAACTCTATTAATGGAGCACTGTTGACAAGAATCTGTCCAGTAAGTATGCACTCTTCAAAAGCAAATAAATTGTGGTGTATTGTCTCCACTAGGAGGGAAGATGGTTCTAGAGAGCTATAGCCAGGCAGAAAATATCTTCCCAGGCAGGGCTTCTGACTGGGGATGGGTGACTGAGGTCTAGAATGAGTTAGAATGGTGGACAACAATACTGCACAGGTCTGGAATGATAGAAAGTAGACTTAAACCAGTTGACAGCAGAAGCCCAAGTTTCTGTAGATATATGTTTCATTAGAAGCACCAGTCAAATAAGAAAATTAAAATATTTACAATCTTAAACGTTATTATTGATTTTTATCTACATATTTATGAGTTGTTACATTGTTATAGCGTGTAACCTGTTATAGCAGGTTTGCATTCTCTCACAGTCAATCACAAAAGGGTCACTAATAAAATAAATTCATCTAGCACAAGTTTACAAACTTGATATAACATCAAGGAAAACAATACACAATACTTGTATGCTCACAGTAAATCACTCAAGCCTTGTAAATCAGCAAATCAGCTAAATAATTTACTTATTTAAACAAAAGATTCAGTCACATAATTGTTTATCTATACCATATATACAAATGATAATAGAATTTGCCTGCTAGTGTGGGCAAATAAACAAAATGTTCAGGTATTCTCCTAAAAAAAGTAAAATAATACCTAGAAGACTTTCAATGCAAAGTCTCACATTAAAATAATATTTGAAAATGTAGAAAAGATTTAACTGAACAATTTTGGAAAGCTAATCAAAAAAGAAACACTCTCTCACAAGTTAGAAATATGGGATGAAATAACGGGGCCTAAGTCGTTAGATCTAGGTTACACCTCCTTCAGGAAAGTTAGTGACAACAGATCTTTCAGCTGGGTACTTCATCCTAGTTAAGAGTGAGGCGGTGTAACATGATGTACTGTATCTAATTATGACCTCAACTTTCTGTACCACTAATCATTATTTGATAAGACATTTTTATATAATGGTTGAGAACATTCTTACTTAAATTTAAAATCAGCTACTTTTTTTTTTTGTTACACAAGTCTATATATGTTAAACCCAAATGACAAATTACATCATTACTTTTCTGTATATTTTTCACAAAATGTGTTCATTTCTTTTTAGTATACTCCTCTAAAACTTTGCTAATTAAACTTTCTTCCATTTTCTTTAAAATCTTTCTCCAAGATTTTCCATAAATTTCCAATTTTAACTAAGCCAGGTGTGAATAATCTTTCATTGCGAGTGCAAAGCCACTGTAGACCATTTATTCTGTCAAACATCATTTTTGCAAATAAAACTTTTACCAAAATGTTTTTCATTTTGTTTCTCACATTTACATTTACACTTTAGAGGAAATAGGTGATGTTTTCAAATATTTCCCGCAATGTTCCCATCTCCAGTTAGAGCTGTTACTAAACAGTTTTTACATACAAGTCCTGTACATGTAAAATCATATACAATGACTGATTATAACAATAAACCAAACATGTGACCTAATGGCTTTTATCACTTTTTAGATCAGTTACCTCAATGGTGCAAGAATTGTGTTCAGTATGCAATTTGCAGGTTCAACTTGACAACATTCACTACATGATATAATAAAGATCATGTGCTGTGGTCATCATATATTATGGAAGTTCTATCAACTGAATCTAAAACAATCTAAATTTAGACTGAATCTCAATCAAACTTACCTTAAACCTGGATTTGGGGGAGGACGGTTGAGGTCAAATGTCATGCACTTTGCGGATATTAATAGGACTAAGAATTTATTTTTTAAATAATTTTTAAAAACTGTTAAATGCATGAAAAAAAGAAATCAAATCAACATGAAAATTCAAATGTGATATATTAGTATTTGGAGTTCTAAGAGCAAGATATACTTTTATATACATTATAACATGCAAACACACACAAACTACCAAATGAAATGTCAATGGCTGTCAAAGATTGCATCTGATGAGTACTTCGTACATCAATTTCCTATCCTCTTCTGCTAGCCCCAAAAATTCTTTTAAAAAAAAAATCAGCAAAGATTCTATTTAAAGCACAACTTATTTTGGCAGGAGAGCTAGGGTGGAGTGCAAGGTGCCGAGTGACAGAACACACTGCAAGCTTGGTGAAAACATCAAGGGCAGACCTAGGTTTGATTCCAATATACTGCTGCTATTTTGACAGCACTTTACAGCCTACACTGACAGGGGAGGGGGGGAGGGGTACTCAGACGTAGGTAAGCCTAGTCTTCAATTTAAAAACTTTTTAAAAATAAGACAAGAAAAACATGCAAAACAATATAAATAATACAAGGCTGCCAAATGTAGAATGTTTTCCTTTAAAAAGCAGTTGAAAATGGCCGCTGCTTATGTGAACAGAATTCTTCTTTTTTTTTAAATATAGGTAGAAACCTAAAAATAAGATTTAGCATCAAATAACAATATTATTTCTTTAATAACAATCAAAATGGGTATAATAAGTTATTTTTTGCCTCTAAGAGATATGATAAATGGACATAAATAAAGATAAAAAAGGAACAAAATGCTTATCTTTCCAAACTTGGGTTTTCATGTGCAGTAATTGTGTGCAACGGTCATGTATGTATGTTCATATGAAATTTCAAAATGTGTGTGCATGTATGTTGGGGGAGGAGAGTTATAGAGAGAAATGATAATTAAAGTACAGTGAAACCTCGCTAAAATGTGATAATTGGGGTCCATAAAATCAGATCATGTTAATAGCAGGGTTATGTTAACGTGGGTTTTGCAATAGAATGTATTATTAAGATATATATTTCAGGAGCCATGCTACAACTGCATTATATCTGAATTCACGTTATCATGGGACGCATTATTGTGGGGTTCCACTGTAATCAATATTCAGTGTTTTCATCACTATACTTTGTCAAGTCCTATTGGAATGAAATGACAGATGCAACATATTGACAGTTGACATAATGAAAACTAGTGTTCAGTGCAAACTTTGTCAGAAGTGATTTATGTGTATAACTATAAGGTTTGTCATATAATTTTTTTTTTACCCCAGTTTATAACAAACACTCTGGTAGTTAATAACTGGCTAGAAAATTATTTCCTCTAAAACAAACAAAAAACACCCCAAATGGTATACACTGAGTCACAAATGAATCACTAGAGAAGTTACATATGCCAAAATAATATATTGAGTCACAACCAATGTTCCCTCTAAGGTGCACAGCCATGCAGCTCATTAGAAAATACCACACAGCAGTTTCAAAATTCTGCGTAGAAGTTTTGGTAACAAGCTCAAACAACTTCCAGTTCCAGAAAAATATTAGAGGGAACATTGGTCACAACAAAATCACCAAATTTACTAAAGTGAAAATGATACATTGAGTCACAACAGAATCACTAGAGTTACAAACACTAACCTTTTAGTTTTAATTAATAAATAATTTAAAACAAACTTAATATTTGAAAACAATTCTTTTAACTCATAGTCAGATCTATCTGGCAAATGGAAATTATTAAAACGATTAAAAAATGTTAATTTAACCACTTTGTCGATTCATTTTCAAAAGCATAAACAAGATGAACTGCCTCATATTGTCATAATGTCAGTGAGGGGTAGTTCACGGTTAAGAGCACTGCACAACCATTAGTTTGAGATTCAATTATATAATATATACTTATATATTCTGACTGAATCTGCATACAAATGAGAATCTGCACAATACTTTCTGGCTTGCCCAATTAATATGGCTAAGCAGTGATGCAGACAAGTCATGTGATGAACACAAGAGCGCCTTGGTGACGTTTTTACTGCTTATTGTTTACTCTGATTAATTCCGGAAGTATTGGCATATTGCTTATTGTTTACTCCGATTAGTTCTAGGAGTACTGGCGTATTCAAAACAAAATAACCTTTTTTCTACTCAGCACCTCAGCTCTGCCCCTGCCACCTCTAAACACGGGACAGCTCAGCCTGATCCTTACACCTTATTGGCTTATATGATGCACTAGTAGTTGAAGGTAACGTGAACATAGGGTGAGAAGGATAAGTTTCCAGTTTTCGGAAACCTGTCTAGGTATGCAAACTGGTAATTTTCTGAAACATGTGAACTGGTAAAAATAAACAAATGTGATGCTGTTTGGGAAAACCTGGTACAGTTGCTAAATTTATTTTGCACTACAGCCATTTTAGTCTGATTACCCCTCTTTGATAGTCCAGTACTTAAAAAAATGTATAGTGAAAAAAACTATCTAACATAAATTAAATTAAACATGAGATTCTTATTTTTAATAAATTGGAAAAAACCCACTTTTGATATTTTTAATTTTGTGCTACAGCCATTTGTAGTCTGATTACTTCCCTTTGATAGTCCTGGGGGTATGTACTTAAAAAAATAAATAGTGAAAAAACTATCTGACATAAATTAAAATGATTTTTTTTTTAAATAGACATGAGACTCTGAATTTTAATAAATTAGAAAAAAAAAACACTTTTTAATTTTTTTTCACTTTAGCCGGGTTTTTCTGGGCAGCATCACAAATGTATCCCAAGTGTGGAGTAAAGGTGGTTGTGTTGTGTCAGTTTGACCGGGGAGGTGTTCTTTGATATAGTGTTCAAAACTCCCATGTGCTGACCATTCCACAGAAAAATAAATCTGATTTCAATATCAGTGGTACTGAGTTGTTATTCTCCTACGCCCTTCATCCATGATATTCCCTCAACTTGGGCTGTCTGATTACAGTGCGTGTAGAAAGGCCCCAGTGGGGACAAAACAAGGCTATTGAGAAAGGCCCCACAGAGACCAAACAAGACTGTGGAGAAGGTGAGAATATCTCGCATGATAAAAAGTCTCCAGCGGACCCTGTATGGAAAGAAGTCATCGGGAGGTGGGGGAAGGAATCCTCAACAGGCAGGCAAGAAAACACAAAAGTGCAGACCGGCAGACAATATCAAGGTGCTCAATGCCGTAAATGCCATGACTCTTAAGATTAAGAAGATTAAGACTTGGGGGTGTCAAGGTGCTAAATGTGGTAAATGCCAGGTCTGAGATTAAGAAGACTTGGGGGGGGGGGGTTGTCAAGGCGGCAAATGCCATGTCTGAGATTAAGGCAGATACTAGACTTTTTTTTTAAAAGCGAGCTTTAATATTTACTATTATTTGCTATTATTATTGTTTATTGTATTATTATTATTTATTATATTATTATTGTTTGCTCCAATGATTTACATTACACTATACTGTTTTAGTTCAAACAAGTTTGAGGGATATGTGAGAGAAAAAGAGTCGCAATTAAAGACTAACCTTCCATTTAAGCAAACTCAATTATATTTATTAGGCCAGACAACCAACCCACCAGGAACAGTTAAATCTGTGGGTTTTGGGTGTAAGCATTTTGGATGAGAATGCAGATGCTAAGTGCATGGATGAACTTGTAATAATAATAATAATAATAAAAGACTCTGGTTTAAATTCCACAAGGTTAAGCATCCCAAACAATTCTACTATTGAACTTCAGTTCAAATGGGTAGCATACTGGCTTGTTTCATTAAATAATATTGTCTAGGGTACTGTGAGAAAGCTTGTTTCATTAAATAATATTGTCTAGGGTACTGTGAGAAAGCTTGTTTCATTAAATAATATTGTCTAGGGTTCTGTGAGAAAGCTTGTTTCATTAAATATTGTCTAGGGTACTGTGAGAAAGCTTGTTTCATTAAATAATATTGTCTAGGGTACTGTGAGAAAGCTTGTTTCATTAAATAATGTTAAGTCTAGAGAACTCTGAGACTTTAAAATGAAAACATATCCCTGAATCCTCTGCATGAAAATCGGATATTTTAAGTATAATAAATAAATCCAATCACCAATCACCCATGGTGCAATGTTAAATGACAATATAAAACAAGAGAGAGCAGAATGCCTTCTTTTATTTTAAATGCTATGATCCCAGATCAAAAATCCAATGACCATGGGAGTAATCCAAAAGTAATCAGGAAAAAATAGGGAGCTGGAAGGTTTTCTGAATATATAAACAAGTTTGCCCCACTGCTAAAAGTAGTACTCCTCGAAGTGCATCTTCCACAAAATTAACTAACAAAAATATATTAGAAGTCGTGAGGTGGAACATTAATAATAATGATGCACATGAAGAAATTACACAATAAGTGAACATAAGAAATACCTATCAATCAAAATCTGGGGTGACCAGAGCCCTCTTGATCCAAAGGGTTGGGATAGCGAGCAGTGGGTGCGAAATGCACGTGTATAATAATAATAGCAGCAAAAAGGACACGAATGTGCAAGCCTGGCATGTAGCGTGGCCATGGGTGAAAACTAATCACATAACTTGGGAGATCTGCAACAATTAGTAGCGGAAGTGGGAGGTAAGGACAAGCTGTATGCAATTAAAACTTCCTCAATGTTAAAAGCATGCAGTAACAGCCTGGTCACGTTTCATTCAAACTGATGTTTGACACTTTAAAAATATTATAAAAATGCTTGAACAAATAAATTTTAAAATGAAATTAAAATATAAATAAATAAAAGTGTGCTGAGCAAATGTTAACATCAAACAATTTGAAAACAAAATAATACAAAGCACATGTTGTGCAATAAAGTTTTCTGTACTGTACATCTTGGTACAACCATTGACTGAAAGCAGATATTTTGTAAAGACTGATCTGCACAGCCAAAAATCTATATCACTCTAGAGTGAAAGGCAAATATCAAACCAGAGAAACCTAAAGATCTGTGAAAGATAGCACCTAAGCACACACCTCACACACATTATTATATAAAGAAGAAAATATTCAGTGCAGTCAAAGGCGCATGCATTTGTATGTATGCATGTGTGTCTGTTCTTTCTCTTGGGAGGATAAGGGGATGAAATTCAAGAGTCAGACATATTATTTTTGTTTTATTGTGTAACACTGGCCATGCCCATCCTTAACATTCCTCTCTGCCAATGGCAGGCACGCAAAAGATTTATTAGACGAATAAAATATTTTTAGAAAGTATTTTGGCACAGGTTTTCGAGCAGCCGACTCTGACAAAAATGTTGTATCTGCTTCTCGTCTAGTTCTCTCTCCATGTTGTAACATATTGTTTGTAGTCTGATTTAGTAACTTAGAGTTCTCTTTCTATGTTGTTAATCTGTTCCTTATTATCTTATTTTGCAATTAAGAGCTATCTATGTCGTTCTTTTGTTCCTGTCTTATTTCTTGAGATTTCTCCATGTTGCTAATCTGTCTTATTTCATAACTGAGAGCTCTCTATGTTGTTAATTTGCTTCTCAATGACTGTTTTGAAACTTAAGAGTTCCCTCTCCATGCCATTCACCTAAGGCAAAAACCTCATTGATGGATTGATAGGAGTGTGTGGAATATGAATATTCGAGACTGCACAAAATAAAATTAGGAGATGCATTAAATCTTCACCCCAAGTTGTGGTGATTATGTTGTGGAATTTTTGTTTGGTGATTTTGAGTGAGTGTGAGTGAGTGAGTGAGTGAGTGAGTGAGTGAGAGAGAGAGGGGTAAACCATAGTTTACATTTTTAATTTTTCATGGGGAGTGGGGGGGGGAGAAGACACCCTGCACATGTATCCCAAACAAGAATAATTTCTTTTCCATTCCCACTCAAGCGTACAAACATCGGCAAACAGCCAACATACATCTGTTTAATGCTGGTTTTCATTTGGCATGGCTGGCATTAAATGGCTGTATTTAGTACTGATCTCAAATTTATGAATGGAACAGGTGGCGTCTGTATGTACAGGATGATTGTCTGAGTTTAAGTTCAGTTGGCACTAAATCAGTCCAACATCCTGGAATGTTGATGCATTTACTATCTATCAGTACGCCCTAAGCAAAGGAATCTAATTAGTAGAATGTCAACTTCTATTTACACCACTAAGCTCTGGTCCTCCTCTCTACTCCCCAAAAAGTATGATAAGACAAGCTGTTGTGTCTAGCATTTCAATTCAAACATTCAGAAATAACTGTTTCAAAAATAAATGCCCCTAAAAACACCAAATACCTATGTAAAAGAATGTACTTTTTAAAATACATGTATGAAATTAACAATTACTTGATGCATCAAATTACATACAGGCCCAGTGCAGTGTGGGGGATGGGAGGGGAAGAGAAAAACACATACTTTTTTTAAAGTCATAAACCTTTTATATAATAGTAATACCCTGTCCATCACTTCAAGGCTCAAAATAGTGCATTCAATGTCTAAAATAAATCACACTGCTGCTACGAAATGTTCAAATGTCAAAGAGCCTCCATTGAAATGTAGGTTAATAGAAATATATTCTCTCTTCTCTTCACTCCTTGCCACCACTTTTCAGATAGAGGTCATTTTCACACACACACTCAACACACCTGCACACAGGCATGCACACACAGATCGTATTAAGAAATTAAATTAAGCATTTCTGATTCACTGAGGTGAAGACGGATGATGAGGGGCCATGTTTTAAATACTACTAGAATTAATTCACTGTGGGAAGATGCTGATACCATGCCAGACATACAAAAACTGAGACCAACTGAGGGAACAGCAGATTCACATCTTTCGTCTTACCACTCACTCCCCTGAATACATATAGTTGAATTTGCAAAAGTTATGCATGACTAAGATGTGATAACATTTTGCAATAGATTTTGATGCATGTGCAGGCATATATTGCAGGGGCTGATATATTTTATGTTTGCATGTATAGCATGTATGCATGAAGAAATGGGTTTTACGAGAGTGTGCAATGTACAGGATGGAAAAGATGTATGTGCATGAATAATAGGGTTTGATGAGTGTGCAGATCCGTATATGAGAGTGTGGGGGGGGAGGTAACTCTTGAATACAGCTGACTGATGTTTGTAACTATAAGTGTTTCTTTGTCTTTTATGTGTATGAGATAGAACTAATACAACTGCCTCTTTCATCTCATTTGGAATGTGTGCTTGAGGGAGAGCATTTTGGAGAAAAGAATTACCATCAAACTGTTTAGATGACCTGACTTTATTCCAAATTATGGGTGAATTCACTGTTAAGTGAAAAACACACTTGCATCACATCTTGTAACAGCTGGCTGACCATCAAGCTTTGGTACAAGTACATAAACAATGAAAACCACTCCAATACTTTCCCTCCCCCCATGTCCATCCACCACAAAGTCCCCTAACAGCTTCCAAATCCAGCAGTTGCATAACGACAAACTGTCAGGTATGGAAATGACTTTACCAGGTGGATTATACATCACCTATACAAGGCAACCTGTCCTTATCCTAGATGAGTGATAAAACACAAAATCATAGCTTCCATTCTGGTGCTGCTTCTAGAAACTGGTGGGGGGGGAGGGAGGTAGAGAGAAAGAAGAGTAAAGAGAAGTGGGAGGTGGAACATTTCTACATTCTCAGCTTCAAAAGCAATAAAACATTTTTTTTCACTTGAGTCAACATGAGAAATAACTGTTACCACTTTACCAGATACTGAGGTAGACTATGTAAATAAGAGGACAAGATCATGGTCCCAATGCATGCATTAAGTGACAACTGACTTAGCATGGAGAGATAATATTGCAAAAGTATGCCGCTCAAATTTCTTGTTACTAATTTAATCTTTTGTGTGATCAACCCTAACCATCATCATCTATATAGCTATAACTGCATGATCAACCATAAGGAATATATCAAAGCCTAAAGGCATGAAATGAGAGAAGTTACTTGTTATCCATTTAATCTATATCAACACACCTCATTACACTATTATAACTTTATACACACATCATTACACTATTATAACTGTATATCAACACACATCATTACACTATTATAACTGTATATCAACACACATCATTACACTATTATAACTGTATATCAACACACATCATTACACTATTATAACTGTATATCAACACACATCATTACACTATTATAACTGTATATCAACACACATCATTACACTATTATAACTGTATATCAACACACATCATTACACTATTATAACTGTATATCAACACACATCATTACACTATTATAACTGTATATCAGCATACATTTTTACACTATCATAAGCTGTATTATGTATATCAACATACACCATTACACTATCATAAGCTGTATATCAACATACATTTTTACACTATCATAAGCTGTATTATGTATATCAACATACACCATTACACTATCATAAGTTGTTTATCAACATATATCATTAAAGTTTTGACATTATTGATTGTGCTTCAACATGTAGAAATATATTTTGAGTAATGCATCATGGTCAATCATTCAAGAAAAATGACACTTCAGGAGTGGATGAGCAGTCAAAAAACTGCATGAGCAAAATTAATTTATATATATTTTTTATTTTTAAAAAACTTATCCAAATCCCAGACTTACTCTAGAAGATTGAAATAAATCACGATGAATGTACCAACTCACAACAGAACTAATTTTTTTTTTTTTAAAAAAGGAAAACCCCTTATTAATGCAGAAACAATATTCAGGAAAAGACCTTATTCAGTAAAACAGATCTGAAAAAGTATTAGTTAATAATCTGGAATGTTCAGATGTTTTATTAATTTGGTAATATTAAACAAAATATGAACATATTTTGCACATTATTTTTATTTTTCTTTGAGCAGTGATTTTATGAATTACTGAAACTGCTCTGAAAGACCTGGGTGTCACTGTGTAGTGACAATAGTCCTATCGAGGAGGTTGGGTGTATATGGTGGCATAAAACTAAGCCCATATCTACACACACACACACTTACACATAATAAATATTGCACAAAAATGCAGTAGTCTCTGTGTTATGGGCTGACAGAGAATTTAAAAATCAGTCAAGTGATGCACATAAAATGTCTATTGAGGCAGATACCATACAAATTATATGCCTAAAAAGAATGACACAATAACTTCTGTACTCAAGAATGAAAAAATAAAATAAAAAAGACAGACAGACAGACAGACAGACAGACAGATAGATAGATAGATAGATAGATAGATAGACAGGCCGCAGCAGTATAGGAATGCAAGTGAAAAATATGTCTGTACTCCGGTATAGGAATGCAAGTGAATAATATGTCTGTACTCCAGTGCAGGAATACAAAAGAATAATATGCCTGTACTCCAGTATAGGGGTACAAGTGAATAATGTGTTGGTAATCCAGTACATAAACTGGATATACAGTGGCAGCCTAGTATTTTATTCTAGCCTTCTCACACAGACAAAATATGCACTAGATGACAATTTAGAGGCAACTAGGCTTTTTTACATTTCTCCATGTTTACATTATTTTTTCACTTACTTATTCACAAATAACACTCTTGCATCTTTTTCATAGGCAAGCATGAAAGCACACATAATGAACAAATAGCTGTGAACCTTTGTATGCATAAAAGTGCACACACAGAAACAGATTGGGCTTTTAATTAAATAGAACACAAACTTGCAAGTATATACAAAAACTAGTGCACACACACACACATGCACGCACACACACACAAGCACACATACACACACTATAAACATGAGAAAATTATAGTACCTCTTTGGAGTGTAGAGAAGAAAGGCTACCATTAGCCAGAGAACTGTGTGCACTACTAGGAGGTGAATTAGGTCCTGAGTCTGGATTACTACTACATACACCAGCTTCAACTGAAAATGAAAGAAAAACTGGATTTAATAAATAAGTATTTAAATGGTTAGAATGAAGGAAAGCCAATTCAGATGGTTTTTTTTTAAAAATGAATATTTTTAAAATGAAAATAAAAATAAATATATCTCAGAAAAATGAATCTTTTAAGTTCTGGATGGAACATCAATGAAATTCAATGACCCAACAACTTTCTCTCACTGATACCCACAGCCTTTCTCCCCTAAAAAATATAATTAAATAATTTTACAAAAATAAATCTGAAGAAAAAATAATAAAAATAATAACAATGTTTATTTACTCACATAATAATAAGATAATGAAAGCTCATAAAAAATGAGCTGCATAGTTTGAATAACTTTCTATGACTTAAGTTCAGTAGGACATAACAATTTTAAAAATCAACAGATAACTTTAATCTATCTCTATAAGAAAATTATTATGTACAGATTATTTTGTACATTAGGCACCATAAGCATCAAACAGTAGTTATTTTAAAAATAGCTTTTTAAAAGTGGATTCAGCTGCTTTTTTAAGGAGTTGAAGATGTTGCAGTTACAATGTATGAAAGATGATGCAGTTACAATGTATGAAAGTAGGTATTAACACACAAAAATAAACCCAATGGCAAAATAATCTGTTAATGTTCAAATATCTTTTGGGATTATAAATGAAATGTGATAGCAATAATTAAATAACCCCATTCAAAAAAAAAACTGCACACAAATATAAAAGGTGCACTTGTTGAAGTCTTTTTATTTTGTCTTCTGTCATTTTCATAGGACTGATAGTTGTATACCTAAATTACACACACGTCAAAATTATATCTCCTTATCAATAAAAATAAATCTGTTAACATACATGGTATACTCATTAAATCATGGAGCAGGTTACCAAAAGAATCAACCACAATTGTATTAACTTGTGAAAACATTAACACAGCTCTAGAAATTAATAGTCCATTCTTTAAATTAATGATTTGCCTTCTTTCTGTTAATTGTATTTCACAGTGCTGGTTGAAAAAGATGATGTGGCCATCAAACAATTCAAACTGAGTACTTCTGTTAAGGCATATTTTTTCCAATTCTAATGCATGCTGGGTTTTTCAAAATAAGTCTTACAACACTTTTGGTAATTTTGGAAATCTTAATTTTTTTAAAGTTTAAGAAATTAAATCTAGATTAAATCAAAAGACTGTAGATATACAGCTTAATGCCATGAAGCCCTTCTTTTCTACTAGGAAATGAAAATTTGTTGTCCAGCTTTAATTATGGTTCTACAAAATAAATTATTTTTAATAATAAAATTCATAGCAAAAAAATCTATACAAATAATAAAAATCCATTCTGCAGCAATGACCTCTCAATATTACACATTTGATATTATGGAGACATTAATATTAAGCATTAATAAGAAAACATTTTCCAGGTGGAATAATTATAATAGTAGCACCCCAATGCTCAAAACTACTTGTGTCAATAGAATAATAGTTCAAAGTCCAATCAGCTGTTTTCACTTTAAACCCAGATGGAACACTATCATGGTGATTAATATGTAAATGTTCTATTAACAGACTAATTATTAATATTAACACTCCCTGCCAATGCTCAAAACTACTTGTATCAATGAAGTATCCAATCAAATGTTTTCACTGTAAACTTACATGAAACACTATCATGTTGACTAATATGTAAACATCTTCTCAACAGATTAATTAGCACTCCCTACCAATGCTCAAGGTTATCTGTGTCAATAGTCATAATTCAATATTTTTTTTTATTATTATTGAAAACCCACGTCTACTTATTCATACTTCTCATCTGTAAAAATAATTACAATAAATTCTATTTCTCCTTCTGGTACTTAAATTGCTAGGAAACTGAGTGACTTAATTCGTAATTTGGCATAAATGTTTTCTAGAAAAGTATCTATTTATCCATATTTCTCATTGCAAAAATAAATATAGTGAATTTAATTTCTAATTTTATAAGTTAGCTCAAGTAGTCAGTTATATTTTCTTTTAATTCTTCTGTTTATCTGTCTTCTATGAAATGTGAAGATTTTCTCAAGGCAACAGGATCTATCTAATTACCTAATATTAAAATATAAAAAATAAACATGAATGCCATTAATGATAATCATGATCATAAAACCATTAATGATTAGCTGCAATCATCAAAACAAACACTATTAGTGAATGACCATAATCATGAGGATCATCATTATACCATTAATGACTGGCCACATAATAATGAGCATATATACATACCAGTGATGATTAAAGCAGCCATAATAAACATATTTACCATTAAGGAATGATTAAATGTAGTCATAGTAAGCATATGTACCATTAATGATTAAACAGTCATTGTAAGCATTTGTGGTCAACTGCATTTTAATGAGCATATCCCTAATGTGACACAAGACAAAGCACTCCATGCAATGCGGTTAATTCTTCAGTCATGCTGTGAATTCATGCTTCACCATCAACAACTATCATATGACCAACTTAATGTGTTTATGATATGCTTTGACTAAAAGACTGCAACTTACTTTCTTTTCCTTTAGGAAAGGTACTTTTAAAATGTGAATTAAGTTCTACGTAATATAAATGATAGAACAAGTCATAAAATAATGATTGGCCTGAATTTTCCAATACACTATAAAGGTAAAGTATCTTTGACTTTCCTTCAATAATTAAATTAATATTATAGTAAATAACTAAATGTTCAGTGGTACTGTTTAGGTACTCCTATTTCATTAAAAGTAATATCTTGTGTCAATAAGTTTAAGATTCTCCTCTATGCATTCAACAGTCTTTATTTTATTTAAATGTAACTGTGTTTTTGATATTCAGAGATAACTTTATTGTAGTGTACTGTTTCATTGGTATAATAATGCAATGAAAAAGAGGAGAGGAGTTGAGTCTATTTTAACATAACGTTTAATCTAAACATTACAACTGAAGAGACCCAAACATGTTTTTGAGTAATGCTCCATCTTTATGTTGTAATAGGGGAAAAAATACTTTAATACAATAAAAAATACATTTAATCTTGATATTAAAGTATAATCAAAAAGACTTAATCTTACTTTAATCTAAGATTAAATCTTCAAATTGTAATCATAAAGATTTTACTTAACGATTAATCCCCCTGCTGCAATCAACAAATTCATCTTTGTCTTAATATGTTTAATTTCAATCAAGAGACTTGACTGGATTTTAATATATTTCATTTCTATACAGCAATCAAGATATCTTTATTTCTTTACAGCAATCAAAAGACTATTTTAATATATTTAATTTCTTTACAGCAATGAAGGAACTTGACTATTTTTTTTTTTTTAAAATAGCAATCAAGAGTCTTGACTATTTTAATGTACTGTTCAATCTTCATATCCAAGAAACTAAATTTAATTTTAATGTAATGTTTTATTCTCAACACTCAATCCAAAAGACTCAGTATGTACTGTTAAATTTTCAGACTGCAAAGAGACTTGATTGAATTTTAAAATGCATTTAAATTTACATATTATTACTATATTATTTCGGCAGGTTTATCCTCAAATCTGTTTTATTTATCAAACAGATAGTATGCTAATATAACAATTTATAGACCAAATGTTTTTGCTAAACTTTAAAAAAACAACTCATTTTTTCCCTATATTTTATGCTGTGATATCACTTTTTTGTTGTTGTTAACATTTTTTTTTTTTTGCTAAACTTTAAAAATATGTCATAAAATCTATTTCCTATTGCATATTTTATTATGAAGGAAAGAAGGTTCAAATGTAAGTTGTTGGTCAAGTGAACTTATGGTAAGCATATGTACAGACAGTGACTGCCTTCCATTACAAACAAAACGTTGGAAGAAAATTAATGGTATCACTTTACAATGTGAGGATCTACATACTTGACAGTGGGGTTTTTCGTTTCATCTGAAGAGGTCCCTTGTCCCTGCGCCGAACCATCAGTGGACTGTGAGCTATCATTGTGCGCCGTGTTTCCAATTTCTGTTTCAATGCGGAACGCACTTTATATATATTAGGCTCAGACGCTGAAAACAAGAAAACCGGGAACATGCAGTCAGCATTCTAGATATGGAACAGAATCCATACAGAAACAATGAAGCCTTCTGCATAGTTCACACAACACAGAGCACATGCAGTCATTCTCCACTACTCATGTGCACAATAACACAAACGCTCTTCAGTGACATGGTGTATGATTTGTCCATGAATACACTTTTCAGTCTTAGAGTAAGCATTCCTTAGAAACACATCTAACTGAATTAAGGAGCAAATTAAAAGTTACAAGTTTTCTCCTTTTAAATAATACTGTGGCAGAGTAAATATGCTTGTCCCTATATTTCAACTTAATTATTATATAGTTCATTAAATGTCAATGTGACATTTCCTTTAGGTACTGCGCTTGACATTATTTCTATAAGTACCAGAGTTAAAATAACAACTCAGGTAAAGAATATGCTAGAACTTGCTGATGTAATCTAGATTGGATGAGTAATTTTGCTATCCAATAGTTTAAGGTTTATAAATGATGAATCAGCCAAAGGTTAGAGACTGAAACCTACCTGCTGAACAAAGTTCTATATAATAATCACTTTGATTTTGACGCAACTCAAGTATGGCCATGAAAAGGTGGTCATTAGCTTAATGGTGAGTTAATTGATTGATTGAGAATGAATGGAATTAGAAATATTTCGTACACTTTGCTATTGATATATTTGTAATTTGATGTAAAGCTGTATTATGTGAAAATACTTTTATTTCTACAATTGTGAATCATGATATTTGTATGCAATAGGTTAGACACGTGACATTGTTTCTAACAGAAACAGGTTCATAACTGATTATGTTGTATTTATTATGTTGCACTGATGTATCAGGCTAATAAATAATGATGCAGGAATTTTAAGTTGATGATGATTGTAACTTGTAAGAAAGAATGGAAAATAGAGATGATTAAACTTAAAACTTAGCATTGCTCTCTGATATGTTTCAGAAAGGAGCAAGCCTTTTTTCTTTTCTTTTTTGTATGCCTGTGGTGGATTCAAGAAGTTTCCATCCTAGAATGTGGCAGTTGTGATGATTCAATGCACTCCATTTGTGTGCAATGGCAAGTGTGTCCAACTCCACTATGGAACTTTCTAGCAAGGAGTGCTAGAAGTTCATTACTGTGATTGTCTGCTCAAGAAGCTAATACGGCAAACCTGTGCCTAGATTTGTCTCGAGGGATCTACAGTGTTGGAACATTCTACATTGTGCTTTAGCAGAGCATGTGGAAGATTGACTATTCTATTGTAAACAATAAACTTGTGACATTGTTATAAAAGTGTGCGAAGGATTGTTGCATCTTACATCATTGAACAGGTTATGTACAAACTATTATCATATCACTCTATAACTCCATTTCTTCTATGACAAGCATAGTCCTATGATTTATTTTGATACTAATCTGGCTGCTGAATCATATGTTAGGATATAAAACTGAATAAGTATTGGAATTACTTGAACATTGTTTTATGGAATACTGATGTCAAATAACCTTCTAATTGTATTTGTCATATGTATATTTAATTGTTGATTTAATAAATTTATTGTTAAATTTATTAATCTTCTTGCACATATTATTAAACTATATGTTTGAGTGACTGGTTGGATGTGGGCTCATTAAATATAATTAAAGATGGGTTTGTTACTCCTTTAGTAAGAAGTTTCCATCTGCAAAAAATAGTGTGTGACAGTAAATGTCTGTTTTATTGTTGTGGACAAGAGCAGACTTTTACTACACCCGTATAATCCACCAAGTGAGAGACGAGTGATGTCTCCTGGGAGAATTATTAATAAACATAAATTAAGATTTCTCTATCACTTGTAATTAATTATGGATGATTAATAACAATAATAATCATAGCCAGTAACAAAGGGGTGCAAGTCACAAATACCACTATCACAGTAGTAAACTATCTACAAGAATTTTAAAATAATTTGACTATACTCAAATAAAATTATGTATTGGGGGGGGGGGGGAATGCTTATAAGTTCAACTGAAAATAAAAACCAATTTAATAAACAATTATGAAAGCAGTATAGCATTTGTTAAATAAGCAAGAACCATGGAATTACAACTAATGTTTCTTAAAGCAAAATTGCTGGAATATTAATATACAAGCACTCATAAAGAATTCATCTGCTGTCCTTAATTTTTGTGTCTTTTAAAATACTTAAAAGAAACTATATCTATCTCAAATGCACATAAAAGCATCAAAAGTGGTGCACTGACTACACATGCACAAAAAAGAAAAAAGGTGAAAGTTTTTCAATTAATAAAAAAAAAGACAAAGAAAGGATGGGACTGAAGATAGGAAAAAATAAACACAAGCAGGGCCACATCAACTAAAAAAGAAATTAGGCAAAATCCAGTTAAAACAGAGTAATATGCACTTGTAAAACTTGCATCTACTATGTGAAATAAATCCTCAAGGCTAAGGAAAGGCAGTCACTTCATTTGTTCTCATTCATCTCTGTCAATCAAAGCAATTAGTGTTGGAAAATAGTTTAATTTTATTTTCTATGAATAATATAATAAACATTCATTATATAAACATGCATAGCAAAGTCTTGTTTCTATTTATATTATAAAATTAATTTTAAAAATATACTAACCTGTTTTGCGCAAGGGGAAGTCATCGTCATACTTTCCTAATAGAGGATGGGGATAAGGTGGCGAGAGATTGCTCAAGGGTGGAGAACTCTGGTCCAAAGAGCCTGTGCTTGGAACCCTGTGAATGTAAGGGAAGGAACACAAATTGAAAATAATTATAAACAGTGAAATATAATTCACCAAACCTAGTATTAATAAGCCTAATTCTATTTAAAGTTTCAACACTTAGCTCTTCCTTCCACTTTCTCTATATAACCCCTGCCCTAAACCCCACACTCTACCTAACAACAAATGTCACATTTTTGCTTGATGATCTGTTACACCTTCTTACTTTAACTTTAAAAAAATAATGACAAATAAATTATTTTAACAAAATTTCTAGATAAAAATAGTAATAAGGCATTTCCTGATTTTTACAAAACAAATTTCATATGCATGCATGTGCACACATTTGTGTTTGCAACACAAGATCAACCACTTAATCTGTCAATGGTAGATATGATTCAAGCACATCAACATTTTCTAGAGAAATGTATACACATTAATATCCAGTACTTAATGCTATTATTTTTATGCTGAAATTTATTTCATTCAATCAAAGTTGTTGAGAATGAAAGCTGATTTTTTAAATAGATGCTTTGTTCTAATCTACAAGTGAATTTTTACTTTTCTCTGAATACTAAAATTGAAGTGTGCTTCTTTTTTCTACTGACAGTTCAACAGCAAACAAGTATTTTTTACCACATAACTGAATTTAATTTAAATAATCTGTTGTATATAAAAAAGCTTCTTCCTAAAAACAAGTTTTAAGTTATTTTTCATTCGATATAAACAATTTAATTTTACATTCTCAAATGATTTTGTTTTACAATAAGTAAAACTACACATTAGACACTCCTCTAAGCACTGACAATGGTAAAAGAAACAAGTGCTACAGTAGTCGTAAGCAAGACATTCTAAGAAATGCTAGCCATATTTGAAATGCATTCACCAATATAAACATAAAGACATTTTCTAAACTGGATGGGAGCTAGCCATATTTGAAATGCATTCACCAATATAAACATAAAGACATTTTCTAAACTGGATGGGAGCTAGCCATATTTGAAATGCATTCACCAATATAAACATAAAGACATTTTCTAAACTGGATGGGAGCTAGCCATATTTGAAATGCATTCACCAATATAAACATAAAGACATTTTCTAAACTGGATGGGAGCTAGCCATATTTGAAATGCATTCACCAATATAAACATAAAGACATTTTCTAAACTGGATGGGAGCTAGCCATATTTGAAATGTATTCACCAATATAAACATAAAGACATTTTCTAAACTGGATGGGAGCTAGCCATATTTGAAATGCATTCACCAATATAAACATAAAGATATTTTCTAAACTGGATGGGAGCTAGCCATATTTGAAATGCATTCACCAATGTAAAACATAAAGACATTTTCAAAACTGGATGAGAGACGGCCATATTTTAAATACATTCACCACTGTAAAAATGTAAAGAGGCTACCTAAACTGGATGAGAGACAGCCATATATTAAATACATTCGCCATTTTAAAACATAAAGAAATTGTCAAACCGAAGATTTTCTACTGTAAAATGCAAAGAGGTTGTCAAAACTGAAAGGAAATGGGCAATATTTTTCATGAATTTGCCAATGTCAAAAGTAAAGCGGCTATCTAAATTGGATGTGAGTTAACAATTTAAATACATTCAAACTCTAAATAGACAGTGAAAACTAGTTGGGAGTGGCCTTATTTAAATATATTCACACTGTAGATTTACAAAAGCTGCCTAAACTGGATGGGGTTGGCCATCATTCATTTGAAACAACAAATACTTACCACGGATGTCTGAATTGAGGTGGAGAGTTAGTCATGTCTTTCACAGCAGCTTCTCGCTGTTTCTTTGTCAACACAAACTCCTGCAACTTTTGTTTAACTTCTGAAGAGGCAACAGCGCCTGCAAAAATACAAACCGAAGTGCTTATAGCCAAGCCTTGTCTCAATCTGCTCATTTTGACTTATTGGGCAGTTTTAAAAAAATACTGACATCTAAGATTTTTTCCTTAAATCATTCCCCAACATAAGCATTTTTCTTCCCTGCTTTCTCACTTATAGAATTGTTTTTCTGCCTCGTTTTCTCACTAATGGAAGTGCATCTTTCCACCCCACTTTCTCACTTATGGAAGCATGTTTTTCTACCTTGCTTTCTTACTTACATAAGCATATTCTTTTGCCTTTGTTTTCAAAAGCAGTCTTTTTTATTTTATATAATTGAGGCTGATTTTGAAGCCAATTGAAACTTTTTGAATCAGTTGATTTTTGTCATGAATTTACCACACAAATCATTGCTGGATTCTGTGCCAGAAAATGATGACATCCTGAAGTTGTGAGAGCAATGATGAAAATGTGTGAGGTAATGTCAACGTCAAGATGCCCAAGAGAAGCCTCTGCTATCATCTCAAGCAACAAGTCCACAAGGATACAATTTTGGGTCGTGCTCAATATAACATAAATTTATGCAAGGAATGCCATGCTCCAAACCACTGGCTGTAAAGTGTTAGTATGCTATCATTTATCAATCCCACCTACCCACAACAAAACTAAAGGTGTTTTGTTTTGTTTGTTCTCCAAGAATTTGTTTGTTTTATTCACATTCGCAAGATTATAATACTCACATTTACAGCAGTATAAGTAGTTTAAAAAATTACAAAACATATTTTGGCCCAAATTAAGTGCCAGTATACATTTTTCTTTTCTTTTTTATAGCCACGCTCCTCTAGAGTGTTAGTGTTGTATTTGCATGTATATGTTTGTACTTGAATGTGCAAAGATAATTACTTAAATTAGTAATTAGTTTAGTGATCAAAGGTTGGATCCTTGGGTGAGTATAATTCCAAATATCTTTTATGTATTTTATATTTTTTTAAATATATTTTTTTCCTAATCAGTTCTTAGATTTTCAAAAAGTATAACACTGGTTTCCCAACAAAGGCATTGAACCAAGATATTTTTTAAATAGATTTCTTTTTTAATGATAAAATCAATTTTGAGTAACTTTTATTACTATAATAAATTGATTAGGACTCATTCTGTGGGTGATATTTCCAAGCAAATTGACTGGTCAACCAGCTGCTTTGATCTAAAAGAGCTTCATTAAGAAAGCTGCTCTATAAATAGAGGCTGTCAAGTAAAGAGTTAAGCTAATATTGTCCTATTTTTTACTTTTTAATTTTTTTTTGGTTTTTTTGGGGGGACGAGAATAAAATTTTAATAATCAAGAATGAAAAACCCCATAATAAATGTCACCCCGAAATATTCACATAAATTTATAAGTAAAAGAAATGAATATGTGCAGTCTTTTTTTTTAGACAGCATACAATGACATGGAAATGATAATAAAACATTTAGAAGGCAGCAAAGGAATGTTTGAGTGCTTAAAACCACAATTAAGAGCCAGCAAAAAAAGGACATGATAATAATAATGTTATACTAATAATAATAATCTACATACTTTCTTCATCCTTTCCTTTGTTTTTTATTTGATTCAATCTTTCTTTCTCCAACAGTTCTTTCTCAATGCGTTGCTGTTCCAGCTTTTTCTGTTGTTGCTGCTGCTGCTCAAGGTAACCCTGGAAAAGTACACCAACAGTTTGGTTATACATCACACAAAAATAACAAAAGTGCACTAGTATTGTAGTAATGTACATATAATACCCTGAAGCTAACACTGACTATGTAAATAAAACTCAATAGTTTGGGTTATCTGATGCTAATATTAGAACAGTAATTGTTTGCATTTGTAATACTAATAATGGTAATAAAACAATGTATCGATAATTTTGTTAAAACACCCAGCACCAACCATGTCACATAATAATGCACCAGAAGCCTGGCGTACAATCTAAACTTAATGCATCAGCTGCCTGGTTTAACAGTGATACCTTAAGCAAACACTAGTACAGTTAGGAAAATAATCCATAATCTGGTTATAATACATTCTAAGAAAAATTCTAAATTATCAATATTTCTGTTACTACATTTTATTAAATATAAAACACTGCTTCTCACTAGTATTTAAATTACTGGGGGGGGGGGGATTGTGTGTGTGTGTGTGTGTGTGTGTGTGTGTGTGTGTGTGTGTGTGTGTGCACATGCATATGTAGGGGCATGTAAATGCATGCATGCATGTGCGGGAATATGTGTGCTTGCTTGTGTGTGTGTGTGTGTGTGTGTGTGTGTGTGTGTGTGTGTGTGTGTGTGTGTGTGTGTGTGTGTGTGTGTGTGTGTGTGTGTGTGTGTGTGTGTGTGTGTGTGTGTACATGCAAGAATAAATTGAACATAAACCATGCAGTAAATAATTATTAAGTCAATTTTTTTTTTAAGCACTCTCTCATTTCCCACCACCACCAAGAAAATCAAATTACAATATACTAGAGTAATGCTGGTTTACAGGGAAAATGTTTTTACCGTTCTTTTCAATATATTCATATGGAAGTGCTATGAAATTTTAAATACCCTTCGGTATTTTCTTATTTAGTGATAATGTCGATTAACAAGAAATTGTTGATGCTGTCTTCAAACTGCTCTATTAAAGTACTGCAATTTATGAAAACTGTTCCTTTTAATTACAACACTGCATTGCTGAGTGAAGTCATGGTATTAACATCAATATGCCATAGAGATGCAGTGTGAAATGATAAGGCTATGCACTTAAAGAGGCAAGAGCCTGCATTGAAATAGGTATATTGACATGCTCCAAAGAAAGATGCATGGTGCTGCACTAAGATACAATTTACCCTGAAACTGAAGAGACATGTACAGGCATTTAAAGAGACAGACAGCACTGAAAGACTCCCTTATGCTTCTGCACTGAAATGATGGGGGCTGCACTGAAATAGCCATGGAGGCTACTGAAATAACCATGGAGCCTGCACTGAAACAGGTATCCGCATTGAAAAGGCCTGGGCCTGTATTAAAATAAGCATGTGCCTACTTCATTGAAACAGTTTGTGCCTACACTAGAAGAGGTTTGGTATTCCACTGAAAGAGACACAAGTCTGCACTGAAAGAGACATGGTGCTATGTATGGAGAGAAGTATAGGCATTCATGGTAAGAGACACATCATTGCAATAAAAGAGGCATGGGGCTACACCAAAAAAGCTTTTATGCTACAAAGATACCAATATGATATGAAAGTGGCTTGGGGCTACACCAAAAAAAGGTTTTATGCTATAATGATACCAGTATGGGAAAATAATGAACTGCAAATTTTCATCTGTGGCTCTAAGATAATTATTAATCATGCATGTGAGCAATGTAGGAGTATCACACTAACACCAACTGATTGATGCCCAATTATGAATTATCAATTCAAATCACTGACAAAGGAAATGCAAGAACATGCATTACTTGACTGAAGTGTTATCTTGGACTTTATTAATAAGTGTTAATATAAAGTATAATTACTCAATTTAAAAGTTAAAAAAGTATATAAATTATTTCAAAGTTTAAAAAATGACCACAACCTCATGAGTGAATTTAAGGAATAATTCAAGGACTTATGTTACACTCCTCAACTTCAGTGAAAACCATACAATAATAGGATGTTCACCAATAACTTGAATAAGATATGTTGGCATTTGTCAATCATATTTTCTCAGCTTTTAAAATCATTAATTTATTTTATTTGCAAGTCCTCTAAGTTACATTTTTATGTAATCTCTAATATGACTTTCCTTTTTCAATTTGACTGATTACTTTGATATTTAATGCAATATTCAATTTGATTTGATTTCAAACAATGGTTTTATTCTTCTGTACAATAACCATGTAAGTCCTCAATCATTAAAGGAAATGCCTTATAATTACACAATTTTTCTTTCATAATTATAAAATGGTGATGCTTTTGGGGCACTGAGCTCTGTTAGTCTTGTATTATACAATTTTCTGTATCATCACCACTCAAACACCAAATAATTCACCCCCAGTTCAATAAGAATGGTGAATGGTGCCAAAAATTAATTAAATGCATTAACTAGAAATAAAATAGAAATCTAGCTAATCTCCAAAAAGGAATAATCAATCAGTGATACTTGATATTTGAATTCTAAGGATTTAAACTGCATCCTTTATTTTGTTAAAAAAAGTAAAAAAGGGATAAATGCTCTTTGACAGCAGCTTGTTTAAAACTAAATAAGCCATTTTATATTTTATAAATTGCCATTATTTTTCCCTTCCTTCATGCTGATATGATTAATTATGTTTAACAATTACAATTTTACTGTTATAAATTCAAATTTTAAAAATGTATTTATTAGTACTGTGTTGGTGATCCCTGGGCTTCAGTCATGACCTGTACTACAATGTATATGAATCTGCCCCCCCCCCCCCAATTTGGTCATGCCCTTAAGTGCTAAGAGATAAGAGAGAGATAAGCCTTCTCTGCCCCCATTAGTCAAGTTTCAAAAACATTTTAGTAAAGGTAACAACCAGTGCCAAGAATTAAGAGAAGTTCCTTACAACCTCTTCCGTCTCTGTGAGTCAAGTTTCAAAATCACTTTAGTAAGGGTAACAACCATTGCCTAGAGCTAAAAGAGATTCCTTACAACCTTTTCTGTCCCTGTGAGTCAAGTTTCAAAAATGCTCTATTAAGGGTAACAACCATAGAAATTAGAAACTATAAGACAGATGATTCATTACCATTTTTTCTTTCCATGCTTGGTCATGAGTCATAACACAACCAATTTAGTTAAGATAATGACCCTCCTCATTGCTGAAAGATATTTCTTTACAGCATAATAGTATGTCAAATGGTGAAAGTCAATGTACAGTGATAAAACATAGATCCTTTGCAACCTTTATCTTTCCTTGGTTATTTGTGTAACAAAAACTAGTTGAATAAAGGTAACATCCATCTACTGAGTCAAAAAGAACTGGCCAAAATTTCCAAAATGCAAAAGCTATTCAAATTAATTTATTCATGCCTGTAAAACTTGGTCAAATAAATATTAAACTTTTGCAAGACTGTCTCAACAATGGAAGCAATGATTTAATCTGATGTGGATTACATGCAATGCAATGATTTGGGTATAGATGTAAGAATATTATGAAAATATTGCAGATGGTCTTAACAAAAAAAATTACACCACATATTGCATAAAAATCTTCAAATTTAGGATTATTAATAAGATTATAATAAATGTTATTATAATGACAGTTAATAAGTGGAGCTACTGGGAAAAAAATTATAATTACTTGTGTTTTTTTTAAAATCCCCCACCCACCCACCCAAATGAAATTTTTCAAGCCTGATGTCAAGATATCTTGCAATCTATCACTGCTTGTGGAGGCTGAGCAAGCAATTAGTTGTTTGGGGAGAAACATCTGTAGCTTATATGGCATGTCTAGATAAAATGCCACCTGCTAACCGCAACTACCTAAGCTTGTCTGCATAATTTCTTGCATACTGGCATTGAATGAAATGCCTGAAACAAAACTTTAGGCAGCATTACATGCATCATGGCAGGCACTATGCACATAATCAAACCAGAAGAGATGAGTTCAGGGACTGGGGAATGGGCAGGGAGATGAAGGAGACATTCAGGGCACAGATAATTTACCTGTAATGTAACTGAAACTGTAGCTTCAAAAATAACGATTCACATGTGTCCAAGACAAATTCTAGGCAAATTCCAATATATAATGGGAAAAATTAGCTTGTGTATACAGATTTTAAGAGGTCCATAAAAATGAAATACATTATAAATTAAATATAAATTATATAAATTACATTCTGCAATTGTTGATGACCAGTTAATTTTTACTTCTAACTGCAATGCACCACATTTTTTTTTTAAAACAAGACTGAAAAACTCTCTCCTTACTGACTATTCAACAGTAAGTTCTTTGAACTCTGAAAGTATTGTTATTTCTTAGTGCATGCGTTCATGTTCATCTTGATTCTTCTCAAATTTCAATATAATTATTAAGAATTCAATGGCAGCTAAATTAATACTTTTTTCATGTACTGGCTGAGATAGTATTATACAAACATATTTACTGTGTGAATCAGCACTCCTGTGCTTACTAAGTAAATATAATAGTATACACACCTTTTATTTAATAAGTGCTTAAATTCCTTTGCTTTCTGAGTAAATATAATAATAATATACACATCTGTTATTGGTGAGTGAATAGTAACACTGGGCAGCATCAAATTTGCTAAGATTTTTTGACGGATTTATGACAGTTTTATTGTGCTGGATCCAAAAATGACATCGGGTTTGTTCAATCAGGCCAACTTTTTTATCTATTTTTGATCAACTTTATGATTTATTGCCACATTATTTTTATTTATTTTTTTACATGTAAGGGTATTTTCTATTTATATGATGTAAAATTTGTTCTTATTTCTTTAAATAAACAAATTATAATTTGTTTTACATAATTATGAAGAGGTTACATAAGCTAATTTTGAATAATTGATATAACTGATATTGTTCTTCTTTAGGTAATGAAATAGAATCGGCCAGAAGACATTGCAAAAATAAACCTGATGTATTTTGCTACATCTGCGGCGAATACACTGTTGTTCCTAACAAGAATATATGTACTTACCTTTATCAATGTCTACTATTCAATGTACACTAATCAACTTCTGTAACCTTTGTGTTAGAAAACGATTTTCTAAAATTTAATTTAATTTTTTTTTAATTTAAAAACCTATTTTGAAGAGAAATATTAACGAAAATTGCCTAATAATGTTACAAAAATGTAATCAATTTAGTTATAAGATCGGATTTTTTAAAATCGAATTAGCACAAAAACCTGACCTGATTTTTTTAAAAAGCGGATGTCATTTTCGAATTTAGCAGTGCAAAATTGTTCTAAGTCAGTTGAAAAAACAGATAACTTACACATTTTTTTTGTATGTGACACAGTGTAATGAACACTCTTTTGTTTACTGAGCAACTATTATACACATCTCACCTGTTATTTAGTGAGTGAATGTTCACTCCTTTACTTACTGAGCAAATATGTATAAATTTTACCTTTTTTCTAATGTAAACTCCTTTACTTATTGAGCAAATATGTATAAATTTTACCTTTTTTCTAATGTAAACTCCTTCACTTAGTGAGCAAATATGTGTAATTTTTACCTTTTTCTGATATAAATTCTTTTACTTACTGAGTAAATATTTGTTATCTTTCCTATTAACTGAAATATTGTACACTCCTATACTCAGAAAAAATACACCCTTTTTAATCTCAGCAAAGACAGCAAACAAAACTGCCATTACTTGATAATAAACAATGAAACAAAATTTCAAGAAAAAAGTGAAACACATATAACCCATTTATATTAAAACTAGCTTGGATAATGGGGGAAAATAATTTGCCGTATGTCTCTAACTCTTTATCTATTTTTAATTTATAGAAAAAGGATGGCACCAATACTACACAAACACAAAATTCAAAAACTAGTAAAAGAGGAAAACAAATTGGCAAAGAGAAGTAAATGTATGTTGGGGAGTGGGGAGTGAGAGATAGAAGATGGGGAGAGAGAGACATGGGGGTCAAGGCTATGGTCAAATAATGGAGTAAAAGATGCTGCATAGAAAAAAAAATCATTCATTTTTTTTAAATTTTAAATTTATAAGTATTCTATTTAGAATTTTTGAAAAGGAGATGAGTAAACGGAAACACAAAAAAATAGACACCCCAGAAATTATTCAGGAACACCTGACATGAAAGCAAATGGCCAAGAGAGTTCATAAAAAAAGCAAGTAAAAAATTCTTTTTAAAAAATAAAAACTACACAAACATAAGATAACTGATGCCACAAATCTTTCAACATGTATGTTTTTATCAATGACCTGATAATTTAATTTTTGTAGCAAGAAGGGAGGGGATGGGGAGGAAGGAAAAAATGAACAAGTAATAAGTGTAAAAAATTTTAAATATATATATATATGTTTTCCCAATAACAAAGAATGGCAGCTTGTAATGAATCTAGTATTAATGTATAGTTTTAAAAGTGATGAATTTTAAAAATTATAAGTTTTAGAATTACTTTTTCTTTTAAGAGTGTTTTAATAAAGTTTGTGAGTTTTAACTGTAATTATTATTCAAGCAAAATCAAAGCTTTTTTAATTATGCATCTGAATCAATAAAAATAATGGATGTCCAAGGTAAACACTAGTCACTTATGAGAGAAGAAAAATTTCAGTTAAAAAAAAATGGCAATGATCTACTAATCTGATGTAAAAAGAAATGTTTTTTAACCTGTGACCCTTAATGCAGTTCTTTTCCCTCTAAGTCTGGTGACTCATGGAGTGGGTACATATTAGTAATAATAATTTTTAAAAACAATTAATTTGGAAATGAAATGAAAGAAAATAAAGCTTTTTTTAGTGGCTTCCCTGGTGTTGCTTCATTTTGTGAGTAAGCTTTGCTAAGATCAAGTCATTTTTCTTACACTTAAGTATTGCTATCCATGAACTATACTGAACTATTCTGTTGCCTTTTACACAGCCATCTTCACAGATGAGTATACCCAATGTGTAGTCTATTAACAAGAAAATGGGCATGTGAATAAAAGACGGGTACCCTGGTAATTCCACTGTACATTTTGAAAAACAAACTTTACCCACACCCAGACCTTCCAGCAACTCTCAGGAACATCGCTTATTTGGGTTATGATCCATGGTTTGGGAACCACTGCTTAACAAATACTAAGAGACTCCAAACCATTTTCTCTTTCTTAAATCTTAAACTCTTGTTTGTTTGGCTTTTTGTCCCAGTTTGTTTTGTTTTGTTTCTTTTTTGTGTGTTTTTTTTAGGGGAGTTTCTAAAGTAAAATAAATCTTATGGACTAAGTAATATGGCTGAAAGAAATGGGAAGTAAAATACTGTTATGGTTGTATTTGTAATTTACTGTAAGTCAATCAAATAGAATCTGTCATAATAATTTTTTTTTAATAGTAGTGAGTAATAGTACACTTTGAAAGAAGCTAAATAAAATACTGTCTTGGTATTATTAGACTGTATTAGAATGACAAATCAGATTTATGTATGAAAATTGGATAGAGACATCACCACATAAGACTGGATAGTGATATCAACATATATCACATGTAAGAAAATTGAATTTAGATATTACTATATTTATAAAGAAAACTGGACAGAAATGTTGCTGTATTTGTAAGAAAACTGGAAAGAGACATTACTATATTTGTAAGAAAAATGGATAGAGATATCAACATATTTAGATAACGCTATATTCATGAAGAAAACTGGATAGAAGTGTTGCTATATTTTTGTAAGAAAACTGGAAGAGACATTACTAAAATTGTAAGAAAAATGGATAGATATATGAATATGTGTAAGAAAACTGGATGAATATCGCCATATAAAAAAAGTGGATAGAGATACATGTATTACTATATTTATATGAAAACTGGAAGGGACTAGCAAATTTGCTGGTACTAGCTGAAATACTTAAAGATAGATCAATTCATTAAATACTGTCACATTTACTTGATAATTGGTTTTCTATTGCAAATATTTTTATATTTCAATAATATAGTAATTGTTTTTCAATTACCCATCATACCTTCTGTTTATCTTATGTCTAATATTTTAACTAAAACAGAAAATTGTGGGATTTTTCCATTAAATTTATAAATACAACCAGCATATTTTTTTAAGTCATTCAAAACAATTATAATTAATTCTACCTTAAGTCTCCATAATGTGGTTGAAAATAAAGTAAATGAGCTTTGAATGAATAAACAAATTAATTAGCCTGTGCTATTAATGTATTCAGTGATAATAACCAGTTATCCAGTTAGGAGATATTATATTATGGAGGCATGGGGATAGCTCTATTTTCTTGCTTTCGTTATTTCAGGATGTTTTAAATTTCAACTAATTTCAACTGTGAAATATTCAGTTCAACAGAAAAATATATACCAGGATTACAGCTATGAAATTTTCAAAAATATACCATGACTATAAATACTGCACGCACGCGCGCGCGCACACACACCTGCACACATTTCTCTTTAGGTCAATGAGCAGTCTAATAAAAGAAAATTGAACAATGAACGAAATACTATGATACAGACTGGCATGCTGCCAAGGGAAGCAATTGTTAATAAATGTTAGTATAATCAATAAACAGTTACTTCCCTTCTAGAGCCGCCACTAGAAAAGCAATAAAATGGCACACGTAATTTGTCTAATAATAGTGTTATGAACAGGCAATCAGTACAAGGTCTTTAGAGCAAACAAAACATTTTTCTCGTACTAAATTAAAATGAGTGGGTACATCTGGTTAACGAATGCGTCACTTCGAAGAAAAGTTAGTTCAAGACCTAATTAATTTCACAAAGCATGTACAGTTGAGCGCTTTGAAGGCTGCCCTGTGATCGTTTCAGAAGAAACCGCCGACACCCGCTTTACCGGCAGCTATGCAGAACATCACTCTCTTCCCTATTCTCTCTGTCTTACTGACTCTGCTGTAAATTTTCCTTATCTAGATCTATTCTTAACGGTCTGTTCCCTTTCCGCATAACCCTAGCATTTTGACTACGTATAATTTTAAGTGCGCTATAAATGGATGCCAAAGATTGTAAACTACCCAGTGAAAACTACTTTAACTGCCTTACTCAGTAGTTACTACATTTGGTACTCCAGGGAAAGTAGGTGATTGGGGTGATAATGGAGAAAAGTACCTAAAGAATTGGCTTTCGGCTTGTGAGGAAAGTGTATCACCCTTCCAGTCAGTTGCTACATTTGTTTTAAAGAAAAAGAAAACTTTCACCCTCGCCAATCGCTAATAAAACCAGAACGTAGCTATTACCGAGTGTAGATAATTACGTGGGTTTTTTTTAATATTCTTCAGTATGAAGTTTTAAAATGCCCTTTTTTTGTTTTGTTTTGTTTTGGAGAGGGGTCTTTTGTGTGTTACCCTTGAATCGGATTGCGTCCTTCAACTCTACATCTTTTTATAAAGCTGCCTTCAACGAATAGAATTATTAACTCTCTCCCTCTCTGCATGACAGGTTGCAGTTAAGCCAATGATAAAGATAATTGGTTACAGGCAGCTGATTGTCACTTCCGATCGGTCTTCTGGACAAAAGTAAGAATGCTTGTAAATGGTTTTTGTTACAGGTTATCAACTGGGATACACTACTTGTTTGTACAAGTCACAAGGGCAACAGGTTTTCTATACATGTATTCAACAACACGGATGAGTTATTCACTTATTGAATAACTGAAATGTGTGTACCTCAAGTTTTAGCAACAAAAAACATTATTGTTTCTATAAGATGTCAATTCATATCAAATGTGACAAGTTTATACACATGACATTCACTGAAACCTGCCAATCCTTGTCCAAGCAGACAGAGGCAAAGAGGGTACTCACTGTATAATAGCTAAATTTCAAAGTGTCCAAGTAGACAGAGGCAAAAAGGGTAATCAATGTATAATAGCTAACTTTCAAAGTGTCCAAGTAGATTGAGGCAAAGAGGGTACTCAATGTATAATAGCTAATGTTCAAAGTGTCCAAGTATACAATAGCACTCTACAATCAAGTACATGATGACAAAGATGGGGTTCTGTCTGTGTACACAAGGGCTATGGCGATGTGTATGATGACTAAATGATGCTTAGCATGGAAGTCCCTGTACAAGTATGTGAACATTAATACAGCAATCCTAATATGGCAATCTTATACAATGGATATAATTGCAATCAATAAACCATGGCTAACATGGTAATCCACATCCAAGTATATAAAGAATAACATGACAATCTATGTCCAAATATACAATGGATATCATTGCAAGTCATGTTCAAGTAAAATATTGCTAACATGACAATCCATATCCAAGTATACAATGGCAATCTAAGTCCATGTTTAAGGATGGCAATCCCTATCCAAGTATACAATGGCAATCTAAGTCCATGTTTAAGGATGGCAATCCCTATCCAAGTATACAATGGCAATCTAAGTCCATGTATAGGATGGCAATCCCTATCCAAGTATGCAATGGCAATCTAAGTCCATGTATAGGATGGCAATCCCTATCCAAGTATACAATGGCAATCTAAGTCCATGTATAGGATGGCAATCCCTATCCAAGTATACAATGGCAATCTAAGTCCATGTTTAAGGATGGCAATCCCTATCCAAGTATACAATGGCAATCTAAGTCCATGTTTAAGGATGGCAATCCCTATCCAAGTATACAATGGCAATCTAAGTCCATGTATAGGATGGCAATCCCTATCCAAGTATGCAATGGCTAGCATGACAATCCTTTACTAAGTGTGCAATATATAACATGACAATTTAGTTCCCAGTTTATGGTTTTCATGGCTATCTATATCCGAACATAAAATGACTATCAAAGCCTATCATGGCAATTTATGTTTAGGTCAACAATGGTAAACATGGCAATCCATTCTCAAGTAAATGAATGGCAAAGATGCTGATACATGTACGTGTACATGATAGCCAACACAGCAACCAATGCCCAAGTATACAATGGTAAACAAGGCAACCCATAGCGAAGTACACTGTATTAAAATTGGTTTTCAGGACCATGCATGTGATGGCAAACTTTAGCTTTCATGACTGCAAACAGGGAAATTTATGTCCAAGTTTATGCATCTAAACACACCAATCCCCACAAGCACAAATGTCATAGGTGGGCAAAATGATATTTGAGCACCTAACAAGATGCAAATCAGTATAATCATTAGTCATGAAAACTGCCTAGCATTGTTTCCCTGAATTTCGCATTACTATCTCCCTGAATTTCACATTATTGCCCCTCCAAATTTCTCGTTACTGTCTCATTGCATTTCACAACAGTGTCTCCCTAAACTTGGCGCCACTGTCTAAATGAATTCTAAGTTCTCTATTTTATTCTTTTTTTTTGCTCCTATGTCTCAAAGGATCTCATATTAGGAGCTCAGCAACTTTTCAGGTATCATCTCAATGGATTTCAGATCACTCAGTTTGATATAATCTCCTGACAAAGAGTATCTGAAAGGTAGAGAGAAGGAACAGACAGAACAATTAGGATGTGGGTGTGAAGAAGTTACGTGGCAAGAATTCAATATGCCTTTTTACACTAGTTTCACATGAGAATTTTTTTTAAATTATTAATAATTTGTAAACTATTAAAATCAAATCTTGCAAGACAAGAAATAAATGGCATGCAGGCCTACCAAACAACCATTTTATAAAGAAGCCATAAATGTCAAATGCGTTTTATGTAAGACTGGTTTTTGGAGTCTGTGTGCATGACCGTTTGGAGTCTAGCTAAAAGAAGTCATGCGGGCAGTTAGTACCTGAATGTGTTCCTGCAGCTGTTTCTCATGCTCTTGCTGGAGGCGCCTTCGGTGCTGCAGATACTGCAAAGGCAACAGTCGGCATGTCACACTATAGGCAAGATGCAAACTACAGGCAAACCTGCTACACATCGCGGTCACCTCTATTTCAAGGTCACTTGTCTGTAATGGTCACTTGTTAAGTGTCCCCATTAAGGTACAAATATATTTTTCAAGAAAAGGTAAGATAAAAAAAACAGCTATTACAGATTGCAATAGCAAGTTTGCATTATTGTTTGGCTACTTTTCATTTTATTTTTATGGGTAGATTAATTATCATAGTGACCGCTAATGCACAGGTCTGACTGTCTGCTATAGCGGTGACAATGCTATTTATATAATAAAGAAATATTCGATGAATTTTTTAAAAAATATTTTTACATAATCAATTTTGTAACAATCATGTCTACTATTGGCTGGGTTTTACAATGAACTCTTAGGACACCATCAATAAAATGACCTATATCACGTGACTCACAAGGCAGACGTCACCTGTATGCTGCCCTCATCTGTAAACATTAGAGACTGACATTACTCTTCCACAACACATATGAACATGTGCACATACCACTCACACAAATATACATACACACACTCGCAATACAGACCCACTCTGAACTTTTTACCCTCATACCCCAATAATTTGCTGGGTTTTTTTATTTCTGATTTTTTTTCTTCTTAAGTTTTTTTAAAATTCTACAATACATTTTATTATAACTTTAGAAATGTAAGTTATAACAGTCATGTTATGAGCACTAGCAAACAGAACTGTCTTCTCTAGAATTTCCTGCCAAGGGCACTCACGAATCAAAGCCCACATGAATGTTAAGCCCAATTAATTAATTATCACTTATTTAAGCGACCATTAAAGGCAGGAGTGACCATTCTAACTGCAAGAAAGGGTCAGACTAACAAGCTTACAAGTGCTGAATAATGGATGACAAAAAGAAAAAGCCAAGGAAATAAATAACAAGCAATACAACAATACTTTCAGCATGGAGATTGGGGAGGTAAGAATGTTCAAAGTGAGTTCAAGCCTGTACATATAATTAATAGTAAGAAGTCCAAAGCACCAGCAACAACAAAATATTGTTTTCAATTAACATACTGAAAAAGAAAGTCAGAAAGCGATTATTATTTTTGCATCAAAAAAGAGAAGAGGAAAACAAAAAACACAGGCTGCATTGGTAACAATGAAAATGCTTCAATCACAGGTGGTTGTATGCTATTACAAAAAAAATTAAAAACAAGAAAACATATAGCAAAGAATAATCAGAACAATTTAATTGGAGTGAGGTACACACTAAAATTCAAAAAAATATAAACTGACCAATAAAGTTCCTTGCATAATTAACATTTAAGCTTCATTTCTTCTTTTTTTCCAATTTTGGGAGTGGGTGGAAAATCAAAAAAAATAAAACATTGATTTGTTTCGTTTATTTTTTATCTACCTTAAAAAATTTTTTTTAAAAAACTGATGATCAACATATTCATAACTACAGACATTCTTTATCTAATGTACACATAGGGATTACTGTTGTTGCAGTTTAGCTGAGATTCAGAAATAAGAGTGTACAAATTAAAGTTTAATTAGCTAAACTATACACTATACTGATAAACACAGTATATGATCAAATTTCAAAAAGAAAAAATCCTCAGGACAAATATGCATATACGTGCACAACACGCCAGGAAGTTCACACATACTGGAAAATTAATATTTTAAAACATACTGCTGCAAACACTAAAAATAAAGAAAATAAACAACCATTAAATGTTCAAAATGTCTCAATATGACAAGCTAATACACATAAAATGCACAAATGAGACACAGCTACACAAGCAGCTTGAGAGTATTCAAAACCATTAACAAGTGCTGACAATATATTACACTAGGTAAACAGAACAATGCTAAATTGTAAACAAAAAAATTAATAATTAATAAAAATAACAATAATGTTCAAGTACTCAAATAACAAAACACATCAAGAAATCAAATGTATTTTTAAAAACAGAAAGAAATTAAATGAAATTTTTTCGCTAAATTATGAGTCATTAAATTAAACCTAGTAATCAGTAGCAATTACAGATAAACCAAGTGATAATTTAGAACTTAATACTTCTACACCTAATTTTTAATATTAAATTACACTGGCCATCTTTTTTTTGATGTATGTCATCAAAGATAGCACAAGGAAAAGTTGAAGAATTTTAAATAAATATATATTGTGTTAACAGATATTTATCTAAATTGACTTTAAGTTTATAATTAATGGCTTCATCTTCACCTAAGAAATTAATTCATTATTGGAGGTGCTTGATGCAAATACTAATTCTGAAAAAAATTTATACTAACTAATTTAGTAATTATGCAGATCGAATATAAACCGTATCTTATCATGTACTTACACTATTTCTTTATAATTTAAAATGAGATGGATGGATGCTAAGTGGGTAAGTTAAGTTCAAATAGTTTTAAAATATGTAATTGCTTTTAAACTACATACTAACATCTGTGAACTATAAAATAATTTTCATGAGAAAAAATAAAGACAAAAAGGGTAGTTCCATATAATTCCTACTAAATTTGTAAGTGAATCAACACATTTTTTTCTTAAATGCATGAAATCAACTAAGGCCTGAAGCACTCCCCAAAAATTATGTAAGTTTTTCTTAAATATGCTAATGAATTTTTTTTTAAATATCTAACAAGTAATATACAAAATGATACAGGCACTCTGATAAGAGAAAACAGTCAATCTTCAATAATTAACAAGAGGTATGCAGTTGGAACTTGGATTAACCATTAACATCTAGTTTATTTTTTCCCTTAATAATAGTGATAGTAACTAACTGCAATAACGGAGTTTTAAAATAAAAATGAAACAAATTTTGTAGAACCAGACCAACGAATATATTACTACATGCACAGAAAATGATTCCAATTGAAAAACACCCCCAACATGCTTTATCTAAGTATACTATAAGCAATAAAGCAACAAAATGTACTGAATACTATATTATCTTCTATATACATACTTGTGTAAAGCCATATTAACACAAAAATTAATCATCATAACAGGGCTTTTGCTAGCAATAAGACTGACATGTTCATACATAAGTGTCTGCTGACTGATAATTATATCAAATATTAAATGTCAGCATTCAATGTTTTGAGCTTTTCAGCTTGCCATTAAAATTATAAACTGAAGGAATTCATTATTTATCTAATAAGTCTTTGCTAGATTATTATACCAAAATTATTTTCTTGTCCTATTAATCATCTTTTATTTCCAACAATAATGTATGCCAATATAGTCTTTGTATTTATAACCATGAAGAATTTATTAAAGAACATGAATCCAATTTAGCCTCACCCTGGATTAACCTGCCTCGTTGCCAGTTTACATCTGTTACAAAACCATCTACTGAATGTTGCTTGCTGTTAAACTTATTAAAGCTAAACTATGGCTTGTATCAAATTGTATCAAATTACATACATATGCATATAATACTGCAGACTCGTGGTCCCCACTCCTATTTTCTAAAACACCAAAATCCTTTTTTCATCAATTTGTAAAGGATGCAAACTTAAAAGCATTTTTTCTGATATTTGAATTCTGCATTGACCTAAATACTATATGTAGACTAAACAAGTGATATCTGATTAAATCTAGTCCACATACTTACATTGAGCAGTTTTTAGTATTTATGTTGTACCTTTTAATTAAACTTATCAAATTATTATTGTAATTAAAATATATCTGATGCATTTTAATCATTACAGAACAGATTTATTTATTGCATAAATAAGTTACTTCTTACAAATACGATTTGTTAATTTATTATAATAACAGAAATTCCAGTGGCCATAAAGTAAATTCAATATAATCAGGTTTTAACTAGAGTATAATGCAATACTATCTTTTGGAACCCATTAGTTTATATATACCGTGTGTGTGTGTGTGTGTGTGTGTGTGTGTGTGAGAGAGAGAGAGAGAGAGAGAGAGAGAGAGACAGAATTACAAGTTTTAAAGGGGTGGGGGAGGTCTTGGTTCAAAGGCATACTTTAGTTAATATTAATAAATTTACTTCTAATTCATTGTTATGTTGTAACTGAGAGTGACAATGAAACAAATGGCAAATGAGGTTATCAATGTCAACATCCAAAAAGAATTGCAAAAGCTCTGAGAAAAGAAGAGATAAATAAGATGGTTGAAAAGAATGAACAATTTTTTAAAATTTAATATTCAGCAGAAAAGAATGGAATTTATAGAAAAGAATTGTATTTATATAGAACTGAGAAAGCATGTGCATTGTTAGTCTTGTAGACTGCAAATGTACATCTACTTATAACTTAATCCACTTGTAATAATATAAATATACCCTACTAAGAACTTTATTCATTATCAGTTGCTGATCCTAGGAGATGGATGATTTTTATAACTATATTTAAGTTCTAGTGAATCAAGAGACAGAAATGAGTGGATAGTAATTCAAGTAAGTCTGATAATGCACTCATGACAGGTGCTTCAGCAGATAGAAAGGCTGCAAAATGATACAATGTTGAAACATTTGGATAAATTTATATGTAGTAAAGGGAAGTGGAAATTACTATATACTCTTAAAATTACCAAGATTTCTTAAGTGACAACTTTCATTTATAGTTTTAAGCCAAGACTCATGTTTATTGACAAGTAAAATTTTATACTCCAGCAGTTACATTATCTACAGTTAAGAATTGAAACCTACTGACTATTATTAATGAGCTCTTACATGTGCAAAGACTAAGAGCAAAAACTGAGTGAAATAAAAAAGTATAACATCCACCACATAAGCAAGTAATTGTATGATTTTTTTTTTTTAAAACAAGACATATATGTATGTGATTGTGTGCATTTATGTCACACACACACACACACACACACACACACACCATATATCCTGTGCTTTACAAATTATGTATAATATTAAACATATGAAAGAAATTAATTCAAACTTCAATGAAAATATATAAAAATATTAATTTTATAAAATTATTTCATGTACATTTGATTCAAATGTAGGATAATTCTATATATCTGGTATTTCAGACAAGCATATACATCTGATTCATGTTTCCGACCAAAAAAAAAAAAAAAAAGCTAAAATTAAGCCTTAAGTAAGCTCAGTTTTGTGCAACAATTATTCCAATGTAGCAAAAAATTAATAAAATAAATGAAAAATATTTACTGATCACAAAAAAGCAGACAACGAAACAGAATTAACAAATGTGCACTAATGGTTATGTAAATATTTCAGATTGGCAGTCTGCATGACAAAAGAGAATATAACAAATAATTTATGAATAGTGCTACTACTGGTGTATTTTGTGGTGTATTATCGTACATTTTAAAATTGTTCTAGATGAATTAGTAACACTGTAACATTCACTTTATAGAAGATATTTATATAAGTAACAATTCAAATTTTTATTAATAATTTTTTTATTGTTTTACGAACAAAAGTGTAATATAGATAAAATTCAGTAACATCAAATTTGGCATAATGTAACAAGAGTACAGAGGATATGAAGATAAAGATTTATTATACTATTACTAGCATTAAAAATACTAGTGATGTAGTTTTTATCAGGGTTTTTAGTTTGGGGACATTCTAAGACAATTTAAAATATCACTAAAAACATATATTCCAAATCATGAACCATTAACACAAGTGCTAGTGGTTAGTATAGTCATTATAATGTCAATGCATCATTTCCTCAACACATAGATGACAAGTACTGAAAATACTTGAAAATGTTAATACATGTACATCATTTACAATCACCATCCAAATGCACCCCATCTATACTATATATACTATAGTATATATATATATATATATATACACACACACACACACATGTGATGCTCAATTTACACCAGATCCATTTACTTAATTTCAGTTTTTAAAACATTTATAATGCAATCATAATAAAGGAATATGCTGTATTTACCACTTGGATAGTCTTGGTACAAGCCCAATTCAGATTTACTCCACATCCCTCATACATCTAGGTGTATAATGAATATAATGAATATTCTCTACACATACACACACAATTATTCCATTAAGAAGGCGTTCTTAGTGCTAAAATGTGGTGGTGGCAAATGTTAACCCTAGTGTTGTGAAATATTTTTGAAACAAATGATTAGTGGGCTATCTGTGAGTGATAATGTACATTTTCACACTAATATATGTGCATTTAAACAAAAACATTATCTGTGTCAAGTGAAAATATTTATTTGAATAAGCTCTTTAATAACCTCTTATTTCATCAAATTCTAATTTTTCAGCAGAATCTCCCTCAACTACTACAAAACACACACACACACATCTTTACCTGCTCCATCAATTGCCTGACACAACACTTTCACAACAATTCTTATTCAATCAAGGAAATATTTTTATTGCATTCTTACTTGATAATTTAAGACAAGAAAAAGTTTCATCCAAAATACATTAATCAGCATATTAAAGGTTTTCCTTGCCATAAAAATTATTTCCTTCTCTTTCACTCACTCTCTCTCAAACACATGCAACCAACTGTATGCACAACACCTTAATTTTACTCTTTTTTTTTTTAAAGCAGCCAATCTAAAGTGGGAAACTAGAATGACTATGACTTAGCATGAATAGCATGCAGCAATTAGAAATTACCTTGATATGCTCTTGCAGTTGCTTTTCATGTTCTTGCTCAAGCTGTTGGCGCTGCTGTTGGTACTGCTGCAGCAAAATCTGCTGTTGCAACTGCTGTTGGTGCTTTAGAGAAGCCAACTGCTGTTGCAGGTGTTGGTCCACAAGGTCACCTAAAATTTTAAATAAACATTTTTAATAGGTTAGAATTATTAAATATGTATGTTCGTTCAAACTTTAAAAGTAATCATTGCATATTAAATAGCCTTTTCATGTGGGGAGGGAGATTTTATTACTGCCTTATAATTATTATTTTGTGTGTGTGTGTGTGTGTGTGTGTGTGTGTGTGTGTGTGTGTGTGTGTGCACACATCTGCGCATATTACAGTGTATGTGCTTGTGTCAGTGTCTATGTGCTAATTTGTTTGCTTTCTTGGTGAAGGGAGTGGGATAGAAGTCTTAGTAAACTGCAAGTTATCTGTATTTTTCATTCTCTGAGTGAAGAGCAGTAGGGTGGAGTAAGTATTTTTTATATATTTTTCATTCCTGCAGAATTGTGAGTTATCTTTTTTAAAATAAAGTGAACTTTATGTAAATTTGATTTTAACTAAACAAAAGCTCATCATGGATATTTTTTCAGATTTGACAAGTGAATAGGAATGTTACTAGGTCTCCAAAAAATGCACCAAATATCAGTACATTTGGCTATGCGTGCGTGTGTGTGTGTGTGCGTGTGTACGAGCACATGCATGCATGTTCAGGCAAGGATGCACACACAAGCAAATGGCTTTAACTTTATTTAATCATAAAATATATTACTATATATTTTTTTAATTCTGATAACTGTTTCAAGAGTTTAAAGAACTAGTAACATACATTCAATTCAGCTGCATGAACTTGGTGTGTTGCAGAAGACAATGCTGGTATACTCATGATAGTTTGTTTGGTTATTTTTAAAATGAAAAGAAGGAAAATTTAAAAAAAGAAAAATTAAACATCAGAAACTGAAAATGGGTTATTTATGGCATATGTGGAGTAAATTTAGAATGCCCCTGATGTCTAGCCAGATTAAAACACCCACAGAAACACAAACACTTAGAGGTAGTTGATAAACATACTGCACTATTTAACATTTAATAAGTCAATTTTATTAAACTTTTCATCTATATAAAACAAAAGGTGTGTCCTACATGTCTAAGATAGCTATTATTATTTAAAAAGTACTTTTGGAATGAAATGAATTTCACCTTAGTTCAGTGCATCAAATCTAAAAATAGCAAAGATAGTGCACCCCACACAAAAAATATGTATGCCCAGACCAAAGTTTTCACTATTGTGTAATATAAATGTGTGTTTGTGTTCATAAGCATGCAGGTGTATCTGTTTCAATCTGAATTTGCAAAACTTTTACCTCAGAAAATTCCACAAATTTACAGTTCAACACAAACAAATTTTGAAAATGTTAACATAAGAGATAACATAACTGCTTTTAACTATCTAGCACATAACATATGTGTAATAGATATTAAATCTAAAAATAAATTTTGGCTACAACACAGATGCTAAGGGAGGGAGGGGAAATAATTTCCATGATCCTATTCAAGAAATCAGTTTCATCCACAGTAGTGATAAGATCACATACAAGCATAGTGCACATCATATAACTGCATTCAAAGTAAATATTAAAATATTAACTAAAATAAGCATTATAATTTTCCAGATGTATGGGCAACTTCACAGTTTAAAAAAATTAATTTAATGAATATTTATCACTTCACATCGATTCATCAGGGATGATATGATAAAAGGAGGTAATAAAGTAGTGGCAGTTAAAATACTAGTATTTTATCATGTACTGCATTAGCAGAATACTACAGATATAGGTAATTGTATACAGATGTAGTGAAATGGGTATACAGAAGTATGGTGAAATGGAAGGCTATATATACAGATTTGATGGAGCGGAATACTAACGGTATATATAGGTCAAGGTATGATGAAGTGGAATTCTATAGGTATACATTGGTAGATTTATGAGTTGGAATACTAAAGTTATAGTAGGTAAAAGTATGATGAAGTGGAATACTAAAAGTATAGACAGGCAGATGTTCGCTAAAACATAATATCACAGGTATACTTACATGATGATAAGTAAATATATGCTAATTCAAAATACTGTAGGCAGAGATGAGATTATTTATGCTTAAGCAGAATATTACATGCAGAAAGATAGGCAGAAGTGTGGCTTTAATGGAATATTACAGATAATAATTAGGTAGACAGGTGTATGCTGTAGTGAATATTACAGGTAGAGGTAGGTAGAAATATATGTTGTAGCAGAATACTACAGGTATGATAGATAGGTAGAGAGAATATTGTATGGTGTGGTGGAATATTACAGGTATAGATAGGTAGACATGTATGCCATAGTGGAATATTACAGATATGTTAAGTAGACAGAAGTATGTTGTAGGAGAATGCTATAATATAGACAGATATGCATTGTAATAGAACATTACATATATAGTTAGGTAGACAGATTTTATATTATAAAATGGAATACTACAGGTAGGTAGATATAGTTATAGTATGTTGTGGAGTAGTATAGGTATAGTAATGATTGTTGGGGTGGAAAACTACAAGTACAGTTAGGTAGACACCTTTTTATTGTTGTTCTTAATCTGAGCTTTTTGGGGGGGTTGTTGGAAAATGGAATACCAGATCTGGATCAACAAAACTATTATCCAGAGGGGAATGATATCCTTTAGTCTACCAAAGATTAATAGAAAGTGTTTTTTTTTCAATTCTGGACAAAAATAATAAAATTAAGTAAAAAAAAAAACAAAAACCCAGTCATTATGTCTAAGATATGCAAGTGATGCAAGAATTTTCAATCTGAGAAATTAACTATCTTACATAGATAATTGTATATTAACATAATAGTTGGAAGAAAGAGGGAGAGGTGAATCAAACAAGAGCAAAGAAAACAAAAGGGAGGGAGATAAAGAGGAGAGAAAAAAGAATTTTCAATCTGAAAAATTAAGCTATTTGGCAGGGGTGATTTGGTGGGGGTGGGGGAGGGCAGAATAAACAAAAGAACAAAGAAAACAAAAGAGGGGAGGGGATAAAGGAAAAAAATATTTTCAAGAATGTCAATGTAATCCAGCAAACTATAGGCATTGTTGGAGCCTTTCACACTCATGCATACGTTCTACAGCGCGATCTACACACATAAATATTTTTAATCTAACCTGTCGTGCATACACAACTCATAAAATAATGCAACCCACTTTACACACAAGAAAGAGCACATGTACGCATACACATAGAGTGACACACGTGCACATGCACGCGAGCGCGCATCAAAAGAAAACATCAAGATGGGGGCAGGGGAACGTCTCAAACTGGCAGCGATCCAAGTAAACACCATTTGCATCCAGTGAGCCTGCGTTCAAGAAATTCTTGTTGCCGAAACAAAATTGAAACGTCGTACGCGCACGTCTGTCATTTTCTCAGAGCTATATATAGAACAACTGAGCCTTCAGCGCTTTCTGCACGCACCCCCTTAGGCCTCCTTAGTAGTAACACCGTGTGTTTAGCATAGCAAATGCCGTTTTTCGTGGGCTCCTCTCCCACGAGACTCAGCAAAGTGTACTTACGTGCTCGAGTAAGAAACGCGCAAATTTTACAAGACATTACTTATTACGTGGAGGTGGGAGAGGAGCTTAAGGGGGGGGGAGAGGTACTTGAAACTAGGTCAGCCTAGAAGTAGGACAAAAGGAATTTAGTTCCCGCAACAATAGTTTTAAACCAAATTTTTTCAACTGGCTTCTTAAATTTTAAATCCAAGCCGGCTTTTATTTTAAATCAAAGCAAGCATAATTATAGTGGTTTTTTTTTTGCATTTTACGGCTGGAGCGACTTTGTTGTGACTAATATGTTAACAAAGGACCAGAGTACAAGTGTATCGATACGTGAAATACTATGACATTGCTTATTATTGCACGTCCATTTGTCGTGGTGCATCTAACTCCATTCGTCTGTAGCCTATAAATATTGTACTAACAAACCTGGCCCTCTGAGGAGGGGGGGGTAGCACTGTAGACAAAGAAGGTGAACACACGCGTAGATTTTACAGTGCTGACCCGTTGCAACGCCGTCACAGTTCAATACTCCCAAAAGCTTGCATTAAATCAAGCATTCTTTTTATTGTTTCAATAGTGCCTGCCTGTGTGTAAATGTTTACGACTGCGAGCGTTAAGAGAGGCGGATGAGATACTGACAGACAAAAACTCTCATATGCACATAACTGTAAACGAAAATTGACAGACGCACGTATAGGCCTATTCTCCACCAAAAACCGTAAAGATACAGACAAGCGTGTACATACGCAGTAATAAAAAACGATACAGGTACTTAAACATATTCGTCAACACAACAAAGAGAACTTGTCAGTGAAACCAGGAACGATAACACCACCTTAATATTCCACACGTACAGTTTCCTGTACAAGAGCAATATAAGAAACAATGACGTAAGCAATGACGCACATGAATGAAGCGTCCCTCAAGTCTAGATAATCTGCGCGGAATGCTAAACGCACTGAAAACAAGTCAACTACTAGGGCCACTTTTGCACAAGTTACTGCAATAGTGCAGAAAACAATAATAAAGGACTGTGTCGCACACCAACAAAAAATGAGCAAGGTTTTCGTTTCAATTTTCTTTTAAGTATAAACAGCACAGCGTTAAGTAACCCTACCAACAAAAAAAAAATTATAATGGCCACCATAAATCATCATCCGCTAGTATCAAAATTAAAAAGTAGCCGACCGACATATTGTTCCCAACGTTTCGGATAAAGTCTTTTACTGTTTTAGTCTAAACACTTTTCATTCATGCATTATTCTCATACTCAAAGGTCGTATTTATTTCGTTGACGTAGTTCATTATTTACTCTCAACGAATATTCTAAATTGCTAATGAAGTAGGATATAAAATTTATATTAACAAAATTAAAGTTTAATTACTTCATTTTTTAAAAGAGAGAAATGCAAACATACCACTGAATTTGTTTTCTTAATGAACCTCGTTCTTTAACACTTAAGGAAATATGAAATTAATGAACTCTTTGTTGCGACACAATTAACTTTTTTTTCCCTCCCCCTCTCCAAACACACACACACACACACACACACACACACACACACACACACTTCAGCAAACATTTTAGTTTAGAAGCAAACAGCTTAGAAAAAAAATCGCGACTGTAAATGACAATAACAATGACGAAAGAAAGATAAAGCGTTACATTCCAGTGCAATTTTAAATACTAAGACAAAAGCGAAAAGATAAATAATAGTAATATAAATTCGAACTAGGTCTGAAAGCAACTGATTACCTGAAAAGTGACTTTTTGGTCCAAAGGGACAAAAGCTAAGCATGGTGCACAAAAATGTATATAGTCAGAGGATTCAGTCAGCCTAATACTGCGCTGAACAACAATCTCTACCGTAATGATCCATGTGTCAACTGCTATGACGCTGTACAAAGATCTGTTCTGCTCTACTTGATCCAGAATGTATGCAAAGCGCAAGGGGACAATACAGATGTAGTTTGTAGAGTTATCTATAATGACTACACTGTCTTTAACGTAAAGCTAGCAGTCAACTTTTCTGATGCAGAATAACGGGAAAAGAAGTTTCCACCTCCACAAAGCATCTGTGTACTACGGGAATTTAATAGAGGTGGGGGTGGGGTTTCGGGGTAGCAAGCGAAGGCGTGTTTACAATTCGCCATACATCTGCAATGGAACTGTCAGTAATCAACGATGCTCACATACCACAGCAAATGGATGTTAGCGCAGAGAGAGTGAGTGTTCATAAACTGTTAGGCTTTTATTTTTAAAAAGTTCGGGAAATTTAAACAAATTCACAAGAAAACATTTTTTTAAAAAGCAATAAGAAACTTACATCTAAAATAAAAATAAAACAATCAATACAAAGTACTTAATAAGGCAATGAAATGTTATCAAAATTAAAAACTGAATGCTTAGTTTTAAAAAATAAACAGGCAATATTAAATTAAAATCATTGGGTGCTAACTGAAATTAACCATCTAAGTCTAATTGCGTTTAGGTATTACGCTGAAAAGTGGTAACAAAACTCAATAGTTTGCAAAATGAGCAACACCGACATCGAGCTGTGACCGTTCGTATTGTTGAAAACAGACATTAACAAAACACGGACATCGAGCTGTGACCGTTGGTATTAAGTTGAAAACAGACATTAACAAAACACGGACATCGAGCTGTGACCGTTGGTATTAAGTTGAAAACAGACATTAACAAAACACGGACATCGAGCTGTGACCGTTGGTATTAAGTTGAAAACAGACATTAACAAAACACGGACATCGAGCTGTGACTGTTGGTATTAAGTTGAAAACAGACATTAACAAAACACGGACATCGAGCTGTGACCGTTGGTATTAAGTTGAAAACAGACATTAACAAAACACGGACATCGAGCTGTGACCGTTGGTATTAAGTTGAAAACAGACATTAACAAAACACGGACATCGAGCTGTGACCGTTGGTATTAAGTTGAAAACAGACATTAACAAAACACCGACATCGAGCTGTGACCGTTGGTATTAAGTTGAAAATAAATATCTTTTGTTGTTGACAAACTGAAATAGAGGAAAGTACTGGAGTTGGTGGGGAGGAAGACACGAGATGGAGACAGACAGAAGTTTATCTATTCACTATATGAAAACAAAAGTACTCGTATGCGCGCGCACGCCGTGCATGTGTGTTTGTGTGTGTGTGTGTGTGTGTGTGTGTGTGTGTGTGTGTGTGTGTGTGTGTGTGTGTGTGTGTGTGCGCGCGCGCGCGCCGCGAGGGATCGGTGGTTCCTGAAAACGCCTCCTGTTCTCAAACTGCTTCATTTTACCGGCACGATAACCGGTCTTCGATATACTGCCAGCGTTGGCTTTCAGAAAAATAGTCCAGATTAAATGAAAGTAATATTTACACACTACTCCAACGCACTGTACATCACAGTTTGTTATTCAAGCCTTCAGTGCGCAGACAACAGCTCCGTGGGAAACCTTGTGGGGGCTTTTCTAAAGATCTGCAGACTCGCGGGTGAAAGATCAATCATGAATAGCTAGCGACATCTGAACATTTTACCAGCTGACTGTTTGCTGCTTTGCTATGTTTACTTTTATGTTATGTCTGTCACATTTTTCGAATTAATGGTCTAGCTTTAGTTTACTTACGTCTGCAATATACCAAATCGTTACACATTAAAGGCCAACACCCTCAAAATTATGTGACGTAATACACAATGTCTAACGACGTCACAAAAATCGAAATACAGTTCTTGGCTGGGAAAACGATATCTACAAGAGAGCTAGATAGCGAGATACAGTCGTAAGGCAAGCTAGCAGACAAGTCTGGTCGTTAGGTTTATTCCTCAGTTGAACCTCATCTATTTCTTAGCATGTGAATGTTGAACTAATTGGCCATGATCGAAGATGCTACATGTAGCTCATTTGAAAATTGGCGCAAACAAATATACACCGTCGTTATTTTTAGGTTAAAAGTGATAAAGTTCTTATTCTTATCGCTATTTTTTCAAAAGCAAAAAGTTCATTAAAATGTTGCCTTCAATATATATATAATGCAATTAGCTGTGTGGCATATTCCATCTGTAAATAACTCTACAAATAGGTGACTGAAAGGTTACTGTCCCTTAAGTGCGTGTCCCATGGTCAATCATTTTCATCAAATAGTTGAACAAGTGTATGACGCTACGTCACAGGGATCAAGCAGCACGAACCCAAATGTGATGGTATGTAAATGTTTTGTCACGTGATCGGGATATCAGGTGACTTAAACACATGATATTCCACAAAATGGCCATGAACTACGAAATTTCTGACAGTCAGCTATTATCATCAGATGACCTTATTTCATCAGCAATAGTTCTGGCACCAGAATTACGATGCCTTTCATGTTTTGGGTTCCAAAGAATATCTCGATCTCTGTACAACGTGATAATTTTTTCCATTTCGTCTTTATAAATCCTTGAAGCGGGCACTGAATTGTTGGCGAAAACCGTCATCTTGGAATGACGACTGATCACGTGATAAAAAGACAATCTGCGAATGGTGTGCTTGATGGCTTTCTTAATGGAAATAGAACCGAGCCGATTTCGCTAAGCAAGCTTTTGTTGCTTGATGAGTGTTTGCATGACCGTGGGAATTGAAATGATTGACCGTGGGACACCCACTTAAACGTTCAAATTCCTGATACTACTGTATACTACTGCCGTTCTTGGCACATATAGACTACAGGAATACACTATACTACTGTCAAGCAAATAGAGCAGTTCTTGGCATATATAGACTATAGCAACACACTATACTATTGTCAAGCAAATAGAGCAGTTCTTGGCATATATAGACTATAGCAACACACTATACTACTGTCAAACAAATAGAGCAGTTCTTGGCATATATAGACTATAGCAACACACTATACTACTGTCAAGCAAATAGAGCAGTTCTTGGCACAGGTAGGCTGTATATATAGCAGCACACTATACTACTGTCAAGCAAATAGAGCAGTTCTTGGCACAGGTAGGCTGTATATATAGCAGCACACTATACTACTGTCAAGCAAATAGAGCAGTTCTTGGCACAGGTAGGCTGTATATATATAGCAACACACTATACTACTGTCAAGCAAATAGAGCAGTTCTCGGCACATGTAGCTGTATATATATAGCAACACACTGCTCTTGCACATGTGACGTTTAGCCAGAAAAATGACGCATTCTGCTGACGACAGTAGTCATAGTTTCGCTCATATATCGCTGAAAACTGACAAAATGAAACGATGAATAAGTTATGGCGAGAGAGAGAGAGAGTAAATAAACAACAAAGTGTCAACATATTTTTTAATATTATTTTTGCGGGTTAGCTATTTTGTCAACAGTGCGTTCTACTTAAAAATCACGCTTTTTTTTTTTTTAAAATCAAGTAGGTGTCATTTGGAGTTGAATTTAGTGATCAAACCTGCCAAACAAAGTATGTAACCATTCGGACACTAAACGTGTAATATATCCCGCGACACTACCGTGCGTGCTACGTGGTAGACAGAGGTGCACTTGAACACCTTACGTACACGTGCGCACCACGGAACGGTTACTGCCTGCTAGCCAGCAACAAACGCGGCCCCTCTCGGGCTAATGCTAGGAAGATCCGCCAATACTCACCGTGTGATTAGTCTATTTTTAAACCTTAATCGTGATGGGACGGAGAATGAAAGAATACCCGACAATAACAAAGCGTGAGGAGAGGGGAAGGGGGAATACAATGTCTGAATGAGTTTGAGTGTACTATTCTTTTGTTTGTTTTGTGAGAGTAAATGGGGTAAGGATGTGGTAAAAGATGAATAAGTAGCGTCAGTATGAAAAGAAACTATCCAATGAACCCCTTTAACAGCTCTTTTATAACTGATAATACCTTTTATTTTGCAACGGTGATAATGCAAAAATGTAAGATATACAATAGGCCCCTATATGTATCTTCACTATACATACAGAACAATAATACATATAGGATTATATTACAGAAACATGACTTTACAATACAAATAGGTCTACTCTATACAGATAGGACTATATTATAACTGTATCAAACAAAAACAAAATATATACAATTATACTAATTGTACCACTGTACTACACAGACATGAATACGCTAGACAAGACTATTAAACAGACATGACAGTTCTCTACAAGTGTACATACTACACAGACATGATTGTACTATACAGACACTGCTGTACCACAAAGACATCGCTATACTACAGATATTACTGTACCACAGAGATACGATTGTACTAAACAGACACGACTGTACCACAGACACGATTGTACTAAAGACACTTCTGTACCAGACACAAGAGGTACCATAAAGACACTACTATATCACAGATACGATTGTACTGTAGACACTACTGTACAGAGACAGGTTTGCACCACACAGAGGATTGTACCATACAGACACTACTGTACCACGCATAATCGATTGTACTACACAGACTATACTATAGTACAACACAGATAGGACTATACTATAGGCACTATTGTACTATATAGACACTAGTGTACCACAAATCGGGAATGCACCATGTGGGAATGATTGCGATAGACAGGACTGTACTATCAGACAGGACGGTAGTACCCAGATTCAACTTACTATATTACATGCTACTCTACTACACTAACATGACTGTACACCAACGGCTGTACTATAGACATTACTCATTAGACACTGCTGTAGTACAGAGATAGATAGGATTGCATTAAACAAAGCTGTACTACAGAGACGTGACTCATTAGACATGGTTGTAGTATACAAACTAGACACCACTGTTCTATACAAACATGACTGCACTAGATAGAGCTGTGCTAAAGTGGCAGGACTGCACTATACACGACTGTACCATAAAGATATGACAACACTATATACGGTTGTACTATACAGACAGGACATCACTAGACACGGTTGTACTATACAGACAACCCTCATTAGACACAGCTTTTAAATTATAGACTTGGCTGCATTAAACAAGGCTGTTCTATATAGATACAATTCATTAGACACAGCTATGCTATAGAAGTATTACAACACTAGACACGACTGTATTAAAGATACATAACTTCACTAGACAAGACGTAACTATACAGTCATGACTCGTTACAGATGGCTGTGCTACAGAGATATGACTACACTCGACAAAACGTGATTATACGGTCATTACTCATTAGTAAGGGCTATTCTATAGAGACATGGCTTCACTAGACAAGATGTGCCAATAATACGGTCATGACTTATTCGAGAAGGCTGTGCTATAGAGACATGACTTTACTACAGGACTGCACCATACACCACACAGTTATGACTGTAATAAAGAGACAAGGTTGCATTACATAAATTCAATGTAGGTATAGATCATCATCTGCAGAATCATTACTGCATAATCAACATGGCAGACTACAACAATTTGTCAGACAGCCAAAGTAGCATAAGAATTACGATGAAAATAATTAATGTCTACAGACATAACATATAAAGCCAGTTTTAATTCTGAAGCGTGCAGCTACCCGCCATAATTAAAAGAAAAAGAAAATTATTCAAATCCGTACGGAATGTCTTTGCACGCTTTCATCAAAATTACAACTAAAATACCTGTATGAATTATTATAACTGCACAACAGACTTCAAAGCACAGTAATTGACATACTGACAATGACACTAACAGTAGAGATCAGCAGACAGTGACGTCGCTCTAACGCAATGCCATGACGCTATCTTTGACACTGCAAACGAACACAAAAATTAAGATGAAAATGACTGTGCATGGGAAGATCACAATAACATATAATTATTCAAAACAAATGTCATCCAGGGAATGCCATAATTAAACCGAAGGTAAGCTTTAGTACCCTAAACAGATTCTTCTATAGACAATGTTGCTCCGTATATGGTTGGCAACTTCGTCTATATAAAGCGGCACGCCTTCTAAGATGGATATACGGTATTACGTATTCTGAATTGTCAAATGTCAGAAGCGTGGTTAAAGCTTTTGAAACAAAAACTTTAACCTTTGATTTAATCATTCAAGAAGAAGAACGGGAAAAAAGATAGAAAGGTTTCCACATCCTGGATAAGCCACAAGTCATTCACAACCTATCTCTTATGAAATAAATGTTGAAAATAGGTCATCGAACATATGTATAATTATTTTCGGGACACACGTTGGTTGTCTGGGGGGGGTAGGGTGAGGGGGTATTTCTTTCTGATCTCGTGCAAATAATCCCTCTGTCCTTGATTGGATAGAAACTCACTGTTGTACCTGAGTGCAATGAAGATACAATTATTGCCAAATGCATGCACAACCACCTTTTCTTCTAATCGTTACTTAAAACTAAAGGTGCCTCATGCCGTTCCAAAGAAAAGTTATTCTAGTCAGTACAATGACACTTTACGAGGTTCCTAACAAACAAAATAAGTGGCCCAGTACGAGGTTCCTAACAAACACACAAGAGGTCCATTATGAAGTTCCTAACAAATACAACAATAAGTGGCCCATTACTAGGTTCCTAACAAATACACAACAAGTGGCCCATTACGAGGTTCAAAATAAACACACACAATAAGTGAACCATTACGAGGTTCCCCACAAACTCACGCTAAGTGATCCTTTCCGAGTTTGCTCTCTAATAATGTGACCCCTTGTGAAGACGTTTTTATATATTAAATAACTCCTTACTACTTTTCTTTCGCGAAGGCACAACTTACGAGATTTTTTTTTTCACCAAAAGACCCCTTACAACGGCTCTTTTACACTAAGCGAATCCTTACGTGATTCCATGCAGGCGCACACACACTGATCCCTGTCGAAACCCATAAACATACATTAAGAGACCCATTACGAGCACAAATACTAAGCGACCTTTTACGAGGCATAAACTCACACTCACAAGGTGACCAATTATAATTTATTACTTCGCTAAATGACTCCTTGCGGTCTAACTTGAAGTGAACCCTACACTATTCACTTAAAGTGCTGACAGTTTTTCACTAAGTGAACACTTACGAGATTTTCGCTTAAAGTTACCCTTCAAAAGCTTTTCATTTTAAAGTGACCCTTGCGATCGATTTTTAACTTCAAGTGACCACTATGAAGTTCAAACTTAAAACGATGCCTAAGGTTCTGTATTTAAAGTGACTCCATTTTTTCCCCCTTTTTTTTACTAAATAACTTAAAGCGATTCCATTATGTTTTCTTTTAAACGTAAATTAACTCGTTAGGTTTCTCAATTTGTAAAACCATTTTTTAAAGCTGCTAAGTGACCCTCGTCCTTTTTTTCATGAAAAAAAATATGAACGCACCCATTAGTTTTTTTTTAATTAAATTTAATTTATAATCATTAAAAAGAAAATGGTAAAGACCTATTTTTCCTCACAACGGCAATCCCAAAAGCAATATTCAATTAATAAATAAGGTTAGTTAAAAAGGGAGTGTTGGTGATAGATGGGAAGTGAGGAGAAGGGGGGGGGGGAAGCGAGAGGCAATCTTCAAGAAGGGCTTTAAACATGCAAGCGGTGTCTATTGAAGCCCCAAAAGCACTCTTGTAAAGATTTTAATGCAAAAGAAAAGTAATTACGGACTCGAAGAGTAACAAACAGCGCAACATGTTTTGGGTGGGGTTTTCTGAAGGCACAGCAATTTTCTACAGCAACAACAAAAAAAATCTCTAAAGTCTACATATATTGGAAGATTCAGGTATATGGTGACAAGGAACGCATTTACCTCAGAATCCACGTCACTAGAGTGGGTGTGGGTGTTGGATGAGTGGCAAAGGTGCACGTGCTTGTATGTAATACAGGCACACGCAAACATGAAAATAACATGTACACGTACAATGCGTTAAGTTCAGACAAAATAACAAACAAGCATACAATATGTAAGTGCTGAAGGGAAGAGAATATACCTTAAGTGCCTTATTCAGATTTACAACAAAGGTAGCCTATTCACATTTCAATCAAAATGCTAAATTAGCTGCTTGTCGCCTTAATACACGTAAAGTCCCAAAAGACAGTTTAACAACGGGAAGTCTGCCAATAAACTACGTGCGTAAAAGCTGTTAAGGGAAATAAAATATATTTTTATTTAAGCAAATAAAATGTAAATAAAATTACAATTATTTTGCATGAATTTTGTTATGTCATTTTAATTCTCTGTAGGCTTTAATATATTTTTGTTTTCCTTTCCCGCCTTGTCAATTATTTATTTTATTTCTTAATATTATTTTGTATGTCCTCTCTCTCATACACACACAGACACACGTGTGCACTGACTTTTACTGTTCTGTTATCCAAAGCTTTTGATTTTGTCTGAGTGTTCTACGACAGCGAGTAATTGACGCTATCCACTTATATAACAATATATTATTCATTTGAATATAAATCATAAATGCATTTGCAATAATTTCAAACAGCAGATGCGTGTAGGTGCTCTAACAAGATTTCGCGCATGCGCAGCCCACAATCCATCAACACAACTCCAAAGCTTACAATCTCATATTTTTTTTAATCAAGAGTCATTTTACAAAACAAAGGCAAAATTATCGTTCTCCTTAGCTATGCTTGACTGGACGGCTTCGCTCCATAGAGCATTTGATTTTAATGCGTCCCAAAGTCTTTCCATCCTGGACGCTTTGATACCCCTGGCTGGCGATCTGCCCACGCCTGAGTGGCCTGGCTCTAATAGGTAATCCGTCTTCAGCATGAGGGCCACATGACGGAGTGCGGCCTGGATCCAGCTTCTGCTGTTCGCCCTGTGGTTGAAGGATCTTTCCAAAGTTCTACAACTGATTGCCCAGAACGTGTGTTCAAACCCTGCCCGCATGTGTGTTCATTACCTGCTGATTCTGACCATAGATTTTATGTTTATTCATTACCTGCTGATTCTGACCATAGATTTTATGTTTATTCATTACCTGCTGATTCTGACCATAGATTTTAGTTTAATCATTATCTGCTGATTCTGACCAGAGATTTTATGTTTATTCATTACCTGCTGATTCTGACCATAGATTTTATGTTTATTCATTACCTGCTGATTCTGACCATAGATTTTATGTTTATTCATTACCTGCTGATTCTGACCATAGATTTTATGTTTATTCATCACCTGCTGATTCTGACCATTCAAATCTAATGTACTTTTGTTATAGATAGAAACTCTATTCCCTTCTGATGAAAGGCACACGGTTTTGTAAGTGTTAAGCGAATGAAAGTTTAGCAGACATCAAAGACTGTTTTGTACCTTAGCGATTGATTCGTAAGTCCTTTCACACTAAATTGGATGGACTTTACTCAATAAATCGTTTAGCCAAATGTTCTACATAATTTGTGAGCTGGTTAAACAATCTGCAATATAGCTAAACAACCATCAATTAGCTGCTGTAAGAATTTGTTTTAAAGTTACATAAAAGTTAAATATGGTCTCTGCATATATTTCTTCTAGAATCCTCTTTACAATTCAATCAGAGAGAAGACAAAAGATATGCAGAGGGATCCAAGAAAAAAAGCAAAAACAACAATTTTTTAAAAATTAAAAATGACGACAGTTTCAAGTGTCGCAGTGCGCTCGCCGTCAAATAGTCCGTTCATAATCTACAAATAGTGCTGACTGTAGGACGCCATTTTGTTTGAATCGCAGTACAGATGTCTTCTTACCAATCTGGATGTAACAGGTACAAAATTCCTTCTGCTAAATAATGGTTACTTCAGCATTCATGTCTTGTATTAAATTCTAAAGTTCTAAATTCAGCACGTTGAAAAACATAAAGGGATTCGAAAAACGCCAGTAAGTTCATTATATCACTTACAGGAGGTTCTAAGTCCACAAAAGACTACTGTCCAGAAATAAAATAAAAACTCAAACAGCTAACTTTAAACTCTTCTAATCAACAATGTAAGAAGAAAGATGGAAAAGCGGGTTTTAAAAAAAGACTGACAAATTAAGGAAAGATCGGCTATCACCCTCTCATCTTACTGGTGTTTTGGAATCGCCACTGACAAAAAATCTACGTACGCGTAAAGTACAATTCAATAACTCATTTAGTAAAAAGTATGACAGTAACTTTCAATAAAACTGCAAAAGTGGGCACCTTATTTCGAAAAGCCAGTCAGAACTAGGATAAGCAGGCTGACGATATCAATCAATAAATGCTGACCTATTTTTTAAAATTTTACATAATTTTATTTTGGTCATAATGTTAAATGTGCCTATTGTCATGACATGCTTTACATATACTAAGCCATGTAAAAAAAAAACAATTAAATAAAAATGCATTTATGCTAGTATAAAAAGATTACAAACATTACTCAATGGTGTACATATACTAGTATAAAAAGATGCAGCTTTTACTCACTTAATGGGGTGACTATGTTAGTATAAAAAGAATACAGTTATTACTCACTGAATGGTGTGACTATGTTAGTATAAAAAAAACACAGCGATTACTCACTTAATGGTGTATAAATGTTACTATGTACTATGTTAGTATAAAGATACACAGGAATAATTATGGGGAAAGAAAAATTGCGGTGCAACCTGTTAGCAGTTCGAAATTATGTCAAAAGCTATTTTTTTTAAAAATCATTACTAATCGTAAGCGAGTCTCTTTCAAACAGAACAGATAGCCAACGTTGAGATCAATTATAAAATTCAACTGTTAGCAAGAACAGGTCTACTATTTTGCGTCTGTCGAAGAATATATGGAGGCGGGGCAGGGTTAAAGTCTTGGGGGGTTTTATTATGTTTATTTGCTGTAGGGCGTTTTGCTTTTGTTATTCGTTTTGTTTTTAAAGTGGGAGGGGGGGCGGGGGCCGGCAAAAAGAGTGGATAGATATAAATAGAGCTGAATGGCTATGAAGTAGATAAAGTAGCCTATGTTCTAGTTTAATTAATTTTCACTTCTACTAACCCCCAGTCCCGTTTACAACAGCTACGATCTGCTTCGTCCGGACCCGTAGACAAATGTGTAAGCTCTTTCACTAAAGGCAAGGTCCGTAACACTACGTGCATGAACCACCATTAGTCACATCTTCACTGCAGCTCACTACTTCCTGCAAGGATGATTTCCCGGTCCCTCCCTCCTTCACACATACAAACACCTCCAATGGTAAGGATTTTAAACGGTCCACCCAAGCCGTAATGACGTCAAGACTTTTTATTTGACGTCTTGACTTCTGGTTATAAATTGTCTTTAGCTCGCGGCTATTTTTCAAAGAACGTACACAAACACGTGCATAAACATTTCTGACACACACAACCACCATCCCCGTTAATGACCGTAGCCTATAACTGTCCCAAGGGGCTGGTTTTCCCGCTTCATACCAAGACAGTTAATGCGTGAGCTGGTGTGAAGACAATAAAAATGGGAGCAGATTTTAGTTACATCTTCTCTTGTTGCATGCATGTAAACAAAATTATGGAAAACAGATTGTTACTATATACTGAGAGTGGCCAGTTGTTAAATACCACATACTGAGTGGCTACTTGTTACCATATACTGAGAGTGGCTACTTGTTACCACATACGGAGAGTGACCACTTGTTACCACATATCGAGAGTGGCTAGATGTTACCACATACTGAGAGTAGCTAGATGTTACCACATACTGAGAGTAGCTAGATGTTACCACATACTGAGAGTGGCTATGTGTTACCAGATATTGAGAGTGGCCACTTGTTACCACATGCTGAAAGTGGTCACTTGTTACCACATGCCGAGAGTGGCCACTTGTTACCACATGCCGAGAGTGGCCACTTGTTACCACATGCCGAGAGTGGCTGTGTTACCAGATACTGAGAGTGGCCACTTGTTACCATATGCCGAGAGTGGCTGTGTTACCAGATACTGAGAGTGGCCACTTGTTACCACATGCCGAGAGTGGCTGTGTTATCAGATACTGAGAGTGGCCACTTGTTACCACATGCCGAGAGTGGCACTAATTATAATTATCAATGCTAACTGTTACAGCGCACTTAAAACTATTACCAAGGACTAATTAACAGTGAGTGAGAACTGTTAACATTCACTGAGAGTGGATAGCTGTTACCACAAACTTCGAAAGAATAGTTGCTACCACGCAGTGACTAACAGTGATAGCCGTTACCACGCACTAACAGTGATAGCTGTTACCACGTGTGACGCCCGGAATTCGTCACTAATTGATTCGGGCCGAGATTAACTATTTCTCCTCTACACTAACGGGAAAGGGGACCATCCGAATCAACAGTCAGTCCAGTCAGACTGCTCCCTGACCAGCCCTGCCAAGTACAACCAGATGGGAGGGGGGAAAGACCGTAGATGGTCCAGTACAGAGCGGTGTAATTTAGGCCATGTGTCTGATTCTGACCCATCTAAAGCCCTAACTCCCATAAATACCCTGGCCGCGCCGTGTACCGGCACTGCGAAAATATTCTTCAAGACATTCGAGTCCGGTTTTGAAAGGCGGCCGTTAGAATACGTGGTAAGCTGTCTGTTTGAAATGTTAAAATACTGTTCATATATTACTGAAGTATGTTAGGATTCTTTGTTAATTGAGATGTATTAGAATTAGCTTTTGATTCATTAATATGTATAATTTAGGTTGGAATGTTATATTAATGAATGGTGGATGTATGGGGCTAAACAATCTTTCGCAGATGAGATGTAAGTTGAATGGTTAGAGAGGATACCAGAGAGAATCGAGAGTTATGAATTGTTTCTAAAAGAGGGCTACATTCTTACATGTTTCAGCGAGTGTGCCTTTTCTCTACGTTATACACCTTTGGAAAGAATTACATCTAAGCCCGAAGGCAGTATTTTCTCTACGTTATACACCTTTGGAAAGAATTACATCTAAGCCCGAAGGCAGTATTTTCTCTACGTTATACACCTTTGGAAAGAATTACACCTAAGCCCGAAGGCAGTATTTCCTCTACGTTATACACCTTTGGAAAGAATTACATCTAAGCCCGAAGGCAGTATTTTCTCTACGTTATACACCTTTGGAAAGAATTACACCTAAGCCCGAAGGCAGTATTTTCTCTACGTTATACACCTTTGGAAAGAATTACACCTAAGCCCGAAGGCAGTATTTTCTCTACGTAATACACCTTTGGAAAGAATTACATCTAAGCCCGAAGGCAGTATTTTCTCTGCGTTATACACCTTTGGAAAGAATTACACCTAAGCCCGAAGGCAGTATTTTCTCTACGTTATACACCTTTGGAAAGAATTTCACCTAAGCCCAAAGGCAGTATTTCCTCTACGTTGTATACCTTGGAAAGAATTACACCTAAGCCCAAAGGCAGTGCTTGGTTCAACTTCGCTTCCATGCTTCGGCCGTCATCACTTACAGTACGTAGCTGTAATCCAATCCCTTGTCCAGCTAGGACTCACTACGGAAGGGCAGGATAGTGGAAAGAATTGACATTGACAAGGAGCGTTCGCCGTATCGCGGGACAGGGAGGCAACTCGCCATCTCAGGTCAAGCCCATTGTTCATTGTTAACGCTCCTTCTCTCTATTTAACCACGTGTAAAGAATTGGCAACTTTGTAACCAATTAAGTATTAACTTTCTAAGTAGAATATCGGGTTTCGGACATTGATACAAAGACTGGTTTCTTTCTGAATTATTACTTGTTATTATAGATATTATTTCATAATAAATCCTTATTTTTGTTATATATTTCTTACGCGTGCCTTGACGCATGTCTGGAATAGTTAGTGGGTGGATGGGGGTTCGGGAGCTAGACTAGTGAATGAAAGGAGATTTATGTGTTATGTTTTAGGCTATTCCTTAAGTGAGAAATTCCACCTGCGATAAGTTATGTGCCGGTGGTGTGTAGACTTATACGGGAATTAATATTAATATTAATCGTTGATAAGTAATTATGACCAACTGATTAATAAATATAATTATTAATTAGTGTAAACACACCAGGCGTGTCACACCACGTACTAACGGTGATAGCTGTTACCATGCTCTGACTAACGGTGATAGCTGTTACCACGCACTGATTAGCAGTGATAGCTGTTACCACGCACTGATTAGCAGTGATAGCTGTTACCACGCACTGACTAAGAGTGATAGCTGTTACCACGCACTGACTAACGTTGATAGCTGTTACCATACATTAACATCGGACGTCACTATGCACTAAAATAAAGAGATCCGACGGGCGGCAGCAACTAAGATTATTTCTTCTCTTCTTAGTTACTCAACCGTGACTGTAGGAATGATTCACGTGAAAGACTGACTAGTCAGATCGTGAATCAATTCAATCTCTCACCAAATTTTCCCACCTTCACAATCCCACCCGCCCGCAAAGTCAATGAACGTTGGAAGTGCTATAATTATTAAATAGAACTAAATCAATGCAAAGCAATGTTGTTCTGGAAACTAAGAGTGCATACCGTATGGTGCGTAGAGAATATCTTCTCACAGCTATCATCGTCGTTATTATTATCAGATGTCTTCAAATGAAAGCAAGAGATGAAACTAATCAACTCAACCACTCCTTGAGAAGAACATGAGCAGATAATAAACAGCCGATTACTCGCTGACAAGATCAAGACAAACATAACAACAAATTGTTTTCTTTGGTCTGCTGTGGTGGGAGTGGGTTGTTATTGATTTTTTTTTTAAGTTTTCTACTGTTTGGGTTTTGTCTTTGCGGGGTTTTGTGTTTGTCTTTGTGGGTGGGTTGGGGTCTTCTTAATAATTATACTCTGATGAGAACACAACACAGTCTAGGCTAAACTGTTCCATTAGTAATTAAATGGGCCATGCAAGGAGTAATTATGAAACGAAAATGACTAACAATTTCTGAAAAATGTACCTCAAACATTAATGTATTAGACAGGTTTAAACAAGTTCCAGGTGGACTACAACCACTACCACCATCAAATGTCTTCCAAAGCCTCGAATTCTTGGGACGGACTTGGTTGGGTCTGAGGTATTTAATAAAGCTTTCAAAAGCAATTCAACGTGGTTTTTGTCTTGACAACCGTCAGGTGCAAAAAGTGGCTCCCGTTCTAGGTGAAAGCTTTGGCATCCTTCGAGCAAGTTGGGTCCTCCCGCCTCCCTCCCTTCCCACTCCAACGAAAACTGTTTTGTTTTGTTGTTGTTTTTTAAATTTTCTTTAGCTCTAACGATTTCAGAATTTTCATAGCATCGAGAAGTGCGCTTTCTTCATCCGCAAGTCTTGCAACGAGGCCGATCGATACGCCTGACCGACCTACTTCCAGCGGACAACATTTGCTTGCAATCCTACTCTTACTGGTCTTTCTTGACAAATACCTCAAGCACGCAACAATGATACTACTTATGGTTATTCCACATGAGCACACTGAAACTTGTGACTAAGAAATAAAGCTAAAACTGAAATACATATATAGTCTGCTCCTACCTTTTCTGTTAATCTGGGGAAAGCTGTTGATTTCCATGGCTGCATCTGGAGAACTGACAGTATCTAGGAGAGAAACAAAACAGAAAGTAGCGGCTATTAGTCCAGCACCCAAATGAAACTCACACACACACACACACACAAAGCAATACAAACAACAACAACAAAAAAACGCTTCACACGCTTGAACTGTAAGGCAATGCAAACAATGCAAGATAAATTTTCCTTAAGAGAAGATAATTATTAAAAAATATATCAGCTGACAATGACTAGTATGCGAAGAGAAATATAAATTAATTAGCCCACGGTTAATTTTATATCAGAGAAAAATAAATTGAACTTCATTATGTTAAAAATGAAAACAGTTACTATCTATAAGCGCAGCGTTATGCCTCCAAACTCACTACTCAGCTATTAAATACATTGAACTGCTACCAAATTCATTGTACTGCTGCTAAATTCATTGTAGTGCTATCAAATTCATTGTACTGCTGCTAAATTCATTGTACTGCTACCAAATTCACTGTACTGCTATCAAATTCAGAGTGTTTATAAAGCCCACTGTACTGCTACCAAATTCCTTGTACTGCTGCTAAATTCATTGTACTGCTATCAAATTCGATGTATTTATAAAATCCACTGTACTGCTACCAAATTCACTGTACTCATAAATCTACTCTACTGCTTACGAAACGCATCGTTCTCCTATTAAATTGACCCCCATTGTATCACATTCACTGTACTGATTATCGCTTACCAAAGGCATTTGTACCGCCATTATATTACATTAACTACTATCAAAATTGTATTTAAAAATCCACTTTTCTGCTACCAAACACACAGTACTGATTGATACCCCAAGACCTCTACCCATCTCAACTAAGTGGTAGAGAGCTTAACGCTTCAACTTCCGGGCGAAGGCGATAAATTGGCATATACTAATTAATACCAAGGTCCATAATAAAAATAAAACAGAAACCATTCCGAGACAAGTGTAAGCAGAGAGATCGCAAAACATTATAAAATTAATTTTCAAAAGTAATATGTTGTTTCCAAAGTTAAACAGCCCCACCCAAAAAAAAAAAAGACTACAACAGATATACCAAAGTCATGAAAAAAACTATACAAGTTAAAAAATTCATTTGCAGATGCACGCAAACAAGACAAATATCTTTTTTTTTAAAAACTGTTGTATCAGTTACTAATCATGCCAATAAGTAGTCAAATGAAAACTTTAAAAAAAATTAACAAATTGCGTGAGCAGAAATGTGAAGAGCAAAATATTACTTTTAACTCTATATTTCCACTAACTATTGACTCGTAATGTCTAGTAGTGCATACATTTTTTTTAAAAAGTACCCAATGAGTACAAGGAGACAGCTTAAGAGAGTGATAAATGAGGACAAACAAAACATGGAGACATTATAATTGAAATATTCAGCTAAAGAAATAAAGTGAATAAGGAGACTTACAAAACACTGTGACACTTTATAATTGAGGGTAACTAAATACATGTATAATACGCAAAAGCGGCGGAAGCTGGAAGCATCCCCTACATTCAATCAATCAAACATGTATAATGATAACTGAAGACATAAAACCAGGAGATGCAATTATTGCTCAAGAAAACCAAATATAGTGGTGACCAAAGGTTTAAAACCTGGAGACACTTAATAAGTGGAGATACTACTACTTGTTCTAGATGAGCAATTGGAGATAAACTAATTACAAACACAGTTAACAACTGAAAGTACTTTGCAATTAAAGATATTTAACATCTTAAGTCACTCACATCTTAAGTCACCTACAAATGTAGACACTTAAATAGAAACACACTTAACACATGGAGAGTAATTATGATACTGGAGACAAACATATAGAAACTAACTAAAAACATAAACAATAACATTAAATGATGCAAGCTAACAAGACATAACTAGAGACACTCTAACTACCAATTTAGTGATGGGATTTAAATTTGACGAATGAAAACAACTGGTGACATAATTAGCAAAATACTTTGATGTACTTTAACAAATAGGGACTTATATTATGATAGGAAATAAACGTAATACTGTACATAGAAAAACTTAAGAAGTGGAGACAAACTCAGTAATTGAAGACATTGAATTAATGGTGACAAACTTAATGATGGAGACAAATGTAACAAATGAAAATATTAACCAATGGAGACATGCTAAGCAACTGGAATCGTATTTAACAACTGGAAACTTAGACATACTTAGAAATCTTAGACATTGAAACTGGGATCGTATTTAACAAGTGATGACATATGTAACAACATAATCACTGTAAGGTTTTCTTCACCCTGCCTGTCAATAAACTTATCAAATTACAGTCTGCAAACAGATGGAATGGAGATGGATCTTTAAAAAGTTCAACTACTAAATTTCAGCAAATAAATAATAAGTGGTTTGTAGCTTGATACTTGTTGGGTTTTTTCGAAACAGAAAGCCACAATTAAATAATGTTCAATCAAACTTACAAAACAAGGCCCAAATATGATTTAATAAAAACAATTATTCATTTCATCTAAACTTATATTTAACAAAGATATGTGTGACTTAATTGAAATGCAAAGTACATTATTTATAACACAACCTCCTCACAAAAGATATAATACAACAATGCCCTTTCTTAAATTATATATCACTCAAAACTACTATCTATAATATAAACACATGACTAGGCTAGGGGCATGTTAAGTTCATACTGCTCTAGGATTATTTAAGTAAGAACCAACGTGTTCAAAGGTGTATTAGTCCACGCTCTGGCTGCACTAGCTCGCCCTATTCTGCAAGTACTCTTGCTCGCTCACCCAAGAACCCAGATTTGAGTCACGTAAAACTTCGTGCTAATAATAGCCTCATCTTCACACGCAGACATATACATGGCAAAATAACTTGCCGCTTTGCGAGCTCTGTCAGAAAGTCTTCTCGTTAAGCACACAGATCCACAAAGGAAAACCTGTTATATCTCGCGAGACAAAATAAAATCACAGAAAAAAATTCATTTTAATTCTCCATTGCAGGAAAATAATTACGCCACATAAAGACTCTAAACCTCAGCACTTATTGCTTTCACTAAAACAATAATAATTTACAACTGAAAATGATCGTTATAACGACTTTTTTTTTTAAAGCGAAGTTCCCCCCCCCCCCCCCATCAACTGAAAAATCGAACAAAAATCAGGTAAAGTACAAATTGGCTGCCGATGGCCAGTTATTAAGTAATTAAATTATGTAGGTACATATCACATTTATTTTTTTATTCTTCTCACAAAACACTCTTTAATCAAATAATAACGTGAAGTTTCTTACAATCAAACAAATCATGGTACGACAGCAAACATAAGTGAAAGAAAGAAGAGTGGGGTGGAGAACCCTGCTTACTTTGTACTACTGTGAACACACGTTTAAAGACGTTAAGCGCAAAAAAGTTATAAACGGGTCGTTAAGACTCAGAAAGACAATGAAAAGGCTTAAGTGATAAAACATCGGACAAAATAAGCCAATGAGACCCCTCCCTTAAATTTTACTGCTAGTGGTCAACGCTTATTGTGCCACAAAACATTTCACGCCTGAATAACAAACAATAATAAAACTATATCAGCAGAGTTTCAGACAAAATCTCAACGACTATTATTCATATGAGAGTGCAACAACTAGCCTTCTCACATGAGAAAAATAAAGACTGGAACTATTTTATTACGCGATGATGGAAAGAGGAAAAGAATGTCAATATGTCGGGGGGGGGGGGGGGGTAGCATGAATGTGTGAATAAGTAAATGGCTGAAAAGTGAAGATAACGGATACTATTATTATCAGACCTTAGCTATACTGAACGATCATCTGAGACTGATTTGAATTCTACTTAACGTCCAATTCCAACTTTCGCTGATTTCGCGAACTGATCTTTCTGATCTGCGATGCCGATGAAATCCAGCACCTCCCTCAATCATGACCACGCACGCATAAAGCATATGCAGAAAATATCGCGGGCCATGCGAAGAGTGCACTTGACAGGAAACGCACACTCCTCTAAAACAACATACAATTTATCTCCCTCTCTGAACACTTGCGCACCTGTTGAAACTGCACGCGAACATACTGAACAAGACAGTAGTATGCACACAAGTTATGGCGCACTCGCAGGAATTTTTTTTTTTTTTTTTAAAGAGGAAGAGGGGGCCCTGAGTGTAGACTAGAGTGTAGACAATTCCAACATACCACTCCCCATGAGTACTTGCGACAATGCTATTTACATAATGCAATCCACCTTACCGGCGCGAGATGCACGTCGACCAGCACTGACAACCAGCTGGCCGTCTATTTGCGGAACGGGTGCGCTATTTTTAGCAGCCTGACCTTTTCTCAAGGCAGCGGGAGAGTCCAATCGTCAGCGAACAGCAGTGCAATAATCGATAGCACCACTCGAGAATATCACCGACAAAGTGAAAGAGCGCAATACTGACACTGTTTGTCCTCTTTGTATTTCTTCGCGCGTGCATGTGTGAATGGAAAAATGTGTGCGCGCGCGTGCACGAGCTGCATCGTTGCTATGCTGTATATATGAATAATAAGAATAATCTTAATGATGCTAACGATCTAAACAATGTTTTTAAACACTTATGTAATCAACAATATCAAAGTATAAGCATATGTTTACAAAAATATTAATTTGCCATACAATACATAAAGTATGTTTGTGTGTGTGTGTGTGTGTGAAATGTAAGATTTAAACGATGTTTGAGAACCATTAGACTTCAAAATCGATTAAATATATCTTTTAATCAATACAAAACAAATTTAACAGATTATTATCCTGTCTTAAATCAGATATGTAGGCCCCTACAGTAAGGCTACAGTTTTTAAACCAATACTTTATGGAAAAAATAAAAAACCTATAAGTAAAATGTAATTATATTATCAAATGTGATTCTGCAATAATGTGATATGAAATATATACAATATATATCGCAGACCACATAAAGTATGTTAAATCTTAATCAGGTAATTTTCTTTAAACCATTACACAGCTTGACAACCTTTGAACAACTAAATGCCCAACTTTAAGCTATTACAAACTGTAAATGATTAGTATTACACAACTAACTGATTACTAAATTTTAAAACATTTACAAACACATCTTTAAAATATTACACAATTTTAAACCACTGCACAAAATGAATTTGCAACTATGACAATATTAAAGTATTACTCAAAAGTTTCACTATTACATCATTTTAAACAATTAACCAATACTCTGAAAAGTAAATAAACTATAATTGAAAAAAATATAGTGCCCAGATTCACTAATCTCAAATTAGTAAAGTATACACTTCAATCTAACAACTCAATCTTTCAAGAATATGTGACTGTACACAATCTAGAGCAGACTCAAGAATTGTTTCCCAATCATTTTTGTTGCTCTTGACCCAAAAATTCGTATTTGTCTCAACCTTTGTCAGTTAAAGAGAGGGGGTAAAAAGCAAAATTGAACTATCTAGTCACATAATAATGACCCAAAAAAAAAAAAAAAAAACCCCTCAGGCAATGTTTCAGAGATTGAGAACCACTGCTTCAAAATATGTAACAGTATATTAATTTTAGTGTTTTACTTTCCTTTCTGGATGGGAATAAAATCAAAACCTTTTTTAAAAAAAATAAGCAAGTCTGATATCTGTATTTCATTTTCCCATTTCATATGTCATTTGGTAGATAAATTATTAAGCATAAAATTAAACTCAATGGTCAAAATTACATTAGATGTAGATTTTTCAAATAAACTTGTTTATTTTGTGTGATATATGAAACAGTAACTGTATACAAAGGCATTTGTTTCCTCTGAATTTGGTGATGTTATATGTTTAGATTTTAAACAACAGTGTTTTCTAAAGCAGATTTATGTTTTGTGCTTAATGGTCTGGTGGAAAATTGGTTTCAAAGAATAATTTTCTATTAGTACTTATGCTGCTATAGTGTTAATTATGTAAAGTGACAAACTTGGTATTCTGTCCGCAATGGAAATTAGTTTCATGAAACAGTGAATATCAACCAGCAAGCATCCACAGCAATTTGGGACAATCATTACTAATGCAACTCTTAATGGATTCACATTATATACCAACATTTCTGCCTAATATACACTAAATAATAAATTAATTTATTAGGTCATGGAAACTTAACACATGAGAATAGACACAGAAGAAATCCCAACTTACTTCTAAGATATTTTAAGATAGATTGACTTCAAAATATGGAACACATCCAATATTCCTAATTTTAAATATACATATGCCAAATTCACAACCCCAGTTTACAATATAAATTAGCACTAACCAGAAAAACTACATATTCTCATTATCTGTATGAGGTACCCAAATTTCACAAAATTACTTTTTAAATGTTTTTTCCTGGGAGGTGAAAGTCTATAAACTGCCAACTCTAATATGAGGGGTTTTTCTTTTTAAAAGAAAAACGAAGCACAATATGAAAAACTAAAAATCATTACTTTTACATTGCCAGTGTTCCAGTATATATAATTTATTTGGAGTTGTAAGCATTTGTTTAAACTAGAATTGTTCAAGGTTAATGGGGGAGGGGGGGGGGGCAAAACAATCTAAAAAGAAAATCATTTTCATTCACATAAAAAAAATAAAAATAATAAAAACTGTAAAATGAATGAATAAAGGATTTTATTCTGAGATGAAAATATTTACAGTTATACTTTAATCATGCAGAGTAAGTGTCATTATAGCTATTACTTACACAGCAGCCTACCTATCTATGATGCATATTCTTTTGTCTCTCTTGCCCATTTCCTTCCCATCCACCCTCATCTTCCCCCTCCTCTCCACCATTCTGCTACTGCTGTCAAATGGGAGTGGGAGGGGCCTCAATGATTGCAAGCTAAGGTGCAACAGGAAGTCCAGTAAAATCAAAGACTAACAGTAAAATCAAATGTTGGAATTTGTCACAATTACAGTTATAGACAAAACTTTCTTTGATAAATGCCCTGTGCCTATGAAGTCTCTGCCACAGTGAAGCAAGTCTTTGCCATTATAGCAAGTACTTTAATATTTACTTGTAAAAGTTGTTCTCCTTGCTGAAAAATCAGACTCCATTTTATTTTTTTATAGGAAAAAAATATGAAACAAAATATTAAAATAACATTTCTTCTCTTCTCTCATGCAAAACAAAAAATCAGACTCCATTTTATTTTTTTATTGGAAAAAATATGAATCAAAATATTAAAAATAACACTTCTTCTTTCATTCATTTCTTTAAAATCCAAAAAATTATATGAAAACAAATAATAATTATAAAGCTTACAGTGAGTTTAATTATTTTCATACACAACTACTGGTTTGTGCATAAAATAAACTACATATAATTTATTTAGACACTCTACCCTCTGAGATATAAATTCTATTAAATATTATCTTTGTATGCAATTCAACTATATGGTTGTACGATTGTAATTCTGGTAATTCTGATTAGTAGTAATGATGTAATTAGCTGTTTATTTACTGATTACTCAAATACAAGTTATTTACTCCAAGGATCTCTTATCTAATTAGAACTGTGCACTGCTGTCTTAGCTAATGTAATAAAGACATCTCATATAGTTCCTGATAGCCATTGCATTCTGAAGGAATAAGACAAGCCTGCTATGTTAGGTGACAACATTTTGTGCTCTGGCAACTTTACAGTAAATAAATTACATGAGTGCAACATTAAAAGCTGTATATCACTTACTGAGAGACTAAAATGTTTACAACAGTGTAGACAGAGTTTGGGTCCTGCCTGGCACAGTTCTGCTCTACCAAAGACCTGTGCTGTTATTCAAGCTATCAATCACATCCTCAGTCAGCAATCCTGTCTGGGGCGACATTCTTTATTAGACTAATGTGGATTTTAAAGTATTTTCCCCAGCAGAGATAACACACTGCAGAATCATCATCCCCTGAGGAGATAACAACCTGAAAGTTATATTTGGAAAGTGTAAAATTAAATGACTCAATAACATCTTCTCACCTACTAAAATTTCATATACTGTCAAAGTGTCAGCAACTACTGAGCCATTTAACAGTGCTTTTAAGCAGCCAGTGGTGCCAATCTATCTTTTCAGTGAATATTAAAAATGTCACCAGTACATTTATCAGATTCTTGCTGTTTATTTTATCAACTTCAGGATCTGTCTCTCAATTTGTCTAGTGGGCAACCAATCAAATTGTTCTGTGGCTGTTTATTTGCCTAACCTCTGGTCTAGTGGGTAACCAATCAAATTGCTGTGACTGTATATTTGCCTAACCTCTGGGTGCAAGTGGAGTGGATGTAGCAAATTAACTTTTATAGTTGCATTCATTCATGCATACTTCTCAGTGAGCATTTGTCTATAAGGTGTCAAAATGTCTAAGTTTATACTATAAAAAGCTTGTTTACGCTAATGACAAATGTAAACTAGAGAAGTTAAAATGCAAACACCTCTAGATGAATAAACATTACATTTACAAGCAAGACATGCAATTTAGCTTTGGCCATCTGTCTATATGATCTCTGTGTTGAGTACAGAATGAGTCAAGGTCATAAGAAACCATTCATTTGGCATACTTTCTGATAAAGTTCACATATTATTCAATAAGCACTTGTAAACCATTTGTTTATACATATAAACAAATGGTCTAAGATCAAGATACTGACCTGAACACAAAACAGTCTTCATATATTTCCCCAACAGATTAGACAATTTGGACCAAGGAACACTCTTTGAAACCAAATAATGTCACCAATATGGTCCAACAGATTGGACAGTGTTAGCAACTTTAATGTTTTACTTCTGCATGAATGCTGACCTGCAACTGTGTTCTTTTTTAACATGAATTAATACACGAAATCTTCAATTCTACTTTGACATAAAGTTACTTTCACCAAGTGTTAAATACATGAATATTGCTTCACTTCTACTGTGATGTAACTTTTCATCAAGCGTTTAATACTTGAGTTCTGTTTCAATTGTATGTGACGTAATGTTCCTTTCATCAAGAACTTAATACTTGAATATTGCTTCAATTCTATTGAGACATATGTGTTGCTTTTCATTAAGAGCATAATACTTGAATACTGCTTCAACTGTACTGTGACGTAGTGTTACTTTTATCAAGAGCGTAATACTTGAATACTGTTTCAATTTACTGAGATGTAATGATACTTTTTCATTAAGAGCATAATACTTGAAAACCACATCAATTGTACTGTGGTACAGTGTTACCTTTCATTAATACTTGAATACTGCTTCAACTGTACTGAGACATAGTGTTACCTTTCATTAAGCACATAATGCTTGAATACTGCTTCAATCATACTGAGACGTAATGTTAGTTGTTACTGTTCATTAAGAATAAGAGCGTAATATTTGAATACTGCTTCAATTGTACTGAGACATAATGTTACTTTTCATTAAGAGCGTAATACTTGAATACTGCTTCAATTCTACTGAGATGTAGTGTTACTCTTCATTAGCGTGTAAAACTTGAATATGGCTTCAATTATACACTGATGGAATGTTACTTTTATTAAGCACTTAATACCTGAATATTGCTCCAAATTCTACTCTTCCAAAAATCATTTCACTTCAATGCAGAATTATTTATTATTACATGTACTATATATTATTTTATTAAGAAGGTTGGTTTTTGAGTTTTACTTGCTAAACACTGTCAGTCAGAAGAAAACACATTTAATTTAGCCTGAATTTCATCAACAATGTACCAAAAAAGATGGCAACTAGGCACTAATGCAAGCACAATAAATCAAGTCTGTAATAAAGTTCATTTTCAAATGCAGTTACTGGTTGCAAGAAAGGACACCATGATTGCACACAAAAAAATATTTGGGGGGGAAATTAACATAAAGATAAAAGCATTCCAAAGTGAACATCCACTGGATTGTTAAGGTGCAGGAAGCACATTGCACATCTACATCAACTCGTGTCAACTTATACACACACGCATACAATACTTGTACTCATCAACAAATATCTTCTCCCATTGCCCCACAATTCTCTCTTACTGTCTTAGTTGTCACATTCACATTTAGTATCAAAATGTAAGTCACACTCTCGTGATTCCACAGTAAACTACATGAGTACCATTGGTACAGTTGTAAAAAGGGTGCGAAACCACTCCCTCTCCTCTCCCCCCCCCCCCACTTTCCTAATGGCAGAGTTAATTACTCCACCTTCCAAGCAAAACAAGTTTTAAAAAAGCAGCTTTGAAAGATTTCTACAAATTTTTCATTTGTTTTTTAAAATAGATTTTCAAAAATTATCTAATGAGTGCTATTTACATTTACATCTGATTGCTAACAATAATGTCTGAAAATAATCACCTAATCATTGTAATCCGCATTTTCACCATCGGAAATGATGCAGTATGCATATTAAGCAGCAATATGATAGAAATCTCAAAGTGATTGTTACTGTCAAGCTTGTAAAATGTGTAGTACAGTCCTTTCTGCTCTTCACAAAAAGTGATTCATTTTATACCAGTGCATATAAAATACTTCTCATTCTGTACTGGTGTTCATCCTCATCGGTGTGTATAAAGTACTCACCAATCTCTACCAGTATGTATAAAGTACTCCCCATTATCTACCAGTTTGTAAAAAGTACTCCTCATTCTCTACCACTATGTCTATAGTACTCCTCATTATCTATCAGTGTATAAAGTGCTCCTCATCCTCCACTAGTGTGTACAAAGTACTCCTCTCCCTCTAAAATTTGTACAATGTGTATTCATCCTCTACCAGCAGGTGGAAAGTACACATCAGAAAGATCACAATTTTTATAAATACAAACCAACTTAGCGACAGCTAATGAAAAATGTTAAATACAATAACAACAATTCATTAAATAAAAATCACTAGCCTTTTCATTCTTTAATCTGCATAACTACCACCCATGCTAAAAAGAAAATGTACAACTACAGTGGAACCCTGTGATAATGCAAATTTGGATATAATTAATAATGCTTCGTGGCATGGCTCCCTAAATATATATATCTTAATAATGCATTCTATTGCAAAACCCCACTATTAACGCAATCTGATTTTTGGGACCCCAATTATCACGTTATAGCAATGTTTCAGTGTGCATGTAATGTCAAATATCAAAACATTCCGTTAATAAAAGTGTACTATATGCCTAGAGAAATACAAGAGTTGAGTGCAGAGAAATGTAGGTCAATGAATTATGTGAACTGATTTGTGTATGCTCTGACACATCGCGTCAGAATCTTTGGCATAACTTTTACTGGTACACTCTGGAACACAAATACAGAAATAGTGACAAGTGCACGAGTGCATATGATCAACCTTACAATATGTGTAAATGTATCCCACCAAATGCTATCCAAAAACAAAACGCAACTAACCAGTAAGTATAAATATATCCCACCAAATGCTATCCAGTAACGAAACATATCTATCCGATAATAATAAATATATCCCACCAAATGCTATCCAGTGACACCATTCAATGGCAGCAATGATCATTTATTAGTGAGTGCTGTTCATTTATGAATTTCACTCGAAGATATGGAGATGATTCCCTTCCCCTTTTTTTTTTTATGTCGTTGTGTTTCTTGTGAGTTACCAACAGATACCTGGCATATTTTTTTTAATTCTGCCTGACCATAAATAATAAAATATTGAATCCCAACTGTTTAATAAGTGTTTAAGAAAAGATATGCTCAGTGAATTAATTTTCAGTAGTTTGCATATTAAGATGCGTACAATTTAAATTACAGCATGGTAAGTTTGTTATATTCACATTCATAAATTTAAATTTAAAACATTCCAAATAAAACTCTTATTTGTGTGTCAAAGTGAACTGCAGACTGTATTAGTGTATACACATTTATACATAATTGCACAGACATCTATAAACAATGAAAGTATACTCACATTCAGAAAAACAATGTTAAATTATACAATGTTTCTACATTGACAGTGAATGAGTGATAACTGATAATCAGCGAAATTATATTAACATTCACACTACAAATATAAATTAAAATCACATACATACCAATTATAAATTATGCTCATATTTAATTTAAATAAATATATGTAATGCAAATTACAATCTCATTCACTGTTACATACTATGACAAACTCACATTGTAAAAAAGTAAACTTTACTTGTATTTATTCTAACAAAATGTATCCTTCAATACAAGTACAATAAATGAACAGTGTTAAATAGACTTGCATTTATATAAAACAAAGTAACTAGATCATTCACATTCACTGTAAACAATACATTCAAGACCCTGCAAATTATATACATATTAAAAATGCATACATTATACTCACAAATATAAACAATGTACACAACAAACTCATATTAAACCTTAAATAAACATTTTAAATATACTCAAATGTACAATGTAAATCATAAATGAACAAATATAAACATTGTAAACTATGCCTACATTTACAATTACAATGTAAAAGTAAAACATTCATAAACAACAAAAACTATACTCACAGTCAGAATTCACAACATAAATCGTACATTCATGAACAACGTAAATATACTCACATTCGCAATGTCCGTAAAGTAAATGAAAACAACAGGAGTGATAACAACTGACTTCTTACGCCTCTATGTTTACATTATGTTTATCTCTTCCAACAATGCCGCCTGTCCAGCACACGGGCTACAAGAGTGCAAAGAAGGTGCATTCTCACATCGTACACATAGAGCTTTAGCGCTCTCAGCAAAATTGCATATCACGAACAGTTCTGTGAGGTGCGTGCAAAGATATTAAGCTGAATTAAACAAACGTAGTCCCAGGGTAGTAGTAGTGCTACAGACAGACAGAAATGTAACGAACAAACTGCACCGGAAATCGGAAGCCAAAGAAAATTCCGTTTCGCAAGTAAACTGCTACTCCTCATCAGGCAGCAGAGACTCAACCAGACTCGCAGAATCAAAGGCTTGGCTTGTCCGCGGCAGGTGAGATTCACGTAAGCGGAAACAGACTGCTCTTTCACTGACTCACCGCGCTTTTTCTTTGTTTACAAACGTTCTAATCTTATTACATGTGTGCACTACTAGCAGTCCGCAGCTACAGTGGGTGGCAGAGTTTATAGGGGAGGGGGGGGCAAGAGGGAAGACCCTCCCAGCAAAACCGTACATTCAAAAGGCAACGTTTTTATGCAATCTCTAGAATTTTATTGTTACTGTTATTTATTTTTATGCAACAGTACTCTGAAACAATGCCCAGGATAAATACACAGGAATGAATCAGTATCACCTAGGCATTTAGGTCAATAATGGCGACAACAAATGAATCTAAGGCCTAACAAGGCGTGTCGTAACAAGGGGGTGTCGCAAGACAGACTGACTTAGATGTGTGGGCATTTCGCATTGCAAGATGGCCGCGCGCGTGCTCGCGCGCTTAGTTTCAAGTTAAGCCACCCATGAACGAGAACTTGCTTTGAGAGTTAGATTCTCAAAGACTCAAAATAATGCGCGTGCGTGTTCACGTGATGTCAAGCCTACAAGGAACAGCTTCTTGCAGTGGCGCTTAGCAGACGAGAACCATTGCCCCTCCTCTAAAACACACAGCACGTTCTTTCCCTATGTGCGTGCGAACGAGCGTGTGTGTGTGTGTGTGTGTGTGTGTGTGTGTGTGTGTGTGTGTGTGTGTGTGTGTGTGTGTGTGTGTGTGTGTGTGTGTGTGTGTGTGTGTGTGTGTGTCCGTAGTGAACCAGCAGAGGCATCGTGACATCAACTAAGCGAAAGGGCAATAACTACCTCAGCTGTTGCCGCAACCGACGGCAGCATCTACCGTTTTGCCGCAGAACACGTAATGATTATGCCAGCAACTAACGCCCATTGAGAATAATTCCATGGCAACGTAAGAGTATAGTTTCTACGAAAATTAAACTACAGTCGGCAATCAAAATAAATACCCTCTTTGCAATGCCACTATTATCATGCCAGCTCTAAACACAGGTATGACTGATAACTCTCTCAACACTGTCAGTGTCACTCAAACGCAATGCATCAGTTTGTCTAGTGCTGAGTAACAAAACAAAAAAACAAAATTTCCTCAACACTCTTCTGAAAGAGGGAAAGTCATAAGAGCAGCCATTGGTTGATACTATTTTATAAAGAACATTCGTTGGTAACAAGCCACAGAAAAGATTGATAAAAGTATATAACACCATGATTGCTATTACGCAAAATAAAATGTGTCAAGTTCTTGTCTGCTGTGGGTTACCCTACTTAATTTTAATAACAGAAATGCATACCTAATATTAATAAACTAATCTTGTACATGTATTAAAACCATTACACTTAATATCTGTACTTATATTAACAAATGCAACTTATATCACAAGAATGATAATGCATATAATCTACAATTAGTCAACAGATATTTTTTTAAATCATCTGTAAAAATAAATATTAAAAGCAATAATATATGAAGAGGCTATGATAAACTATTGACCCATTGTACTGATAAAGTGATATATGAAGAGGCTATGATAAACTATAGACCCATTGTACTGATATATGAAGAGGCTATGATAGACTGTACTGATATATGAAGAGGCTATGATAAACTATAGACCCATTGTATTGATAGATTGTTACAACACAGCATGAAGGAAGACTACCAGTGAAAAAGCATGTTTTTAACAGTTAAAAAGTGCACCATAAGCTCAAACATTCATCTTAGCTGTTTGGCTGGGTACACATATTAAAAGAATTAAAACTGTGTAAGCTGTAAATCATAATTAGCACTAATTAATAGAATTAAAATTTTCCAAGTTGCTGATTTTATAAGCTGTAAATCATAATTAGCACTAATTAATAGAATTAAAATGTTCCAAGTTGCTGATTTCATACACATATACAAACCAAAACACAGGTTTTGGTGTGGTATGTACACACATGCATACCACAACTACTAGAACAATGTTCCTATTTCTACAGAGAGATGCCTACTAAACAATCATGTCTCTGACTGCACTGACTTTGTTACTATTCTGTAGGATATCTATCTCTCCAGGTAATTATTAGCACTGAGTAATCACAATCATGTTACTAATTCTGTATGGTACGTGTCCAGGTAATTATTAGCACTGAGTAATTACACAATCATGCTATTCTGTAGATACTTGTCCAGGTATCAGTACAATCATTAACATGTTCGACAATAGTTTTAGAGGGGAAAAGTTAAGGATGCTCAAACAGGAATGTTTTAGTTTAGATTTTCTTTCAGATTTTGTTAAGTATTCTAAAGAATTTATATGAATTATCCAATCATGTAACAAATGGTGTCCTGTTTATGTATTATGAGAAAATTAATAAAAATATCATTTTCTATTTCATTTCTAAAAACTAATATCCAATTACACATAGCTAATGAATTCAAAATCAATTAACTATAAATGGGTAATAAATCAATCAATTAACTATAAATGGGTAATAAATCAATCAATTAACTATAAATGGGTACGGTAAGATCACAGAAAATATGCATACCATCTTTCAATCCAAGATCTACTTGAAGCATTTTCTTTTCTTTATTCAAAGCTAAATGAATTTTCCAAAATAACATACGTTCGTGGTTAAATGTGTAAGTCAGAAAACCATTGGTCTACTGCTGCATAGGCCATTTATTGAAACTGTTCATTTTGCCAAAGACCATTTATTAAAACAGCATTCTTTATGCCAACAAAGATCATTTATAATGATAGTGTTCACTTTGTATACAAAGACCATCTACTGAAACTGTTCATTTAGCCGACTATGGCCATTTATTAAAACTGTTCTTTTTGCCACAAAGATAATTTACAATGATAGTATTTACTTTGCATACAGACATTTACTTTAAAAAAAGTGTTCATTTAGCCAACAGAGACTGTTTATTAATACAATGACTTTTTGCCAACTAAGACCATTTGTTAGGATGGTGTTCTTTTTACCAACAAAAGCCATTTACAGTAACAGTGCTCACTCTACTAACAAAGACCATTTACTGAAACAGTGTTCACTTTATTTATAAGATTATTAACTAAGACAGTGTTCATTTACTAACAAAGACCATTAACTAAGACAGTGTTCATTTACTAACAAAGACCATTAACTAAGACAGTGTTCATTTACTAACAAAGACCATTAACTAAGACAGTGTTCACTTTATTAAAAAAAAAAGACCATTTACTAAGACAGTGTTTACTTTGCTAACAAAGAATGTTCTTTTTAAAGTGCACGATCTTATATCTGAATGTTTGCGACAGAATAGTCACAAAAGAATGACTTTAATTCTTTCTTTTTCCCATGTGTGTGTGTGTGGGGGGGGGGGGGGAGAAAGAGAGTAGGAAGGGAAATACAACCCCATTATTATAACATCACAGTAACTTTAATGCTTTTGTTAAATTTCCACCCAGAACTCTCAGTGTCAAGAAGCCTGAACCTACTTTTATGAGCACTACTATAATAATAAAATGAATATCAGCAATTTTGTTTTCCCATTAAATAAAAGTATAACCATATACGTTTCTGACTCACCTATAGGTTCTTGAAATCCTGAGTCCACGCTTGTGCTTCCTTTGTAAAACTTGTTTCCAGGCAAAACTGTGAAAGTTAAAAAAAAAATTTTTTTAATAAATATAATACAAAAAATGGTGCTCAACATTTATACAAAGAATAAAATAATTAAGATTATATAAGGAACTGTAACAGGAAAACTAGAAAAGATGCATTCCGAATAACTGCCACACAAACCTTAAGCATTTTAAATTGATCAGCAATTCTCTAATTAAGTTCGATTAAAGATTTTAATTATTTCATTAATAAATGATCAGCTAGTTTTTCACTGATCAATAATTTAATCACTGATGAGATAATTTAACAATGCAATAAATTAACACATCATTTACTACTCTTATCATTGATCAGCTAATTTAATTTACCAGTCCCATATTTTAATCAGTTATTAGTTAATTAAATCAATAAATAGCTAATTTAATCATTGTTGAATTTAACAGCTCATCACCTAATTAACTTATGACTACTATTACTAACCGCCAATACACAATTAATTGCTGATCAGCCAATTTTTCCACCAATTAGCAAATGTACACACTTATGGTTGTAAGCTATATGTATAGCAAATTTTGCCACCATCAGCTAATTTAACCAATGACTTATTAATTTAACCACTAATCAGCTACTTTAACAATTGATCCGTTTTCTTTTGTGCTGGCTACTGGCTATCACTTTGCTGCCTACAGGTTAAGGGTGAACCCTCCTTTGTGGAATGTTGGATGTCTTATGTACTTTACTAACAAAATGCTTTTCTAGGTCCTGGAGATGCTTCTTTTTGTTGCTCTCATTCCTGGTGGTGAGGAAAGCAGGGTTAGAGCAGTTTGCCGACAGTTGGCCTTAAAAGTTTGTTGTGGTTTCAACAAGTCTTTCATTTATTTTACTGCTTATTTTATTTCTACATTGAGGAAACAGATTCACTTTGTTTTAATTTATTTTTTTTTAAAGGGAAAATAAAGAATCATTGGGTTTGGATATGCAATGTATATATTTTTGCTTAACATGAGTTGTGTCTGCTGAGAATAGCTGAAAATTATCAAAGGTCATTTCAAAAGATAAACTATAAAATAAAAAGTTTCTTTTTTTTAATTATATTTCTTTTAACAAAAATATTTAAATGGAAAAAATAATAGAATTCTGGCAGATTGTGAGCTAAAAATAAAATAAGTTTGCCATAGAGAAAATTAAAGAGATAAATTAGTGGAATGCTTTGAAGTTGTTCATCATAAGAGTATCATCTAATAAGTAATATCTATAGATCCCAGCTAAATAAGTCAACAAATTTTAAAAGTAAATAAATGCACAGGTTGCAATGACATATGCACTATGTTTTCTTTCCTTTTTTATTTAAATTTTCATTCAATAATTTCAAACCTAACAGTTCTTTTATGCACATTTTTGGGGGGTAAGAGAAAAGGAAATAGTACTTATAAACAATTCAGTGTGCTGGTTTATGATTTCTCCCTTCCCTTATTTAGCTGCAATATTCTCCCATGTATTTATGCAAGCGTGTGTTCATGCATACGTGAAATTGTGCATTGCAAAAGAGAGAGAAGGAAATGATACAATAATCAACTAAAGTCTGTGTGCATGCATTGGATCCAGACCTCCACCCACTAACTACCATTTCCACTAAAGTAAGGGTAATACCATGCTTCAAAACTCACAGATATAATTCAAGCACTAGTACATGTAGTGCCAATTTTACAAACACCATCCTGATTTGCAAGCCAAAACTTCCCAAAAGAATTTTTTAAACAAAGAATAAATTTTTTAAAATTAATTTTCAATATTTCTAATATATTCCAAATATTTCACATTTTTATATTTATTTTTAGAAACATTTATAAAAACTTATAGTCATACATATCAATCTTTATATAAATTATGAACATTTAATATAGAAAGTCTAAATGAACATATTCAGTTTGCAGTTTTATTTTAAAATTTGTTGAATTTCTAAGCATCAAATTTTTCAATAAAACTACACATGTATTGTGTGAGTTCTAGTATTAGAGAAAGATTTTATTTAATACAGTAGCAAACCATGTTTTGCTCTTTTTCTTTTGTGTTAACAGGTTTCCAACTCATGACTAATTTTGACTCACAACCAAACCTGTTCATAACTCAAGGACTACCTGTATATGAATTAAAAATAAATAAATACTGGCAATGGTGTATTTTTAATTATCTTTTTTAATTCTTTAAAACTGATGCTAGCTGCTTCAGGGCAAGCAAAAGAAAATGTCATCATGAGACAACAGACTAAAAATGATTTAATGTCATGTTACATGAATCTGAATAAATGTGGAAGTATGCCTGTGTATCTATACACATATGTTCAGGTTTGATTAATATGTAAACAGAAGCCAAATTTCATCAATATGAAATCAATACAGAAATTTAAAAATGATTTTTTTAAAAAGTATATACAACAAATATACTTTTATTAAATGATAATCGATATACTTTTCATTCATTTCTACCTTTTCTTTCTTTTGGCCCCACACACAATTGTGTTCAGTTTTGATTAATATATAAGCAGAAGCCAAATTTCATCAATATGAAATCAATACAAAATATTAAAAATTATTTTTAAAAAGTGTATACAACAAATATACTTTTAATTCATTTCTCCCCCTTGTCTATGACAAATATCCAGAGTTAGCACTTAATGACTTATGCAAACAAAACAAAATATTACTCATAATACTTTTAAAATAGAGTAGTACAATTAGAAATTTCTTTTTATTTTACTACTACTACAAATAAATCATCTCCTGTCTCTAAAGACAAGCTGAGAAAATTACTCTCCCCAAACTTGATGATGGCCAAATGTGGTGATCTTGACAGTTAAAATAAGTGATGCTGAGTTTAATCATGTCAAATAGACATGTGATCTTAAAGATGTAGCATTGTTTATTAAGAAGATATTATTTCTATTAATACCATTTACTTAGACTCTGTTTTACTCATCTAAGCTGTATTATCTGGTTAAAGGTTTAGATCTGCATGCATTCAGTGTGTTAGATCACTATTTTATAAACACTAAAGCGGCATTCTCTGGTTAAACTTTTAGATCTTCCTGCATTCAGTGTGTTAGATCAATGCTCTCTTTTAAACATGAAAGCTGCAAAACCCAGACTGCTCAGTGTGAATGCTATTTAGTAAATGTTTGATTATTATCAGTATGTGCAAATATGGATCATACTTATAAACAAAGAGTTGATGCTATTATTTTCAAGGATGTAGCAACATTAGTATTCAGCAGCATAGTGGAATTTGAGTCAGAGGTGAGGTGTAGCAACATCAGTACTCAGTAGCATATTGGCATTTGTGTCAGAGGTGAGGTATACGACATTAGTACTCAGTAGCATATTGGCATTAGTGTCTGAGACAGTTGTGGCAACATCAGTACTCAGTAGCATAGTGGCATTAGTGTCAGAGGCAAGGTGTAGCAACATCAGTATGAGTAGCGTAGTGGCATTAGTATCAGAGGTGATATGTTAACACTAACAGTATCAGTACTTAGTAGCATTAATGTCAGATGGTGTGTAGCAGTAGCAGTACTCAGTAACATAGTGGCATTATTGTCAGGGGTGTGGTGTAGCAACATTAGTACTCGGTAGAATTAGTATAAGAGGTGAGGTCTAGCAACATTAGTACTCAGTAGAATTAGTATCAGAGGTAAGGTCTAGCAACATTAGTACTCAGTAGCATAGCAACATTAATGTTTGATGGTGTGATATTGGTGCTCACTGGTATAGCAACATTAATTATCAGTTATGAGGTAGCAATATTAGCACTCAGTTGTTTAAACAATGTTATCAATATCATTCAATTGTTGAAGCAGCATTGGTACTCACTGGAGCAGCAGAAATAGAATGTAGTGCCATAGCAACACCAGCACTCAGTGGCACAGCAAGAAAGTGCCCAGCGGTGTAGCAACATTAGTGTTCATTGGTGTTGCATTAGTATTCCACAATGTAAAGATTAGTATTGAGTGCTATAACAATATTTGGCGGTCTCTGGGTGTAGCAATGTAAATAACATTTACACTGTGATATTGCCATTAGTGCTCAATTCTGAAGAACAATGCCCAATAGTGTAGCAATATTAGTGTCTATGTTACAGTAATGTTTGTGTGCAGTAGAGTAGCATCATTTGTACTCATTACTGTAGCAAAATCTGCTTTCATGGCTAGTGGCTTTAGTGCTCAGTGGTGCAGAAACTACTCAAGGGGTGCAGGAACATTAATGTTCTGGGGTACAGCAACACTGCAGTGCCAATTCAGGTATATTATATAAACTGAGAGCACAAAATAAATAAAAGCATGTAATTTCATCTCAATATTCAAATATTTTGACATACTTTTCTAATGATAACATAATCATGTACTTAAACTAAAGTGACTAATATACTTATAAGACTAACTGGCCATTACTTTTCACTGTACTGGAAATTCTAGTCACTCAAAGACATGAAATGCATTAATAAATTGTGTAAGTATTGCATATTAAAGAGTCATAACAATTTCCAATCAAGTTTTCCAATATTTAGGATAATTATATGTAATTATTAAGAAGCAGTTGCTTCATCAGCACTTTCTTTGAAATCAAATTAAACAAAATATTGGCTGAAAATTGCTCCCTTTAAATTAAATGAATATAATGCACTTCATTTCAGGCAAACCAGCAGATTACACACAAAAAAAAACAACAACAACAAAAAAACTCACAAAATTATACAAGTTAAATAAAAACAGAGTAATGTATAAGAAGAGAAGAAGCATGCAAGAAGAGAGAGAAGTGGGTTAGGAGAGAAGGGAATGTGTAAGAAGAAAAAAAATGTGATGATGTGTTTAACAAGAAAAAGGAAGTGTGTAAGGAGGTGGGAAGTGTGTAAGAAAAGAGATATGAATATGCAATAATGAAAGGAGTATGCATAAAGAGAAGGGAATGTGTAAAGATAGAAAGGAGTGTGCATAAAGAGAAGGGAATATGTAAAGATAGAGTGTGTAAGAAGAGAAAGGAAGTGTATAAGGAGTGTGAAGTGAATAAGAGTGTGTAAAGGAAGGGAAGAAAGTAGGATGATGATGATTTAGCTTTCAGAAAATTTATTACATTTACAGAGAAAAGTTCTATTGAAGGCAAACTCATGAAACTATGAAACTGTGTGTGTGTGTGTGTGTGTGTGTGAATTGCAACTATCACAATCACTGAATCAGCCATATATGATACATATTAAAGTTCGGTTGCCATTCCTCAAATGCAGAACATGGGTTTGTGCTCACCCAGCCTTGGCAATTTTCTTGATCAATCCACACCTACTCCCTAACTCATTAACCCACCACTTAATTGAATTTAGTGGCCTTGATGGTAGAGATCTTGAGAATTAGTGCAAATAACTACTCATCAAGAATGATGGGAAGAAAATGAAAAGAACTGAATAGAGCAGTTAATCCTCAACTTATTTGTGGCCAAGAGCGCAGTCAAATTTTCAGAACAGTGTAGTAGGTGCCAACAATTTTTCAAAGATTATTTTATACTGCTCATTAAATTTTATACAAAACACAGTATTAATAATATATGAATCGATAGCATTGAAGAGATAATTTACGTAAAAGATTTTTCATTAAATCATTCAGCTACCACTCTTTCACTATTATTGTGTGAATTTTTTTTTAAATTCTAACTGGAAGTAGCGTTTACAAAATAAATATCATAAACACTTCTCATCTTATGTATTTTTAAAGTATTATATTGTTGAACTTTTTTTTAAAATACAGATAGCCAACTTGGTTTATTAAAATTCCTCATTTATTTTGTTGTTCCTTACCTCCATGTTTCAATAAACAAATATGAAAAATTATAAACATAAGCTTGTTACTTGTATCCAGATAATAGCAGATTTCAATTTTTTTTAATGAAAAATGTTAAATATATTTTCTAATCATTTAACACACATGTATTTTATATTATTTATTAAGACAATCTGATTTTTGGTCCTGCATTTAATCACATTTGGAAGAGTAAAAAAATATTCCTCAAGGTAGGCTTCTGGAAGCCAAGATCTGTATTTTTACTTTTACTAGGTTCATCATTTAAACATGGTTTTAGTTTTACATAAATAAGTGGAATTGAAATAAGATTTTATTTTGTAAGCTACATTCATCAAAGTAGGAAACCCTTTTTGAATTAAAAAGATTCAAGAAAATTATCATCTATTCTGTAAGATTTTAGAACAATATTCTTAAGATCCAAATTTCTCTTTTTATTTTGCTCCAGAGGTTTTTGAAAGTGGATAACCAATAGTGAAGGTTTAAATTATCACTGTCATATAACATTTTCTTCTTCTAAATAAGAAACTTCATCTTCATATGTGACATCCACAAGATGACTTTTGCTTTAATAAATTTTCAGAACCTAAACTCAGTGATGAAAGGTTAAATGAAACAGTCTACATCTGCACTACTTTCCCCACTTCAATGTGGGTGCATGTAATTGTAAATGCCTTGGTGGGCACCACCCACAGGCATCAACATGGTGGGGACCACTGGAATAGACTAAAAGGAAGACATTTATTTGATTAAAATGTCTTTATTAACTACACTGTTTTGTGAATGAAAACCCAGTGCTTCTTGTACAAAAACACAAAGGTGTTCTTGATTCTTCCCTCTATCTTTTCCCTTGAAAACGAAGTACCCTAAGCAGCCAACTACATCAATATCTTTTTCAGAAACAAATTATCATGAATGTGTTCATGAACATCCATAAAAATTTCAAGAAATCTCTCATAATAGTTCATTTTAATTTAAACTCTAGCATAGCATCAATTCCATAAAATTTTTAAGAATTATGCAAATTAATAAATGCTTATATTCTTTATTCATTTAGTTTAAATTAAATATTTTTCAAATATTTATTAAGAAATTAAAAAATGACTAAAGATAAAAATAAGACAAGTTTTAGTATCCATAAAGATTCAAACCCAGGCACTTTGACTTCACCATCAAAGCATGACTTATAATTTATATTTATAAGGTTTTTATAAAAATAAAGTACAGCTTAGGATTGCATGCAAGGCTACAGAAAACAATATTAATGCAAACTGAATGTTATTGGTTAGCATGGCAAATGTAACAATTTTAATGTGATGGTACTAACAACTCTCTGTTTTCACTGGGGAGAGAAAGATTGATAAGAGAAAAATTGAAATTTTATAATCCACAAATGTGTCAGCGCAGGACAATGATTTTTTTTATTTCTTCTCTACATATCCACATCCACTGATTTTGTGGGCAAAATATAAAGATATGTAACAGGTAAAACTCACAGCTTCAAACTGTTACTAAGTGTAAAGAAGTCTGAGGCATCACATTTTCTAGTTAAATAAATGTCAAAAGCTATATATCTGCAGTCAAACACATTATAAACATTCCACCTGCCACCACAGTTTGTGAGATTCATTCATCTTCAAGTGCATTCCTGGTGAAAGTGCATTTGTGTTTATAGCACCAGTTACTAGTCTACTACCTGTGCTATGCTGGCTGATCTTGTAATTTGATAAAACCATTAAAAAAAAAAATTGTTTCTGTGATTACTGTCTACTCATTGATACAATCAGAATATTTCTCTCATATTAATTTCTAATATATTTCATGCAATTAATAACCTCAATAATACTTAATGCATAAATGATATATTATTAGCTATAATGTACATAAAATTTAATGAATAAGGAACAAGTGCATTAACCGCTTCACTGATTTTTTTATGGCACGCAGCACATCATATAATGCACAAACGACGTGCTGTACATCCGATATTTTTATTTCTTTTCAAGTGAAGAAAAAATGTGAGAGCAATATTTTGTTTTAAAATAAAATTAAACCCAAGCAAACAAATTGCAACTTAGAATCTTTATTAGTTTCTGAGACCCACCCCTAGTAGTTATTCCAAGTGTACAAGTACTGTGAAATAAAAACACTTCCTTTCAAATAGAACATATTAATATTTTCTGTGCCCAGCAGTGAAGGTGTAAATAACACACACAAAAGCCATCAGTATACTTCTAAAACTTAACTATTCATACGGTCATCAATACAATTTTAAAGCATAAATACTCATACAGCCATCAGTACACATCACTAAAAACAAAAATACTCCTATTGGCACTAAGTATTACACTTCGTAAACAAATTTACTCATATACTATAGTCATATGGCCACCAGTATGCTTCTAAAAACATAAATACTCATAAGGCCATGAGTACAGTTCTAAAACATATTTACTCAAAAGGTCACCAGTACACTTCTAAAACATAAATAGTAAAATACTCATTGAATAATTGCTCAGAAAAACTGAGATATAATATAGGACAAGCTTTAGTCTCAAGTTCAAAATAATTCAAAAATTTTATTTAAAAGGACTAAGTGAAAAACACTGCTTCTAAAAGTTCTCTGAGACTAAGATAATTGAGTACTGCAAACAGACAAACTTGAAGCACTTGCTGGAGATGCCCACCTAGAAAAGTATGTATCTCTCAATGGAGGTTGGCAGAAAAGAAAATAAACAAGACTTTTGTTTTCTTCAAAGAATCCTGCTTTCCATTTAAGCTGGTTTTAAGTAAATGGGTGCAAAACCTAGGAAGAGATTTGATGATTAGGAGTTCAGATAATATGACAAATTTCAATTCCATTGTCTCAATGGATACTTTAGTGTGAGTGAGTAAAAGAATGTGTGTTTCACTGTTTGTGAGAATTTCAATAATACCAAATTACATAAATTAGCTTGGGTCGCTTGATCAAATTTTTATATAAATCCTCTGCACTAGTGTCTAGTGCTTTTGCAAATCTTAATTATTTGTGCAGTAAAAAAAATAAAAGGCCTTGAATAGTTTATGGACCAGAGCAATCAGCCATTTTGTGTCATTATGCAGCAATCTTGTGCAAGAACTTTTGAATTTTCATTTACCATTAGCACTAAAATAATAACAATTATAAAAGTTGTTGGCCACTTAAACTTTGCCAAGACTTTAGAAATTATTTAAACATCTGGGATTTTTAAAATAATATATGCTTGTTGTGAATTTCTATTCAACTGGTCTTTAACTTAACTGATTTTATGTTTATGTATAAATAGCTTATTCACTCAACCAGTAAAATAATTAACAAAAGTAATGATTACTAAATACTAACCTCTCATTTAAAAACTTTACTTTTTATTTTATTTTTAATTTTTTTGAAGAAAAAGAGGGGGAAAAGCTAACAGAAAAGTCTGCATGCCAGAATTTAATGCTCTTGTCTTAATAAAAAAAAAAGCATGGCTAGTTGTAATAAAATTAGCTAACAAACATGGAAAAAAAACTAAAATTAACAGAAAGACATCTGCGTGAAAGAATTTAATGCTCTTAATATAACAGCATGGGTATTGTAACAGAATTAACTGATTTTTCAAATCTAAATCCCATTTCTCAAAGGAAGGCAAGAGAATAATTCTAAATGGAACTATGCACACACAAAAAATGTTATTAAGATTTGCTTTTCATTATCTTCCCATTTGTAAAAATCTTTCAATATAAGAAATTGTTTTGTCAGAACTGAGCTCTGAGTAAGAAGATGTCATAAACTTTGGTTAGAACCAAACCCAAGTCAGATTACCCTGACATACAAATTCTGGGAGCTTGATGGCTGAGATGAAGAGGGCTAGACTGGCATGCATGCACATTTTTAGTTCAGTCCCACCCCTCTGCCCATGAATGAATGTTAAGCCAAGTGGCCATTATTATAATTGCTTATACTATAGCTCCTACAAAACAATAAGCACAAATAAATATCCATTATTTTTTGCACACCTAGGTCAAACTCAAAACTGTTTTATAAATTATACTTTTTTAATAGTACAAAGGCTTGCTTTCTGTTCCTTTACACTATAAATGTTTAAAACACTCAATACATTTCTATTTCAGTACTACAAAAGACAAATGGAAAAAGAAGAATTTGCGGGTGTTTAAATTTTAATTTTTAAAAAAAAAAATTTTTTTTTCCCAGCAAATCAGCTTTCTGCAGGGTTATGTGCAAAAGATTTACATTAATAGTTTAATATGATATCATCATATTTACAGTATACAAAAAAAATACAGTAATTTATTGTTATTATTTCCAAATCAAAGAGTGGCAAGATGACTTAGTTGAGCTGTTTATTTATACACTTAAAGATTTTTAATCAGCTGATTAAAGAATTAAAATGAGTATATATACATGTAAAACAAGCTGTGATCATTCAAGTTCAGAAGAGAGTTTTAAAATGAACCAGTTTTTAGCAGAATACATCTGTTTTAATTTTGGAAGATAAGTGTAAAAACAATGGTGTCAGTTTAGAGCAGTTACTTTTTTTTAGTGTGTGTGTGTGTGTGTGTGTGTGTGTGTGTGTCTGTGTAATAGTTTGAAGTATCTGTTGAAGATAAGCCTCCAAAATCTCATACTTTTAAAACTGTTCAAGCAAAGAAGGGTTACAAAAAAAATACATATCTCACATCTGTTTTATTATTTTTAAAACTTACTAGCTCCACTCACTAACAAAAATGTATACATATTATGGATATAACAATTCACTCGATTATTCAATTATTATAAGTAACTACACAAATCAATGTTACTGTTTAAAATGTATTAATTGCATAGTATAACTCTATATAATCATCATCATGTGACAGGCAAACACTCACAATCAATGTGTATACTAGTATAGACTGAGGAAAAGATTTATGGAATAAAAAAATGAAGGAAATGGAGATCTACATTCAATCAATTAATCCATAATCAATCAATCACAAAATCTGTCAATATATACACAAACTCACTAACCTAATATAGTAATATTAAAGTAATTTCTCTAAACTAAAATTAACATTCAACCCACTGACTTACTAAAAAGGAAAGAAAATATTACAACATGCACACACAAACACACACACACACACACTCTCTCTCTCGCGTGCACAGGTATGCATAAACAATAGTAGTAGTATTATGATTACACTATCAATAGTTTACAATAGGAAAAAATATATCAATATTTATTATCGAATGCAAAAAAGAGGAAGGAAGGAAGGAAAAAGAAAAATATATTAAATAAAAGGTTCCATAATATATTAAAACTTCCAAAAATTATGTAACAAGGATTGCTGAGGTATTTTTTTAACAGACAAAGCTAATTTCATCTAGTATATTTAATGTATGTAGTCAAAGGAAACCTATTTTTTATTCAAATGTAGGGATTTAAAACAGAAAGCACACACATACACACAAACACACTAATTAAATCCATCACCCTTGTTTCCAGTACCAAAAATAAAATTAAAAATGGTAAATGCCATTACACCTGGAAGAATTTCAAGAAATCAGTCTCATAAACAAAACTGAGAACCTTTCCTGGCACACTAGCAGGATGCATCTATTTTTGCACTTTTGGGCCTGCAAGATGGAGAGAAATTCTAAAAAGCCAAAGACAGGAAAAGGGAGATGGAGAGAGCTGTAAGCTCTTAGAATTCTTTCAATCGATTTCCTGCCCATGTCTGCCTCCAAGGAGCAGCAGCAGCAGCCGCACACAATCTTGAAGAAGATACTGTCATCAAAATGCTTTTAATCAGGGAAACCAAAATAGCACTAGGCGAGCTAGGAATAGCCTTGTGTCACTAAAAATACTGACACTCTTGGGCACTGAGAAAAGGGACTACAGTCTCCAAGGACTAGGTACTTACATTGGTAGTTATTGGAGGTCATGATTAGAGGTTGCTTGAAATTCCCGACAAAAATAGATATACCTCCCCTTGCTACACTTCAAGGGGTGAGGTGGTGATAGAGGAGGCAGAGGATGGATGTTGCTTTTGAAAACGTGGCTATACTTCTCTCTCCCCTTCTTGTAAAATCGATTCCATGTTTCCTTTGGTACAGTATTACAATTCAACAGAATCTGCAAAGTAAAATAAGCCAATACACCTTTAATTTTATAAGTTTATCTGTCAAACTTTTAATTACTTAAGTAAGAAAAGAATCAAGACAACAACAAAAACAGAACTGACATGTCTGACAAAAATATAGTAAATCAAAAATTTTTTTGCCCTTGTATTTTTTTAAAATAAAATCAAGGACACAAATCATTAAATTATATATAATAATTTCAGCACTGTATATGTTCCATATATTTTCTTTTTTTTTTTTTTTTTTGGGGGGGGATAAAAGAAAGAGTACAAATTTATGCAATTGTATTAAAATGCACTAAATCCTCTCTTGACAATTTGTTCAAATTGTTTTTCTTTTTCCAACGACTGAAAGACCTTTACAATGAATGGCATAATAAAAAAAAATATATTTTTTTTATTTTAAATGTGATTATCTCCTTTAGAGCTCAGATATCTTAATTAAATTTGTAAATACAATTTCATTAATTTTCATATCAGAAAATGGATAAAAGTTCTTTAAATCTATCAGATCATCTGTGCTCTATACCTGCCATCTAAAACAAACTCTGTTAATCTCAAACCATTGGAAATCAAAAGCTGACTTTATTCTTGTAAAGGATTGAATCCATGACAACAAACTCTTTATAAAAGGATCCAAATTCCAATCTAAGGCTCGAAATTTGTTCAAGTCTATAATAAATAGCTATAATACAAACTCTGTATAATGCAAGGAATCAATGTCTCCTGAAAGAAACCATGTTCCTGAATGTGATTTTTCACAAAAGAGTTCCATTGCTCACAGCCACCATAAATCAATAAACTAAACTTCTCAAAGTTAAACAAACATAATTAGGTGAGAAAAAAATGAACATACAAAACAATATTTATAGTTTAGGAAATGTTCTTCTGAATCTAAATGTTAAATAAACAAACATCATGAACCATAAACAAGCATGTGAGAAAGTAAAAAATAAACACTAAATACTATTTCAGTATTTGAAAAGTTAATTTTGTTCTTCTGAATATAAATGTCAAATGTAAACAGTGAATTCTTGATTGCAGACTTAGAGGTAGCTGATAAAATGTAATACAATATGTGATAAACTTTTATACTACAACTACATGTTTATCAAATGATGTATGGTAAATAATTAATAATATAATATTGTATGGTAAGTGGCGTGATGTTGAATAGTAAATAATAAGATGATGTAAGGTGATGTGAGGTATGGTATTGTTAACTCATGCAGTGGTATATGGTAAGTGATATAATGCAGTATTGCAAGTGATGTAAAAATTATGTACAGTGATATAATTATGTGTGATAAATTTGCTATACAGTAGGTGGTACAAAGTGTGATAGATGATGCAATGCTATACAGTAACTGATATAATAAGTTATGTAATATTATAATGTAAGTGATGTAATGCTATATTGTAAATGATGTAAATTTGTAATGTTATATATGTTGTAAAGTATGTAATTAAATGTCATAAAACATAATATAACATTATACAGTAAATGTTGTAATACTGCTACACATGAAGACTAAGACAGTAACTTAGTAAGAGGGACATTACTATAAAATGAAAGAATGCTGTACAGTAAATGAAATGATAAAATGTAATACAATTTGGAACAGAGTGTAATTTAAAGTTGTGCAGTAACAAATATAAAGCTATGCTGAATGAGATATAATGTTGTACAGTAAGTGATAAATGTCATATAGCATGTCATAAAAGGCTGAACAATAATTCATTAATTGATATAAAATAATATAAAGTTGTAAAGAAAGGGGTGTAATGGTATACTTAAACAGTAGGTGATAAAATATAATATGTCATAAAATGTTCTATAATATTAATAAGTGATGCGGTGTTGTGCTGTGAATAATGTAATGTTGTAACACAAATAGCAATAGTGTATAATAAATGATAAAACCAAACTAGAGATGTAGAATGGGAATTCACTCTTATTGTCTTAATGTTGTCTTACATTAGACAATTAGTCAAATTTACATTCTAATTTCTATGATTGTTGAAATCAGCTTAATATAATAAAAAGATAAATAGTATATTACTTTTATTAGAGGAGAAAAACCATCCACTACATACAAACAAAAAAAAAAACTAAGCATAATTATTATTATAGATTATATCACTAATGTTAAGTTTATAAATGTTTCATTCAAAACAGTTTAGGTGATATAATAAACTGCACCAACCTTTCAATTATTTGCCTAAAGCATAAAATCAGTTGTTTTGTTTCTTGTGTGTTTCAATTACACTTTACAGAATTCATTCTCCAAGGTGAAATACAAGATCACCTGTGCTTTGATTGAAAAACTTTATTCTCCATATTTTAGTGAAGCATGAGGCCTATGTTTTGCTTTGTATGGCTCAAATGACAAACAAACCAGCTAAGGCAATGCAAAGAAGTCACCAAATCTTAAAAAGATTGACATAAATGACACATAAACTAACATGATTAATTAAATAAGTAAATGTGAACAAATCTGGAGTCAGACTAGTATATGGTGGCTAATCAACAAACTAACTTCAAAAGACAACACACAGACTAGTATATGGTGGCTAATCAACAAACTAACTTCAAAAGACAATACACAGAAGCCAACAAAATCTTAAATCAGATGAGTAACAAAATTAAACCAGATTAAGACAATACAATGACATAAATAAATGTGAAATCAGGCTGACATATAGTGACTAATAAACAAACAGAATAAGATAGTTAGACTGTTTAATAAACAAACCAGATAAGATAATAAATAAGTGCAAAAAAATCTGGATTCACACTAACTTATGAAGAAACCAAATTAAGACAATATAAAGAAACCATTTTATTGAAAACCAAAGAAAGAAATAAACCAGATTAAGGCAATAAAGAATAAGGAGATGCCAGCAAAAATGGAATCAAACTGGCAAATGGTATGGTGACAAGTAAACAAACCAGATTTAAATATACATAAGCCCAGATTGGCACAACACATACATACCAGTAAACTGAAATCAAACTGGCAAATAAACAAACCCAGAATAAAGCAGTTCACAATGGCCAGCATATCTAGAATGAGACTTGTGACAATCACTAGAATCAGTAAACTGCTGCTTGCACCGACAAAGATTGTGGTGTTAAAGGAAATTGTTTTAATGTACAATATGAGCTATCATTTTATCAAACAGTAAGCTTTGTAAAGTATAAATTACAATTAAGTATAATCTCCACAGCATGATTCTTACTTAATATTGCATTATGCAAAAGAAAACTCGTCAGTGTCAAAGATTGCAGTTTAGCTTCAATTAACTTATACAAAATGATATATATTAGTTATTACAAACAATTTAACATATCACAAATAATAGTACCACAATATCATATACAGTAATACTACACATTCCATACAGACCACATACAATACCAAACATGATTCTACATAACTTATACAAATAACAATAAATAACAAATACACTCACTTACCACACAACTAAATTCCAAATGTTATATGAAATTTTAAAATGTAAATATGCCTACTGCAGTTTGTAAAAATGTCTCCTTACATTCAAAAATATTATGTTTTGAGGGGAAAAATAATTTACAAATATATAGGTTTTGCAGCAAACACTGAAATAATTATAAATAAAGAGCTTGCAATTTTTCTTTTGATCTTTTGTCTTTAAGTTTGGTAAATTATAGCAATTATGCTCAATTTTATCATGCATTTGCATCCCATCACTTGTTCATTTTTTTCTAAATATTTAAAATGGAAGTATATATTTGTTTAATTACATTTATAAACTACAATATATTTGTTTAATTACATTTATAAACTACAATATAACTCCTAGTTCTAAAGTGCTTTTGTAACGTCACTTAAGACTGAAAATGATGTTCTTTTTCACTTCACATTTAAAAAATTTTCTTCAACATGAGTAAAAAGCAAAATTATGCCTTCATGTACTATAGTAAAACCATAAAATCTAATGACTTTCAAGTTTCTTTAATTTCTTCTTACACTAGCACATTTCTATTTCTCACATTGCAGTGTTTTCTGCCCCAAAAATCAAGGGTGTGGCTTTCCTACATGACAAAATTGAGAATGGATAGATCTGCCCTCAAATGAGTATTAAGGAAGCTGGTTGAAATGGCTAGATCTTGCTAATTTTAGATGTCATCTATTTAATTTTATTAAATGTTAGGGACTATTCTTTCACCATAATTTTATCTTCTGAGCTATCCATAAGTACACTATTAATTGAATATAACAAGTAATGCATACACACACACACACACACACATTCAAAGAACACGAATAAGAATATTTTATAACAAAATAGGCCTACATAATACTTTTAATAGACTCCAACATGCATTAGTCTATCACCACATTTAAATATAAATTATAAGAAATAAAGAATAGCTCTTTTATCATTTAATAATAATTAATAGCTAGTTATGTGTGGCAAATTTAACATAGACAATTATTAACATATTATTTTGAATTTGCATCATTCTTCTTTAATCAACATCATTTTTAAAGTATGAATACTTAAAAGTAAATAAGACAATAAACTGGCACTCAGATGTTTGACAGGAGATTGTCAATCCAACAACTGACTAACCTGTAACCATTGAATTTACGTTTATAAAATGTGTAGTCTGCGCTGCAATAATGATTCTGATCGTAGCTGCAAATATTTTGCAAGGCAATTCCAATTACACATTGTATCGGTTTGTCAGCAGAAGGTGGAGCCTTGCTCTATTGACTGTTGTCTGCAGACTTCATTTTCCGGAATCGGAAACAAGTAGATGACTTGTAAGATATTAGATTCGCTTAGTGACCAAAAACTACTTTTTCAGACCATGCATTTACTTCAGAGACACAATACTCTTAAATACTAAACGAGCAGCTAAAGAAAGAAAAAACCTGAAGAATGGTCGATCAGACCTTAAACGAGTCTGTTGATAGAAGCCGCGTTACAACGCCTGCCACACTCGACTGTATTAATTTTCCACTAACAGTGCAGTCTAAGCTGGGTTACCCTGCAATTGGGGGGCACCTCCAAACATTTCTGCTTTATATACAAGCAAACGATCAAAGGACCAACCTTATTCTCAAAGTGCAATAATTTTCGATATAAAGTTTACCTTGAATGGATGCTCTGGGTAGAAATCCCACAATTTCAGCACGAAGGGATCCGTTGAAAAATGGTCAACAATCCTCTTCAGCCATGAGACGGTTCGCCATTACTACTTGGTCACGTGGCCTACATCATCCAATTATAACTCGAGCTTTCGACTAGAGCCAAAAATAGCATCTCTTCCACAGAGTTGATAAAAGAGCAAGTAAACAACTGCAGGCCTATTTTGTGATCTCAAATAGAAAAATAAGTAGAAATGATTCTAGCATACATCTTTTCTCTCACTTCAGTCAAATGAACGCTATGTTGACAAAACGCTGCCTTACACGCAGTTTCGTGACAGGGTGCATAACTATCTCATTCATCCTGCCGCCGATCTATCTTTAGCACACAGCCGATCGATTTTTGTCTCATCAGGGACGCACATCAACCTAGTTCTCTCACCAAGCGTGTGTTCCTCGCCTGGACACTCGCTCAAGTCTCGGTAATAGCACCCCTGCGCATCAAAAATTTCCCGGAGTGTCCGCTACGGCTCGTGCTGAAAATAAGAAAGGAACATGTTCTGACACACGCAAAGGCAAACACGTGCTGGCACATAAACCACGATTGACGATTTGATGCATACATCGCGCTCTCGAACACATCACGAACTTATAGTTTATATATAGGCAATGAGGTCGACTATTATTAGTAATTCTCCCCTCCACCTTTGACCTCTGTATCTGACACGTTGGTTGTGTTTTATTTACAAAGCGCGCATCACGTGATTTAACTAAACAAATATGCGATCGAGATTTTCTGAGGGATTTCTTGAACACGCAAATGAATGCTAAAAATGGTGCACCGCGCAGGAAGGAGGGGAGGGAGCTGCAGATTTTGTTTTAAATTCTTCGCGGCCACTACAGTGTAGTGATTTTTTTTTTTTGTAATGTTTTCCTCTCCGTTGATCTGCGCGCCGCAGTAGGCTTTGCTTGTGGTTCAGCGTTCAGTTCTCGTAGATGAGATTGATCGGGTTACTTATAAATGATTGCAAACGGTCGCGTATAAAATCTATTTTTTTGCTTTTGTTGTTCCATATTAAATTGTTGTTTTATATTCTAAAATGTTCTTTCTAAAATGTTTTTCAACCAGAAATGGGCAGGACGCAGTAAATGATTTGGCCATGGCCAGTGGCTGCAGTGGCGTGCAGAGTGAGACGATAATTGCTGACATAATGGCTATGAATGTCCGCAGTCTTCAGTTACTAGATACAGATGTCAGTTGCCGAACAGTACTCAGTGTAATTAGCTTCAGTCCCAGACGCTGCGACGCGGGATGACTCACTGAAATCCAGTGGCTTGCTGACTCACTGAAATCTTGTGAGAGACAGACTCACTGTAATCTAGTGACAGTGACTCACTGAAATCTAGAGACTGGCTCCCTGAGATCTAGCGACAGATTGACTCACTGAAATCTAGTGACAGATTGACTCACCTGGAAAAAAAAGTGACAGACTGACTTACTGCAAACACTTCAATCCCGTACAGCAACAACTTTAGGCCATATCGATCCTGGCTGCACCTAACAAAAGTGACGTAACATCACTTTGGTTTAAATATAGATTCAGAGAGTTGGGGGGAGAGGGTTTAAAATGATTCTAGAGCCAGACCTCTAGCTAAGACCTGGCCGGACTCAACAAGCATCAAGCAGCACGTATAGCTGCATCAGTCAGTGATGATAGCCGGCATTATGGCCGAGTTTGACATTTTTTTACACACACAACACAAAGTTTCTATTTATTGAGGCACCGGACGGCAGTTATAAAATGTGTCGTTCCTCTTTTATCTCAGTTCTTCCTTTTTCTTTAAGTACTTTACCAAACGAATACACGTCCGTGCGAATTTGTATCCCGAGTGACCATAACACCGTTAGTACTTTGTATCCCGAGTGACCATAGCACCGTTAGTACTTTGTATCCCGAGTGACCATAGCACCGTTAGTACTTTGTATCCCGAGTGACCATAGCACTGTTAGTACATAGCCTCGTTAGCAATACTAGTACTTTTTGCTCGGTTCTTCAGTAAAAGACTGTACATGGTGTGTCACATAAAAATAAGACGGGGTGGGTGGGTGGGGGGAAAGTAAGAAAAGGGAAAGAAGGTCCCAAAGCTGTGAGTTCACATTGTTTTTTCCTTTGCTGAGTTGCTTGTGTTTTGTAAACAACCACGTGGCCAGGCAGCATCGATGGATTTATTTTATAGAATTATACTACAATAATTTAATATTTTAACTGGATCATCCAAACAGTTGTTAAAAATATGTGACTAATTCATGCATCACATCTGTTTAAATGCTTTTCCATCTAACAACTTCTTTGCAAACAATGACAAATAGTTTTTGTTTTTTAATTAAAGCAAGATATTTTTACAAAATAAATAAGAGGTACAATTTTTTTTTCTTTTGCTAGTATTTATCAGTCCTTATACATGTTAATGTACTAAGTTAGTTACACCACTACAACGCAAGTTTATGCACGTCATCAGTTGACATATGTTGCGCGGACTCTCACTAATTTTATGTCATTAATTGTGCTCATGACATTAATTGTGTTCGTGTCATTAATGTGCTCATGTCATTAATTTGTTCATGTCATTAAATGTGTTCATATCATTAAATTGGTTATATCATTACATTTGCTCATGTCACTAATTGTGTTCATGTCATTAATTGTTCTCGTGTCAATGTGCTCATGTCTTTAAATGGAGTTTATATCATTAAATGTGTTAATGTCTTTAATGTGGTGGCCAAATAAGCAGGTGACTGGCGAGCTTTGTACGGCAACCAAATAAACAGAAGATTGGTGAGCTTTGAGTGGTGGCCAAATAAACAAAAGTCGATGATGTTTGAAAGAAACAAGCAAAAATGAACAAGCAGACAGGAGACTGGTATTTTTGTGAGTGCTGATTGTTGAGTGTTAACTAGGCTCGGAGTAGTAAAAAAAAAAAAAAAAAAAAAAACCTCGTAACCTCGTGCTGGAGACTAGGTGTGACCCTGTGAAGTGCAGACTGAAAATAGATACCCATCAAATAAGATATTGGTGACTTTCTGAGCGTGACCGAATAACGAGCGTCTGCGAACTGAGAAACGTACTTGACATTGGAAGAGATGTGCAGTTTTGTAAACGAGAAACCGTGCGTGCGTGCGTGTCGCGCGCGCGCGCGCGCGTGTGTGTGTGTGTGTGTGTGTGTGTGTGTGTGTGTGTGTGTGTGTGTGTGTGTGTGTGTGTGTGTGTGTGTGAATACTTGAATTGAATTCATTGTGCGGGGCAAACAACCAGGAGACGAATATTCTTTTGATTAAAAACATTATATTGTTCAGCCGAGAGACGGATAATCTTTTGATTAAAAACATTATATATTGTTTAACCTGGAGACGGATATTTTCTGGTTAAAATAACATCACTACACATGTCAACCCGGAAACGTGTAGGTTTGTGAGACTATCGGTGTGTAAATTATTCAAAACACAAAAGTGATCACCTGAGAGACGGGAAGACATCACTGATCACATGAAAGACTGAAAGACGTCACTGATCACCTAAAAGATGGGAAGATGTCACTAAGCACCTGAGAGATAAGAAGTCACTGATCACATGAAAGGCTGGAAGACGTCACCAATCACATGAAAGACGAGATGACGTCACCGATCACATGAAAGACGAGAAGACTTCACTGATCACATGAAAGACGGGAAGACGTCACTAATCACATGAGACACGAAAAGATTTCATAGACGACCCGAGTGTCTGGAAGTTTCGTATCCTGCAGAAAATTCTACAGATCACCCGAGAGACCGCAGTGTTGCTTGGTTTGGTTTGGTTTGGTTTGGTTTGGTTTGGTTTATTTTTAAGTTATTGGCAAAACATTTCTCACAGTGATCACTCGGGCGACTTGATTTATGTGTTGATTAATCATTCACATTAAACGAACTTTTTAAATGACTATAAAATAATTCAACTTTCGCTGATTGCTGACACTGGATCAAGGTGTAAATTATTTATTTGTTCTTTGGGTTTTTTCAGTAGGGAAAGCGGTATTGTCTCCTGCTGTCGCTTATTTTGCTCCTAAGTAATCCTAATTCAAGGACACTAGTTTAGTGTATTTCTAGTATACTGAGTCAACGTGTTTATAAATACTGACTACGTAATCCTAATTCAAGTACACTAGTATACTGAGCCAACGTGTTTATAAAACTGACTACTGTAAAATAACTTTCTTTGCAACAGGTATTTATTATAACAGCCCCAGTTAGCCAAATAAAACACTTCCTTCGCAATAGCCGTTTATAAAAGCAATTCCACTGAAGACATCGCAAATGTATATTTATTACAGCAATTCCAATGAATGAAGTGATATATTTCTATTGAAATGGATATCTATTACAGCATCCCAGCCTTCAATTGCCATAAATACTCGTTACAGCGGTCTCAATAAGCCAAGTGAAAAACTTCGTTGCATTACATATATATTACAACAGACTCCAGTTGCCTGGCAAATAATACTTTATTGCATCCTGTTGTTGATTACAGCAGTGCCGTTTATTGTTTACAGACTCTCACTTATCAATTACAGCAGAAACACTCTGCGAAATAAGAGACTTCCAACGCAATAGATTTTTTTTAAAACAGCAGTTCTAGTAAAGCAACGAATGCTTTCTATTGCAACAGATTTGTATCAGAGCCGTGGCAAAACCTCATATGCATTAGATTTCTATTACAACAGTCCCGGTTTTCAGTTACAACCGTTCCAGTTTGTCAGGTGGTAAGTAGGCTGTAACGAACCCCTTTTCTCACCTGCCGACATTATCAAATTATTGTTTTTTTTTCAGCAGATGGAAAGGAGGCGGACATTATTGAAGAGATCTAGTATCTAGAATTTATAAATAATAATTAGTTTATTGTTTTATCAGTTTCCCTTTTCCTCTGGACAGACAACACTCCAATAGATATTCTCCCAAACTTACACTACAAAAAAAAAAAGGTTTACATAAATCAATTATTTATTTAATCTAAACTTACACTACAAAAAAAAAGGTTTACATAAATCAATTATTTATTTAATCTAAACGTACACTACAAAAAAAGGTTTACATAAAAAAAGGTTTACATAAATCAATTATTTATTTAATCTAAACTTACACTACAGAAAAAAAAGTTTACATAAATCAATTATTTATTTAATCTAAACTTACACTACAGAAAAAAAGGTTTACATAAATCAATTATTTATTTAATCTAAACTTACACTACAAAAAGGTTTACATAAATCAATTATTTATTTAATCTAAACTTACACTACAAAAAGGTTTACATAAATCAATTATTTATTTAATCTAAACTTACACTACAAAAAGGTTTACATAAATCAATTATTTATTTAATCTAAACTTGTTACCAACAGGTGTATTCGTGATTTTAAGACAAACAAAACAAGTACAACAGTTATTTATTACAATAGTGGCTTAACGCTAAAAAAAACGTACATCAATAGTTTAAACACCAAAACAAGTACAACAGTTATTTATTACAATAGTGGCTTAACGCTAAAAAAACGTACATCAATAGTTTAAACACCAAAACAAGTACAACAGTTATTTATTACAATAGTGGCTTAACGCTAAAAAAACGTACATCAATAGTTTAAACACCAAAACAAGTACAACAGTTATTTATTACAATATTGGCTTAACGCTAAAAAAACGTACATCAATAGTTTAAACACCAAAACAAGTACAACAGTAGTTTAAACACCAAAAAAAGTACATCAGTAGTTTAAACACCAATAAAAGTACATCAGTAGTTTAAACACCAAAAAAGTACATCAGTAGTTTAAACACCAATACAAGTACATCAGTAGTTTAAACACCAATACAAGTACATCAGTAGTTTAAACACCAATACAAGTACAAAAATATTATAAACACAAAAACAAGTACAATAATAATTTAAATATCAATACAACAACAGTTTAAACACCAAAACAAGTACAAAAGTTGTTTAAACACCAAAATAAATAAATAGTGGTTTAAATACCAAAACAAATACAATAATTGTTTACACACCAAAACATGTACAATAGTTGTCTAAACACCAAAAACAAGTATAATAATGGTTTAAAAACCAAACAAAATATACAGGAACAACACTGGCCAGTCTTGAATTATCAGATACTGGTACAACTAGAGACTGCTATGTCAGCAGTTGTCATTATTATCCCAGTTGAGAGTTTTCACGAGGTGGAGTGGTCCACACAGTTGTGGCACTCGCTCGCACAGACCCGCACTTGTTCAGTCACATGAGAATCTGCAGGCAAAAGACAGGCTCGTCAACTGGATAACTGCGTTTTGCAGCCAAGCTAGTCAAATATACTCTTGGCTATAGAACTCGTTCCTGACAAAAATAATCTGAGCTTATCTCAGAACGTCGTCTGCTGCAGTATTAACAGTTGGAGCTGTCCTAAAGATAACCAACCGTGAATGTTAAATCTCTCACAGTGACAAGTGTAACTAAGGTAACAGCGAAACGGCAAACTCATTTTAATAACCCAAAATATAGTTACGCATTTTAAAAAAAAATAATAATAATGGATTGAGTAAATAATGTCGGTCAGCAAGTTCTGTCAAAAGAAGCTCTCTCGTTAGCATAATGGGTTCGACAGAACACTATTTTTATATTGCAAGTAAATAACGTATATGGAATAAATTAGTTTAAATAATGACCACTTTTAAAGACAAACAATTTGGTTAACTATTTTAAGTTTTCTAAATTTCATGTCATACTGTTTCCTCTCACACATCAAATCATTCACCCTTGACATTGATCATCATTGCAATGCCCAAATGATTTATTTAGGTTCCATTTTTCTTTAATAAAAAAAAACTTAGGCACAAAACATGTAAACAAAAAAGACGGTGCGTTTAATTAGCTACATTATCGCGCTTTTACATCCTTCCAAATGAAAAAAAAATATTTTAAGTATCGTGCACTGTACATGCTTTCCCGTTAATACATATTACAAGGTGAAGATTATACAGGAACAAACATTATAACACACTAAAATGTAAAGTTCCTTACATAGTCTATTATACTCTTTAGGAGATTGAATGGATTTTTGATAGTGTTAAATTATTAAAAACTACTCGTTCGCAGTTATAGTTTACAATTTATTATTGTCCTATTACACTCCTCTTCATCCGTGATGATGACTGATGATGATGACGACGACGACGACGATGATGATGATGATGATGATGATGAAAACGTAGCTTAGAAGTGATTGGATAGTATTTCATTAAAATAGTTGCATACGGTTTAAACTACTGTTACATTTATTTTAATAGATGGGTAGATGGACTGATAGATAGACAGATAGATAGATAGATAGATAGATAGATAGATAGATAGATAGATAGATAGATAGATAGATAGATAGATAGATAGATAGATAGATAGATAGATGGGTAGGTGGATGGGTGGATGGCTGGGTGGCTGGGTGTGTGGATGGATGAATGAGAGATTGACAGAAGTATGGAAGAGGAAACAACGAGTCATCTAGCTACAGTTAAAAGAAGAGTAATATATCCTCACGACTCGTGAACTATATACGTTAAGTTTACAATAATATTTTTATCTGTAATGAAAAGAAATATAATGTCCCAGTTTAAAACTTTTAACAATAAATCTTCACATTCCAGCGCCCACCTATGCACACACAACAATTCGATTAGAATTCTTTGAATTCTTTATTCGATGATATCCAAATGTAGCCGCATCAAAAACATACGGATATAGCTTATATATTCGAAGTATTCTCTCATAATGACATTCCACGCACCACACACAGGAATCTCGTCCAATGATTAAAGATAAAAGAATGGATAGCAGAAAGAGTGGTAAGGATGGGAATCTAAAATAAACTTGTCGCATTTCCACAAGATCGCTCGTTTTAATCTATCTTTAGCATTCCGACTGATGAGAATGAGTGCTAATAAAATGTTTGTCTGAAGTCGTTACCTTCAGGTGCGCAGTGACGCACTTCACTAGCATTGTTGTTAATGTGGGGAACGCTTCCGGCTTCCGCCGCTTTCATTAGCGATTGCCGTAAAAATATAGCTTTGGCGATTGCCGTAAAAGTATAGTCTTGGCGATTGCCGTAAAAATATAGCTTTGGCGATTGCCGTAAAAGTATAGTCTTGGCGAAAAGCATAGTCTTGGCGATTGCCGTAAATATAGTTTTGGCGTTTGCTTATCTTAGTCTTAGAGACGTAAATATAGCCTTGGTGATTGCCGTAAACTTAGTTTGATCGATTGCCGTAAACTCCTCTAGAGACTGACGTAAAGTTACTATCTTTTGTTCTGGCTAAACTATAGTTATAAATAAATATGAAGAAGTCTGCGATATAACGATACATTTTGCGAAATGTTCCACAGATCTACTCTAAAAGCAGACAATTCCTTCATGAGTCACTTATTTGGCAATTTTAAATATTTTTAATTTAAAAAGAAAATGATATTCCAGTGATTTAAAGTTCAATGATTATAGCAAAATGCCCAGCTATAAAAATAATATCACAGGTTTGAAGATAAGAACGGTAATTTGACCTTAGAAGGTATCAGACCCGAGTTATGACAGTGTTAGTTCAGATAATATAATAATCAATATCAATATAATTTTAAGTGAACACTCATACAATAATTCACTACCTGCACATCGTTTCTGTATCTAGCAAAACTCATCATTATTCGTTTGCCGAGTCTGTTACAATTCGTACGCCGAGTCAGGGAAAGTTTTTCGAGAATAATTATGCGTCTTCATTCCCACAATGTCTTCTGTAATTCATGGACAGGGTACTTTAGTACGTATCCTGACATTTTATCTCTATACCAACGTTGTCGTCTGCACTTTATATGTATATATATATATATATATATGTGTGTCTATGTGTCTGAGTGTGTCATTATTTATATAATACAGTCAAACATTTTAGCAAGAAATATACATGTAATGCACAATGCCAACTAAGGCTTCAGTTCAAAAAGTAATTTACCTAGTACCAAAAAAAAACAAAAACCAACAGGTTAATCTGAAACATTTCAAGAAGGAATACAAGTAGATTTCAAAACGCTGTACTTTTGTTGATCAAAGATGGACTGGTGAGATTTATCGATAGCAAAATTAGGATAACTTTTTTTAAAGGAGGTTTTTTTTATTAAAAAAAACACCGAAATAATTGAGGGATTATTGATTGTGACACCTAACGCCACCTTAGTTATCGGTTATGATTATTATTATTATTTATTAATCATCCATAACTAATTACAAGTGATGAGAATCTTAATTTATGTTATTAATAATTCTCCAGAAGACACAACTCGTCTCTCCCACTTGGCGGATATGCGGGCGCCCTAAACGTTTTCTCTCTTCGACTCCATTAAAGACAAACATTTACCGCCACACGATATTTCCGTAGGTGGGAAACTTCTTACCAAAGGAGAAGACAATCCATCTTCTAATCTATATTTAGCAAGCTCCCACCCACCCACTGCCTCTCCAATATAAGTTTATCAATATGTGTAAGAAGGTCAATAAATTTCTTAAATCAACAATCACATACACGACGTATGAATAGAATCAAAGAGTGTTGACATTTAAGTCACTTCACACCAATGTCCATTAAAGATTAACACTGGACAATCATTCACTTTATCCTAGCATAGACCTCATCACCCAAGACTGGGCCAAGGAACACTACACCACACAAGACTGGCCCAAGGAACTCCTCACACAAGACTGGGCCAAAGAACACTACATCACACAAGACTGGGCCAAAGAACACTACATCACACAAGACTGAGCCAAGGAACACTACATCACACAAGACTGGGCAACGAACATAAGACTGGGCCAAGGAACACAAGACTCGGCAAAGAACACAAGACTAGGCCAACGAACACAAGACTTGCAAGGAACACAAGACTGGGCCAAGGAACACAAGACTGGGCCAAGGAACACCAAATTCCCATGATAGGGCCAGGTAGCAACGATGAGCATTGCTGCGTATTATGGAGTGAAATGAGAACATGCAAATTCAAATTTTTTAAAGAAATGAACAAAATAGAATACAACCACCAACCCATGGAATGAGAGATAGGGTGCTCAGACTGTTGCACAGCAGTAGCAGTGGTGGCGGTGACCTTTCTCGACACGACTAACATCTTTTCTTTATCCCCAGCGCGGAGATAATCCCGTTCTGTTCAATCGTAACTTACAGAGTTATTCCCCACAATTGTCCACATCTTTATTTAACCTCGCCGGCGACTGTGAAAATTCAGACAACAACCAACAACCACAACAAATCAGGAAAGTAAAAAGAAACCAGCAAAAATGGTCAACACTAGACGTGCAAGACCGAAATGAAAGAAAAAATAATGCAGACAGAAACGGATATCATAATAAAATCGGACAAGCAGACTGAGACCGAAATCGATATCACACTGGAAGAATTTGCTAGGGTGCTTGAGACCCCACCGCTATCACCCTTGCCAGAGAGCCACCAAAACCATCAACGACAACAACAACAACTTCAACAACACTAGAAGTCTACACTCCAACAACAAAACGAATACACGAATACTACAACAACAAAAGCCACAGCAACGGCCCCAACAACGCCGTTGAAATAACCATCACCAACAACAGCAATGATAACAGCAATAATGGCACCACAATGAGCAGCAGTATCCTTGTGGGGATATTTCAACCACCCCGTTGGGGCCATGATCCAGCTGCTGCTCGACCATATTTACTGGCAGCCAGCGCTCATCTTAGCACCTCCCACCGGACACCGGGGACAGCAGCGACATCAACAACGACGACAACGACACTGCCAGTGAGGAGGACAAGGGGTTGAACATCCCGGGCTTACGTACACACTAGGTACAGACTTGGTGTTCTACTAGTCTGGGTTCTGTAAGACACCCCCTCCCACCCACCTTTACACTCCAACATCGAGAACAACAGCAACAACATCCATCACAACTTTAGCCCACGGAATACCGGACTAAAGCCCGCCTTTGCCAGCCGGACATGTTTACAGCGGATGATCGAGCAACGACACTGTAAGATTGACTTTAAAATTTCTACTTCAAAATTGACATATCTACGATGCCCCCATCCCCAGGTCGAAATCGGCGGAAACCGGAAGCGTTCCCCCCTAATTTCTTCATCATCATGTGAAGTACTAAAGCGGAGGGGAACTACACGGATTCGAAAGCGCCCAACGATTAACGGAAAACAAAACTAAATTGTATTTTTCTTTTAAATGGTGGAGTTTTGCAAAGCAAGCCCCCTATTCTGTAAAAGCATTCTCAAATGACGTCATCGCGTTAAGGCAGTCTTCGTGCCGATGGAAGTGCACTTACAATGAATCATCTCACAGTGAAACCAACGCATCTGTCAGGGTGAATATAATTCAGGGCCGGGAATTCTAGTACAAGCGTAACTGAACGACCGGTTACACGCCTCTCGAATGATAAAGTTTTAAGGCAATGATTGGCAGAGTTTTTGTTTTCCTATTTCTTTTATAACTACTAGGCTTATTAACTGCTCAAGTTTGTAAGGCTGAATAAAGACTGCTTCAGAAAACGATACAGGGAGAAGTTTATCGCTGCATTTTAGCGTGGGAGGGTTGGGATGGATGTGTGGGAAGGAGTTATTTTTATTGTTTCAATGTCTGAAACTCTGCAAGTTACCGGAGTTAAGGAAAGCTAGAATTTCTAATTGTTTTACATGTACTATGACTTTGTGTGTGCTTGCCTCTTTGAGTTGATTTCGCTAATGGGTGACTTGTAATAACTCCTATTGAAACTGTACCTATGTGTTCATTTGTCGAATCAAATTATTGTGATTTATTTTGAGTGAGATATAATGCGTGTGGGGATACATGCGGGGAGTTTTACATTATTAGAGCTTTCTTTATTTTTATAACACCAAACAGTTTCTAGCACGCCATTAATGTTCGTTTTGTGCTTACACCAACTATTTCTAGAATGTTTAGTTTTAATTTTGCGCATTATTATTTTAATTTTATTTTTTTTGTGCTGGGTAATTGTCCGTTCTAACCACTCATCATGGATTGGGCCTATAGAAGACTTTGTGAGCCGTCTTTACACTGATCTGACTTTAAAAGCTTCTAACTAAAAGGTATCCCCCCTCTCCCTCTTTCTCTCTACATATATATATGTGTATGTGTGTGTGTGTATGTGTGTGTGTCAGTGTGTGTCTTTGTGTGTGTGACTAAGTGTCCGGATCAATTTCCATAAACCCAATCCGAACTTATATGAAGGACCACTCTTGAGAATGGTCAGATTTATTAATGTCAGAAATATTATTTGATATTGCACTGGAAAACACACTCACACCTGTTACCCATCCCTTAAGTGGGTTTGGAAATTTAAGCGAAATAACAATAGAACGCTTGCCGTTGAAACCAAAGATCAAATCTCACAAACTGAAATATTATCAATGAAGAGGAAATGTGGGAAGAAATATCTATGTAAATAAATTCACATGGAAATATCCACTTGATTGCAGCTGTTGTTAAGTAATTAAACATGGATGTATAGTTGATAATATTAATTATTTTAACAGTTATGTCAGCCCATTAGGCCTCGTTTGTAAAATTCTAAAATTAACCCAATTGCCTTATGACCGGTAATGTATTCTCGTCGTGGCATTGAACTTCCTGAAAAATAAATATTTAAATGAAACAATAAGTATGTTCACGTAATTGCGCAATCGGAAACTGTTTACGTGAGTTTTAAATAGATACTGATGGAAAGCTGGATAAAAACAGGAATATTAACTCGCATGGACACAACATGTGGATGGTCTCCCTTAGCCAAACAAGATGTCTATTGTTTATTAAAATTAAGTTGCTCACTCAGCTGTTAGTGTCATTTCTTTTACTGTGTGCGTTATCGAACTGAAGTCAAATTATCTTTCTTATCCGATTTTAGGGATACGTTTCTTTAAAATAATTCAAAATAACTTATATCACAATGCTTCACAAATATTTTATTCATACAGTATTGTTCCACTAGCATATATCACATAATACACTTATTTACTTACACTTTATCAATGCTTCATTTTCCCACTGATCTGCAGCGCAATGCACGACACATACGCTTTATGTACACCACAATGCACGACACATACGCTTTACGTACACCACAATGCACGGCACATACGCTTTACGTACACCACAATGCACGACACATACGCTTTACGTACACCACAATGCACGACACATACGCTCTATGTACACCACAATGCACGACACATACGCTTTACGTACACCACAATGCACGACACATACACTTTACGTACACTACAATGCATTACATATTCATTTTATACACATCACAAAGCATGACATATACCTTTTACAATGCATCGCTATGACAAAGTCTTTATATACACATCACAATGTATGACACATACTTTACACATACATTATTTATTGTTCGACTGTGTTGTGATTAGAAATGTCACCTACAGTCGTTTAAGATTTGAACCTCTCTTGGCACAAAACTTGAATTGTGCGTGATATGTACTGTAACCACGAGCATGCCCTGGTAAATTGTTTTAAATTTTATGTTCTACTGGTTATTAATGTATCTGGTAATAAGTTTCCACGTGTTGGTCAACATTTTCTTAGTAGGAGCAAAAGGTCAAATTTAGTTTTAAAAATGTATGCTTTTAATTTTCATATCTAATCTATGACTGATGTTTGTAATTGAAAACGGTTTCTTTTACTTGAGTGTGTGTGAGTGTGTGTGAGTGTGTGTGTGTGCGCGTGCTCTTAAATATTCTATAAATAAATGAACTAATGTGAGTGTCGACGTGGAGGCAAAGCGATTAGAAAAGCGAAGATCAATTATTTTGATCTTTCAAGTTACATCGTTGTAGTATGAGTATCACTGAAATATTTTGTTTCCAAGGAGATGCAACATAAATTCAGAGTTACAAAACTGGCCATTTGACAATAAGTTGTTGCTGTGTTTTAGTTCATTTGCTGTTTCTTAAATAAAGTGGAACCTTTTCAGACAGGAATCGGCTTAAGGCCTTTTTACAGAATTGAGGGAGCGTGAGTGTGTCTGTGTGTGGGGTGGGGTGGGGTGGGGTGGGTGGATGGGTGGGGTGATGGTTATGATGAAAATGGAAGCAAATAGAGGGAGGAAGAGCCGAGAAATAGGGATGGGATTGGAAATGGAGAAAGAGAGAGAGAGAGAGAGTAACTTTTAAAAAAATATATAAAATGTACAATAAATTTTTAAGAAGATTGCATTACCACCTGATTTTACCAACATTTAATATTTAAAAAAAATTGATGGAGTATTGGAACAGAAGTGACCTCGTTTCAAAAGGTCGATACTTTTACAAGTTTAGTTGTGATGCATTTCCAGTATTCCAACAAAGATACACATTATGTGTCAATAGTCTTTATGATGTGTTGTAGTGCCACTATGTGACGTGTTTAGCCGTCATATGCCGATCTGTCGTCAGGTCAATCGACTTTATGATGTGATGTAGTGTCACTATGTGACGTGTTTAGCCGTCATATGCCGATCTGTCGTCAGGTCAATCGTCTTTATGATGTGATGTAGTGTCACTATGTGACGTGTTTAGCCGTCATATGCCGATCTGTCGTCAGGTCAATCGACTTCATGCGTTGAACAACGCAAGACCCTCCCAAAATTACAAAATAATCAAGAACCCAAGCCTCGCTCTAATCTTTAACGTTAGTGCCATATTCTCGAACCCATTAAAACAGCCACCCACTCCATCTTCCGCTTCAACTCATTTACTGTAGAAATCAGCAGCGGCACAAAAAAAAAAAGGAACACAAATTTACTAGAAAATAATAAAAGCATTATTTGTTTTAGTTTTAAAACTGACGTTCAGTTGCAGCAGGTTTTTTAATTCCAAAAATTAAATTAAGATAGAAATTTGACGAATGCTTACAACAAAAAATATTGCTGTCAAAAGTTATGTTCTGTTTGTATAACATTACATAGACACGGAGTTGTGGCCCTTTAGCCTTTTGTATAATACACGCAAAATCGTGATAGACATAACGCACAAGAAACAGTTTTGAATGAAAAATTATGATAATGTGAACATATTCCTGTGGTTCATTCGTGCATGTTAACTCATGCTTCTGGGTGGACTGTATAGGCAACGCAAGCAGTTCATTTTCAGAGCCGAACAAACTGTCTTTCCACTGCTGTTGTGATGAGGTGAAGGTAGTTTTATTAGTGTTGTGTTGTGAGGGATTCCAAGTTATTAAACCATATTTGTTGTATTGTGTATTAGAACGTCGCTCTTCAGTCTATGGAGATACAAAAGGTCCGCAGGTTTTAACTGTTTTCTGCTCGGGTGAGACTAATCGCATATTTAAATTCTTCCTTTAAAATGTTTATATTATTACTGAACCGGTTTTTTTTCTGTTAGATTTATGTAAGGTGGGGGCGAGTAGAGAAGGGGTTTCATTTCTATATTTGTGTTGTCACAGCACGAACATCGGCAGGCGATGGGCCCTAGCAATATAAAGCAAAACTAAAATATAAAACGACCCATTTTATTACTCTTTAATGACTGAATCGCAAGAGAAGATTACTCTACCGAAATCATAAATCTTACTGGAGGAAACACACTTTCGCACTGAAACTGGCGAGCAAAGACACATATGAACACACAGATTCGCACTGGCGAGCAAAGACACATATGAACACACAGATTCACGTACACATAGGCCTACACAATGAGTCCATTTGCAGCGCTCCAATTATTTCCATTTTGCAGTCTAATATAAACCGGTTCAACAGTCATTAGTTCTATAAGTAGATTTGATGGGATCATTTCTTCTCATAGCTCGTTCGCGGATATAACTAAATCGAGCAGTTGCCCAGACGATCCCATGATCCCTTTGGATAAAATGTAGAAAATGGATCTTGGGAGTAGCGCATTCTTTTCGAGCGTTAGAAAACCTGGTGTGCGTGCGTGCGTGCGTGCGCTTGAGTGTGTGTGTGTGTTCTCTAGTTGCTGACTACAGCCGGTAGCTTTTTTGTTTGTTTTTTTAAATATCTAATTATAGCTATCTGAAGACGACTGAAAATATTCATGATTTATCAAATGACTCTAAACAAGATCATGATTTTTGCTATTGTTAACTCGATGTCACTCTTTTTGTTTCTCTGTCTTAGTATGCTAAAATAAAATTCATGGATGCACATAGGCCTACACATGTACGGATTTACACACACAAACTTATATATGCTATAAACATCACAAGCCCGCGACACACAAACACACACAGACACACACAGAGTAATGATGGTTGTATTGATATCGGTCAGTTTAGTATTGATAAATCAAAGCGAACTAATCTTCCAGCAGCTCCGACTATTTCAGTCAAAAGGTTTCAAAATAGAGGTCAAGGCAAACTACCGGCCGAGCCAGGGGAGATAATTCCTCGGCATACACTCGCATTCTTGATTTTTCCTCTTTATGACGTATGAGTTAAACATCAGCCGAAAGAAGAAAAAAAAACCCACTTTATAACTTAAAAATATAAAATAATTAAAAAATAAAGTCTTGACACTTTAACTCCACGTTCTTGAATAAGTTTCTGCTGTTTATTTCAATAAATCACCGACTGAAATTTAATCGGTCTTATGATGTTGTAGTCGCATTACTTTTAGTAACGCGTACAAATTTTTATATTATTTTTATAACTGTAAGCCAGCATAGCTGTGCTGTTACCCAGTTTTAACAAAGATGTGGAAGATATATTTTAAAAAATAATATGTGAACTGGCCTTGAAGAAGAAAATGTAGGTTATTAAAAATATGTCGTGTAACACTAGAAACACAATGCAAATAACAATAGCTATTAACCGCCCACACAGTCAGTCAGTACTTGAAATGAAATTCGTCGTTATTAATAGGCTAACTTGCTCAGTCTTTATGCGTGCGACGCCCAGTTTTAGGGTTACACTACAGAATTATTAATTGTAAACTGATTTTTTTCAAGAATGGAGATAGAATGAGATTAGTTGCCTTCTCATTGTCATCAAAACGTTCAATAAATAAAAAGAATTAAACAGAAATGTTATCTAGAATGATATAAGATCGAAACAAATACGCTATTTTTAGATTTGTCTCTCATATCACTCTCTCGCGCTCGCACGAACACACACGTAATTTTTTCTCTCCCTGTCACAACTATATATGTACTATGGTAGAGTAAATTTGCTCATCCCTATTTCTAAACTTATAATTGCATAGTAAATTTGCCCATCCCCATTTCTAAACTTATAATTATATATTTGTTGCCAATGTTAACGTGACCCGATCTTCGGCACTGCTTATGACAATATTTTGGTAAATACCAGAGTTGGAGTAAACATCTCAGGTAGAGATTATGCTAGAAGTTGCTGATGCAATCCAAACCAGTTCCAAGAAAATGAGTAGTTTTTCTGACTAATAGTCTCACACTTGTTCATAACAATTTCATCCACTGGGGATAGACCAAAAATTATTTTATCGAAGAAAGTTCTATATTCTAATCACTTTGAACTGAACATAACTCAGTTTGGTCCTAAAGTCGATTGTTAGCATATGGTGAGTTAACTGACTGATAAAAAAAGAATGGACTTAGAAATATTGTGTACATGTTTGCTATTGATCTATGATTAGAAATGGGGAAAATGCTTTGTATAATTCAACCATTATTTCTATATTCACTGATTTGATTATGTTGTACATATTAATTGTGAAATTTGATTGATGTTATATTTCTTATAATGCATGTGTCAAACTGATAAATATTGTTGTAGTATTTGTAAGTTGAGAATGTGTGTAAGAGAGAAAGGAGTTTAGAGATGAAATATGGCTGAAATGTAGCACTGCCTTAATTTGACTTTTACAGAGAGGAGCATGCTATTTTGGCACTTTTGTAACCTTGTATCCACTTCAGACTGTAGTGACTACTGTACTCTACTGGATCACATTGGTGTGTGTATCCACTTCAGACTGCAGTGACTACTGTACTCTACTGGATCACATTGGTGTGTGTATCCACTTCAGACTGCAGTGACTACTGTACTCTACTGGATCACATTGGTGTGTGTAATCACTTCAGACTGCAGTGACTACTGCACTCTACTGGATCACATTGGTGTGTGTATCCAATATTGTCATCGAACTTATCTGTAAGTGCATTGCAGTAAGTTGATTCCTGTGAATTCCCATTCAGTCGAAAACTGAGGTTTGAGTTGTCTCAAGAATTCACAATTCCTCATGGTTTGCTTGAATAGTGCATATGAAAGTTCTGGAACACTCTGCATGATGTGCTTTGTGCAATTCTATATGGTGTGCTTTGTGAGCACATCAAAGATTCTGGAACAGTTATGTAACGTGCCTAGTACATTGGACTCTCAGCTAAATAAGAAAGACAGTACTTTGTGGCAAGCAGTGTGATTGTGAACACGTGCCAGCAACAGCCACCATCTTTGAAAAGGTTATATACTTTGACTATAATTAATATATATGTTAATTTAACTGCTGATGCCTGTGCAAACGTTCTGAAGTGATGCAAATGTCAATACAGTTCTAATAATTTTAATTCATTTTCTATTCTCTGATAGGACTAACCTGAAATTTGTATTGACTCCATTGTTGAACTATAATTAGCTGAAATTTTATTATTATTATTATATATATGTTTTATTTTGTGGAACTATGAAAGCGTTTACCACGCCAAAATATCTGCCAAGTGAGAGACGAATGTATCTGTTCGAGGATCATTAATAAAATAAAATTAATATTCTCATTTCTTGAAATTAGTTATGAAAGATTAATTAATATTAATAATTATCTTCATTAACTAAGTGGCGCACATGTCACAGCATATATGCAAAAGTAATTCTCTCTCTCTCTCTCTCTCTCTCTCTCTCTCTCTCTCTCTCTCTCTCTCTCTCTCTCTCTGTCACAGATATAATTATATGTACACACCAAACACACACACATATATATAAAAATTTACTCACTCACTCACTCACACACACACACACACACACACACACACACACACACGCATATATATGCACACGTAACGATACGAATGTCTACAGGAAAAATGGATTTTTATAAAAGTCCTAGAATGAAGTTGGTTTATACATGTATGCCTAATTCGATTCTAATTTAATCCAAATAATTTGATTTCGTTCCATTTAATTTAAATTAAATTAACTGCGTCTGCTCAGGTTATTTCACATTAGGACACTAACAAATTATTCTTGAGAAAAATCGGGTAGTTTCCTTATTTATGGTAATTTGAAGGATTCTTTACATTTTCCTCCTATTTTTTAATATTTTTATAAAATTATATTGTATTTCTTCTTTCTCCGCTCATTTATTTTTATGAATATTAGTTTTTTTTAAAAATATTTGTTCATTCTACTCGTTCTCTATTAATTTATGTAGTCATGTTTAGAAATGTGAGTTCATTTAGTTGTTCTCTGTTAATTTACTTAGTCATGTTTAGAAATGTGAGTTCATTTAGTTCATCTCTGTTAATTTACTTATTTAGAAATGCGTATTTTTCCTTCTTTCCTTTTTTATTGAGTTTTTCTCATTTTCTTGCACATGCACGCAGGAAATCATAAACCTTGCGGAAGGCAAAAATCTTATTTAAAAAAAAAAAAACTTATTGACTGAGAGAATATCAGATTCTAACTTCTGGTAAATGCAAATTTTAATGTACGGTAAAACAAATTCTGTTATCTAGTAAGTACAAAGCTCTAATATCTGGTAACTACAAAGCCCTCATGTCTGGTAAATACAAAATCTATTGTCTCTTGTCTATCAAATGCAAGTCTTAATGCCTGGTAAAGACAAATACTAATCTATAGTAAATGCAAGTCCTAGTTTCTGGAAAGGCAAATTCTAATGTCTGGTCACTACCATTGTCTGGTAAATGCAAGTCCTAGTATCTGGTAAAAGCGTATACCAATGAGGTAAATGCAGTGGCAATTTCTAGTAAAGCAAGTCCTAATGCCTGGTAAGGCAAGTACAATGTCTGATAAAGGCACTTCCTTAATCTGAAGTCCAAAGTCTGGTAAAGTGAATCCTACTGCCTGGTATGGCAAATCCTGGGTGTGGTAAAGGCAAATACTAATGTCTGGTAAAGGCAAGGTTTAATGCATGGTAAATGAAAATCCCAACATCTGGTTAAAAACAAGTTCCAGTGTCTGGTAAGGCCTAATGTCTGGTAAATGCGTGTCCTATTGGGTGATAAATGAAAATCCCAATATCTGGTAAAAATAAGTCCTGATGTCTGGTAAAGGTAAGATCTAATGTCTGGTATAAGCGAATCTTAGTGACTGGTCAATTTTAAAGTGTCAATGCTTTGAAAGATATTACAATATGTATTATATTGTTAAAATTTGTAGTAAGCTTTTGCAATCTTATTAGCTGTTACAATGTGACTCCATACTAGTAGAAATCTTTCTTGAAGCGATTTTAGCTTCGTAATAATTTGTAAATTGAGACGGGATATAAGCGACATAGTCAATGCATCTGCCCTCGTAAGTCTGAGCTGAAATGACAGGTGCTATTTCCTTTGACGACTGTCGTGAAAGTACAGCACTAATCATTGTCACAAACCTTCTTTTCTTGTAAAGGCAGAAGAAAGAAAAAATGCAGTCTATAGTGAGATATTGAAAATACTGTTTTCGATCTTGCGTTCATGTATTTCACTTCTAAATTTATTTTATACTTTCTCACACGCTCTTTTTTTCTCTCATTTATTCTAATCTCTCTATTATATACAAAAAATCTCACCCAGTCTCTTATTCTGTCTCTCCCTCCTCTCATTTTTTTCTATCTATCTGTTATTCTGTGTGCATGCATATCTACATACCTATTTCGATAGCTACATACACACACACACACAGAATAATACACACATAGAATAATACACACAGAATAATACACACGCAGAATAATACCCACACAGAATAATACACACATAGAATAATACACACAGAATAATACACACACAGAATAATACACACATAGAATAATACACACAGAATAATACCCACACAGAATAATACACACATAGAATAATACACACAGAATAATACACACACAGAATAATACCCACACAGAATAATACACACATAGAATAATACACACACAGAATAATATACACACAGAATAATACACACACAGAATAATACCCACACACAATAATATACACATATTGCGTAGTGGTAGTGTTGGCCGCGTGTGGAGATTGACAGTTACGTTGTACGACTACATGAGTTACGTTTGTCATATGATGGATGAATGTCCTACAGTAACAAAACATTGATACATCATGTAGCACTTCATTTTACTGTAATGTATCGCCTATATTTAACAGCATTGACAATCTTAGTACATATATTAGGCCTGGTTAAGTGTAACATTAACAATAACAATCTACACTACTTCTACACAGACTAATTATTATTACTTCATCTGTACACAACATTACTCTCGGCTTACTATAATCATTATCTTTTACTGTATTACAAACTCAATATTATTTATAATCTCTTTTAAAAAGTTTTTGTCATCACTTAACATTGTGAGTTTTCTGAGTTATCTCTCTTACTAGGCATGAGTTGTCTTTTCCTGACACCTTTCTGATACACACGCATTAGCATAACATTGTTATGACTATATGTCTTCGAAATTTGCCTGCGATTGATTTATCCCATCGTCAAATTTGTGCTCTTTCCTCTGAGCATTTTGATACATCAGTCATTTTTCTCGTCCGCAAGCCGACTAAGCTTGAAGCCCGGCTAATGCGGACGACTTCGCTCCGCGCCCAGCAGTGAGTTAAAAATAGATGGGCTATAAATAGAGATCATTGTGTCAAGTTCGTGACAGATCAATATAGTGTGTCCAAAAACAACGTAGTGCCATGCGCGTCCAATCACTGCGGCGGCAAGAGTGCGTAGAGTAAATTTGCTAGTGCGCCTCGGCTCTCTGCCTTAATACATCGGTTGCCTCGACCAAACCGGATCATAGGTAAACTCTCGACAACAGTGTAGTTTATGGATTGTGTTTTGCTATGATATGCGTGCGTGTGTTTGTTAAATCTCCTAAGACAATTTTTTTCTCTATCAGAATCGCTTGCTTATTTATTTATTTAGATTTCGATTTCGATTTGCAAAGACCCTGCATCATATCCATCTTGAAGCAGACGATGTTTTTAATAACGACTCCATTCATCACTACCTCAATCTTTTCCCAGTATACTGCGAGTCACTAATGACTAACCGACTAGCAAAAAAAAAACAGTTGCTGTTGATTCCACTCCATTTTTGGACCTACTATGAGTCAATGGCCGACTATTTTTAACGGCAAAAAGCAATTTGTATTCACTAATGTCGCAAATTAAGTAATTTCTTTTCAACGCCTGAATTGTGGCAGTCGTTATCCAACATTTTTAATGTTAGCTACTGGGTACATTTGCACTAACTTGCATGCAAACTTTCTCAAAGTCGTAAATTTATTTCTTTTAATAATGCGTTTGATATCTCTTCCTAAAATTTCGGGATTAAAAGAATAATACTGGAATTAAAATGCAAAGGATTTTCTACTAGACTTGTCTGATGTCAGTCAGTTAATAAAGTATTTAACTCTGTAACAGCTCACCAATCCGAAATTACAGTTACCATGGATTTACTTAGCATTTCAAGATGGCGGTTTGAATGTCGATACTTACGAGCAGTTTTTCCTTATGTGTGCGTGCGTGTGTATGAGTGCATGCGCGTATGTGCATGCGTGATGTGTGTGAGTGCTTGCGTGCATAAATTTCAATTCTTTTTTTCTTTTTGGGGGTGGCTGTGGTAGTGAGGTGAGTATCATGGAGAATAAAGACAAATATTAACTCAGTGTTTAGACATGAATTTTAAGATCTTGTCCCCACTATAATTGCTGATTGCATTATGATTCTGCCATAATGTTGCATATCATAATTTATTTATCATCATCATCATCATCATCACAACATAAGATTTATAAGTAAAATCAATGCCAGTAACTGATTATCTAATCGAAACGAAGAAATTATCAGTAGAAAAAATTTGGGCCTAAACTGAGTATGAATTATTTATAAATTAATACTAACTTTTAACAAAATTACTTTCCTTTCCTAATCTTTCCAGCATTGTTCTCATTTCTAGTCATCTGCTTAAAGATTTTTGATTTAAATTTTGTTAGGAATGCTATTATAATGTTATAGTTATCATTGTGGAAAAGTGTATCAGCATTAATACTGATACTATACTGATATTAACTCCTTTACCTATGACCTTGCCAAAACTGGTTGGAAAGGGTTTAGGTTCTCTTAAACAAATAGGTCTTTCCGATCTCCCTCCCTCCTTCCAACACCACCTCCCGTTACTTTGCAATTTTAACAAATTTTATTTTTAAAATTTTTTTTAAAGTTATTCTCTGCTCCAATGTACCTCTTCAAGTAGAATGAGGCTGAGTGACACATACTTCCTTGGCAAAATAAAAGTTTTCCAGTACTACAAGATTTGGTGGCCTCTATCCTCTCTACTTATGATGGGGGGAGGGGCGGGGGGGGGGCTGAGTCGTCTGCAGAAAGGACATTTACGATTTAATATTATGGATAGAAAATGTAAACTAATCCTAATCTCAGTCCTATTGCTAACTCTCATCTTAACCCGATGTAGCAGTATTTTATTGTTGTTTGTTTTTGTTTTGTTCCTGAAAAATCACTGAAGCCTAATTTCAGTGGCTGGTGGTGGACATATTCTGCGAAAGAATCGTTGCCATATTGAACCTCCCACTCAAGGTGTTTGATATCCGCAAAGTCAAACGAGTTCGATATCACATCGGAAATTTTATAGGTCAGTTAAATAATGTGTGATAATAAAATTTGATCTGTTAAAATTTATAGTCATATCTCTTCAGTAATGTGTGTATGTTTATTTTGTAGTTGTTGTTTGAAAGGGGAGAGATCTTTTTTGTTTCGGGGGGATTTTTGTTTTGTATTTTTGTTGTTTGGTTTATGTTTTTGCTGTTGTTGTTGCTTTTATTGGGGTTAGGGGCAGGTGGCCCCTTCCTCTGCAATAAAACTCAATAAACGACATAAATGCATAATTCTCGATCCGTTTGAAAGATCTAATAATTTTTTTTCGAAAACAAATCATCCATTATAACCTAGAATCGTATTTTTTGTTGACAAAATCAGTGTGTGACGCGCTTGTCGGTGTGACAAGCAGAGCTGTGGAGTCGGAGTTGGAGTATGTTGGTTTTTAGTGGAGTCACAGTACGTAAAAATGTCCCGACTCCAGAATTCTCGAGACTAATAAGCTAAGGCAGATCCATGTTTGATCCATGTAAGGGGGTAAAAAGAACTATTAAAAAAAAATTAAAATAACATTTCAAAATAGTTCCTTATTATTAATTTATAACATTTTAAGTAACGGAACTAAAAAACAAAGTATTGAATGAAATTATTAAAATAGTGAGCTAAAAAAACAAAAAATATCTTCTGTTGTACAGTTTGGAAGTTAAAGTGCAGTGGTATAATATCGACCTTGATGCCGGGGCAAGAATTCTGCAAATCACGAGGCATATGATTAGTAATAAATCACGAGGCATATGATTAGTAATAAATCACGAGGCATATGATTAGTAATAAATCACGAGGCATATGATTAGTAATAAATCACAGTGGGATCGAAGTCTGGGGTCGAACTTTTACTTGTGAGGAGTAAGAGTTGGATTTATTTTCCTGTGGCCTACTCCACAATCCTGGTGATGAGGATTCCGAACTTGATGTAATTTGAATAACAATGTGGTAAGTATTCATATCTGCGATGTGGTGTGAATTACAATGTGATGAATAATCTACAGAGATAGGGAATTTGAGATATATTGCGATATGAATGTCGGTGTTGTGAAATCTTAACTAAATGTGTTGTGAATATCGAATGATGAGCATAGCCTGAGAGGTATTGCGACAAGAAGTCCTAACAGGATTGTGATGTGAGTAGTTTTGTGACGGACTCATAACAGGATGTGATAGGAATGGCATAGAGATGACGACTCTAACAGGATGAGATGTGAATGAGTTTTTGACGGCGCCTATTAACAGAATGTGATGTGAATAGCATTGTGATGAAGAACCCTAACAGGATGTTATGTGAATGGATTTGTGACGTGGAGTCCTAACAAGATGTGATGTGAATGACTTTGTGATGTAGACTCCTAAAAAGATGTGATGTGAATGGCTTTGTGATAAAGACCCCTAACAGGATGTTATGTGAATAGCTTTATGATGTAGACTCCAAAAAGGATGTGATGTGAATGACATTATGATGGAGACTCCTAACAGAGTGTGATGTGAATGGCATGTGATGAAGACTCCTAACAGGATATGATGTGAATGGTTTTGTGATGATGACCCCTAACAGTATGTGATGTGAATGGCCTTGTTATGAAGACCCTCTATTTGATTTGAATGGCATTGTGATGAAGAATCTGAATTTTGATGAGAATGGCGCCCCTTAAGAAAGAATCCGAGCTGCGATGTGGTCTGATGGGACTCAGAGTGGGTGTGACGTAATATGAGCGGGTTGTGCAGCAAGAATTCCCGCTGTGATATCAATGTCGGTTACTACAGAATCGATTAGTATAACATTCCACACTGAGATGTCAGCACGTTGGTACAACCTTGCGCGTGCAAAATTAGCCGAGTACTTTAACCGTTAAATTTCCCTTCATATTTCACAAGGAAGAGAATCACTTAAAAATATTCTAAGCTCAAAGCTGTGTCAATGATGCTGACGTCAGAACGGGCGTGTTTTTACACCGGATTGAAACCAATTTAGCTCTGTGGCTCTCGTTTCGAGTTCGTCTTTATAATGAATTAATCCTAATATGGACACATTTGTACATGGTTCAATTTAGCCCTATGGCTCTCGCTTCAAGTTCGTCTTTAAAATGAACTAATCTTAACATGGACGTATCTGTATGTGGTCTAAAGTCGACAATGACAAAGATTCTGCTTTTCATTTATGTTTTCTTTGTCATTCTTGTTGCCATTATGTTTCTCTGTTGGTTTGTGTGTGCATGATTTTTAAACAGCACGATACATAACAATGAGGAAAGCAGATACAGTGAATATGGTTTGTTGCGCTGTCATAAAAAAACGGAAGAGCAAAGAAGGAGACCGAAGAAGCGAATAAGACTCGTCTGTTAAAGTTGTCGTTGTCAGTTTCTGCTTGTTTACGTCTGCAGTTAACTGTCATTGTGTTGATTTCTCAGATAGGCGCAAAACATAACGAATTACTTTATCAAGATTGCCTTACAGGAATGCAACCTGTGTGGTCTGTGCGACTTTACAACAAGCATATTAATTTCAAGAAACAAGAAGAAAGTTTTAATTTCCTCACTGATTCACTTAAAAAGGTAACTAATCTGTGAATTAAATCCAATTGTCAATCAGACAGCAAATCGAGACAGTCAATCATAGAAGTGAGTGACATGCGCTGTGTGTTTATAATGTCGCAATTTTGACATTTGCTGTTCAAGGGGAATAATTAAGTTTCACTAACCCTGACCGAGTCAAGAAGAGTAAATCCTTATACGGACTGCGAGACACGGTCTGACGTCACGACTGTCGTTCGCTGTGAATGACAGTCAAGACTGTAAGTAACTGATGGAGGAAATGGGCGGGTCTTATGTGGTGCGCGTGACGTCAAAAGAAATCTACAACTGAGTTATTTCTGGATAAAACAAGGCACTCTGCTTCAGAAGCAAAAACATACTCAACCTTTACGGCGGTTATTTACAGACTCTATGAAAATAGCGCGAGCTGCCTCACTCCACAGACCACACATCGCCTGACATCCGAAGAAAATCCAAGTGATATTGTAAATCAATTGCTATACTAGGAAATTGGAAGGACCAAAATAGCCTGGACAGAAATCATTTGAATTTCGCTCCCCGTCATCCTTTCTTCGTGGCTTTTTTTTTTTTTTTTAAATCCTGTAACAGTGGACTCGACAGAACTACAATACCGACAGATCGCTTCGGAGGCGTGACTGACGGAAAGAGATAGATATTTCGTTACTGTAATTGACATAGTCAATGGAAATAGTCGCCATGAAAATCGGCGCCACTCTTCCGGTAAACAGCGATGTTCCTCTAACCCCGAATATTTTGTCCTTTGATTTTGATTGTTATCGCCATCTTTGGAACTGCTTTTTTTGTGTGTGTATGTGTTTGTGTGTGTGTATGCGTTGTTTTGTTATAGTATTTGATTTTTTTAAATTGTATATATATGTTTTTTTGGGGGGTGGGGTGGGGAGGGGAGCTTTACCATTCCAGTAGAACATTGAAAAATTTCCGATAACTCTCTCATCTGAGTACGCAATCATCAGCAAACCAGAAAGTTAACGCCACCAGAAGTGACTTTTTTCGAAAACATCTGAGTTATATTTAGACTTTAATAAGATTCAGATAGCTTTATTTGGTCTCATTTTCTTATGGCAAAGGAGTTGATTATGGTTGACTCAGTGATCTTCTGGTACTGACCGACAAATACGGTCTTCGTGAAGATTTCAAATTACATTGATCATAAAGCAAATATTCATCCTTTTTTTAAAAAACAACAACAATGTTTTTAAAGATAACCAAAATACACTCACTGAAGATTTGTTTTGCATAAATAAATAGCAAGTAATTGGATTTTAGTCATGAATACAACTGCAAATCCAAATAACTAAAACATTTGATCTACCTTTACAGCATAGATAGGTCAGACACAAGTAATTGTTTTCTCAGGTATAACGCAAGAAACATTTTCTCAGTACTCAGAATCAATTCACGACTTGGGATGCATGATGAGCTTACAGGCTGTTGCTTTAGGCCATTTGCCTCATAATTAGGCTAATGCAGACAGTCTGGTGGACTAATGTATATAAATCAGTTGTCTAATGTAGACAAACTGCCTGGATTAAATAGACTGATTGCCAAATGCAGACAGATTGTTGGGCTAATGGTAGATAGACCAGTGGCATAATGGCAAATAGAACATTTACCTTAGTAAACTTGACCGATCACGTGACCACGCCCTAGACTTGAAGAGCTTCACGTCGCTCTTTAATAGTTAGATCTATTTTTTTTTTTAACCAAACTACAGATGATTTCTTTCTGCTTCTTATTCTTTATAAAATTATTCGTAGAGAAGTTCTATTTATAGGGCCTGCTGTATATCTAACACAGAAGCAACGTGTGTCAATGACGAGGCAAAAACGCATACAAAACCAAGCCCCCCAATACATTCCTTTCCTATCCTAAACTGTTAGAAAAAGACTCCCAGAACACAGCAAATGAAAGCCCATAAAAACTGCCCAGCAAAGCAAGTATAAATGAATTCAACAGAAGCGCACAACAAGCAGCCAAGCAAAGATCCCAAAATACCAAAAACAAACGAAGTTAGAGCCTTCAAAATACTGCCAAGAGAAAACTTTCAAAACAAAAAAAAAGTCAAGTGTAAACTTTCCAAACACAATCCAACAAAGTCTTTTTCAAATATAATCAAGTGTAAACTATCCAAAACACAACCAAATGAAATCCTTTCAAACATAGTGGAGTGTAAACTTTTCAAAAAGACAACCAATTGTCAACTTTCGAAAATTCAACTAAATTTAAACTTTCCAAAGCAAATGAGAGCCCTCAAAGTACAACCAAGCAAACTCGCAAGCGAAGATAAACCTACAAAACGCAAAAACCAAAAAGGCAACAAAATACAGTATAATAAAATACAAAATCGCAACAGATCGTAAGAGAAATAAAGGCACAAAACACAGTGTGATGTACACGGTTAACACAATAATTACTCACCTTATTAACTACTATAACCCTACCCTTAAAGGTCTTTGTAATTTGAGGACGAGAAATCTTGGTCAAGGCTCGGTGCCATTTAATGAACAATAACATGACCTGCACTGAGTGTTACCGGATTCAAACCCCTACCTATCTGTTGCCTTTACTGGTTTGGCGTTCACACATCGGATTGCGTCTTGGCGGGACACCTACTAAAGATTTGCTAGATACCCGACTTTACACAAACATTCGCCTCGACTCGCCAATTAACATAATTTATTAATTGAAAGCGTAAGTGTTGACAAATACAAAGAATTTACAAAATAGACTAAACAAACTGAAAATTAACACCTACCAAATGGATTTTTAGCTAATCACAAATGCAAAATTGTTTATGTACAAAATGTACAATGCACACAACTAACAATATTTCTCGTTAATTAAATATGAACTACTTTTTTTTTAATCAGTTCCAGTCAGTGTTTAGTGCATAGTTGGCACAAAGTAGATGATAAAGAACTAATTGTTTTCCACAGTTCAGTTTGTATTTCTAATTTTCTAATGTTCCTTGCTGAATCTTAACAGTACTAAAAGGATATGACAGAGGATCAAAAGATATGACACAGGATCAAGAGATATGACACAGGATCGAAAGATGTGGCACAGGATCAAGAAATATGACATTGGATCAAAAGATATGACACAGGATCACGAGATATTACACAGGATCAAGAGATGTGGCACAGGATCAAGAGATATTACACAGGATCAAGAGATATTACACAGGCTCAAGAGATGTTGATAGGAATGGTGTAAGGAAAAGGAAATTCGTCATCCTGACAAACCTTTACGAGAGGTCATACATTGGAGGGATTCAACCGAGAGACTCCGTAGTCGACGCAACAAGTTGAATCTTGTGCCACAGCTGTTCCAATTCCAAAATGCGTAAACTCGTTAGACTGTCACAGATTTGTCCCAGCTGGTGCCAGCTTCCAGAAGACAGAATACAGTTTATTCACAGGTCTGCTACCATTCAACCGTCTTGTCCAAAAACACAATTCTCCTGGCAGAGGCAACGATGCGGTTTCGTCCCTTTGCCGATATCACAATTCACGAACTTAAAAAAAAAAAAAAAAAAACACTCGAAAGGAAATCCAAGCAGAATTCTTTTTTTTTTTTAAGGCTTGATTAGGAGGCACCATGTAAATGTTTCTATAAGAGTTTATATTTTAATCTCTCCAATCGCCTTGCTCTCTCAGACATTCTCATAATAAAATTATACCTATGAAAATAAAAATAACTTTTTTTTTTGTAACACCTCAATCACAATTCTTTCTAGAAAACCACTTTAAAACATAATTAGTGAATTTTTATAGCTATGAACTTATCTCTCAGACTTAAATGTCCCAAACATATCTTTCTTAAGCTGCTGACCACATCAGTACCTTTCAGAAACACAGACTACACCTATAGCCTCGTATCAACCCAAATTCTGGTAAGTGAAGTGCTAGAGTGCTCCCCAAAACTATTTTTAGCCTACTGAGGGTATTGAGATCGTTCCCTTAATTCAATAGATTGTGTGTAAGGAATGATGGCCCCAAGGTCGTGGTGTCATTGTCCCTGGTATACATTTAGAAACGTATTATCAGTAGACACGTATTGCAGGCTGTGGGCTTTTCTTCTATTTGTGTCTGTTGAGGAATCTTAGCCAGCTGGGGCCTAATCTATTCAGTTGCTGTTTGAGGCGCAAGATGGGTGTCAAGGAATCTTGGGCAAATTATGCAGAGTTATGGAAACATTATTTTTCATTTTATTAATTGTTTCTTAACTGTCTATTTAATTTATGAGAAGACACTTCCGCCAGGCAACTTGCATTCAGATGATGCAATAACTGTTTAAGAGTTAGCAGTATGTAGGTCGCTCTAGAGGTGAGGGAAAGGCCATTAACCTGATACGAGATGCCCATATTTGATCACTTGCGTTCTGTATCGTGACATGACGTAGCGTTAATCCGCCAGCTGACCGAGTCATTCATTTATATGTGCGAATGAATCAAAATTCTTTAGATGCTCAGATTCATTCCCCAAATCCAGGGGAGGCCACCGCATCCATTAAACGACCGTGTATGACTTTACATGGTGGTAAATATAGTTGACTTCTCTAAATTGTTGTATTTCTCATTTGTAGAATATTGTGTAAGATATTTATGTGATTGTTAAATGATTGAGGTATTTTTCTCACAGAAGCTAAGTGGCGTTAGCAATTGATACATTTTGTAAAATGATCAAGATAGAATAACCACGTGTGTATTGCTATATTTCCGCTGTTAAAATCGTTATAACAGAAAAGTGCTAACAGTGAATAGATGATTGTTATTAAGCATTGTGTGAACCACAGGCTAAAATATATTGTATTGAGAAGCTATACATTTGTAAAGCTAAATCATTTGTTCATTTAGATATTTTTATTGATTTGGAATTGTGAATTGCTGAAGCTAATTAGTGGAGATTGTAAAGAGTAATCTATTGCTGTTGCCACAAAGCCTATATAATCACTTATTGTAACATGACACTGTAGAATGATGTAATTCATTTGCAGCCGGTCTTAGAGTCTTTGAGTCTGGAAGACTTGGAATCTTAGAGTCTGATGCCAACTGTTTGAGGACTATGCCAGGTGCCGTATCCGCGTTGGAGGGACCAGACAGACGATAACTGCTGCCTGACATCAGAACCGCACTGATCGAATAGGCGATAGCAACATTTCAACTACTCTATGAACAATCAAGTTAAGTGGGATATGTCCCAGTTATAAACAGATCAGACTATAATACATACATATATATATATAATCATTCGGAATTGACTCTAATAATTCTTGTTTCATTAATGTTCATTTTCTATTATTATGAATTGTTATTAAATTTATTTGTTATCTTACCAATTGTTACATAATTGTTTGTAGCATGAATGTAAGCTAGCTGGGGGACAAGCCATAGGAAAGAATCATAATTCTTAATTTATAAATAAAAGGGGAAGATAACGTTGCTAGCTTGGGCAAGTCAACTGATTTATCTAGCGATGTGTCATTGAGCAATAGCCTGAATCACTTGGCATTTTAGTAGTAGGTAGGTCAGGCCATCCGGCTGTTGCTATTGTTAGAGATTAATCAATAACCAATATTGATACCTGAAAGTCTAAAATAGTACAGAGTCATTAAACCTAAACCGGACACGTGACAATAGGGTAGGCAGTGGCATGACACTAGAGTGCCAATAGCATGCCAAAAGAGTAGAGTAGATAGTGTGCCAATTCTAAAGCATGCAAATCGTTTCCTAAATTTCTAGTGGCCACTAAAATGATGCCTTTTACACCAGGCACATGACTTTCACTCACAGAAAATTTAAAGGGACAGATGATAGGTAAATGAAAGAAGATACTGGAAAGAAATGAATTAAAATGACAAATATATATGCATAACACATACCAGCATAATAAGCATAATCATAAATACTACTACAATTACTAAAATTTCTTTTTACCTGTCGTGTCAGGAGAGCTTTTTTGAGTGACGTTGCTCTGGCAACAGCAAGCTTGAGTGATTTTAGGGCCAATTTCGGCGCGAACTTTCGGGTTAAATATCTGGCAGATTATTACAACTTGACGTCTTAAATTGGCCAAGATTGTAATATCGCCGGGATCCTCATGCAAGAGAGGAGCCAACAGTTAGATGCGAACCCCAAGATCTAAACCCAAGCCAGCTCTCACGAGTCTAACAGTAGATCGAAACCCCTGTGGATCTAAGAGATGAAGGCAATGTTAGTAGACCACTACTCGTACTGTCACACATTCTTTCACTGTTTTATTTGTTTGTTTGTTTGTTTGTTTGTTTGTTTGATGTAATTCAACATTACTCTGAGTAAACTAGACTTCACTGCACCAAAGCCATTCCGTTAATAAATCGAAACGCCTTTTTATTTATTTCAGTCTGCTTAATTGAATGTCTCTGTTATAAATTTTTATAATCCGGGTGAGTTAAACCCCTTTGATAATTGAATTGTCAACAAGTGAGCAAACTAAGTTCAATATTACGGTCGAATGTGTATGAAAGTGCGCTTGCTTAAAGAAAGATAACTCTCGAACGTGTACAAGAGTGCACTTGCACAAAGAAAGATTACTCTGATTAAGAGACAAGTTAGATAGGCAAAATCGAGGAGTCATCTAGAGGTGTCTCAATTCAAAACAGCCCGGATAAAAGTAACTATCATTTCTAATTAAGCAATAACAAAAACAACAACAATAAAATCAACAATAATAAAAACAGCAATAATAAAAAATAGCAATAGTAAAAGACAACAAAAATGAAAAACAACATTAATTAAAAAGAACAATAATAAAAGATAACAATAAAGAAAAACAACAATAAAAGAACAGCAGAATCATTTATGTGTGCACGGTACGTCTTAAGTCACAGAACCTGCAACAACTATTACACCCTGATCTTAACCAAGTATTGGCCATTCTTTTTCATCTAACAACAGACGAATATGAAATGAATGAAACATGACTGTTCGATTTTTTTTTAATTGAAAATGTATATTTCAGTATACATTTAGGTCTGTGGGTAGAACGAGTGACAGATTTTTACAAATATTTTATTTACATAATTTCTTCTTCAACATAAAGTTATCAGTATATTTACTCAACCCAATAAAACTATCATCAGCTGCCGTGTGCCCATATGAGAAATCCAGTTTCCTGTCCCGTCGGAACATCGCTCATAGCCAAAATATCTCAGTCTAAACTATGATTGAGGCATGACGTGAGATATATGCCTGACAGATTTTTACAGTTGTATTATTTTTATTCTGATAGATTTATACCAGAGTATTACTTTAATGCTGACAGATGTAATAAAATACACTATATTTGCTCTTAAGACGTGCACGAATTATACTTACTTGGACTCTTATCGGATAAATATATTGTACACTCGAGAGATATAAAGACTCATATCGGATAAATATATTGTACACTCGAGAGATGTAAAGACTCTTATCGGATAAATATATTGTACACTCGAGAGATATAAAGACTCATATCGGATAAATATATTGTACACTCGAGAGATATAAAGACTCTTATCGGATAAATATATTGTACACTCGAGAGATATAAAGACTCATATCGGATAAATATATTGTACACTCGAGAGATGTAAAGACTCTTATCGGATAAATATATTGTACACTCGAGAGATGTAAAGACTCATATCGGATAAATATATTGTACACTCGAGAGATGTAAAGACTCTTATCGGATAAATATATTGTACACTCGAGAGATGTAAAGACTCCAAAACGGCTCTATTAGCTACTGTGACAGTCTAATATTTGAGTTCCATATTTTTCTTTGAAATGTTTGGCGGACGTCAAAGTTATCCATGACAAACAAATGCTCCTGACATCAAAGACTTATGTTTTGAATCAGACCTACTCTTGCTAGCCTTATCAGGTGGTTATTAACGGTGACCTAGACTGCAGATAAATAATGTTGATGTTGACTATGACGATGTTGTGTAGCGGTTTATTGTTGTGTCAAGATGCTGTTACCGAAATGTGTCAAGTTGAAAAACGATTTTGACTTCACCCTACCGTTGTCGTACAAAGTTTCATTTGATTCCGAATCATTTCATTTACACACACACACACACACACACACACACACACATCAACAACTTAACGTTTCTGTGGCTTCTTGTTTATTTATTTATAAATCTTTTTCAAGACCTAAACAGCGTGGGAGTGTGACCTCAATGTATGACGCATCGGAATTAACAAGAACAATTTTTCTTTTTAAGTCACGAAACTAACTGTAGTACAGAAGTAAGTTTTAATTAAAACCACGCCTTTGTGGCAATATTGATCTGTGACGCAAAACGTCATTCCTTACGTAACATTTGAGTGTGCGGTGGCCTCGAATGTTGATCCGACAACAAAGATTGTGCAACATCAAGCCACAAATAAATTCAATAGCAAAAAGGATTTTGTAATTTAAAATAGAAACAATGCATAATTAGCCTTTTTAACTGAATAAAGATAAGTAGACGTATCGTCACTGCTAAAAAATATGAGATATTTCCTGAAGGAAACAAAATCGGACATTAAACTTCAGTCAAATTTCATGTCACATGAAAACATGTTTCTCCAGACAGAACCCATAGCTGTGCACAATAGCAGCCCTTCAAGACTGAAGAACAAATGTGCAGAGGAAGGAGAGACAGGTCAGAAAAGAGAGTGGGGAGAGAGTGGGGGAGAGAGTTGCGGAAGGGGAGAGATGAAAAGAAGGAAGAATGAGAGAGAAACTAAGAAAAGAATAGAAGTTTTGAAGAGAGTGTGAGAAGAAAGAAAACGAGAGAGAACCATGGAAAGATAAAAAGAGGGAGAGAAAAGAGAGAAATAACGAAAGGTGGTAACAGAGAGAAGGAAGGAGCGAGAGGAATAAAGAAATATAAATAGTGGAAAGTAAGAGAAGAAATAAACGATAAATAAAAAAACAGTGATGAGAGAGAGGGAGAGAAGATAGAAGAGATAGAGAAATATGGAAAGAGAGAAAATAAGGAAAGTAATTTAGAAAGGAAGAAGGCAAATGAGGGAGAGAGAGAGAAAAGGAAAGGGGGGGGGGTATAGAGAGCAAAAGAAAGAGAAGACGGAAAGTGTAAAATGAAAGATTAAGAGAAGAAAGAAGAGAGAGAAAAATAAAGAGTGATAGTGAGAAAGAATAAAAGGAGAGAGGTAATCGGAAAGAGAGAGAAAGAAAAAAGTGAGAGTGGAAAAAAGTGGGGGTAGAGAGAAATAAGTGAAAAGAGATAAAATAAGAGAGAATGAAAAAGAGAGAAGAAAGGAAAAGGAGGTATTTCAATAGAAGAGTGAGGGAGAGAAGGAGAAATAAAGAAAAACGAGAGAAGATGAAAGACGAGAAAATGGTTGATAAATAGAATGAGAAGGTAAGCGAGAGGCAAATGGATTATGTAAAATGAGAAACAGAAAAGGGAGCTAATACGGTAGTGAGAAAAGATGAAGAGAAAGGGTCCATCGGCAAAGGAAGAAAGAGATATTAAGAAATGGAAACGACCGTCAAGTCAGAAAATGGCGAAATTAAAAACTCTAATGGACACAGACGCAGCTTGAGGAAGCGATATACAGGTGCGCTCAAAATGCAGGCATTCCATTCATATCAGTGATGTTAATAATAGTAGAATAAAGTGCCACAATTAGCCGGAAGCCAGTATTCTTGAGACTTACAACAAAAGCGCACGTCTATATATTTATTTTTTCAATGACAGCGCACAGTTATATTTCAATTTTCAATGACAGCGCACAGTTATATTTCATTTTTTCAATGACAGCGCACAGTTGATGTAAGTATATGACTGTTGACAGCTATCTGAGCAATGGTGGTGTGTGCCTCGGTGACAGTTTTAGTGATGATAATGATACAATTTTTCCTTGGAATACTTGACTATAATTATTGTATTTTTGTTGTTTTTTTACTTTCACTACCTCCCTCTCTTTCTCTCGCACTCTGACTACATACCTGGATATGTCGGATTTTTTTTTATCAAACCATTGGATAGGTAGCCTGTGAATTGATGCAAAGGTGGCAGAGTCAGAATTAATTTGGCATCGCCTTCAAAAGATCCAAATAAGGACGGCACGAGTTCAGTTCGCAAACATGATAGAAAAAAAAAAACTCACTCAAGTGAAAACTCGACGACAGCCAGGAAGCAACTCTGCGACTGAGGTACCGCCGGCTGGTCGTGTCTGATATCGGCATTCTGCTGTCTGCGTATACTGTCATGTGACAGATTTTTGTTTCTTTCTTCTCTCAAAGACTGAGTACCGAGTGGGGATAGGGGGCGGCGACTTGAGCATACATACCGCGAGTGTATGCGTTCAAAACACAACACGCTCGTGCGCACATATGCAAGCAACACACACACGCCAACACAAACAAGTGTGCGCAATTAATATAATCTCTTAAATACATAAAAACCTTACACATTCACAAACCCTCTCACTGTCTCTCACACACACACACACACATTCACGAATTCTTATCTATTTGCAGACATTTATGTATATACTTGAAGAATACGATATTTTATATTCACATGAACATGTATGTGAATATTTTGTAATTTGACCCGTAAGAGTGACTTGATAGTTTAGTTAATTTGGTTCATTTCCCTGGCCAGTTTTATTAAGATGGGTTTGGTTTTAGAATTGTATGATGTCTGGTCAAATCCAGCTCCTAAGTGGCAGCTGGGCAAAATTGATGAAGACGTCTTTGTTTTCGATTTTTCATTTTTTTAAAACAATTAAAAGAATCTCTTTGCTATCGCATGAGTATGTCGTGCATGAGCACTGCCGGATCGTAAACACGTTGAGCCCAAGGGATGTGGAGACTTTCAGTGATGAATGTTTTGAATTCGCATGATGTCGGCTTTCTACTCCCTCTAGAGGAAAATAAAGACGCCATTTTAGATGAAAGTTTACCCGATCGCCAAGATTAAATAATCATCAGAGCAAGTGTAGATGGCGCTTAAATTTGCCACTGTGACCTTGGAGTAGTTAGGTGTCGGCGAGTATTTCTTTTTCTCTTTTAATAACCGTGAAAGGAAGCGAACCTGGCCTACTTGAGCGAGGGTCTCTGTCGGTGTTCTCTACTATGAAAGCTTTTATCTTTTTCATGCAAGTGTTCACCTTCATCATTATGGAATATTCCTAAGTCTTGTCAGATTTGTGATACTGAGACGTTAGCAAGTTAAAACATACATATTATATATTTGTTAAGACTGACGTCGACCTTGGTACCATCAGCAAATGTACAATGCCTTCTGTAAATCTAATAAAGGCTGACCTTGACCTTGGTGGTGTCAAGAAGAGCATACAGTAGTTTTCCCAGATCAAACGCTGATTTAGCAATGGGGAGATGAAGAGAGGCTGACCGTGAACTCAGGTTCGATTAGCCAGTGAGAAGTGTGGGAATTCGCTTAGTTGTACAAGTGTATGTGGTTGTGTGCAGCTGTGTCAGTTTTCCAGTCATTGATTTATAGAATCATTATCAGCCGTGCTCTGTGTGAGGCTGAACTTTAACCTTTGCGCCCGCGTTCAGCATTGGCGAACAAGTGAAATCACAATATTGTTTGACAAACTTTCAGGCACTTCTTTAATGAGAAAACGAAGCCTTTTTCTCACTCTGACCTGTTCAAATGGTGGAGTATAACCGCAGATCAGTTATTTGCCTGGGGCATGGTGGGGCCAGGGGTAACTGAGAAAGGGGTAGGAGTAGGTTCGTGCAATCACAGTACGCCATGGCCAATGCATTCTCCATTTTTCCCCCCCCACCTCATATGTTTTTTAAACTGGCCACCTAACAAATGCCAAGCGGTTAGAATGGAAGAAACACAGACTTATGATGAAATAGGTGGCCAAATATTTCTTTTAAAATAAAATACGTCCCAATGTGAAACATTGTCACCTACAGAGACGGATATGTCGCGAATATAGATAGTTCTGTCAGGATTATAGACGGAGTTGTCCGAATACAGACGGATGTATCCCCAATATAGATGGATCTGTCATGATTATAAACGTTGTAGTCACGAATATAGGCGGAGTTGTCCGAATACAGACGGATGTATCCCCAATATAGATGGATCTGTCATGATTATAAACGTTGTAGTCACGAATATAGGCGGAGTTGTCACGAATATAGGCGGATCTGTCCGAATGTAGATTGATCTGTCAGGACTATACACTGAGTTATCACGAATATAGATGGGGCTGTCGCGAATTTAGACGGGGTTGTCAGGAATATGAAAGTAGTTGTCAAGAATATAGACGGATTATGGCATTCGACTATTGAGGCTGACTGCCAACCACATAACTACAATTGTCTACGCCTGGCAGGTTCCCGTCCAAGACGTGACAGCAGGTGGAAGATGCGTCTGCTCCTGGCCCATGAGTTAGTTCCAGAATAGCCGTTACCTTTGCTCGCTTGCATTTAATGTTCCTATTGTTTTATGTTTAGTGCTATTTAAGCTCATGTTTAATACTGTTCATGTTTACGTTAATGCTGTTCATGATCACGTTAATGTCAATATTCGTGTTTAATGTTGTTTATGTCATTATTAATGATGTTCATGCTTAATGTATATGTACGAGTTTAATACATGTGTTCATGTTTATGTTTATTAAGGTTGCTAATGTTCGCGTTTCTGTTCATGTTTATGTTGAATGTTATGTTTACTGCAATCTATATTTATGTATACAATGATGTTCCTGTTGAATGCTGTATTTTCTTTAATACGTCTGATGTCTTTGTAGTATTAAATATCATTAGTGCTCATGTAAAATCGACATAAACTCAAAATAGTAGCAAAGGGTTGTTTAAAAAAAATAATTTTTAAAATGAAAAATCGAAATCAAAGAATGTAACCATGGCTTAGAGCCACGATGACAATAGTAACATGGTTTAGGGCCACGATGACATTAGTTATATGGCTTAGGGTCACGATGACATTAGTTACATGGCTTAGAGTCACGATGACATTAGTTATATAGTTTATAACTACGATGACTAGTAACATGGCTTAGAGCCAGGATGTCATTAGTTACATGGCTTAGGGCCACGATGATAATAGTAATATCTCAGGATCACGATGACAGTAGTAACATGGCTCAGGATCACGATGACAATAGTAATATGGCTCAGAATCACGATGACAATAGTAACCATGGTTTAGGGCCACGATGTCAATAGTCACATGGCTTAGAGCCACGATGACAATAGTAACAAATGGGTTAGGGTCACGGTGAAAATAGTAACATGGCTTAGAGCTATATTGCATGCGATCCATCTTCGTTGTAAATTTTGTATAAACAGGGCTAGAAAATGTCACTGACCATCTTGGACTATTTGCAATCCAGTTGAGGGCCTTGAGGTAACGAATGTAAACACACCTGCAAGCAAATCTTCTTCTTTTTCCTGTTTTCTTCCTTTCTAGGTGATGGCTGGCTTTGGCACGGAGACCTAACCCGCATCGTGTTGCCAGGAGAAAAATGTCTGCTAGAGATAACATGGCCACTTTAGCCTACCTAAGTGAAGATTTGTTATTCTTTCATCTGTAACCATGGTACCGGCTCGGACAATTTGAGTGTCAACTATTGGATGCCAGATCTTAGTGAAATGTGTCTACAAATTCAGGGACTGTGAGTGGGTCTTATGTCTGTCTACATATTCATGGAGTTAGAGCGACCATTACGTCTACAAATTCATGCACTGAGAGCCGCCTTGACATCCACGTATTCATGAAGTGAAAGCTACCATTACGTCTGCTGTAAACTGAGAGCGACCATTACGTCTGTTGTAAACTGAGAGCGACCATTACGTCTATTGTAAACTGAGAGCGACCATTACGTCTGTTGTAAAATGACAAGATTCAAAGAAATGCACAAGTGACAAAGGTCAAACAGGTGTATTTTTCCCTTATAAGCACTCTCATAAATTTGTTTCTGTGATGATTTCGTTTTCTTACTCCTTTTATAATAATTTCTTATATCACATCATATTATAATCAAAGTGAAAGGTCTGAGCTAGAGGAATAGGAAAAAATACACAAATAACTGTGAAGAACACTGTCTTGTTTTATTTTTTTTTATGATATGCTTTGTGCCGAATGTACAGCATATTGACTGAACTGATTTGGATGTTTAGTGCTCGCTCAACCGCGTGGTTTATTGCCACTTGTGTACTTAATATTTCTATATTTACCTTTGTCACTGCTGACTTAGAATTCCATTTTATATGTTCAATTTTAGTTTGTTGTTTCCATTCGTCACCATTAAATTCTATGTTAGTATTAGCACTTATGCTTCTCGATTTATAAGGAAAGATGGTGTGTTGATTGGCGAGAGGTGCGCGCGTGTGTGTGTGCGTGCGTGCGTGCGTGCGTGCGTGTGTGTGTAAATGTTTATTTATTTGTAAAGTCAGACATCTAGCATACCTTCAATAAGTGCCTCGTCAAGGAGAGTGATGTGTGAAAGCGAAACTAGTATGGATAATTATAATAATGTAGCTTATTACGCATAAATTGACACCAGTGGTTTGAATCTGATAACGCTAAGTGCGGGTAACATTATTGTTCAATAAAGTGGCTTGACCGAGATTTCTATCTGCAGTTATAAAGTCATTTTCGGGTTGGGTTAAGGAGATTCATCAACATCAACTTATCCACTTCGCATTTTATTTTTTTATTATAGAGCTAAAAAGATGAAGCGATCTGTCTTTCACATTTTTTTTTCAACTTCTTGGCTTATCTTTCCCAGATTTGAGAGAGCAAAGGGAAAGAACTCTAAAATCCTCCAAGGGCAAGGTTGACATGCGTAGGTATAGTGATATGGTACCATTAATTCAATTAAAAACACTGATATTTTCACTATACTGACTATGAACGCAAAATCCGAATGACTGAACTCTATGTAATGATACGAGAACAGTGTTGTAATATCAATGGCATCCATCTGACACAAAGGTCATTCCGCTGAAATTCCCATATGAAACGGGGCCATTGATATGACACCTCGTTCCGTAACAGACTATCACCCATGTGAGCTTACAGTTTACCAATATATATTGCTGGATTCGAACCTAACCTAGACAAGCGAAGACAGTGTACAAACAACTCACTCAGCTGTTTGCAGTTATTCTGATTAGAGGATATGTAACCACTTGCTCCTCTCAATCCCTTTTTCTTCCAAGCCAACCTCGTTTTAAAAATAAAAATTCGTTCCTTTCTAACGGGACTGGTTCTATTAAGGGCTGCCAGGAAAGTCAAAAACAGGCCCGCGTGGCTAAGATTAGAAAGTAATTATCCACCGCACGAGCCGCCGGCAGCGTGTGCCATTCAGACCCGCAAGTCACTTTCTCGGAAGGAATGGGGGAGTCGTAACTGATGACAAAACCCGGGCTGGAATTGAATCGATAGCCGGGTTTGAGAGGCCGAAAATAGCCTAATGGCTGATCCCCAGGAGACGTAGGCCAACAAGCTCTGGTGGCGGTAGAATAAAACACTGGTGCAAAACATATCGATCTGGTATGCCGGGAGTGTTCATTATCGTTCCTTTTTCCATTTCCCCTTTCTCTGCAGTGTCTTGAAGGGAGTTCTCACTTTTTGTACACAACTGTTTTCTTTTTTTTTTTCTTCTGTGTGTTTATCGTAATCGTGTTCTATTTTTACCACCATTATACTTATACTCACACCAATTCTTTATTGTTTTTACACTAGGCAGATAAATTGCTACTGTTGTTAGCTTACCCACTGCAGACCTCATTGCTTTTACAGCCCAACACACAAATTGTTGATACTGTTGTTGGCTTTACCATTGCAAATTTCATTGCTTGTACAGCCACATCACACAGATTGTTGTTGGCTTTACCATTGCAAATTTCATTGCTTGTACAGCCACATCACACAGATTGTTGTTGGCTTTACCATTGCAAATTTCATTGCTTGTACAGCCTCATCACACAGATTGTTGTAACTGTTGTTGGCTTTACCATTGCAGATTTATTTATGTGTACAGCCACAACACACATATTGTGGATACTTTTGTTGGCTTTGTCATTGCAGATTTCAATGTTCGTACAACTACAGCAATTTACGAACAAGTTGCTACTTTGTTGGTTTTGCTTTGCAGACTTGGCGGTGATTGTGGTGAACTCAGAAAAATCGGTAGAACGGTGGATGAAAGAAGTGTCTTTCAGAAGAAAAAAAGGAAAGTTGCTTTTACACATACTCAGTCGTCTTCAGTTTTTACCATCAACTGTTCTTTTATTTTAGTATTACAAAGTCCATAATCATATCGTGGCAGAGTACATTTGCCTCTCCCTATTTTTAAATTTAATTGTTATATAAAATGTTAAATTGTCAGATTAACCCAACATTGGGCACTTCTTGTGACGGTATTTATTGTTTAGAAATAAGAGGATGATTTACTGCTGCGTTGATAACCGGCGATAAGGGTTAATAATATGATTCTTATTAATGCTGGAGCCAAAATATGTGTTGTCTCAATGGTCAGCTACATTCGACTAACGATATTCAGGAAGATTTCTGGCACATTTGTTGCGTGCGGTTGAGCTACACTTTGTCTGGTTAATTTAGTGAGTGTCTGGAATATTAAGGTATATTTCCAGCCTGGGGATAAGAGTCAGCCTTTCCAGAGGGTAGGTTGATTGTAGACTATTTTTAGAGGGTGGGTGTGGGCTACTCAAGGCATTATGTGACAATGATGTCATAAGTAAAATTGCTGAAATATGAAAATATAAGTTAAAGTTGTCTTAATTGCCTCCTTCTCAATATTATGATCTGTATAACTCTCCTTGCTGGCATAATTTCGAATTTTAATTTTATATTTTTGAAATGTTTTATTTCTCATTCTCTCTTTGCTCTCTCTCTCTCTCTCCTCTTCTCTCTTTTCACCTCTCTTTACCCTCTCTCTCTCTCTCTCTCTCTCTCTCTCTCTCTCTCTCTCTCTCTCTCTCTCTCTCTCTCTCTCTCTCTCACACACACATAGTTCTTATTCTTAGGTTTAGGCTTTGGACAGGTATACATGCACTTATTTCCCAAAATGTTTTGGTGTAGATTTTATAAAAATATAAGCGAGAGTGATCTGCTCTTTGTTAATATGGGGAGATTAGGAAGATGGATGTAGGTTGTGGGGGAACAACATGTTTGAGGAGAAAACAAAAAAAAAACAAATCTTTCTTTTTCTAAAGCAAAACAAAACAAGATTTTAGCGAGAAACAGGAAGCCGTGTTATCTTTCATTATAATATTTACATATAATCATTTCTCGTATCGTCTCTCTTATCATCTTGTCGTCTATCTTATCATCTGTCACGAAGCTGCTGACGGAAAGCATAGGGTATGAAAATAAGCTGTACACTTTGTGCTGGCCAAGGGAGCAACATTTCCGGTATTTCTCACTGATTCCAGGAGAAGATAAATTTTCTGCAGAATAATTACTCAAGACATAGGAACCCAATTTAGCTTTTCGCTCTTGCGCGGAATTGTCCAAAGTAACTAAAAGAAAAATACAAAATTGGATGTGGGGATAGAGAGAGAGAAGGGAGTGGGCAGAGAGAGAGAGAAGAAAATTATTTTTAAAAATTCAGAAATTTCAGAAAGTGAAACAGTTGTGTAATGATGTCCATTAGCGAGCAAGAGATCTTTGTTGCTGTGGTATTAATGAATGCTGTTTTAAATATGTCTGTTTTAGGTCTTTTCCAAATCACATATCTGGGAAATGTGTTTTATATTAATTTTCTTTAGTACAAAATGTTTTTAAACTTTAAGCAAATGTCACAGCTCATTTTGGCAGAATCAATGTTGATTTCGTCGTTAAAAAAATAATTTAAATTAACGTAAAATTAAAACAGTAAATTTAATTTTATATTAGTATTAGTATTAATCATTTAGGATTTCTAATTTATTTTGAAAGAATCTGCATTTTAGTCTGTAATAGGAAAAATAGTAAGGTAAAAGTATTAACTACTTATAGAGGTAGGTAGTTTGTTGAGCTGCTAGTTAATTAGTTAACTGGTTAATTACTTAATTAGATTGATGGATGTCTAATTGGTGGGTAGAAGGGTGAGTTAACTGATTGCTTTGGGTGATTTTCTAGGTATCTTGGTGAACAGCAGAGCATTTGGTTTTTTATCTTGCAAATAATTGTCTTAATCATGTTCATTTTTTTCCCGAATAACTATTTTTGTTAGTCTGCTGATAAATATTACCAATTATTAGACATATAACGAATAATTACCATTTCGTGTAGCTACAGTTTACCGTTAACTGCATTGTTTGAATCAGACAGGGGACTCATATCTTTGTAAAGATGACAGATATACGTCATAGACAGTGTGTGTTAAGCAGGGTTAATAAATTAATCATTCGCCTAATTAATCCCTATAACCCCGCATGACCGAAAAATGTCGGTCAAGCCTCGGTGGTTAAATGAACAATAACGTTACCTGCACTGACTGGGTACCGGGTTCCAACCCCTCATGACAATTTATGGATACCAGCTTCCAACCCCTCATGACAATTTATGGATACCAGCTTCCAACCTCTCATGACCATTCATGGATACCGAGTTCCAACCTCTCATGACAATTCATGGATACCGGGTTCCAACCCCTCATGACAATTCATGGATACCAGCTTCCAACCCCTCATGACAATTTATGGATACCAGCTTCCAACCCCTCATGACAATTCATGGATACCGAGTTCCAACCCCTCATGACAATTCATGCTTTTTTTGAGCCACACTACTGCCCATAATTGTTTTGGCCTTCGCAAATCTCAACCTAAGCGAGACCCTAAAGATATGCTAGATGTACAAACACACAAAAATTCGCCCGCACTCGCCATTCAACATAACAACTTTTCTTATTAAATTGAAAAGCGCCAAGTGTTAACAAATGCCAAGAATTTATTTAACAAAATAAAAATAAACAAATTGAAATTTTATTTTGACTAAACAGTCACAAAGGCAAAATTCGTGTAACTGTACACATACACACACACACACGACTAGCAATAATTCACGTGATTAATTAAAACGTAATTTTTTAAAAATCAGTTCAGTTCCAAAATGTAGTGCAAATTGGCATAATGTATCATGAGAAAAATAGTTGTTTTTCATAGTTCATGGCACTTCATGGGGAATTTCTACATTTTCTAAAAGTTCCTTGTTCAGTTTTTTCAGTTCAGCTTATTGTGACACAAGCACAAGAGATTTATACAACTGGCGTTTAAAGATTACTTGGAATCAATATTTCCATGAAATCATGTTCAAATAATTTTAATACCTATACAGTCTTAAATACTAATAGATAATTCAAGAGATCAGTGTCAATGCGAATTACAGGATAGTTCTTATTAGAGAACAGAAATAGAGTGTTTAGAAATAAGCAATAATAGTTTGAACATAGGCCCTGTCTCAAACACTTTTGTAACAAAGACACAAGTTTATTGTTCACATTAATACTGTCAGTTCCACGTGTTTCTCTCACGTTTATAGAACACTGATAAACTACTATTCTCTCGAGGCTAATCTGGGCTTTGTGTTGTATTAGCTCCCTCAAGCAGAACAACAATTATAGCAATTTCCAGTAACATCCTCGTACCAGACGATGGAGTGCAGTGTACTCCTTACACTAACACACTCCGATATTTACTTCTCACGTCTACCATGATCGTAATTGTTTATAATCATTAGACCAGGAGATTCAAATAAAACAAGGAAGGATGCTTGTTCCCATTAAGCTAATGGCCGCTTTTCATGACCAGATTTCTTCCCAACACCAAATTCAAAGTGATTAGACAATAGAATTCTCTATAGCAGGTAAACCTTTGATCTCAGCCCATTGGCTGGACTCGTTCTCATAAATCGTAACCATTGGATAATAAAAACTAGTCATCCAGTTGGAAATGGTTTGGATTGCATCAGTAATTTTCTAGCAAATTCTCAAGTCAAGTTATTTACTCCATCTCTGACACAAAAAGTACCATCATAAGGAGTGCCCAAGGCCGGTCACTTTGACAATTTAACAATTTATATAACAGTTAAGTCTAGAAATAGGGATATGCAAATTTACTCCACCACACATACTGTACTACCTGAAGAATGAAAGTTTCTAAAGATCTCTTTCCCTCCCTTTTGTACCTGCATGAGTGCATGCATTTGTGTGTGTGTGTGTGTGTGTGTGTGTGCGTGCATGCGTGCGTGCGTGTGTGTGTGTATGCGTGTGTGTGTATGTGTGTATGCGTGTATGTGCGTGTGTGTGTATGTGTGTATGCGTGTGTGTATGTGCATGTGTGTGTATGTGTGTGTGTGCGTGTGAGTGTGTGTGTGTGTGCGTGTGTGTGTATGAGTGTGTGTGTATGTGTGTATGCGTGTATGTGCGTGTGTGTGTGTATGTGTGTATGCGTGTGTGTGTGTACATGTGTGTATGCGTGTGTGTGTGTATGTGTGTATGCGTGTGTGTGTATACATGTGTGTATGCGTGTGTGTGTGTATGTGTGTATGCGTGTGTGTGTGTACATGTGTGTATGCGTGTGTGTGTGTATGTGTGTGCATGCATGCGTGCTTGATGGAGGAAGAATATTGGAGCACCTCTTCAATTTCAACTCTCTTTCCATGTAATTCATGCAAATCAAAACACACGCAAGTATCATTTAGCAAGACACTATCTAAGCTAAGCACAAAGGCAATGCTCAACAAGCAACTATGCAAGCAATTGTATAAATGTGTGACACCTCTGGGCACCCTTCACTCCTTGTGATTATTATTTATTAATTAATAACACCTAACTAATTACAAGTGATTGAGAATCTTAATTTATAGCTATTAATAATTATCCCAAAAGTAAAATACTGTCTCTCACTTGGAGGATTACAAGGGTGTCCTAAAACTCTACCCTTTACAAAATAATAAGATAGGCATTTTACTGTGGCATAATATTTCTGCACCTGGAAACTTCTTACTAAAGGAGTAATAATACTCGTCTTTTATTTATATACAACGAACCCCCATCCACCCACTATTACTCCGACATAAGGTTTAATATGTGTACAAGAAGGTTAATAAAGTTAATAATAAATTTATTTTAAATTAGCAATCAAATATACAACTTATGAATATAATCAAAAGAGTTTATACATTAACATCACTTCACAATAATGTTTGATTAATTCAGTTTATCCTAGTATAAGACATCAGCAGTCAAATTAATATATATATATAATCAGGTATATAGATATAGTTTCCTCATAAAATGAGAGTAAGTTTTAGAGAGATAATTATAGTCAATGTACATAACCTTTCCAATGATGGCAGCTGTTTTTGGTGTTCACAATCATGCAGTTTGCAACAAGTCACTTTCTTTCTTTTTAGACAAAGGCAAATTACACAACTATTCCAGAATCTTCAATGCACTCACAAAGCACACTGTGGAGAATTGTCCAGAACTTCACATGCACTATCGAAGCACATTATGAGGAATGTTCCAGAACTCCACGTGCGCCACTCAAGCACACCACGAGGAATGTTTAAAAAAATCTTCATGAATCTTCGAGACCAAACTCAAACCTCAATTTCCGTCATATTGGTTCTAGAATAGAATTCACAGGAATAAACTTACACTAGCATGTTTACTGATAAGTTTGATGACAATGCTGGATACACACACCAACATGATCTGATAGAGTAGTCCAAAGCAGATACAATGTTACAAAACATCAAAAGCATCAAAAGGCATGCTCCCCTCTGCCAAAGTCAAATCAAGGGCAGTGCTCAGTTTCAGGCATATTTCATCTCTAAACTCCTTTCTCTCTTACACACATTCTCAACTTACAAATTCTGCAACAATATTCATTAGCCTGATACACGTGCAGCATAAGAAATATAGCATCGATCAAAATTCACAAGTATAATGTATAACATAATCAAATCAGTAAACATACAAGTAGTATAGCCTCGTTGTGAAGTCTGACCTCGACCCTGGCCACTATTCTAGGTGGTGCATGGTTTCCTTCGGAACTGGGGGTCAACCGATGGCAATTCAGCAATGGTACCGATGTTTGATCCATGGCATATTTTCCTTTTCATGTGGTTCCAAATACAGTTAATATTACAGTTGACATGTCTTCTGCTTTCATTCCACAACTTTGAGAGTTGGTCTTGGAAAATCTGCTACAATTCAGTCATTGAAGTCTGTTCTTTGGTTGTTTTTTTTTCTATTCTTTGTTTTATTTTATTTCTGGTTTTTTTTATTTTTTCCTGTTCTTTGTTTTATCCTGTTCTTTAGTGGTTTTCAGTACTTTGCTTTTCCTGTTCTTTAATTCTTTTCTTTGGATTTTTATTTTATTTTATTTTCCTATTCTCTTTTTTTTCCTTCTGTTCTTTGTTTCGTTTTGTGCTGGATTCTGCCATCTCTTCTTGTCCCCATGGCCATCAAAATTATTTTCAGAGACTATTTTTTGCTAATACATCAATTATCTCCCTTGTTCTCGCTGATGTCATTATATACGAGTTCACGAAAACAGTCTTGTGTTGGAAATCTTTATATCTATACTCATCCCCATTATTATCGTGATGTGTAGCAATAGTAGTAGCAGTGATAGTTCAGCTCTATGTTCAAAAGAAGAAATACTTCAATGTAAACGTAGGCTAGTTTTCTTCGTTTATTTGCTCGCTTGTTAGTTTGTTTGTTTGTAAACCTCAGATTAAATTAGAATGATCTTTTATGGCCACCTCTTTGAAGGTAAGAGTAAAGATCTCCAAGATCTAATTTCCATGGACTTGTTTAACGCAATATCTGTCTGACGTCATTTGCTGCAGCTCGGAAGACTGATGGTGATGTAGATGGAGGTAAGATACGGTAGATGGAATGTTAAGAAAGGTTTGTATTAGGCTAACAGATTTATTTTGGAGGGTGGGGAACTCGTTTAGAAACGTATTATTTTTTTTTAATTACACATATTGAAGTCAGTAAACCGAGCGTAGAAAATAATCCTCTCTCTCTCTCTCTCTCTCTCTCTCTCTCTCTCTCTCTCTCTCTCTCTCTCTCTCTCTCTCTCTCTCTCTCTCTCTCTCTCTCTCGGTCTCGGTCTCTTACACTGAAATTGTATTAAAGCTTGATTTTGATATATCTCTCTGTTCCGCTATCCATACACGAATGAAAAACAAACCTAAATTTAAATTTAAACAGGCCTAATAAATCAGTGTCCATTTGTATTTTGCTCCTTATAGATTTCTATGTCAAGTTTTAAATAAACTAATTGTTTGGCAGATATTGATCGGTGAATCTCGTATTTAAACGTAACTAAATGAATTTCTCTAAAAGTCCTAAATTTCTCTTCTTGTATCTTTTGCAATTCGTTTTTTTTAAAACAAACAATAAGTGATTATTTTGTGCGTGACAATGAAATGTCTCTTTAGAGAAACAACTACCCCTCCTGCCCTACCCTTATTCCTCCCCACCCCTCACACTAATTTAACACCTTTCAGTACACCATGATGATAGTCACGTTTTCCACATGACGTCAGCAGAGCAACAGTAGCGTGCATTTGTAATCTAAACTTTTGTTTGTTACGTGCGACGTATTGTTACGACTGGAAAAATAAAATTCATCAAATTAAAGCGAACTCCGCACAGCCTGATTAAGCCCGACCGACTGCAACTGAGAAAGATATTGTGCCGAAAGAGTGATAGCCGGCTACAAGATCATGTGTTCCAACCGATGTCTTCACGGTGATAGCCAGAATCGAAGAGCTACTGAAATCTGCTGCGACATCGGGTGGAGATGGTGGTGGTGGATATACGAATGCTAATTAGTTGGCAGCGCTGAGAAAGGGTTAAAGGGGTGGTAGCAATGCGTTTAAAATGCTTGCGATATAGGTTTGGAAACTAAAACACTAGTCACGGAGATAGACACTTAAATCACTAGTCACGAAGATGGAGACAAACAACATTAGTCATCAAGATGGAGACTAACAACATTAGTCATGAAGATGAGGACTAATAACACTAGGTATGAGGATGGAGACTAACAACACTACTCACAAAGATGGAGACTATCAGGAGATCTCATCGAATTCCTTAAGAAATTTTTTTAAATGTTGAGTGAAGATTTCATCAGAAACTCGAAATATTTTGCCCGATTTTTCAGACAGATGCAAGCCTGAGGAAGATATTTCCAGTTGTTGTTATTCTGTTGTTATTGTTGTTGTTGTTTAAAGGGGGGGGAAGAGAGAGAGAGAGAGAGAGAGAGAGAGAGAGAGAGAGAGTGGAATGGATAGACAAAGAGATTTGAGGGTTAAAAGTGGATTTTCTGGTGGAAAGTTGCCTACACAGCAACTGTATCGCAATAAATACGTCAAACACACATACAAACACATAAATAAAAACATACATATCCACAGACACACAATCACATCAAAGCACTATTTTTTTTTAATCACTAGATCCCTTATCAGCGACGATGTCATTTTACTAAAGAATATCTTAGAGAATCCATTCTTGTGTCTGTTACAATTGCATGTAGAGAGAGACCTGTTTCTATTACAAGAGCTGGTGGAGAGAGACCTGTTTCTATTACAAGAGCTAGTGGAGAGAGACCTGTTTCTATTACAAGAGCTAGTGGATGGAGACCTTTTCATGAAGCAAACACGAATGTTTTTATAAATGAAAGTGTGCAGTCAGAATAATTTTGTTATGAAATTTAATTATTTCTACTTTATTTTTCTGCTAGAAATATAGAATGGATGTTTGTTTGCTTGTTTCTTTTTATTAAAAATCAAAGACGAACGAGCACTAACAAGGAAAGAAAAATAAAGAAAGCAAAGCGGTACAGCCAAGAAACGAAACGCAAAATTCACCACTGTAAGATAAAAAAATAAAGAAAGCAAAGCGGTACAGCCAAGAAACGAAACGCAAAATTCACCACTGTAAGATAAAAAAAAAGAAAGAAAGCAAAGCGGTACAGCCAAGAAACGAATGCAAAATTCACCACTGTAAGTTTAAAAAAAACAAACAGGCAGAAACAAAAGTCACAGTAACACGGGTTGTGCTAGTGACAACGATTTTAGAGGTTAATTTATTGAAGTATTTATTAATAGGATTTTTTTTTTAAATGGATAAGTCATATCAAAAAGAATGATCACTCTTACATGAAATAAAGATTAATGACAGGCCTTCTCACCTATTATTTTTTTCACTCTTACATGAAACAAAGATGAATTATAGACCTAACTTGTATTGTTTTTTAAAAGTGAAATAGTCTTAAAAATATTTTTTTAGTATAATTAAATGCAACCAATGAAAACGACAAAATAAAAAAATTTTTTAAAAAAAATCGTCGCTTATACTATCATTTTATCATTTATAAGGTTTTTTTTAAAATGTTTTTGTTAAACAATCTTGGGTATTTTATCAGAATATTTTTGTGAAGCGATTAATGCTTTTAATCGTCATTAACAACATCACCATGATCACTACTAGCAGATATTATTATTATCATCATAGTCATTATTATTATCTTCAGCATTATTATTATTATTAAAAAGTATTTATTAGCAAATAAATAGTCATTCCTTTTAATAATAACTTAATATTTATAGACAAAGTATTTTTCTGGATTAATCTTCCATTGTTGATTTTGGTTTATTAGTATTTAAGAGTATTTATTAGCAAATAAATAGTAATTCGGTTTAATAATAACTTCATATTGGTACGACAAAGTCTCCTTTTCTTGTTTCCCGGGGGTGATCTCCCCTGGTTATTTTTGGTCTCTACATGTTAAATACTATATAGGTCTGCAACAAAACTGTCTGGCAGCAAAAAAGCTACAATAAATAAACTCTTGTCTGAAAGACAACTACATTTTTACACTTAGACGTTCAGAGGCAGCCTGAGCACAGACAAGAAAAGGAAGATAAGCACTCAGCTATCAGAAGAGTCCGCGTCGTAAATAATTCATAGTTAAACTCAATTAAACCCAGGATTGGCTTAATTATTTTATTTAGATGTTTTATATTTCTTCTTGTAGACGTAATGGACCATTATTGTGTCAGCTTTTGCCATTCCCGCGTGTGTGTGTGCGTGTGTGTGTGTGTGCGTGTGTGTATGTGTGCATATGTGGGTGTGCGAGTGGGGAGGGGGTGGGGTTTCGGGTGGGGCTGGCCTGTTTTCTCCTCTTCTCATGTCCTGGAGTTATTTATTTTCTGCACACGAAGCGTGAGCTTTGTGTACATGGGTGTGTGTGGTGTGAGTGTGTTTGCAAGTGATAATGTAAGTGTATGTGTGCCTGTTGTGTGTAACGTTTGACTTTCTGTGCATTCGTGTGGATGGAAGGATGGACATGTTTATATTTGTGTATGTATGAGTTTTATGCGTGCTGTGAGCTTTTGAGAGGAAAGATGGCGACCGGGCAGCAAAGAGAAAGTGTGTGTGTGTGGGGGGGGGGGGAATGAGGTGGGCTGAAATAATGATACCAGTGCGTAAAGGGGTGTTGACTATTCTAAATAAGAACGTGCTCCTTAGCTTGGCTAGCAGGGTGGACTGAACTGACTTATGTCCTTATAAAAGTGTGCAGATGTAAGAACGAAGTCAAGGATATCCGACTGAAGTTTGATCACGTGACTTGACAACCTCGCCATAGTTAAATTTATATAAGGAAAGAAAAGAAAGAAAAAATGAAACTACAAGAAAAAATAATGGGAGGGGGGGGGGTGAACAAAGCGATTGAACGAAATAATAAAGCGGGTGAGACCTCCATATCTGGAAGAGTACCACTAGTTGATTTCAAATGGAAATAATTAAAAGAAGGAAACGGAAATTGATAAGCGATTTGTCAATTCCGTGGCAGTAATTAACCGTTCTGGTGATAATGGTTTCAAATGACGTGCCACTGATCGAGTGAATGCAGATAACAAATTAAAACAAGCAAAATCAAACAAACACGTCAACAAAACAGCTGATTGCAAGAGCTAACGGTAAGCAAAGTAAAAACAAAATAGTTTTGAAGAGAGTAACTTGTCAAGGCGTGGGAAATCTTACACATTGTGAGGTCTAAACTCTGTTTTCTACGTATCTTCTAGAGGAAAAAAAAATTAAACGTTTTGAGGTTTGAATTGCACTCAATTCAACCTCTCTGTTACAGGGAAAGCCTCAACGTATTGAGGTCTGAACCGTACTGAGCACCTTTTATACATGGTGAACACGACGAGGCTTAAATGCTACTTAACGCAGTCTATCTTTCAAAACCGAATTCTAAATATGCTGATGCTTGCAATGTAGCACACAACTGTGACACAACACATCTTTTTACAAAGAAATTCTCTATTAAAGAGATCGTAGTGCTTAATGTACAACACTCTGAGGTCTCAGTCTTTTACAAAGAAATTCCACATGAAGGATACCTCAGTGAAACATACTTTAATCTATGACATTCAATCTTTACTAGAAACGTCTCTCGGAAATATCTGGTGTAAATTGTGTTGTACAAAGAAATTCCACATTAAGGAAACCTCAGTGAAACACACTTAATGTAAGACATTCAATCTTTACTAGAAACGTCTCTCGGAAATATCTGGTGTAAATTGTGTTGTACAAAGAAATTCCACATTAAGGAAACCTCAGTGAAACACACTTAATGTAAGACATTCAATCTTTAATAGAAATGTCTCTCGAATATATCTGGTGTAAATTGTGTTGTACAAAGAAATACTGCATTTAAGATACCAGTGCTCTTTACTAAGAAATCATCAACAAACTGAAATCTCAAGTATATCTTGTATTTACTATTTAAAAATCTTCAATTTTGGGTGAAAGTCACACTTGTTTTCGTACTCTGATGTGTACTTAGTGTGTGTGCGGGTAAGAGAGAGTGTTGTGTGTAAGGAGTGTGTGTGCGTGTGTTTGTTTTTTCTTTCTTAATGAAGACAGATTATGTGTGTTGTATTTAGAAAAATCTGTCCGAACAAGACAAATTCATTTGTTAAGTTCTGATATATTCTTAAAATAGCATGTTGAATATTTTTAGCAATCAAAATATACTAATGTTTAATTAAGCCTGGAGTGTAGTCAGTCTATCTACCTCCAGCAAGCAAACATTCCATTGTTTGAAGCCTGAAATACTCGAAGTAATCATGTTGCTGGCGTTTTCTTTTTGTGTTCACTTTTTAAATTTTAGGTCTGAAATGCACTTTAGTATGTATGTTGCGATCTTAAATAGATGTATTACAGCCTGTCTCTAACAATGACAGTATGTGTACAATAAAGCGCCATCAGAACTGTAGAATAGCAATGAAAGGCCATGTAATTTAGCCACTCCCAGAAAGACATTCCAATGATAAGTCTATCTGATACATCGATCGTCCTATGAAACGTTTCTTATTTATATATTTAAAACGGTTAATAAATTGAGAAAGTTTATTACATGTTTGCGAAAGTTTCATAGTCTGTGTTGCTTGCAAAACATATCAAAACGTTCAAAGTGGCGCAGTGTGAATGAGGCTGTGAGAGGTTGTGTCCTCTATTTGCCTTCCATGAACACCTCATTCATAATTAACTGCTATATTATTTGCGCCTAGTCTCTGTGTTGTGAATGAGCTAGAGGTTTTTCTCTCAATAAATTCCCACCCTATAATTGCAAGTCTTCTTTTAACAGCATGCTTTCAAGATTTTCGGTACTTAGCATCTTAATTATATCGTGTTGCAGCACATACTTCACTATCACCCTTTGATCATTTGCCACTCTTTGATTACCACCCTGAGATTAACATTTCTAGCATAAGTTTAGGAAATTAATTTAAACTTTACAAATTTTTTAATATTATTATATATAAGAAAACTGTGCAATATAACACACAAACAAGAAAACATAATATGAATGTACAAGTTAGAAATATAATTTTATGAGGGGTCATTAATGGAGTCTTATGTATCATCAGCATTTAAATTTTAAAGTCGATTCAAGTGATATTTAGGTCAAATTTATGTTTTCGTCTCATTTAAAGTCGCTTCAAGTGATATTTAGGTCAAATTTATGTTTTCGTCTCATTTAAAGTCGCTTCAAGTGATATTTAGGTCAAATTTACGTTTTCGTCTCATTTAAAGTCGCTTCAAGTGATATTTAGGTTAAATTTATGTTTTCGTCTCATTTAAAGTCGCTTCAAGTGATATTTAGGTCAAATTTATGTTTTCGTCTCATTTAAAGTCGCTTCAAGTGATATTTATCTAGGTCAAATTTACGTTTTCGTCTCATTTAAAGTCGTTTCAAGTTACATTTATCTAGGTCAAATTTACGTTTTCGTCTCATTTAAAGTCGTTTCAAGATATTTATCTAGATCAAAGTTGCGTTTTCGTCTCATTTAAAGTCATTTCAATATATTTATCTAAGTCAAAGTTGCGTTTTCGTCTCATTCAGTTTTGAGGTAATTATTGCTAAGGTAGAGAGTATTGCTGTACGACTGTGCTGCGTGTAGTACATTTAACAAGGGGTGCCAATAAAATTACACCAAAGGTTCATTGAAAATATAGCGATATAGAAAACGCGATTGCAATGAAATATTAACCCTTTCATTGAGGACCCAGTTTTGAAGTGCACTAATGGTTATTTTTCTTCCTTAAGTTGAAGGGTCAAAATAAAAAGTAAGTCATATCTATATGTCGTCATATTTCTGTGAAAAATAGCAACATTTGTTTTAGGATACAAGTATTTTATTGATTATCCGAGTTCAGCTTCATATTGCTTAATGTGCGGTATAATATTATATTAATTATTATAAATTCGAATTAACTGTACAGTAGCGGTAGAATATTGTTATTAAACGAGTGGTGGTACTTTAGCAACAGTAGAATATTGTTATTATTTTCAACGAGTGGTGGTAGCTTTAACAGCAGTAGCAAGTGGGTGGTGATAATAATAGCAGTAGTTGTGATCGAAGTAGAGATATAGTATTTTTTATATTTATATAAAATGGTGATCAGTCTCGAAATTTGCAATCAAAAGTGTTAAAATGATTAGCTTTTAAAAGAATGATTTTTTTTCAAAATCAAACTCTAGATACTGTATACAGTATAAATAGTCACTTTAATCACATCTAATTTTAACTGAAAAGAAAACACTCCCCTTTTTATGGTAAAGATATAAAACCATGATAAACAATCGTTGTGGGAACTGGGGGGGGGGGGGTAAAAGCTTAGCATGTTTTGTCAAGTTATAATTATTGTTTAGTAACTGACGGCTATGTTATCACTTTGACGCTGATATTACGAAGTCTCTAACTTTTCATTCCAGTTGTTTTATGGCATGTCATGATTAACATATGCTCATGTAATATAGATTAGGCAACTGAATCTGTACACCATTTCAATTCATGTAATGATTAACATATGCTCATGTAATATAGATTAGGCAACTGAATCTGTACACCATTTCAATTCATGTCACGAAACACCGGATACTGGAATGAGGGTGGGAATAGATTTTACTGATAAACATCTCACCAGCAAAACAAACATCTTATCAATAAAAAGTAAACATCTCAACAATATCACACACCTCAAGAACAAAACCAATCAGCAACAACAAAGCAAATACCTCAGCAGCAAGAAATATCCAAATATCTCAATAATAACTAAACAAAAACAACTAAGCAAACTATTAGACAAGCATCTCATAACAACTAAACAAATAATTAGGCATAAACATCTCAATAACAACTAAATAAACCGCTAGGCATAAACATCTCAATAACAACTAAATAAACCGCTAGGCATAAACATCTCAATAACAACTAAATAAACCGCTAGGCATAAACATCTCAATAACAACTAAATAAACCGCTAGGCATAAACATCTCAATAACAACTAAACAATCATTAGACAAAAAACATCTCAATAATAACTAAACAAACTATTAGGTACAAACATCTCAATAACAACTAAATAAACTATTAGGTACAAACATCTCAATAACAACTAAACTAGCCATTAGGCACAAACATCTCAATAACAACTAAACTAGCCATTAGGCACAAACATCTCAATAACAACTAAACTAGCCATTAGGCACAAACATCTCAATAACAACTAAACTAGCCATTAGGCACAAACATCTCAATAACAACTAAACTAGCCATTAGGCACAAACATCTCAATAACAACTAAACTAGCCATTAGGCACAAACATCTCAATAACAACTAAACTAGCCATTAGGCACAAACATCTCAATAACAACTAAACTAGCCATTAGGCACAAACATCTCAATAACAACTAAACTAGCCATTAGGCACAAAGGCAATAAATGACTTCTCTTGAAGTTAACATATGACCATATTATTCCTTTTTGTTAAAATATAAACTAATAGTTTTTCATTAAATGTATTAAAATTCCCGACTTTTAATTAGATAACTGTAAAATCTACAGCTGTCTGATAAAGGACCCATATGCTATTGACGATTCCTCAAATTAAGACCATTATGAGAGGTAACAATGAGTCAATTAACAACAGAACCTTATTTCAAACATTTGCCAAAACCCCAGAATTTATTTCATCTGCTTTCGATTAAAGTCGTTCATCTTTAAAATGCAATCACTCGTACATTGACGTTTTCTGAAAATGATTAGCTTACCTACCATTTTAAACACGTGACTAAGTGATGTGTACCCTGTCAGCGTCTCCTCTTACCGCTTCCGAAAATGGCGACAATTCAGTGATAAGCTATAGTGCGTAATGGTTCGTGCAAATCAATCACACGCCATTTAGTAGGAAAAAGATGAGAAAGCATTCCTCTGTTTCTATAAATATTACTCTCTCTGTTAAAAAATATATAAACATCACCAACGTTTTTTAGGATTTCCGGAAGATTCTGCTGTGCCACAAGTATTGCCATTTCACTTAGCAGTTGTGTCATTGAGCAGTCGAGGCGTCGACATGATAATAAAGAAAGAACGCTTTTCAAAGCAGAATTTGCCACACGTGGAAGCCTGACTATCTCTGCTAAAAGATGGCCGACAAAACCAGGCGACGTAACGTATCATAATAACTGCTACACGTTCGTATACGGAAAGGTACCGTGCCAATAAATGAAGTGATCGAGCTTCAACCCCCTCCCCCCAAGTGCCAGAGGGCTTCTTGCCTTTGACGCGCGGTTTAAGCGGAAGAGCGTACCGGAAACGAGTTACTTAATACCGGAAGTACGAGGCGTTGAAGCGTGCTAAAGAATCTCCAAGTTAATGTCGAATGCTTCCGTTCTCTCTTTGAAAATTATTCCTGACCGGAAGTAAAGTATCTTAAAACCATCACATTTCAAAGTTCCCTTCGGCCACTGTTTTTGTCTAGGATTGCTGTCTGCGGATCTTCATACAAACATTCCATGCCACTGTTTTTGTCTAGGATTGCTGTCTGCGGATCTTCATACAAACATTCCATGCCACTGTTTTTGTCTAGGATTGCTGTCTGCGGATCTTCATACAAACATTCCATGCCAGTTTTTGTCTAGGATTGCTGTCTGCGGATCTTCATACAAACATTCCATGTCACTATTGTTTGTCTGGGATTGCTGTCTGCAGTCGTCATAGAAACATTCCATGTCACTATTGTTTGTCTGAGATTGCTGTCTGCAGTCGTCAAAGAAACTTCCCATGTTACTGTTAATCTCTAGGATTGTTGTCTACAGTTGTTAAAAAAAAACCAAAAAAAAAAACCAACTACACCTGAAGTCATACTGTAAATATCTTTTCACCTTGTCCACTGAAATTCAAATATTTCTATAATAATGCATGTAAATAATAGTGCGGTGATAAGACTTTCATGGGGAATGTATATGGCGATGTCATTTTTTTGTTTGCTGTCCTTTTTACTTTCTCTTTTTTATTTTGTTGAAAGTGTTGAACTTGCAGGCCTAATTATTATTCACAGAAATATTTTTCAGAGTTTAAATCAGTAAATAATTTGTTCTAAACCTGAATAAACTGATAGAACAACAATTATTAAACAGGTAAAATAGAAATAACTTAACAGAGTTATATAATGCATGTTTCCAGAGAAATTACCTTAAATTAAAAGATCAGACATAACGGAACAGATAGAACAATAACAATAATTGAATAGATAGAACAATAATAATTAAAAGTAAACAGATGGAACAGTAATAACTGAACAGATAGAACTGTAATAACTGAATAGGTAGAACAGTAATAACTGAACAGATAGAACAATAATAATTATAATTAAACAGGTAGAACAGTAATAACTGAACAGATAGAATTGTAATAACTGAATAGGTAGAACAGTAATAACTGAACAGATAGAACAATAATAAATGAACAGGTAGAACTGTAATAACTGAATAGGTAAAACAGTAATAACTGAACAGATAGAACAATAATAATTATAATTAAACAGATAGAACTGTAATAACTGAACAGGTAGAACAGTAATAACTGAACAGATAGAACAGTAATAACTGAACAGATAAAACTGTAATAACTGAACAGGTAGAACAGTAATAATTGGACAGATATTAAAAGAATAATTGAAAAGATAGAAAATAAATCATTGACGAGATAAAAACATTACATAATTTAGTAGATAGACATATATGAATAGATAGGACAGAAATAAGTAAGAAGATAAAAAAAAAAGAAATAATTGAAAAATCAACTCAATACACATCAGTAATAACTGAACAGAGTCATAGAACTCATGTATACAAAAATAGTTTAGATTTTTATAATTTTAGAAATTTCCTTCAAATGACACTTTCTTAGGTAATAGAAATATTACTTTCAAAGTACTGAAGGGGTTAGACTTCAAATTTCCTTCACCAGTCACATTCTTAAACATCTCAAAACGTTATAACAGCCATAAAACTGTGAACAAAATCGGGAATTTGCTTTTTCTCGCCTCCAAAATGAGCCCCTGTGAACGATTTTCAAGTTGTACATTTCGCATTGTAAATATGACCAAATCTCTTCATAGCATGCTAGTTGGCAGTTTGGCCGAAACACAGCCGCAGTGAGATCGGACTTTAAACAACTCGAAGCCAGAGAAGTTCCTAAAGCATAGAAAGAGGAGTGAACTGAAATTAAGAATTATATAAGCCATAGAAGTGGAGGTGCAGTTGAACTGGAATTAAGAATTATATAAACAAAGAAAGGGGCGAAGTGAAATGAAAAATTATAAAAAGGGGAGTAAACAAAGAATTATATAAATGATGGCACAAACAGTCTTCCTGGCATGTCTCGCGGCAGCCATTGCAGTGATTTAATGCGAACCCATGATTTTGTTGTTGTTTTAAACGAAGACCATCAGGACCTGACTACAGCCTGTTTACGTTTTACAAGTGCGCCGTTATACATCGGGCTGCGTCAGAACCGATTTTCATTCGCTCGAGAAATGACGCCAAAACTAAGTCGACCGATTCCCCACCCCAACCCACTCCTCCTCTACTCTCACCCCGCTCACTCTTATCATAAACTGGCAATCTGCCATATATAGGCTACAAATCAATTCGCCTTGAGCCCGTATCGACGCCGTGAGAGTTGCATTACGAAAAATGCAATTTTAGCGGCAAAAGACCGGATGGAGTATGTAGGCCAATTGATGTAAAGTAAATAAGAATGGTATACGTGTGTTGATAATAAACGTGAGGAAAATGCATGCATTCCATCAGTCAGCATCCACGTTTTGTTCTTGTTGTTTCTTCTCTCCCCGTAACGCAGTCTAGCTTTGAGACGCGAATGAAAATTGAAGAACTGGTTTTATGATGTCACCACATCATGATAGATAAGAATGATAAAGGAATGTGGAAATGGGAGGGGCATGCAAATTAACATGATTTGAAAAAATATGCTCAGTCGAAATGTGTTAGGTCCGTGACTGTTTTGTTTCTGTGCTCAAATGGTGAATTCTTAAAACGGTACTCTGTCAATCCGACGACTTCGATGGCGGCGATTACAAATTAATATAAAACAACTGACGTTTGTTTCTAGATGTCACTGTGAGTTTATACTCTTTTTTAAAATTAAAAAGCTTTTGCCAATAATGAGTTTGCTTGCAGCTGCATTTTAATTTTTTCTAAGAGGCGTTGTTTGTAGAAATCTTTGTGATTGTAAAACTAATCCATGTGCTTGTAGAACTAATCATTATCTTTGTAGACGTAACCTGTGTGCGCGCAAAACTAATCATTATCATTATAAAAGTAATCCTTGTGTCTTTTGGAACTAGTCATTATCCTTAGAGAACTAAACAGTATCCAGGAAGAACTAAACATTAAAGAGAAGAACTGAACATCATTCTTCAAGAACTAAATATTATATTGAAGAACTGAACATTATCCTTCAAGAACTAAGCATTATATTGAAGAACTGAACATTATCCTTCAAGAACTAAGCATTATATTGAAGAACTGAACATTATCCTTCAAAAACTAAACATTATCCTTCAAAAACTAAACATTATATTGAAGAACTGGACATTATCCTTCAAGAACTAAACATTATATTGAAGAACTGAACATTATTCCTTCAAGAACTAAACATTATATTGAAGAAATTAACATTATCCTTCAAGAACTAAGCATTATATTGAAGAAATGAACATTATCCTTCAAGAACTAAACATTATATCGAAGAAATGAACATTATCCTTCAAGAACTAAACATTATATTGAAGAACTAAACAGGTGGAACGTGTTTCAGTACATCATATTCTTCCTGTGTTATTCCCAGAGCGAAAAGGCTGAAAGACTAACTTGGGCATCCATTATTTTGCACGGAAGCATTATTTAGCTGGCAAAGGTATAAGAGAAAGTTTAGTATTTAAAACAACAAAAACAAAACACAGAAGTAACAGGTGTGCCTTACAGTGTCTAGAGAAAAACACGAAACTATCTGCCTTTAACGACAAGAAAAATAAATTAGTTTTGGGCCAAAATGTTAAAATCTAAATATAGATTAATGCGTGAAGTAGGATTCTAACTAGAGGTTAATGCGTGATGCTTGGATTCTAAATATAGATTAATGCCTAATGCTGGATTCTAACTATAGATTAATGCGGGATGCTTGTTCTAAATATAGAATAATGCGGGATGATTGGATTCTAAATATAGATTAATGCGTGATGCTTGAATTCCAAATATAGATTAATGCGTGATGCTTGTATTCTAAATATAGATTAATGCGTGATACTTGGATTTTAAGTTAAAGCAGACTTGCCTCGGTCATGCACTCAGCAGGCGGCATCAGAATCAAATGGAACCGCTTTCCAAAGTCGATGTTGATTTGTAAGACTATCTGCAGAATGTGCTAGAGAAGAGGCAGTGTAAGCACTAAGTGCATTGTGCGCTAGACTGGCCGTAGTGAGCGCTGAATTAATTATTTTCACTCTGCCCTGCATAGGTTGAAGTGTGCTGGAATATTTGCAGTGCGTGAAGACTGGTCGTAATGTGCGTTGATCTAGTTGCACTATAAATTAGAATAGCTGAAGCTTGCGCTAGACTGTTTGTAGTGAGTGTTGACTTATTTGCAGTTAGCTCTAGATTGTAGTAAGCATTGAATTATTTACAGTTTGCGCTAGATTGTAGTGAGCAAAATTATATTATTTGCAGTTTGCGCTAGATTGAGTGAGCGTTCAATTATTTGCAATTTGTTCTTGATTGTTTGTAAAGAATGTTAAATTATTTGCAGTGTGCGCTAGATTGTAGTGAGCACTAAATTATTTGCAATATGCGCTAAACTGTTTGCAGTATATGCTAGACTAACTGGATTGCAGTGCGCACTAGACTAGGGGCAGTGTGCAATAGATTAGCTAGACTAGTTACAAAATGGGCTAGATTAGTAGGTGTGCACACTAGACTAGCTGTATTGTACATAAGACTATATGCAGTGTGTTTCTATAATAGATATATCATGCTCTCAACTGAATAGAATGTGCAAGAAAAGCGACCACGTGCGCTAGACTAGCTGGAGTGTGCATAACAGTTATAGTGTTTTCTAGACTAGTTAGAGTGTGTACTAGACTAGCATGTGCAGAAAACGTATAGTGCGCTACACTGATTGGAGTGAGTGCTAGACTGGTATGTAGAGAAAACGTGCAGTGCTCTAGAGAACTTGAAGTGTGTGCTAGACTAATTGGACAATGTACTAGATTAACTGGAGTGTGTGCTAAACCGGTATGTGCAGAAAACGTATAATGCGCTAGATTAGTTGGAGTGTATACTAGACTCTCCGTTATATATTATATAAACGTTTTCAGAGCGTGCTAGACTAGTTAACACGTGCATTGAACTAGTGTTTGGGGTATGCTTATGACTAGTAACAACTGGTAATGATAGATTATTGAACTAGTCGAAGTGTGCATTAGACTAAATAAAATGTCTTTTAGGCTGCGTGGAGTGTTAGCTTGACTAGTTGCAGTGCACGCTGGACTAGTTGAAATGTACGATGGACTAGATGGAATGTGCCTTGTAGTAGGTATGCATTAGTTGGTCTCTGGAGTAGCTGACGTATTGTTCACTATTTGCAGTAGGTATGCATTAGTGGGTCTCTGGACTAGCTGACGTATTGTTGACTATTGGGAGCAGGTAAGCATTAGTGGGTCTCTGAACTAGCTGACATAATGTTTACTATTTGGAGTAGGTATGCATTAGTGGGTCTCTGGATTTGCTGGCGCATTGTTTACTATTTGGAATATGCAATAATGGGTTCTGGACTATTAGACGTGTTGTTGACTAGTTGAAGTATGCATTAGTGGGTCTCTGAACTAGCTGACATATTGTTGACTATTTGGAGTAATTACTAGTAGGTCTCTGGACTAGTAGACGTGTGTTAGACTAGCTAGAGCATGCACTACTTGGTCTCTGATCTACTGAAAAATGCGTCAGATTAGTTGGAATGTAAACTATACCAGTTTGGAATGCATGCTGGAGATTATTTGGACAAGATGGAATGGACACTAGGCAGGTGACGTGTGCAAAACGTGTCCACCACTCGCAGTGCGGGCGCCATGTGTCTGCCCACGTCGCTTCGAAAGAATTTCGCACTGTGCCACCCGGACGGATACAGAGGTGGAACCAATCCTTCACCTGTTGCTATAGCATTCTGCTCGTTACCTTTCCACGCCCGTTGCACTCATTACTCTTTAAATTGTCTCTAGAGTAGTCTTGATTTTTAAGTTCTCTCCCTTGTAGGCAATTTCCTTCTCTAGCAATAATATCTCTCTCTCTCTCTCTCTCTCTCTCTCTCTCTCTTTCTGTGTGTGTGTGTGTGTGTGTGTGTGTGTGTGTGTGTGTGTGTCACTCAGTCCTCTCCTAACGCGGTATTATTTGCTCAGTTGAAAATAATTTCAAGGCCATGGCTCGAGTTTCTTAAGTAAATTAATCGTGGTACTGATTCGGACCCTTCTTGTGATCTCGTCATTCGCTCACTCACTACTCACTCATCTATAGACTGGCTCACTCCCCTTCTAGAACTGTTATTGGTTCGGCCCTCAATTTAAAAGTATTATTGGCTCGACCCTCTCTGTACATGTCATTTTTTTCTTTAGTTTGGTTCTAGTCGGTGGAGGATCAACTCTCATTGAAGCATTTAACTCGCTCTTCTCTTCTGTGAGTGTTATAATGGCCCCGGATTCTTTGGAGTTTTAGCTCACTCCTCACGTGACTGCAATACTGGCTCAGGACTCTTTGGTGTCGCTGTTGTTTTAGCTCACTCCTCGACGTGACTGCAATACTGGCTCAGGACTCTTTGGTGTCGCTGTTGTTTTAGCTCACTCCTCAACGTGACTGCAATACTGTCTCAGGACTCTACATACGTTCAGTGGTACTGGAATCGGCTGTCTCTGTGACTTTGGGGCGTTAGATCAGTTGCTTTATCAAAAAAATTTCGAACTGTCGCTCCGACAAGCAAGGAATTCCTTGACTCGTGTCCAACTGACTAGTCCTGGGGGGGGGGGGGTTGTGGGGGGGGGGGGAAGGATATTAAAAAGCATTTGCAAGAATTAAAGCATTTATATAAATGTGTGCGTGTAGTGCGTAGGAGGGTGGATGGGGCTACGAGTGTGTGAGAAACTTGTATTTTACTTACTTAACCCTAGGCACGTTACGGCTTTAATTATGTGGGTGGGCCTTAAGGTAGTGCATATTTAGTTTTATAAGTTTATCTTAATACAAACACTGTTGATTATATGCTTGGACTCAGGAACATTGTTCATTTAAACATGCAGGTAGAAGACCTTTAAGAGATACATTTTTTTTTTTTTAAATAGGCCTTTATGTATTCAGTGTTAATTATGAACTTGAAACGAGGTATATTGCATTTTTATTTATGTGGGTGGACTGTAGTCCATTGTACATTTGATCATACGGTTGGTGGACAATATATATTGCAACTTTAATTATATGTATGTCTACCTTAAGACAATGCTTCATTGCAACTTTATTTATGTTGTATGTCTACCTTAAGACATTTCATCATAGCAACTTTAATTATGTATGTCTACCTAAGGACATTGCAACTTTAATTATGTATGTCTACTTTAGGACATTGCAACTTAATTATATATGTCTACTTTATCACATTGCAACTTGAAATGTATGTCTACCTTAGGAAATTACAACTTTAATTATTATGTCTACCTTAGGACATTGTAACTTTAATTATTATGTCTACCTTATGCAACTTCATTATGTAGGTAGAACAATTACACCTCTCAATGGCCAGGTAGATCAAGAACACTTTGCTTTTAATCAAATCGCTTTAGTGATATCGTGACGTGAATTGTGCAGAAGGACCTTAGCGTACTGCACCTTTAAAAATACAAAGGTACCTGGAATCACTGCGTCTTTGATACATGTGGCTCTAGGCATATTGCTCCTTTAATGATTGAACCCTAAATTGATTAACTTTAATTGGTGATGGTCCAAAAGACAATGCATGTTTAATTATACATACAGAATTTACGCTCTAAATCGACCTCTGTCAAGATATTCACTTCTGGAACAATCTGCACCAAATTCTTTTTTTTCTCTTTTTAATCCAAAAGCGAAACATTTGCATTCCACAGATGAGCAACTTTCTGTTAATTATTGTTAGTGCCAAAGAAACTTAGCGTCCATTGGTTTATTTTTTTTCATTTAAAAATAAAATTGTTGCTGGTTATCTCTCTTTGCTCTTCGCTGGTTGCTTCACAGAACTATTTTCTTCTTAGGCCTGGACGACCGCTTTCTGATTAAGCGCAACAAAAAAAAAAAAACAGTCAGGAAATGTAGGGTACGGCATTGCATAAACCATTTTCTTCAGATTTTAAATATAGCTTGTTTAAAACAGATGTTTTCTTTCGTGATCCTTGAATAGACATGCCAAAGCCTAATATTTATATATCACTATTCTTAAGCTAAATCGCTCACATACAGAAGAAAAAAAACCCACACATATACACACATAAACTAGTAGCTCTGAAACCAGTACTCACATTCTGTCTTTCTTACTCAGAGAAGAGAGAGAGAGAGAGAATAAGAAACACTACTGGCTAGAGCCCAAACAAATGCAGCTCCACTCAAAAGAGAGTGTGGATGGGAGATAGGGTGGGTATAGGAGTGTGGAGGTGGGTACGTGGGTATAGGAGTGTGGGTGTGGATATGAGTAAGAGAGTAAAAGGGCTAGAGCTAATAAAAGTCCAACTCCAATCGGGGATGGGGCAGTTGGGTGGGAAAGAAAGAGCGAGAGAGAGAGAGATAATGTGGGGGGGGGATATGTGTGTATTTGCGTATGTGAGCGAGAGTAAGAATTTTCACTTTGGGGGAAGAGTGAGAGAGAGAGAGAAAAAAAATGTGTGTATGTGTGCATATGTGTGAAAGAGTTTATATGTGTGTGTTTATGTGCGTGCAATGAGTGTACATAGTTGTCTAGATACGTATACATATGTGTCAGTGTGCATGCATATGCAATGGACGTACATTATTCTGTACGTATACATGTGTCAGTGTGCATGCATATGCAATGGACGTACATTATTGTCTATATACGTATACATGTGCGTGTATTGTTGTCTATAAACGTGTGCATGTGTGCGCAAGTGTGACGAAAACGCATTGATGAAAACATGAAACAGATTAAACTTTTCTTGTATCCGACTTGTTCTATTTCAAGAAAATACATTTCTTGATTTTCTTTCTGCAGCCCGAAGAGATGAATTACGCTGGCCAGTCACTTCAAAGAGATTCATGATCAAAATATATATTTTTTTAAAAGATATTTCAGATCAATCTGTATAAAAGAGCTAAGAATAATTAAGGCTTCTTACATGAACATAGACATCCCCCCCCCTCCGTCTCCTTCAGCAGGGCATTACTTCTCACGTTTCAAAAATAGACGTTACTAGATATTTTTAGATTATCTGACAATCTTGGAAACCTGGCAGTGCTCGAGGTAGGCTGAAAATGGATTTAATTGGCTTACACCATGAGATATATTATATTCCGCTTCGATCTTTATCGACTTTTATTTCAAAATTCGTTCAACGCTGGCGCGGACCAGTAGCTACTGAAAGAAATACCATCAGGTTAATGGCTGACGACGACGAAAATGACACTTTCTCTTTTGAACGCAGCCCAAGTCTGATTGCAAATCGACTACGTTCAAATTGTATAATAGGGTGGGAGGTGGGAAATATGCGTGTATTATAAATGAGCATGGTTGTGTATTTGTGTATGCACGCTTATGTGCATGCGTGCGAGTACGTACGTGTGTATAAGAGTGTGCGCGTCATTGGTATGTGTGCCACTGTGTACGTGGTGTGCGTGTGTGTGCGTGTGTGTGCGTGGGATTGTATGAGTCAATAGAGGTGACTTGTGAGAATGTTTTTAATATTTTATTTTAAATTAATCATTCTCAACGGTGCTTGAATCCTCTGAAAAGCATAAAATACTTGGAGCTGGAAACCTTTGATGCGTCAGTGTGGGCTGAGAGAGAAAGAGAGAGAGAAAAAAAGTGTTTGGATTTGGGATTAGGCGTGATGTGGATGAGGGCCGTTGTCATTAAAAGTTATGGTTCACCGACAAAACCGCGAACGACAAATGCGCGCCGACAAAACCGCGATGGACAAAATCGCGACGACAAAATCGCGCCGACAAAATCGCGATGATACATGTTAAATCGTACAAGAATGTAATAATAACATACGTAGATATCAATATTACGATACACAAAGCAATGTTGAGATACTGCGTGCAAACAATCCTCAAAATAAGGCAATGAAAAGAATGAAGCATACATCAAATCTTAATCATTTTATTTAAATATCACTATTATGAGATACTACGTGTAAATAATCCTTACACAAATGCAATGAAAAGAATGAAGCATACATCAAATCTTAATCATTTTACCATAGAGATCAATATTAAGAGATACTACGTGCAAATAATTCTTACACAAAGGTAATGAAAAGAATGAAGCATACATCAAATCTTAATAATTTTACCATAAAGATCAATATTAAGAGATACTACCGTGTAAATAATCCTTACACAAATACAATGAAAAGAATGAAGCATACATCAAATCTTAATAATTTTATTTAAAGATCACTATTATGAGATACTACGTGTAAATAATCCTTACACAAATGCAATGAAAAGAATGAAGCATACATCAAATCTGAATAATTTTATTTAAAGATCAATATTAATAGATACTGCATGCAAATAATTCTTACACAAATGCAATGAAAAGAATGAAGCATACATAAAATCTTAATAATTTTACCATAAAGATCAATATTAAGAGATACTACGTGCAAATAATCCTTACACAAAGGTAATGAAAAGAATGAAGCATATATCTAATCTTAATAATTTTGTTTAAAGAGCAATATTAAGAGATACTGAGTGCAAATAATCTTTACACAAAGGTAATGAAAAGAATGAAAAGAAGTTACGTAATAGAGCGAACATACATAACACTTCCTGCCATTCTTTACTTGGTGATGTTTATCGCGATTTTGTCGGCGCGCATTTGTCGGCGCGATTTTGTCGATTTCAAAGAGCGCGATTTGTCGGCGCGCTTTTGTCCATCGCGGTTTTGTCGGCGCGCATTTGTCGTTCGCGGTTTTGACGGGTCACCAAAAGTTATATGTGGGAGGGAGGTGTAGAAAAGAAAAATTTATACAAATTGTATCGAATTTATGTACAAGGAGACGATATTCGGAAACAATGCATACCGACATACAAGGGACATAATTTAGAGTGAAAGCACTAGATCTCATATAATGCTGGTGTCCCAGCAAACATCTAAATCGTGTGTTTTCAACTCCCTTTTTTTTTTTTTTTTAAAGAAACAAACGTACATTCAAAATGTTCTTATTTGCTAGGAAAGACAAAGTTATCCTGCCAAATGTGTAGCATTTCCTACTGGCCATTCGAATATTTTATCACTGAACATTAGTACTGTGCTTTGTGATTGAGTGACCTCTTTCATTCCAGCCCCTCTGAACACACAGTTCACCCTACTTGTGCGAGGGGATCACAGCGTACAACTTCGAAGTGTGAGAGCAACTCTTGTGACGTCGACATGCTGACGTCATTTCATTTTACGAAAATGGCGGCTTCCAGCTGCGATGTGTCTGTCTGGTCCTAGCTTTCAGTCTTCCGTGCCTCTTCTTTTGCGATTCTCTGACGGACCGAGCTGCCACTTAGTTCTATGTTCAAAGAGTCAGTCCATGTCAACAAGCCCGCGTGCTGCTGTAGGTGATATGCTTACTCTCAGCTCCCTTTTAATTTTGTTTCACACCTGACCAAACTGGTTGAGCCGGCATCAGTAAAGTTCGGTGATAGTACACCTGATCGCCAAACTAGGTGCGACCTGTTTCACCCCTGCCCTCCACCTCAGACGCACCGCGAGGCTGTGGAGCGAGCTCCCACCAGAGGCAGCCCAAGACTGAGAACATCGTGAAGATGAAAGGTCTATTGCGGCATCTGGGGAGAGAGAGAGAGAGAGAGAGAGAGAGAGAGAGAGAGAGAGAGAGAGAGAGAGCGTAACAACAACAACCTGATCGCGAGATCAACTCGGAATGTCAGTGATGAATAAAACCAAAACTTCGGGATATATCGTCAAGGAAATTAATAGAAACTGGAATTAGACGTTATAAAATAAAAATGAATATCACAGATAAAACTGTATGACATCTTAATACACACGTGAAATATATGTATATAATTACAGAACCTATTGCTGATGCTTCGAACTGGATGTGCCAAAATATTGGCGTCTCTTGGTAGTGGTTATTAAGGCCTCTTCGGCTCACGCTCCGTCTTGTCTTTCTTGAAATCACGTGAAGTTTTAGCGAATACAGGTTTAAATTTAGACTAAAGGGACGTAATATACACAAAATTCTCTATATGCATATATAAGGGAAATAAATCTGGCCGTGTATTGTGGGAGCGGATTGGATTTCTTTGCCGTTCTTCATCTTATTAGCATCTTCTTCCATTTTGTAGTTTGCATTTTCTCATTTATTTTTTTGTAATATGACTCACTTTAAATCTCATAAATGACCAGTTTTACTCAGACTTTTTCTTAATTTGATTTCCTTATGTCCTATCATTCTTGCGGTTCGGCTAACAACCCCTAAGCTAACTATGAAACGAATACACTCCTCCTCTACTTATGGAATCGTGTTTATGTCTCGGCATTTTTAATGGAAGTCTGCTGCCTAATAAGTTGGCAAGATATATTTTTTTCCATTTTTTTAAAAATTCATGTCTGCAAACATTATAGGAAAATTTACCTTGCAGGCAGTGCAGAGTGCCGGCTCAGTCCACAGACTAAAGCAACGAGTCAGTAAGCAAGTAAACGAGCAATTAGCAAGGAAAGCTGCCAGTAAACAATAGCAACGAGTTAGTAACAATAGCAACTAGTTACAAAGCAATTGAGCAAGCATGGAGCAATGAAAATTAACAGCGAGCAGTGAACAAGTAAATGAGCAGTTAGCAAGGAGAGTTAACAGTAAGCGATAGCAACGAGTTAGTCAGCAAATGAGCAAGCATGCAGCAAAGAAAATGAGCAGTGGGCGAGTAGTAAACAGCTAGAACTGGGAGCAACGAGCAGACGAGCAAATAACGATGTAAAGGCAAAACGAGTAGTGCACAGTGAGCCAATGAGCAAAGAGCGAGCAATGAGTAACTAAGTGAGCAACAAACAACGGTCAACAAGTAGCTGAGTAATGAACGAGTAATGAGTAACTATTACTGAATAGTGAGCACGTGACGAATGAGCCAGCAATGAGCAGTAGGCAATTGAGCAAAGCATGTATTATAATTATTGCTTTTAAAACATTGCACACTGATAAGTCTGTGTGTAGTGTAATTCCAGTTTATGTATCATTTAAAACTGTATTACACGCATGAAAATTTATTTACTTGATAAATTTTTTTAGGAGTGCTTCTGGCCGAGGCCGATTTCGCGCTATCAAAATATATTTAGGGCTATAAATCTGGACTAAACAGAATGCTAGAGGTTAAACCTAATGAAAAGACGCTGATTATAAACAAACTTTTTTTTTATATATATAAAAGCAAGTAAACAAACACATTAGGTGGTGCATCCGAAGAGTCTGACAAGCATAGAAAACCCATCGAATGGGGAATTGCATATGTTATGTTTGCTCGATAGTTTACTGGCTCGTTTATCTTTACTATGTCTTTAACACTGTTTGTTTCACTATTTTGAGTAGAAATATGTTTTAGCTTACACGTTTTTAATATTATTTATGCTTTCTTTAATCTTGCATTTTAAAGGTAAGTGCGGGCCTACAGGGACTAGTTTTGGTCAATTTTCACAGAGTTCAAAGGTCGCGAAAGATACCTAGTTTGACATAAAACGTTGAATGGGTCAAATAAAGCAAACCCTCCAAAAATATTTTACTTTTCATCAGATCACGTCTGCAATCATGTAATGCATTCGTGTATCTTAAATTTCTTAAAAGATCTTAAATTTGCCCACTTCTGTCATTCACATTTTAAAACTGTGAGAAAAGTTGTGAAATTGTGTGAATAGTACAGTCTTAACTTTGACCACTGTCCTTAACTGAATTCACTGTTCGACAAAGTACAGTGCAGGTTTTTAACCTTTATTAAATGTTTAGTCACAAAGTTTCCTTATCTCAAGCTGAGGTATGTCTCGTTTTGGTCGGACTCGCGATATTTCTGAACAATGATTGGATGGCGACAACACAAAATATTGATGAATACCCACTTACATACGTGTATTACAAACAGCATATCTATTTATATACATTTCATATTAGTGATGCAGATGGCGCTTTATAAAAGAGAAGTATTTGTAAGTGTGTGTGTCTTTCAAACTATATATCTATCTATTTGGTTAGTTGGTAAAATGGCTTTTGGTTCTTCTGTTCGTCATCCATTTATCCATCCGTTCGTCAGTACATCATTATCAATTCCATAGAATTCTCTCTCCGTCGCTCTTAAATGAAATTGTTTCTATAAATAAAGAATAAAACAAGTGTCTTAGTGAATTTTTACAACTGATTTGCATACGCATAGAAACCCCTCGGTTCTCTGTTAAAACGCTAGAGTGGCTAGACACACACAACCGAGTGGCCCCTGTTTAAATGGTAGAGTAGCTAGACACAAATCCTTCATAGCCGATCGGTCCCTGTTTAAATGCTAGACACACACAAGTCGTTCATAGCCGAGCAGCCCCTGTTAAAATGCTAGACACACACTCAAAAATCCCTCATAGCCGAGTGGCCCCTGTTAAAATGCTAGGCACACTCATATCCTTCATAGCCGAGCAGCCCCTGTTTAATTAAATGCTAGACACACATAAGTCCTTCATATCCAAGCGGCCCCTGTTAAAACGCTAGACACGTGCACAAATCCTTCACAGGTGAGCAGCCCCTGTTAATATGTTAATATGCTAGACGTGTGCGCAAAACCCCAAATCTTCAGCAGTAATATATACAAGGATGGTTTTCTTCTGTGTGGGTCACCAGCAGTAAAGTTAGTAGTATGATTTTTATTATCATCGAGAGCCAAACAGCTTGCATTCGTCTGACAAATATTAGGTGTCTCTAGTATGTTCGTTTGCATGTGGTTGAGCGGTACTCCGATTGGTTTGTTAGAGTGAGTGTCTGGAACATTCAGGTATGTTTCCAACCAGAGGATAAGGGTCAGCTATTCTAGAAAGGTAGGTTTGCATATAGCCTATTTTTAGAGCAGGATGGGTGTGTGCTACATAAGCCATTATGTGACAATCTTGTATAAAATTATGTCTTAGGCTATATTTTTATTTATATTGCTTTGGCTGATGGTTTTTAGTAACTTTACTATTAAACATTGTCAATAAATTTTTCATGTTGTAAATAGCATTAATTAAAATCTATTTACAACCTTAACTTAAATAAATCTACAGAGTCCACCTTTAGAAAAATTAAATCACATTTTGGCTTTAGCAGTTATTTAATATGTTTAATAAAAAAAAAAATATGTTTAATTTATTATGTTTGCCTTGTGAGGTTTAAAATTTATGAAAAGGAAAGAAAGAAGGTTAAGTTCAAGAGAAAAGTAAACTAAATTACCTTTTTCTTTTTCAAGAAAGGTTGGCTAAAATTTTTAGTTTGTAATAGGAAAAATCTACTCTTACCATACCTTATAACGTAGCTCATTAGCATCTTGTAGAGCAGAAATTTGTGATACAAGTCTTAGGCTTACTTGGATAAGGTTAAACAAATTAGGGTAAGACATTTTTTTCAAAGAAAAACTGAAGTTTCCTCTATCTACTCTACTGTCTTGCATTATAGTTGATATTCTTCGTAGGGAGGGGGAGAGGGGAACCAAACAAAAGAGTTGGCTAATAAGTTGGCCAGCATAAACAGATCCAGAGAACAATGGCAAACCCTACTCAAAAAAAGTATTGGCAATTATTATCGGATTATTATATCTACAACTTACTGATCACGGCTACGTTACGTAAGCTGCAGGTTTAGTCATTTTTATTCAGAGGTTCTCTTAGACCTGACAATTATTTCAAAGGTTCTCTTAGACCTGACAATTATTTCAAAGGTTCCTTCAGGATAAAAAGCTTGAGAAAGGCCGTATATACACCAGACACGTGTACTAATATTTCACATCCAAGCAATCCCTCTTAATATGCCAGACACATGTACTAAAAAATATTTCACACTCAAGCGGTCCCTATTAATATACCAGGCACAAGCACTAATATTTCACAGCCAAGAGGTCCCTGTTAATATGCCAGACAGCCAAGCGGTCCCTGCTAATATACCAGACACATGCACTAGTATTTCACAGCCAAGAGGTTCCTGTTAATGTCAGACACATGTACTATTATTTAACAGCCAAGAGGTCCCTTTAATACACCAGACACATGCACTAATATTTCACAGCCAAACGGTTCGTGTTGATACGCTTGACATATGCTATCTAACTAGCTGCCTCTATATACCTTACATGGCGTACTGAGGGGTGAGTCAAACACGTTGGGTTGTTTGTTTTTTTTTTTTGACGTCACAGCTTTCAACCAGCGAGGACGTTTCCAACGTGAATTTTAGCAGACGATAATTTTTAAAGTTCGATTCCTTTTAATTTAAATAGATAAATATCCCGTCAGCAAAGTAAATACATAATCTTTTGCTGCTGTGTTTTTATCAAATCATAAATTAATTTTTGTAAGAGTTCTTTTCTAAATGCCTTTACAACACATTTTTTTAAAAATTGAAGTCATCTACACTTCTTGGTACCTGAACGCAATTCCTAATTAAGCAAATAAGTAATTATTGATTATATAATTATCGGTCAGTGAACGCTATTCGTGTTTCATTATTCATTTTCTGGCACGTAACTTATTCATAAATCATTCCTTTGTGGCTATAAGTTTCTAAGTAGAGGAATTATTTTATTATTTTTTTTATTATTATTATTTTTTTTGGGGGGGAAGCAAGGGAGAGGATTCATGACACCGATTTTACAATAGCGTTAAAGCGCAGCACTATTACTTTTCGCCGCCATTTTGCACAAGCAACAAAAGTCTTGGAAGACGGAAGCACACTGACATTTAACCAGAATGGTGGAAATAAAATATTGACGAATTAGTCAATGTCAGACTGTGTTTATTAGTCGCGCAGCAAGAAGAGAAAAATGGAAGAAATGGAACGCGACTTTTCACTCTGAGTAGCAGGAAGAAATTTATTATGTTACATTTATTGATTTGTTCCACAAATGGCCAAAGAGAACTTCACAAGCAGCACGAGGCGATTCACGTTTGTTTATTTATTTTTTAAATTTTTTAATTAAATTTATTTATGTGACGCTAACGCTACCTAGTTAATGGTTTTGATTAATATTAGTATTATTTAATCACCCTTAAGCTAATTAAAAGTAATGAGAATTTTAATTTATGTTATTAATAATTCTCCAGAAGACACCACTCGTCTCTCTCACGTGGCGGATATGCGGGAGCTGTAAAGGTTTTCTCTCTTCCACAACATTAAAGAATAACATTTGCCGTCACACAATATTTCTGTAGGTGAAAAACTTCTTACCAAAGGAGAAGACAAATCCGTCTTTTAATCTATATTTAGCGAGCTCCCATCACCCATTGTCTCTCCAACATGTGGTTATCTATATGTATAAGAAGGTCAATAAATTTATTAATCAACAATCAAATATACAACCTATGAATATAATTAAAAGAGTGTTGACATTTACATCACTTCACGACAATGTCCAATTAATGCTGGACAATCATTCAGTTTAACCTAGCATAGCCATAAGCAGTCAATTAACATAAATACATAATCAAGTTCATGGTTATCATCATGGAAATGAGAGTAGAATTCAGAGATATAATTAAAGTCAATTTCCAAAGCCTTTTCAAAGATGGCGGCTGTCACCAGCACGTGTTCACAATCACACGGTTTGCAACCAGTCACTGTCTTTCTAATTCAGGTGAAGCCACATGCATCCCTTCAAGAGGCATATTACACAACTGTTCCAGAATCTTCTCTGCAGAGAATCATCCGGAATTCACATGCACTATCAAGCACATCAAGAGAAATGTTCTTAAATTTCCATGTGCGTTTACTCGACACACAATGAGGAAAATTCAAAGAGTCTTCATGAATTCTTGAAAAAGGTGTGCTTTCTCTTCAAAAGTCAAATTAAGTCAGCATTAAATTTCAGGCATATTTTATCTCTAAACTCCTTTCTCTCTTACAAACATGCTCAACTTACAACTCCTGCAACAATTTCGTTAGCGCATACAAACAGCATAAGAGATATAGAATTGATTGAAATTCACAAGTATAATGTACAACGTAGTCAAATTAATGAACATAGAAATAATGGTTCAATTACATAAAGCATTCTCTAATTCAAACCCTGATCAACAGCAAACAAGTACGAAATATTTTCTTTCTTTATCAGTCAGATAATTTACCTTAAGCTAACTATCGTCTTTATGCCGGACTTGAGTTATGTTCAAATTCAAAGTGATAAAATAGAGTACTTCTTCAACAAAGAAACTTCCGGTCCATGTCCATTGGATAAAATAAGATTTTGTACACTTGTTACTGGTGATCTAATGTTATTGATTAGCTAAGATATGATAACTGAGCTGATGTTACGATTTTGTATATGATAAGTGATCAGGGACAAACACATCAAAGTGACATGATTTCGAGGTGATGTAAGTTCATGAGAGAGAAAAATGATGTGAGCTCGTGAGAGACGGAATGATGTGAGTTCATCAGACACAGAAGTGATGTAATTTCATCAGACACAGAAGTGATGTAAGTTTATCTGAAAGAAGTGAAAATGAGAATACACTCTCCACACCATCTAGTCTATGGAGATATATCTAATTTTATAATTCTCCATGTAAGTTGGTCTACCGATAGTATATCAGTTCTATGTACATGTACGTAAGTTGGTCTACCAATAGTATATCAGTTCTATGTACATGTACGTAAGTTGGTCTACCGATAGTATATCAGTTTCTACTTAATGGATTATTGGGCCAGTAAAAGTGAAAGTTGATTGTCTAGAATCTTTAACTGCCTCTAGTCAGTCTAGTGGATGCAGAATTCGAGAAAAGAAAGAAATTGTTACATGCAAAGATGATTAGTTAGCTTGCTTTTTCTTTATGACAAGGTGGAGGCCAACAAACTGACTGAAGTAATTGAAGTATCAGAGTTACTGAAACTCGTTCAACAGCAGAATAAGGGCAGACGCGACAGTGTGAGAAGAGGAAAATGACATAGCAACACCCCCCCCCTCCACATGTAGGATGAGGGGATGACTTCTTTTAGTAAGGTGTCAAAGCTGTACATTTTCCTTCTGTTGTATAGAGAAAGGCTTCAGTAAGAAACATGACATCTATAATGATGACTGATGTATAGAGAAAGGCTTCAGTAAGTAACATGACATGTATAATGATGACCGATGTATAGAGAAAGGCTTCAGTAAGTAACATGACATCTATAATGATGACTGACATAGAGAGAAAGGCTTCAGTAAGAAACATGACATCTATAATGATTTCTATAGTAAGTAATGAAGATGAACATTTCGGTAGGTTTTCCCAGTGATCCAACAGACTGCACTTTCAAGAATAAACATCGGTGTTTAGGGGGACTTGTGGACGATAAACGATGTACTTTTATCAAATTCTTGGTTTTGACTAAATTAGGGCTTTGCCGTTCAACAATGATATGCTGATTGTGTAACTGTATATAGTATTCAGTGATACAATGGTTTAGTTAACATAATTTTATTATGTTAATAATTATAGTTAAACCAGGTGAGTAATTTCGAATGCTGCCCGCCCTCTCCCCGCAAAAAATATAAAATCCACCCCCACTCACGCTATTCATATACTCTCTCTCTCTCTCTCTTTTTTTTTTTCTCTGCAAAGAAGCAGCTTGCCGTGCACCCTGCGAAAACTTGATCATGTGTATATTTTTCAAATTTCAAGTATATTCTTTTCTGAAGGAACACATATTGGGCCACTTCTCTTGAAAGCCCCCCCCCTCCTCGAAGCATTGCAGGGGGCAGTTTTTACTCCACTGGGTACAACAATAAATTAATAAAATTGAAACATCACTTTTGCTCCATGCTTGCTGGAGTAAGGGCTTAGTCTTAATCTTCTCTGGTGCCAAGACTTAGCGTTATTATTACTCTTTTTATATCTGGTGCAAACTTTGATTAATCAGGAGGAAAAGGTCCTTTTTTCTTTCTTCCTTTTCTTTTTACTGTATTATTGTGGACACTTTCACTGTTATGGATGAAGTTAATGTGTATATCGCAAGCTGCTTGAGCTTATGCCACACTACTGATGGGTCAAATGAATTCTATTTATAGCGTGTCACGATGATAGCGATTTATGATACTGATATAAGTACAAGGAAGAAACATGGCGGCTGGACCTACAAAAATGGCGGACTGTGGAAGTCAAAGACACGCTTAAATAATCAAATTGCACGAAATTTCCAGACTGTTGTTCAGATCTTTGGGGCGAATCAAGGAAAGGAGAAAATACACATCTGTCGATCTATCCATCTGTACATGTCTAACTGTCTATCTATTTATATTTATCTAGCTAGCTTACACACACACACACACACACACACACACACACACACACACACACACACACACACACACACACACACACACACACATCTTTTATCTATCTACCCATCTATCCGGCCATTCAATTATCTATTATCTGTCTACCAATCAATTCATCTAGTGCTTATTTCATCTTTTGTCTATCTAATTACCAATCCATCCGCACATTCTCTCTCTCTCTCTCTCTCTCTCTCTCTCTCTCTCTCTCTCTCTCTCTCCCCGTCGATTTATTATCTGTTTGTCTATTTTACCTATCCATCCACTTTCTATCACATCTATTTCAGTTTATATTATATTATATATTACATTATTTATATTACTTTCCTATCTACTGTTCGTTACTCATCACCATCTGTCCATTCTTCTATATCTATCTATCTATCCCTTAGTCTTGCCGAACGTTGGGACACCACTAATGACCTGACAGCCAGCTTCCTCCATTCCTTTCTGTTCTCTGCTAATCTTACTGTATCGCTCAACTTCAGTCCTGTCCACTCTGAGATGCTATCCTCCTATCTTTTCCTGTCTTCCTCTCCTTGCATGATTGTCCATCAGGTATTACCAAATAATTTTTCACTCATAAATAAGTCGTTCACTCAAAATGTGTGTGTGTGTGTGTGTGTGTGTGTGTGTGTACTACGTGGTATTATTACAAACTATGAACTGACACAAGTAATAGATATATGTATGCTGCGAATTGCTTCCTATTTTTTGCAGTTAAAGGGAGAGAGACGCAAAAGAATTATGCCCCTTGCTCTTCAAGGGATGCCACTCTTGTTACTACTTAGCTAAAAAAAAAAAAAGCAATCATGAGGGAACTCTTGCAAATATTTGAAGCTCGATATACAGCTTTCATTTACTAATACCGATGTGGCCCCTTTAAGTAAGGACATATTTCAAATTATCTTTAAATAGTATCTGTTTGCCAAACTTACTTTTGCTTGAATTATTATTATGTATACAGAAATAACTACATGTAGATGGTTACGGCGTTAAACTTAAACTAGTTAAAGTAACTTGGCTGATTTACTCTTTTAGACACCGTAGTTAAGTTTCTTTATGAACACATTTAATAAAATTTATATTCATAGGTGTATAAAGCAAATTATTATTTAAAGAAAGTGTATCCTTTCAGTCTCTTTGGTATGTTTTACAATATGAGAATTGTTAAAATGTGTAATTCTAATCAAGATTAACATATACTGATATAGTAGTCATGTAGGCCTACGTATTTACAATATGGCGTATAAATAAAAATTTGGAAGTCATAATATACTGCTAATTTAATAGATAATTACATATTATGATATTGAGTAATAATTTACCAAAGACGATTAAACAAGAAAATAGGGAGAAAAGCATTATGAAATGTGACAGCTGCTACAGCAATTACATTTACAAAATTACAATCTTTGACAGCTTCACAAATTTTCAGTGTAGAAACAAAAATCCAGTACTTCAACGCGAAAGACTCGTCAGAATTTATATAGTAATTATTATTTGTTTTAGAAAAATATATATTATTATATAATTTAAACAAAACATATATATTGATTTACTAACTTAGATAATTGAAAATTCATAAATATGTATAAATTGATTATTCATTGCAGTTGCACATTCCTTTTCTGACAGTGGTGTTGAAGTCATGCTAATTTTCATTGCATTAATCAAGGACTATCTGTTAAAATAAATGCCTGAAGTATAATATAACAATTGAATTTAATAAAAGCCATGGAAATAATTAAGCTGCTCATTACAGTGGTTCACAGTTTACATCACAAGTTTAATTTTTGTGATTGTTACCTCTTTTTCAAGCAATGTTTAACTTTAATTTAACATTATATTGACATAATATTATTCTTAGCTATTTACATTTTGTTTTGTGTGTTGTTTTAAAATGACCAGGAGAGGAATGAAACAACACTGCAGTAGGCAACAAAAGCCTTGGAACAATGGCTCTGTTGCATTTCTGCAGGGTCGGGAGCTTGGAAAACCATTGGCAGTGGGGCAATATAACCGGTATGTCAGCAATATGTATCGTTCAGTCGATGTTGTCCATTACTGGGATCCAGCCAAAACTTCCACAAACACTCATCATGGAGGAATTTTCAACTTTGACTTTTCTACTGATGGGTATGCAAAAAAACAAAAACAAGACCAAAAAGAAAAAGAGTTACATAGTGTGTGTTGTTTTAGTTTATTTTACCATAGAATTTCATTAAACAGTTAAATGTAAGGATAAGATGTATGCATGCAGATGGATGTCATTTTGTCAGTATTATAAAGAACTAAGATGTATCTCAAAGTATGGTATGCTTACTATCTGCAATACACAAAAGAATTTCAATGTGGGTGGGTTAATATTTAGAAAGTAAAATCATTGTGAAAATATCAGAAGATAAAATGTGGCACTGGAAGAGGAAGAAATACCAGTAAGGTCAGATTTGGGAAAGTAGTGTGTAAAGTTTGGGAAAGGAGTATGTAAAGTTTAGGAAGTAGTAATTAAATATGTAAAGTTTGCGAAAGCAGTATGTAAATATATAAAGTTTGGGAAAGTATTATGTAAAGTTTGGAAAAGCAGTGTGTAACTTTGTAAAGTTTGAGAAAATTAGTTGCTATTTTTTTACAATAAATCAATTAAATGCTCTATTACACTGTCATTTTTATAGTAGAAATGATTTTATCTCAAGCTCATTGCTCCTAATTAATATAAAGTGAACAAGGTTGTTGATGACAGTGATGAACAGGAGGTCCTCATTATCCAAGGGTAGTTAACATGGAAAATGTCAAAATGTTGCTTACAACAATACAAGAAATCACTTTAACATGGGAACTTCTGCCAATAAGAAATAATGTAAATAGAACTTATTATGGACTGGAACCTATGAGCCTGCATTTGAATTTGTATTTGGGGGTGAATAATGTGGGTTTTTATTTTAAATAAATAGTAACTAGACATGAGCTGTTATTTTATCAGTGGTATCTATTTTCATTCCTCATTAAAGTGTAAGTATTGTTTTCTTAAAACCATTGGCAATCTATTTTATATTAAACCCTTTAACCAGTTAAAAACAAGCAATCAAACAAACCTGGTTTTTTAAATATCTTTTCCTTTTAAAAAGTTCAGATAAATCAGCTATTCAGCCCGTTCTTGCTTTTTGCACAAAAACATGCAAAACATGTGATCTTTTAGAAATTTTAACTATACAGCTCTGACCTCATGTATACTATGTCTGTGGGTTGATAGCAAAGCTACACTTTCATCTATAAGGCTAGCTGTCTTTGTTTTGCCTAAATTATGTCATACACATAGTAAATGTGTTTCTGAAGGAACTGAAACCATGTGCTCAGAAAAATTCAAAAAAAGGAAAATATATTTTAATCCACAAAGTAAATTTATTGTTTATTCAACACTATACGAAAAATGGGTGGAAACAATACTAATCCTTTAAAACAGAGATGTTAAGTACAATTGAAATGAATTGTGGTTTGTTAATAATAATAATAAAATTCCTTTGTCAGATATCCTTTTATAATCACACACCCTTGTGATTTTGTAACATGATTTTCACATTTGAATGCTTTACTTTGTGGAGAATATGCTTGTGAATGTGAGTAGGCCATTGTGGGAATCCGAAGAGCAAAGTCTGTCTTTTGCTTGAACCAATTTTTATATCAGTATGACACTTGACAACCCATATACTTCCTCTTAGACAGCACTATTTGAACCTCAGCTTTTACTCATGTCTTTAAGAAGAGCATTGTTTGTCATGATTATTATTTCTTATGTTTGTTTTTTAAATCATAATGTAGGTAATATGGTCATATAAAATTATTAAATATTTCTTTACTGCATAAAAAAAGGAGCATTAAATAAACCATTACCTGATATTTAGTAATGATTATAACTAATATAAGCTTTTCATTTCATAGAAATTGACATGTTTATAGATCATTTCTTGATAGATACATTAGAATTGGAGACTTTAAGTGAAAATATTCATTGTCTAAATGTAATTTAATTAAACAATATTTGAATTTAATTATAACATTATTATTCTTTTTTTCAGGTCAGCATTGGTTGCTGCATGTGAGAGAAGGTGTTTTCTTGTGTTTGACCCATTTAATGGAAAACTTGTTCAGACCAAGGATGGGGCCCACTCTAATTGTGTGAACTGTGTCAGGTATTAGTGTCCCTTGGTCCATTTTCAGTTGTAATTGTCATGTTTTATTCCTCTCAAAAGTATTATCTCACACACAAATAGAATGTAGCTTAAACACCATTGGGTATACACAGTGGCATAACTTCAAAATTTGGTCACCCTGCAAAAAATTTAAAATCACACACACACACACACTGACATTTTACACACAAATATTCGGTTATTGATTTATACAACTACCAAAGTAGTAATAGTTAATAAAATTAATATATTACGACCAATGGCATTGATAAGATTTGTTATGGATCAAAATATCTTGATTTCACTATTGTAACAATGGTTTTAATAATAATATTTAATTTAAAATCTCAGATTAAAACTGCTTTTGTCTTGCCTTTCGTTCAGCAAAGTCATTAATTAGCTCTTCCACATCCATTTCCATTGCCTCTTTTGCTTCCACGCTTAAAAAGGACACACTTCTTAATTGATCCGGATACATAATATTTCTTAGATAGCTTTTGATTAGTTCTGCACTTGCCACTGACAGGCAATATTAGAAAGAGTAGAAGAGCCTCATGGCTACATCAGCCTGTCCTGAGAGTAGTCCTCAGTCAATAGACGGCCAAGTTCTCCCAGTGTTAACACTTTCTCTTGCTCACTTGTTGTTCTGAAAGAAATCAGTTGTAAGAGAAATGCATCTGTCAAGTCATCAAGGTATTCATCTTTGATTGGCTTAGTTTACAGTTTTTCTCTGCATAGCATACAGTTTTTCTCCTGCATAGCATACAGCATTCCTGCATTATTTGTAAGAAATCTCATTCAAAGCACTTACATGATACATTGAGTGTGAGGTGTTATTCATTCAGAGAACATATATGGTTCACATAGCATATTTGTATGCAAGGTCTTGTACATTCAAAGCACATAAGTGACCCTTATACTAGTTATAGTGCATGTATGAATGTGAAAAAGAAATCATGCACTTTATATGAGAAATGTGTATGCAGTTTAAATACAGTAAGTGCATATATTTTCCAGTTAGTGTTCTTTCAAATGATTAGAAAATGAGGTTCCACAGTTTGTTGTAATTATTAGACAGCACTATTTGAACCTCAGCTTTTACTCATGTCTTTAAGAAGAGCATTGTTTGTCATGATTATTATTATTATAAGTATTATTTGCTGTTCCGTTATTGTCAGGTTGGACTGTATATACCTTTTGCACTTTACTCTCTCCTATTTAGCATTGTACTTTGTTCCTACATCACTTAGTAAGCGAGTGATCTTATTCATTATGAATGAGAGGTCTTAATTGTGTATGTAACAGTAGTGTGCGAGAGATCTTATTCGTTATGAATGAGAGGCCTTTCTTGTGTATGTAACAGTAGTGTGCGAGAGATTTTATTCGTTATGAATGAGAGGATACGAGGCCTTACTTGTGTATGTAACAGTAGTGTGTGAGAGATCTCATTCGTTATGAATGAGAGGCTTTACTTGTGTTTGTAACATTTTATTCATTTTGTGTGTGAGTACATTTTCATGAATTGCAAATTTATCAAGAACAGTAATTGCTAAAGTCTGTCTATCAATCTATATGTCTGTCTGTCTGTCTATCTATTGATCTATCTATCCATCTATCTATCTATTTTATCTCCCTGTTATATATATAAAGTGTTGTGGATTTTTAATGCTTTATAATACATCCTTACAGAATTTGATGCATTATTATCGACTCTTGATATAATTAAATACATTATTATTATATCATGACAGAATCTGATGTATTAGTATATGTCCTGACAGATTTTTGGACACTCGAACATTTGCTACATGTTCCGATGACACAACAGTAGCGCTGTGGGATTTGCGTTACCTCAAACACAAAATAAGGTCACTTCAGGGACACTCGAGCTGGGTCAAGAATATTGAATATGCTTCCTCTCTGGGTCTGCTAGTTACATCTGGATTTGATGGCACTATCTACACTTGGGATATCAATAAGTGAGGAGATAAGGAATTAACAGAATATTTTCAGAGTTATGGTTTTCTATACTTTACAGAGAGTCATAAATGTGCCCTCCCTCCCTACCCTTTCAAACTCACACATTTGGTGTTAACTTTAAAAATTCCTTGTGCACACTCATTTAATTTTTAAAAGACCCCTGTGTTGATAAGGTGTAGTCTTCATTAGAATAAAACAAACTTCACATAACTATTTACAGTTATTAAGGACCAAGTGAACAGAAAGCCACTTTAAACATTTATATTTATGAAACACGGGTATTTCAGTAATGTCAACATTTCCAAATGTCCTGGCAAATTTTAAGCAGCTAGCAACTTTTATTGGGGTTATTATTTTAAAATTAAAATTGGAATAGAAACCAAAACTCTCATTACCCGCACAAGATTTTACATTATGACACACAGTGTCAAAAATGCTCTGGGCCAGGGAACCTTTTTGATACTGAGAGCTACTTCATGGGTACTGAGTCATACGAAGGGCTACCATCTTCTGAAATATAACAAATTTACTTAGTTTGCAGCTGAGTTGTGCTATTTTTAGAAAGGCCTGCTCTGGGCTATAGTCCATTCAAGATTATTTCTTTGTTCCATGAGCAGTTAAGCTTGAAATAGTATGAGACAGCTTGCACATCTTGCTTTTCTTTTGTCAGTGTGCCTTCAGTATAAAAGAGTGGCCTTTTGAGTCCTTGTTTGTGCACATTTGCAAAATCGAAAATCTCTCAAAAAATGCCTTATTTTGATCATGTAACTTGCAATATCCATTGGGACTATGACTTTAAATTTATATACATTATATACAACACCTAAGTCTATTGATTGAGCTTATTTGTACACTTTACCTGTATTCGTCTTCACTTGATCTTAACAGATTTTCCAGGATGTTTTACTTTTGAATTAATTTTTTAGTATAAGTTTGTGTAGTTAATTTGTTTAAAACAAAATAAAGTGAGTGTTTTCTTAATTTGATCATATAGGTTCGATTGTTAATTTTTTTTTTTTGTAAATCATTGTACATTTGTTCATGTACTTAAATGTATATTTTGGCCTATCTTTTCAAATTTACAAGGTACTTATTCCATTCATTTCTTAGCAATTTTGGTAAACTTTTACTATAATAATGTTATAATTTTGGTAAAATAAATATTTATCATTTTTCTGTTTAATAAAATTTCAAAAGAATTGCTTGTAAACAAAGATTGTTTTACATCCAACCAGATGATTTCCATATTGCAGATAATCTAAAATCTAAAATTACTTTTGTTTCATATTCCTTATTTAATATAGGATTCCAGTAAAATTATCTGTAGTATTTCCAATTCTAAATTTTGCCAGCTACTCCAGCGAAGAGGGATGTAGAAAGGTGTTCTACACCAATGGGCTAATGCGTTCAAAACTTACTCCTGATGGGTCCAAACTTATCATCGCCACCTCTGGGGGATACCTTCTCATCATCCACAACCTTGATCTCTCCACCCTGGATAAGGATCTGGCTGACTTTAGTCCTCATCTGTACCACATCACCTCAGTGTTTGAACAGCAGCGCAACCGCGTGGAAATTGTAGCAGACTTTCCCAAAGGGAACAAGGCAGAAGTTATTGCCTCCCTTCAGGTGAATTTATTTTGGGTACTCATTCAGAAGTGTACTGCTTCGTTGTTTAGTTATCTGCATTTTTTTTCTTTTCAGTTGCTCTGAATGTGTATGCTAGTTGTCATACCCTAGGCCTGTCACTTCCTATACTTGGTTTAAGAAAGTTCCCTTTGATGTAACTGAATGGGGATTGATAAACAGGCAGACAACATTGATACCACACACAATTAGCTTGATTGACAAACCCAAAATGTGTGTAAACCACCATATTTAACACAAAGCACTGCTTTATTGACCTTTTGCTGTAATGAATATGTAGAATGGAGTTACATGAAGCAAGATCCTACTATAGATTTAATTCTTCCACTTAAGTTATTTTTAAAATTGGTTTTTAGTTTTATTGTTTGCTGCTCATTTATTTTGTTGTTTTAATGGTTGGTATATAAAGAGTTGGTTTCAAAACAAAACTATTGAGCAGTGGGGGAGGCATGTCTAAATACCAGCTTATTGCAATATTTTTCTAGCTTTTATAATAACAAAAAGTTAAAATTATTATACCAATGCCTTAGGTATTTTCTTTATATATTGAGTTAATAATGTAAGGAGATTTTAGTCTGATGGTGAAAGAGTTGTCTCTCTTTGATTGTTGGTACTATGTGAATTATTTGAACTGTTTCTGGATTTTCTCTATTTCTCTTTTTTAGGTCCATCCACAGGGTTGGTGCATTGCTTCACGTAACACGAGTTCAGAAGAAGAATCAGAGGTATACACAAAGAAATGATTATGCTTATTTTTCATGATTAAATAATTTTATGTCCAAGTTTAATACATGTATCTATAAAACTTGTTTATATTTTGTAGATATTATTTAACAAGTCAGATTACACATGGATGGCTCAGTAGGAAAAAGCAACACAAATAATGAAATAAAGTCCTCTGGGGAACACACAACACCCTGTCTCAGGCCGCAGTTTGTGCACCCCTGTTATACAGCATAGACCATAAGTAATTAGAATGCAGTAGGTTATATGATCAGTTTATGTATCATTTCACATCAATTTTGCCCTTGTTACGGGAAAACTTTCAGCTGGTCCATCATTGTGGATTATCTTGCTGCAAGTTACATGGAATCTTATAGACAATTTTCCAGGTCATTTGAATTTACAAAACTTATAGAATTATGTTGTTAAAGTCAGAGTCTGTACAAGTTCATGAAATCCTGGAAAAGTCATTTAGAAAATTTAGAAATGATTTTCCAGAATTCTAAAGGATTTAGAAATGATTTTCCAGGCCCTGGAAAATCTTTGGAAAGTCATGGAATTTTAAAATAGTGAAAAGAAAAGAGAGAGAGAATCAGAAAGCGCGATTTGCCTTGTTTATTAAAGTTTTACCTCATTTATCTTACGACAGCTCTTGATTGGATGCCTTTTTCTTAAAACTTACTGTCTGAACTTTGATTGGTGAAACAAATCAGCTTCTTATTTTGTGCTGCCATTTTTGCATGCACTATGACTGAGTTTTTGAGTGATTTTATTTTCAAAAAAACTTGGGTATGCCTGGAAAGTGACACTATAGCAAAAAGTGTCTGTCAGTAGATGACTTCACAGACTGGATATCAGAACAGCCAACTCTCCAAACATAGCTACTTGTACAGTGTGTTGGCTGTATCAAACATAGGTGAAGCTGCATTGAAAAGTCACATGAAAGGAGCAAATCAAGTAAGCCTACTAAAAGCTATGAAATTGACTCTAAATCACCATCGAATATTAAAATTTTGTAAACTGGGCTGTAGTTCTACTGATTACATTTCGACTACCAGTCCTCCATCGATGAATTCTAATAACAGTGCCTGCACTGCCACCAGTGCCAATCTTTTAGCCAAGTCTAACTCTCTGCGAAAATTGGCCAAAATATAGAAGGCGAATTGCTAAAAGTGGTTGAAAAATTATAAGCTAAGCTTGACAAAATAGCTAACTCATAGACATATTGGCTACTCATTGTTTGTGCTGTTGTACTAATTTATCATTAACTAGTATAGAAAATTGTTTACATTTTTGACAGTCTGCCCTCAACTTTGTTTTAATATATCAATCAACTATTTTGTGAACCCAAATGGCTACTGAAGTGTAGAGAAATGTTTTAATATATCAATCAACTATTTTGTGAACCCAAATGGCTACTAAAGTGTAGAGAAATGTTTTAATATATCAATCAACTATTTTGTAGCCAAATGGCTACTAAAGTGTAGAGAAATGTTTTAATATATCAATCAACTATTTTGTAGCCAAATGGCTACTGAAGTGTAGAGAAATGTTTTAATATATCAATCAACTATTTTGTGAACCCAAATGGCTACTGAAGTGTAGAGAAATGTTTCTTTTGGTAAGTACTGGTTTTATATTTTCATGTCTGAATGTCCTGAAAAATGTATGAAAAGGGCATTTAAAGTCATGGAAAAGTCATGGAATTTCAAATTCATGAGCCTGTATGGGCCCTGTAAAGTGGTATATGTATGTTGATTTGTGGTAATAATAATTATTATCCATTTAGTTAACATCAAATTACTACAAAAGTGCTAATTCAAATGGCTGCATAAGAGTGTGTGATAAAAGCCCATGCATACAAGGTGCAAGAATTTACAAGAACTGTTAGTTCATACTGGCCATTACAACACAGATTGTATAAGAAACAAAACTGTTAATTCATACTGGCCATTACAACACAGATTGTATAAGAAACAAAACTGTTAATTCATACTGGCCATTACAACACAGATTGTATAAGAAACAAAACTGTTAATTTAGTGGCAAGTACACGACAGATTATTAGAACAAATACTGTTTTTCATAATGGCCTGTACAACACAAATTATTTGAACAAAAAATGATTCTTCACAGTAGCACATACAACACAAGTTATTAGAAACAGGCTTTATTTTATTTAGGACTAGTATACGTACACACGGTCATGTAGAATTATTATTTAAATAGACACAATGAAAGTAAGAGAGAGAGAATTTTTGTATTTAGATACAAGGGTAATTTTATTTAGAAAGAGAATGCTACATATGTGGCAGCCTGTTGTCCATGACCAATTTAAACACTGAGTATTGGTTTCTCTGTGTTTTATATATAGTATTAAATTTGTTTTAATTAGTTTTGAAAATGTAAACTGTGTATAGATAGACAGATACATATCAGTAGTCATGATTTTTCTTTTGAATTTTTATATTGCATAAATAAATATTAAATTTTAAAAAATTATCTCAAGTTTACCTTGTAAACACTTTGAAATTTGAAATTTTGCAGTGGACCTGCATACACGACATTCATGACACACCTTTAGTCACGGATGATTGCCCTGGGCAGGGAAAGGGGAAATGTACCCATTCTTCCTTATCTTCCTCTTCTTCCTCCTCCTCTTCTTCCTCCTGCTCTGAGGATGAAGCAAACCTTCTGGGCAGTGTGGCTTTGCCCCGAATTACTTTCCCACTAGGGCTTGGCCCCATGCCACATGGTGCTCGCCCTTCTCGATGGGGCATTTACACTATTCGTAATGCTGTGCACACCCCCAGTGACTCTCGGCCCAGTGACCAGTCTGAAAGTGTCACCGCTGCAAGAACTCATCAAGACAATAGGGAGAGGGTGGAGGAAGCACGAGAAAGGGAAAGCATAGCCCAGCTCGAAAGAAACAGAATGCCTGCAGATGACAGCCACAGTGTGGATGAGATTGTTGTAATGTACCCTTTGCCCAGGGATTCTGCTAGTGATAGTGGGTCATCCAGTGACAGTGTGGATGGTCAGTCAAGTGAGGACGAGCTCTACGACGATGAGCATATTGGACACTTGTTTGGCCAGGCCCATGGTAATGCCAGATCACGGAGATTTAGTGCAAATAGAGGGAGCCGGCGTAGCTTTGACGATTTCCTAATAAACTTGGGTAGGCATCAGGAAGAGCCTTCTTCAGTCCGACCTAGGCGGCGACGAAATGCCCGCCTTACGGGTAATGAAAGTGTCCAGGATGGTTCAGACTCCAGAAGTGAGGGTAGCAGTGCCACAGATTCACCTCCTGCTCCAAGAACAATGGCAGAGCACCGTGAACGACTGTTGGAACAGATCTTAGTGAGAGGTGACCGTAGAGGGGGATTGGCATCTCTTTATGAACGACAGATGGTAATTCCCGTCTCCCCAAACTCAGACAATCTTATCGGGACCTTCCACCAGATCAGACCACGGCTGTTGTATTATTTACGTGAACCCAACGTTGGGCAGGGCTACATTAAGGAACAGTGCTTTAGCACAGATGGTCGGTTGGTTATCTCCCCTTGCGGCAATGGCATCCGGTTGTTGTCCTTTGATCCCGAATGTCAGGAACTGTGTGACTGCCACCCTGTGAAGTCAAACCACTCACGCCCCATGCATGCTTTCCAGAGCGTGCACATGCATAAGAATGTGTCTCTAACTACCAAATTCTCACCTATTCATTGCATGTTTGTCTCTGGCAGTTTAGACGGTTCGGTTGCCTTTCTGCAGCCATATCATTGATGCACTCCTTCAGTTCTACATGTGTGTGTGGGTGTGTGCTTTACACCAGGGATACTGGTTGTGGATGTTGTTTTCACTAGTGATGTTGGTTGTAAATGTGCCTGTAATTTTGGTCTCCGTGTATATAGTTTGAACCTGAACACTTGTGTTTGTTTGGTTGGTTTTTTTTTTTTGTTGTGATTTATGTAAGTCTGTGACATAATGTGGTATTTTTGCAACTTATGCAATGATAACATGCTGTTAATGATTCTGTTACTGCATGTTAATATAATCTGTAGTTTTTTGGTAACACCATATTCAGTGGCATTACCTATTAACTGTCTTTAAATAGAATTTTCATATTGCAGTATTGTGTACTTTGATCATGGAGCATTTGGAGTACTGATAAAAGCTGTATGCCACAAACTTTTTAGCACAAGAGATAAAAAAAATTTAATTTATTATTACCTTAATGAAGTAATATCTGTTAACTAAATAATATTCTTTGGTAAGTATTTCAATGAAAATCCAAACCATCTTTTTATTTTTATTTCTTCTGTTTATTTTTTGACATAAAGAGTTAAACTGTGTTTTTCCTCTCTCTTTTTTTTTTTTTTAATATTTACCATTTTATAAACACGCTCAGAAGGAATTTCTGTAGATCTTTCAAAGTGACACTATGGCTGATAATTCAGAATATTAATGCCTCTGTTTATGTACTCAAAACATGATTGAATAAGCAACTTTAAAAATAAAATCATTTATTTGCTATGAAAATCGACTTGGTTTATGAAGTTTGATGTCCTTTACTATTAGTGTAGAGAGAGCATATTTTCATTTGACTGGCATTTTGTGATTTAAAAACAAAACATACAGTGAACTCTTGTATATTATTATTAATTCAATGCAGAGAAAGCAGCATTATGTAAAACTGGCGTTTGCCCATAGCTTCGCTCACATAAATATCAATTTTTAGAATATGTTGTTTAAAGAAAAATTATGTTATAGTTTGGGGGGGGGGTTTATTGCCAGGTAAGAACCATAATACAGCATGGCCAAAAATGGGAGGGGTGGGGTATATCTAATTGTCATAGAAATCTTAAATGTTAGTGTGCCAATTTTTATTTTAAAACTGGAGCAAAGGCCCACATTTATGGTCTATAGGATCTGTCTGCAATTTATTAATCGTCATCATCAATACGGTCATATTAAGATTCCTATGCAGCTGCTACACATACAGCCTCATTCCAATATCCTTACATTTAGCAGATACAGATTTTGAAGCAGCTTTATGGGTGCACTAGCTTTTAGTAATATTTTATGGGCAGGGAATCATTGTGTTGTTAAGAAAGTCAACTAGATAACGAATATCATCATCCTGTTAATTGTGCGAAAATAAGACCTAATCGCACACCAAAATGCAATATTTAATATATCCAAAAATGTAATACACAGAATGAGAAAATTAATCTCAGGTGAATCCACTAAGTGAGTAGGCAACCACAATGCATGGAAGTTAGAGAGAGATAGGGCTATTTATGGCCTGCAATGCAAATGCATTTTACTATTTTCATAGTTTTAGGGCTGCTGGCTAGCTCGCTTATGGGGTAGTGTGTTGTTGTATAGCCTATCTTGAGGTAAGAATTTTATTATATATATTAACATTATGTGAGTATGGGAATTAATGTAAAATAATACAATCTAAATACTGAAACAAACTTTGTTGGTAAATAAGAAATATGGATTTAATTATTAATTTAAAACTAAGAAAATGTGTTTATGAGGCTTCACTAACAATCCTACAGTCCCATAATCACTTGCATTTCTCAGGTTTCTCAGGAGTGCTCAAGATTGGGTCACTTCGACAATTTAACAATTTATATAACAATTAAGTTTAGAAATAGGGATAGGCAAATTTACTCCGCCACAGAACTAAACAAACACATTAATAATTGGCATGCCACAGAAAGAAGCATTTTGTCGAATATAAAATGCGACCCCAAAAAATGGTTGATAACTTTTTATGGTTACTGTTTGGAATTTTAGCAATTGTAATCAATAATCTTAACAATTCAACTCTATACTGTAATATTTTTTTATTAACAAGAATATATACAGGTTGTTTGAAATGAAATAGTTTGAATGAAGGATGCTCTCCTTTAAAAGCATTCTTTGGCTTGCAGTATTTAAAATTTGCAACTTTGTACGTCACTAAGTAAGAATTGAAATGTCATTAATGACCCAAACAAAAGCCTGACATCATATAAAATGGCTGACAGGCTGGGACATAAAGAGTTTGACAGCAAGTCGCGATGAGTTTGAACCTGAATGGCAGAACTGTAAATTTAAAGTTTTATTTTCTTGTTTTTAATTTTATTTAAATGATGTCAGGTTGAACACTTGAGTTCTGGAACATCATTTATGACAGTTCTGTCTTAACTCCTGACCTCTGACATTGAACCATCACAATTTCAAGACTTTGTATGCATTTATATTTAATTCAACTTTCAGCTTAAGTTTATGGTGATGTTTCCTGTAAATTGGAGAAATAGTTGATGTGAGCAATAATTTTAAGCCAGCCCACCCAACCATGGAAAGAACAAACTCAGCTCTCTGGTTAAATTGTTTAAAATTATACGAATTAACTGTTTTTACTTTCTTATTAAAAACAGCATTTTCTTAATTGTGGACCTGACATCTAAAACGAAATGTAACATATGTACAACGAATCAGATAAAAGAGTACACAGTCTGTGCAATTAATCAAATTTTTTAAAAGCACACTTTAATGTACAACAAATCAGATAAAAGAGTACATCTTATATTACAGTGAATCAGATAAAAGAGTATACTGTATGTACAACGAATCAGATAAAAGAATACATCATATGTACAATGAATCAGATAAAAGAGTACCTCGTATATACAATGAATCAGATAAAAGAGTACATGAAATTTTCAGAATTGTAAATGTGCCGAGAAAGTTGAAGTTTACTCTAAAGCACACAAGTCTGTGGTGAAGCAGTAATCGGCTTTCGTTGTGCTGTATGATATAGAGCAGCATGCAAGGAATGCAGTACAAATATCTGTTATAACTTTTCAAGTGTGCAAAGGAATGCAGTACAAATATCTGTTATAACTTTTCAAGAGTGCAAAGGAAACCGAGTTGACAATTTTCAAAGGACTTCTAACACCGCCATGATGGGTATTTTTCTTGCAAATTAAATATTTCAAATTTCTGACCGACAGTCTCCCCCCCCCCCCTCCCCGCTCCCCCAGTAATTTCAGTCAGTCGTTGCAGTCGACCAAATCGTCCGGCTTAGAAGTCAAGGCCGATCCGTCTTTTTTTATTTTGTTGAATAACGACTTGTTGGATGCTTCTCCGAGACAAATGACGGACGCGACACCCTTATGTATTTATTTGTAATTAAACGGGTAGACCTGGGAGTTGTAGTTAACATTTTTATTTAGTAGTTTGTTTAGTCACCATACGGGTGGTTGTTGATCTAGCTATGTGATTTGGTCAGAGTGAGAGAGGAAGGTAGTGGACGGGGAGGTTATTGAATGGTTTCTAATGGGAACATTTGCCGTATGTTTATGAAATAGCCAGCTGAGTATGTGCCGGGCGACATTGAAATGAGTTGAAAAGGGGTGGAGGAACCTTTTGAAACTCGGTGGGCGTGATGGGAAGGAAAGTTATACATATCCTGAGAAGATTATACCAAATAGACAGTCAAGTTCAAAGGAAGGGACGGGGGGGGGGGGGGATGTATTTTCGGGGGAGTCGGTGTGAACATGGGACGAGGTCACGTTGCATGCACAGTGTCTCAGAGAGGATGGAGGTAACCATGTAAACTACCGGCCCCGGGACGGAAAGTATTTACATTAAAAGAATCGATTAGTTGGCATTTTTGGATTACGATATTGACTATTGATCTCGGGGTAGGGAGTGAGGACACCTATACTAACTATCGAATTGGGAGTATGGGGTGGGAGTAATTATATTAACCATTGATCTCGGGAAGGGGGTGGAATGCACCGATATTAAATATTTGTATAGCTTTCAAAAAGTCAAAATTCGTATTGAATTCAAGTGCTCCTTTCCGAAATGAGTTCAACTGTGTCTTTTCACGCAAACATGCGCTTTTCACAGAGAAATTAGTTTCTCACACAGGAATGAGCTTTTCACATAGAAACACGATGGGTAGTGAGTCACTTACTCGATCATTGCATCTATGCAAACAAAAATAAGTAATAAAGAAATGAGCTTTTCACACAAGAATGAGAAACACGACGGGTAGTGAGTCACTCGGCTTCTTTGCCAACAAAACAAGCAGTGAGTCACTTTCTTATTGCTTCTATGCAAACAAAACAAATAGTGAATCACTCTGTAACTGTGCTTACATGTAAAACAAAACAAGCAGTGAGTCACTCTGAAATTGCTTTCACGCAAACAAAGCAGTGACTGTCAATGTTTCTATGCAAACAAAACAAGTCATGACTCACTATGTCATTGCTTCTTTACAAACAAAATAAGTAGTGAGTCGCTCTGTCATGGCTTCCTTTACAAACAAAACAAGTAGTGATTCGGTCAGTCATTGCTTCTATACAAACAAAACAAGTAGTGACTCAGTCAGTCATTGCTCCTATACAAACAAAACAAGTAGTGAGTCACTCGGTCATTGCTTGTATTCAAACAAAACAAGTAGTGAGTCACTCGGTCATTGCTTGTATTCAAACAAAAACAAGTAGTGAGTCACTCGGTCATTGCTTGTATTCAAACAAAACAAGTAGTGAGTCACTCGGTCATTGCTTGTATTCAAACAAAAACAAGTAGTGAGTCACTCGGTCATTGCTTCTATGCAAGAAAAGCAAGCAGTGAGTCGTTCGGTCTATACCAACACGTCGGGAGAGATTTTTGATGAGTCGCGTCATGTAACTAGACAATTTATACTTTTTATACCTTTTGTCCTCTCTTAACTGACGGGACACCAGGCAAATGAGTTTCGAAACTTTAGGTCGTAAGCAAACAAAAAATGTAAAGTTGAAAAGAGCTGGTCTATGCGAGCATGGCTGGTAGTGAGTCGTTTGGTCTATTATAAATGAGTCGTTTGGTCTATTATAAATGAGTCGTTTGGTCTATTATAAATGAGTCGTTTGGTCTATGATAACATAAGTGGTAAAGGGTGCCCACTTCTAGAAAAATCAACAAGTCATTCACTAGCATCTTTACTCTCTCCCCGACTCTGGCATTATACAACTGTCCACTCACGGCACTGTAGCTCTTAGTTCTAGAACAAATATGTCTGTCGGCGCAAACATCCGTCCGCAAAATCAGCGATAAGTGGAAGCGACTGTGGGGATGAAGCCCAAATTAAACTTAAATACAATTAAATAGACATGCACGCCTCATGCTGATGACTTCAATGGATCGAGTATTCTTGCAACAGCTTACACGTCACTTCCTGCTCACGGTGTCTGGGAACTGCTTAACTATTTAAGCAATGAACTATGAATATTAAACTAATGTGACTTTTTCTATTATGACATAAAATAATAATAAATATCTTATTAGCATCACTGAATCTGAACGCACCCGACAAAACAGTAAACAAAAGCAAAACTATTTAGGTTCATACAAGTGCAATCTAGATGTCCAGTTATGTGCTTATTTTTTTTTTTTATTTTTTTTTTGTGGATTTAAACATAAGCACAGCATTGTGTGTTGTGTGTATCCATCGCTCAGCCTTATAACCATTTTGCGCTCTTTCATCGTGTTTAGGGGTACACCAGTAAATAATTTGTGGATTATGTATCTGGGGGTACGCCTTAACAACGAAGCGCCGCCAGGAAATAAATGACGCGGGTTACATGCCTGCTGGGTTTGGAAAGTTTTGCGTAGTGTTGCCTATAGGGTAAATGCCTATCCTTTTTTTTCTTTTAAATTCTATTAGATGACTATTATTATTTATTTATTTTTCAAAGCGCGGGACTCACTCCCATCTTTTCTTTTACAACTATTCAGAACTGTCAGAATGCTTCTCAATGGATTTCCTGCAGTTATTCTGTTTATCATACAGTTTATGTGTTCAGAGGTTAAAGTTGAAAATGTGTTGACGGAGTGTGTATCAGTAAATCACTTGCAGTTCTGAAGTTGTTGTGCAGGGTACGAGATCTTTCATGAATAAAACATTTTATATATTTACTCGTATGAGGCCTATGTCAGTATGTATATACACTCGTATTTAGGCCTACATCAATATTTACTCGTGTATATATACATTCATATGTAGGCCTATATCAGCATATGTGTTAATATTCGTATTTAGATGTATAATTGTGTGTGTGTGTGTGTGTGTGTGTGTGTGTGTGTGTGTGTGTGTGTGTGTGTGTGTGTGTGTGTGTCTGTGTGAGTGAGTGATATTAAAGCAGTGTCATAGCACTAACAGAACAATATTACTTGAAAAATGCATATATATATATGTATGTATGTATTAGTGCAATATGTCACATCACTCACAGATTTGTATTAGGTCAGTGTGTCACATCACTCACAGATTTGTATTAGTGCAGTGTGTCACATCACTCACAGATTTGTATTAGTGCCGTGTGTCATTTGCAACACAACACTACTCATTGACGAAAGTGTAGAATACTTTCCTAAGTAATGGTGCAGTGTTTATTCGTAAGAATACAGTAAATAAGTAATGGTGCAGTGTTTATTCGTAAGAATACAGTAAATAAGTAATGGTGCAGTGTTTATTCGTAAGAATACAGTAAATAAGTAATGGTGCAGTGTTTATTCGTAAGAATACAGTAAATAAGTAATGGTGAAGTGTTTATTCGTAAGAATACAGTAAATAAGTAATGGTGCAGTATTTATTTGTAAGAATACAGTAAATAAGTAATGGTGCAGTGTTTATTTGTAAGAATACAGTAAATAAGTAATGGTGCAGTGTTTATTTGTAAGAATACAGTAAATAAGTAATGGTGCAGTGTTTATTCGTAAGAATACAGTAAATAAGTAATGGTGAAGTGTTTATTCGTAAGAATACAGTAAATAAGTAATGGTGCAGTGTTTATTTGTAAGAATACAGTAAATAAGTAATGGTGCAGTGTTTATTCGTAAGAATACAGTAAATAAGTAATGGTGAAGTGTTTATTCGTAAGCGATGTGTGTACTTACAAAATTATTCACGACATATAATTACTTTAATTACTTACATATAATTAATTTTTGTCTCGTCGAAACGCCACATTCATAACCTTCACCTTATCTCAACACCTGATTCAGAACATTCACATTGTCTCAACACCACATTCATAACTTTCACCTTACCTCAACACCACATTCAAAACCTATACCTTGTTTCAACACTACACTCAGAACTTTACCTACCTCACATTGCATTCAAAACCTATACCTTGTTTCAACACCAGTCGTAACCTTCACCTTGTCTCAATACCACTCAGAACTTTCACCTTGTCTCAATACCACTCAGAACTTCCACCTTGTCTCAATACCACTCAGAACTTTCACCTTATCTCACATCACATTCAAAACCTTCACCTTGTCTCAATACCACTCAGAACTTCCACCTTGTCTCAATACCAATCAGAACTTTCACCTTGTCTCAATACCACTCAGAACTTTCACCTTATCTCACATCACATTCAAAACTTTCACCTTGTCTCAATACCACTCAGAACTTTCACCTTGTCTCAATACCACTCACCTTGTCTCAACACCGCATTCAGAATTTTCACATTATCTCAACACCACTTTCATAACTTTCACCTTTTCTTAACACCACATTAACTGCTTTCACCTTTTCTCACCACCATAACCTCAAACTTTCTTAAAAGTGACTTCCATGCTCACAAATTTCTCCTAGGTTCTGACATAGTTCTCCAAGACATAGTTATAGACAGTTAATTTTGATACTCCCAGACAGGAGTTATTTATCTTAGATTCTGACATAGTTATTTCTCCATAATTTTGACATAGTTGATACTCCTAGACTGAGTTATTTCTCCCAAATTCTGACATAGTTTTACATTCGTATCTTCAAAGCGGTCTGAAAGTATTGTTGTATTCTCATATCTTTCACCAAAACAGAGATCCATGTTCATAACTTTCACAAATATATCAACATAACTTGCAAATGTATCAATATAACTTTACAAATGTATCAACATAACTTTCACAAAGGTATCAACATAACTTTCACAAAGGTATCAACATAACTTTCACAAAGGTATCAACATTCACCTTTTTAACGTTCACCAAGTCTCGTCGTACACTTCTGCTTTCCTAACTTCCATCCATCTGCAGTATAATTCTTTGTTCATAACTTTTGCTTTAAATTCATGTACACTTCAGTGTGTACAACTTCATGTTCATTGTTCATACCTTTCGCTTTAAATTCATGCACACTTCAGTGTGTACAACTTCATGTTCATTGTTCATACCTTTCGCTTTAAATTCATGCACACTTCAGTGTGTACAACTTCATGTTCATTGTTCATACCTTTCGCTTTAAATTCATACACACTTAAATGTGCACAACTTCATGTTCGTGAGTGTCGTTGAATCTGAACATATATTTCCAGTTATATGAGATCCACGAAACGTCTATGACTAGGTCTTTGCAAGTCAATTCCAGTCATCTACAACTTTTATTCTGTCAATGAGGACGATAATGGCTGTCTCTTAGAGTCAGTTGTCTGTTCTTCGTTTGTTCCTTAGGGATTATATTGTGATGAATATTTAGCGTGTGTGTGCATACATTTGTGCTATTGTGCGTGTGCGTGTGCGTGTGGTGGTGATGGAGTTCTTTTGGGGGGCGGGGGGGGGAGGCGGAAGAACCTAACTCTCAACACAGCTTCATCAGAATTTACTTAGTCTCAAACAATAGTTTCAAATTTGTGACTTTTGTTCAATTTTAAAAAAGACGTGACTTTTTGTGAAATTTTCTCTACGTCTGAAAGAAGACTAATTAAAGTTTTCACTTTTGCTCGAGCTGAAAGAAGACTTAAGTAATTTTTGCTCAAGTCTAAAAGAAGATTAATTTTTGTGACTTTCGCTCAAGTCTGAAAGAGGACTCTTGCTTGCGACTTTTGCTCAGATCTAAAAGAAGAATATTTTTGTAACTTTTGCTCAGATCTAAAAGAAGAATATTTTTGTAACTTTTGCTCAGATCTAAAAGAAGAATATTTTTGTAACTTTTGCTCAGATCTAAAAGAAGAATATTTTTGTAACTTTTGCTCAGGTCTAAAAGAAGACTAATATTTATGACTTTTGCTCACTTGTGAATAAAGATTAATGTTTATGACTTTTGCTCAAGGCTGAGGGACCACTAATCTTTGTAATTTTTGCTCAAGTCTAAAAGAAGATTAATATTTATAATTTTTGCTCAAGTCTGAAAGAAGACTCAAGTTTGTAACTATTGCTCAAGCATAAAAGTAAACTGACGTTTGTAATTCTTGTTTACATCAAAAGGACTCATGCTTGTAATTTTTGCAAATGTCAAAAGAAAGACTCAAGTTTGAAATATGTTTATGTTAAAAGAAGATTACATGAATTGCCGTATTTTCGTAATTTATTAATTATTTATACATATTGAAGTTTAGTCATGGTGTTGCATAAACATAGCAACATGAGCACAAGTTAACATATCTCATAGGTAAGAGTTTTATATATCCAGACATAGCAAAGAAGTTTATATATATTGAGACATAGCTAAGAGGTTTAGAAAGATATTAGATAAGAATTGTGAGACTGTCTAACTACGACGTCAGAAAGCGATTAGTTGGTAAGGGTGAGACAATCTAGCTGCGATGTGAGAAAGATTAGTTAACAAGGGTGAGACAATCTAGCTACGATATGAGAAAGCGATTAGTTGGTAAGGGTGAGACAATCTAGCTACGATATGAGAAAGAGACTAGTTAACAAGGGTGAGACAATCTAGTACGAGGTGAGAAAGAGTTTATTTGAGAAAAGTGACAGAAAAAGCAGTGTGTGCTACTACAGGTCTACCATTTAGGTACATTAACACTACAGTATGTGGTCTACCATCTATTTACAATATATAGTCACAAAAGGGTTAAGATTCGGGTTAGTACTGTCGTTTCATGGTAGGACCACGAACTATAGTGAAAATGTTTCGCAAGACCGCATGCGACAGCAGCATTGACACTCAGTACTCATCTTGCTGTAAGGTTCTATACAGATCAAAAAGTCTGTCATTCATGGATTGCAGAAAAACCTGTTGACCTGCTTTTAATGGATTAAAAATAGTAAAAACTGTCTTTACGGTAGAGGTCTGCAGAGAAAAGCTAACAAACAAACAAAAAAAAACCCCAGTATATTTGTGTTTAGAGAATGGCTAACCTTTCGCAGAATAATATTTGATAATTTAGGATTGTTCAGTTTGGGTTCACAGACAGCGCGATCTATTTCTAACTTTTGCTCGCGTTCAAAGACAAATTCATAACTTTTGCTCACCTGAATAGAAGACACGCTAGTGGCATTTGCACACGCCAAAATTAGGACTAAAATTAAAGTCTTTTACTCATTGTTCATGTCAAAGAACACTCATGTTCGTAACTTTAGCTCACATTGCTGGCGGTCTCACGTTTGTAACTTTGGCTCACGTTGCTGGCGGTCTCACGTTTGTAATTTTGGCTCACATTGCTGGCGGTCTCACGTTTGTAACTTTGGTTCACATTGCTGGCGGTCTCACGTTTGTCACTTTGGCTCACATTGCTGGCGGTCTCACGTTTATAACTTTGGCTCACATTGCTGGCGGTCTCACGTTTGTAACTTTGGCTTACATTGCTGGCGGTCTCACGTTTGTAACTTTATCTAACATTGCTGGCGGTCTCACGTTTGTAACTTTGTCTTATATTGCTGGTGGTCTCACGTTTGTCACCTTAGCTTACCTCAAAATAAGATTCAATTTTATAACTTTTGCTTATTTCAAAAGGCTTCAGTTTCGTAATATTTGCACATATTGTGTTTCTAACAATAAGATGACTGCTATTGCTTTTACGTTAAAGTTGAAGAGTGGTGGACTCTATTTAGCCATTGTTGTCATTTTTATAAATGAACGGTGGTAGATTGTTATCTGTCACGTTTCTAAATAAACAATCCTAGATTATATTTTGCTTTATTGTGCCATTTCTTCTCGTACAGTGAACTGGAGGGATTTGTAGTCAATGTTGTGCCATTTCTTCTCGTACAGTGAACTGGAAAGATTTGTAGTCAATGTTGTACCATTTTCACTCGCACAGTGATGGACATTGCTGAGCAGTTTCTGCTTATAGAGTGATAAAATTATTTTTAGCAATTATTGTTCAGTTTCTGCATGTTCAGTAATTAAACTGATTTCATTGCGCAATTTCTTCTTATACAGTGGTGACTATTTTATTCTGCAGTTTCTGCTTAAATAGTGGTGGCATGTTTTTACTGTGAGTGTTTTTTTTAATAATGGTGACTGTTTTATTCTGCAGTTTCTACTTAAATAGTGATGACATGTTTTCAGTGTGTAGTGTTTTTTAACAGTGGTGACATGTTTTTACTGTGTAGTTTTTTTTAAATAGTGATGACATGTTTTTACTGTGTAGTGTTTTTTTAATAGTGGTGACATGTTTTTACTGTGTAGTTTTTTTTTAATAGTGGTGACTGTTTTATTCTGCAGTTTCTACTTAAATAGTGGTGACATGTTTTTACTGTGAGTGTTTTTTAAATAGTGATGACATGTTTTACTGTGTAGATTTTTTTAAATAGTGATGACATGTTTTTACTGTGTAGTAGTTTTTTAATAGTGATGACGTTTTTACTGTGTAGTGTTTTTTGAATAGTGGTGACTGGTTTATTGTGTACTTTCTATTTAAATAGTGGTGACATGTTTTTACTGTGTAGTGTTTTTTGAATAGTGGTGACTGGTTTATTGTGTACTTTCTTTTAAATAGTGGTGACATGTTTTTACTGTGTAGTGTTTTTTTAATAGTGGTGACTGTTTTATTGTGCAGTTTCACCTTGTACAGGGGAGTTAATTTTTTCTGACCCATGCTGGTCATTTGTTAAGTCTGACTGTTTGTTCTTCGCTGTTATCTTGAGTTGACGTTGTTGTGTTGTTAGTGCCGCACTTTGCTATCGCTTATCTTGTGATACTGCAGGTTTACGTGTACCCGTCTAGTATCCAGTCTGATGCTGTACGCGAACCTGAGACCTCTAGAATTTTTCGTTTGGGATAAGTTACAAGCAGTCCCCAGAAATGCTAACCACTTGATTCTCCTCACCTTTCCGTAAAATTTAACAGTCGTGACTTCATCTTTGAAACAGAACGCGAACCCTACCACCTCTATCGTTCTTGGAAAAGAACAGCGAAATATGTCATCTCTATCATCTTTGAAACAGAACGCGAACCCTACCACCTCTATCGTTCTTGGAAAAGAACAGCGAAATATGTCATCTCTATCATCTTTGAAACAGAACAGAGAAACTTGTCGTCTCTCTCATCTTTGAAACAAAATGGCGAAAGCTATTATGTCCATCATTGATCTACACATGTTTAATATCTGGATCGACAAATGGGCTCTTTTCTGTTTGTTTGTTTCTTTCTTTTTAAAAAAAAAAATCTATATTTGTTTATTCATAGAAGAGGGTGGCTCCAAGAGATTGTTGTCAGTTGTTAAATTTGCACAAAATGCATACAGTTATTGACCAAATCTTGCAGTACCTGTCGGTCTAGTTGTCAAACTAAACATAGGTCATTTGTGGAGTCATGGAAGTACAAATGGTGATGTTTCTGATTGTCACGTGTCGTGTTTTATTTATTGACACTGTCGCAAAATTATTAATCGTTAAATGTATTATTTTAGCTCTGATACTGACAACAGCTCAGCAGCCTAATCTATCCTTCAATCTCTATGTCAGACCCATTCTTTGGGACCATTATTCATCGTGCATAGTGAAAAACAAATGTATCTCGAGTTGGCAACATCATTTTTGCCTTTGATTAATTATGACTTATATAGCATCCACATATTTCTGGCTCAGAACCCCCAGCCAACTCTCTTTGATCTCACTAACAAATTAACCAAAATGTGAGTTTAACATGAACAAGAAGATTTAATAATAACAATAAGAAGAAAACAATAGCATTCTATCTCCAAAAACACAGGTCAACTGAGACCATCTATTTACTGTCAAAGTTAGTGATCATTTGTCTGATTATTGCCCCTTTGGTCGATTATGGATTGTGTGACTTGAGATCACTTAGCTGTATTATCAGTGATATATATGAAACCATCATGTCATTTTACTCATACAACACCTTCTCATCCATGTTTACAATGTCCAAAGACCACACGGCAACCATCAGCCAGCAGTTAAAGTCAGGCGTGCATTTCAGAGTGAACACATAGATCAGTTCAGCAGAAAATCATGATGATAAGGGAAAAAGGCCAGCTGCCATAAGCAATTATATTTCTCTGTAGCCACTAATAAATACAGACAAGTTAAGGCTTTGTGGCAACAGCAATAGAGACTTACAATTTTACGTCATTAAACATTAGCTACACACTAACTTATAATTTACAAAGTTCTCTCGTGGAGAAGCCTTTACAAATATGACAATAATATTCCAATTCCACATTTACATAATCTCAATAGTTGCAACCATATTTAATGAATGGTCATCTCAATCTCTCATTTAGTTTCTCTTGCTACAAATGGTTTTACTTTGAATAAAGAATAAGCTCACAACATTTACCTATCTCAATTTCATCATTTACACATTTGACATGAATTATTACTAGCACCACTTAACCTTCTCTGAAAGAGATATTCATTAGTTTCATACAACAATCATTAGTAAAAATAAATGAACATTCTACACAACATTCTAATCAATAATATACAACAATAATTTCTGAGAAGTCGATATATTTACCTCTCTCAGAAACATGCAAAACCTTCTTCTCATCTATGCAGATTTCACCCCTTCGTGAATGGTGTGGGAACAGTGCATAAGAATGCGTGGGTCTATCAGCAACATATTCGTGTATGGTGTGGGAACAGTGCATAAGAATGCGTGGGTCTATCAGCAACATATTCGTGTATAGGAATGACTCTGGGTCAACTACAAGTTCTCTCGCGTCACTGGTCGGAAAGCAAATGTCCATATAAGGGCATCCCGTATCCTGTTAGCATTCACCCACTCTTACTGTCACCCTTCCCCCTTCTATACATTTCCACTGCCCTCCCTGGGATCAATGAACTTGTCCTAAATCCTTTATTGCGTGTAGCTAGGTGGGTACAGAAGATTGCATAATTGGCCACGCTGAGGTCAGCCGTAACTAATAACTATCACTTACTAATTATTAATATAGGAAAAAGAAATAATAGAAACACAAGGAGTATAACTTGCCCCATGGTTTTACCATCACAATATCATTGCTCTGTCAAACAGTTAGGGTGGAGTTTTCAAATGCATGCTGGATGAGTTAGTGAGAAAGATCACGTCTTAGTTTTTTTATTACTCACATGGCAAAGCGTTTCCACCCATATAGTATAGTCAGGTTTTCACTTAAAATGTGGGTAGAAATCGATGGATTTCCTGTGGCTTTAACTGCTCAAACTATCGCCATCATGCTGCGTGCAAAGCCTCTACATTCGCCATTAACTACATACGCCCCTATAATGTTTTATAAAAAAGTTAAGCATACAGTTTTAAGTGCTTTATTATTTTAATCGTTACAGGACCAATGGATAATATATTTAATTTTGAGCTATGTAAACATAATTGTATTCGTCCGTGTACACATTTGTAAGTCTGCTAATTGCTTTGTTTGATTTCAAAGAGAGAGAAAATATCTGCGCTGTTTGTTTGATTTCAAAGAGAGAGAACATATCTGTCACTTTGTGGATGAATCATTGTATAGCACAGAAACCATCCAGTGATACATCATAATGTAAGATATTAGATATTAGATCTATATTTGGACAACACATTTAATTCCTTCATGCAAAGGAATGGATATATAGGTCGGCTGGTATACTAGACTACACCCCTTGGTGGAATCAAGCACTAGAATTTCTTAAACATCAAAGAAAAAGGCATTTAAGCATCTCAGAGCAAACCCCAACAACCCAATCATGTGGTTCACCTACAGTCATCTAAACGCTGAATACAAACCCCAACAACCCAATCATGTGGTTCACCTACAGTCATCTAAACGCTGAATACAAACCCCAAATCACCATTTGTAAGAGAAAAACTGGCAAAAAAACCCTTGCAAATAAATAAATAAATGAAAACATCAATCTTAAAATTTTGTGGACGAAAATTAAACAGTTTACACAAAGAGTAACTATTAAACGCAAGATACCCTGTAAAAGTACAAACAAAACCAAGCCATAATTGGTGAAGAAAAAGCAAACACACTAACAGCCCAATTTCAAGCCAATACTAGCAAAAACAATCCTCAAAAAGAAAACAACTCAACGCACTCAAAGGAAAACTTTTACAAATTGGAAAAAGAACATGCAAACACTCCCCAATCCCCCTTAATTACCCCATCCCTATCTGAAGTAACATACACAATCAAAAGCAAGAAAAACATGGCCCCAGACCAAGACAAAATAACTTTTCAGATGCTCAGAAGGCTCCCTGACAACATACTCAACAACCTAACAACTATACAAGGAAATCTGGACAACAGGAAACATCCTTCAACCATGAAGACATACTAATATCATCCCCATCCCGAAACCCAATAAAGACCCCACTGATCCGAACTCATAAAGGCCCTACTACCCACCTTGACCAAGACACTAAAGACAAACATTAACAAGAGACTGACTTTTCATCTAGAAACAAATTACCTCCTCTCCCCACCACCAATACGGCTTCAGACCTAAAAAGCAACCACTCATGCAACAAACTCGTCAACAACATTATGATAGACAAACAAGCAAACACCCAAAAGCCATATTCCTTGACATCTCACAAGTTTATGACAACACTTGACACCCCACAATTTTTATAAGAGCGCTACACCTAAGAGTCACAGGCAATGCTTACACAAACATAAAGAAAATCCTCTCTGAACGAACCTTCCAAACACAAATAAACAAACATCCACTCCAACCCCCTCCAGACCACCCACGGCACACTCACACTCAGAGCTACCATATTTAATATAGCCACCTGCAACCTAGATATGACCACCAATGACACAAACACACAAATTACGCAATTTGCTGACGATTCCTCCCTTTACCTTGCCCACAATGACGAAAAAGAACTCCAAAGAAACCTTCAGCAAAATCTTGACCAAATAGAGACCTAGACTGACAGCTGGGGACTAGACTTGACCCCTGACAAAACAAAAGCAATAGACTTCGCAACCAGAAGGGAAAAAAATCAAGCCCTCCTTAAACATCAGAGGAACACCAATAACATACGTAGAATCCATTACATTCCTAGGCATCACCTTTGACAGCAACATCACTTTCACTGAACACATAACAGCACACCACAGAAAGCCAACAAAACTCTAGACCTACTTAAAATGACAAGAGGAAAAGACTGGGGAGCAGACACACGCACACTACAACTAGCATCCAAAACACCTATATACTGCATAATAGACTATGGCATTATCACATAGCCACCAACAACCCAAAGCTCAAGAAACTACAAAAAATCCAAAACCAAGCCATCAGAACCAGCATCTATGCCCTACCGTGCACTAAAAATACAAGGCTTATCAAACAAACAGGACAACTTACCACAATTGACAGAGCTTATCGAACAAACATGACAACTCACCACAATTGACAGAGCCTATCCAACAAACAGGACAACTTACCACAATTGACAGAAGAAACAAACAAACCCTAAGAATATGGGCCAACAAAATTCAACTCGGAGACAACCTTCCAAACAACGTCCTACTCTGCAACACCACATGGGACAAAAGAGGATACGGGCTCAAATCTTCCAAAAGAAAAAAATCCCAGTGCAGGACGAAACAGTAAAGCAGAGAACACAAAGTGTAGCATGCGGCCAGGTCAGTTACTAATAGGTGACGACCTTTTTCTACTCGCTTGCGGTTCTGACCCTTCAATATTCCCTCCCAGTACCTTCTTGTTCAGTGGATAATCCGTTATAATTGTTTCTACATTTCAGTCGATCTAATCCTTAGACATGCGCGCGCATAGATAGATAGATAGATAGATAGATAGATAGATAGATAGATAGATAGATAGATAGATAGATAGATAGATAGATTGACAGATAGACAGACTGATTGACTGACTGAAAGACGGACGGACGGACGGACGGACGGATGGATGGATGGATGGATGGATGGAGAGGTTTGGGTTTTTTGAAATATCAAATGGACCGAAAAATAAATAATATCGATATATAATAATTTATTGCTAACATATCTTGGTGTTAATTTTTTCTTCTATCTGTGCATGAAACACAACAATAAAGACAAAAATACTACCTACTGTCTACTGCTTAATGAAGGAGTTCTGAAGTAAATAATCAAACTATCCACCAACATACAAACGATGTTTTAAAAAGTAAAAGCAATCAACCAACAAACAAGCTCAGACTCACAAAAACTTTTGTTCTTTTTTACGTCACAGTGAGTCAGAATATGACTATTCACAGTTTATTAGAAAAAAAAATTATAAATATATTTTTTTCAAAATATAATTTAATAAAAATAGCCAGATCTCTTCAATGGAAATTGCAGTGGAAAAAAGTCTCAGTGCGAAATGCAACCTTTTGTAAAGTCAAAAGCCCCATCACTCATTAAATTACTAAAGCTTTAGAAGTTATTAGTGGAAACAAATTTAGCTTGAAGTCTAATATTGCAAATACAATGTCTCTACAATCGTCGAAACAGGTTTGGTTATCAGATCGTTGTCAAAAATATGCATTCACACAGTAGGAACATAACTAAATATGGCCATCCCTTTAGTGTCATCAATACGCTTACACACAATAAGAACACAACCAGATTTGGTTATCCCTTCGGTGTCATCAGTATGCCTACATACAGTAGGAACACAACTAGATTTGGTCATCCTTTCAGTGTCATCAATATGCACGCACGCCTTAGGAACGTCATTAGATTTGTCATCCCTTCAGTGTCATCAATATGCCTGATCAAAGTAGGAACATAGCTAGATTTGGTTATCCCTTCTGTGTCATCAGTATGCTTGCACACAGTAGAAACATAAATAGATTTGGTTATCCCTTCAGTGTCATCAACATGCCTAAACACAGCAGGAACATTGGATCAAGTCAAACATACTGATAATTCTGTCATTATCATATATCTTCATACAGTCCGGAAGAAGAAATTCATAAAAGTGAATAGGCCAAATTACAATAATGAGGTCAAAAGGGTTCATCAATGAATGCTAATTTAGCACAGTTGTGCAAATAAGTGCTTTTAAAGAAAAAAAAAACCAAACTATTTCTGCAAGCCTCGAAGAAAACTTGGTGATTTTTTTTCACTGTCATAAATGTTTTATTGGCAGAGTTATACGTTAAGTACAATCGCTAGTTGAGTTATATGTCAATGTAATGGCTAGTTGAGTTATGCCAAGTATAATAGCTAGTTGAGTTATATGTCTAGTGTAATGGTTAGTTGAAATATGCGTCAAGTGTAATGGCTAGTAATGTATCAAATATAATTGGCTATTTGAGTGTCAAGTGCAATGGCTAGTTTAGTTATATGTCAAGTATAATAGCTAGCTGAGTTATACCCCAAATGTCGAGTTATACGTCAAGTGCAATGGCTAGTCGAGTTATACGTCAAGTGTAATAATGGCTAGTCGAGTTATACGTCAAGTGTAATAATGGCTAGTCGGGTTATACGTCAAGTGTAATAATGGCTAGTCGAGTTATACGTCAAGTGTAATAATGGCTAGTCGAGTTACATCTCAAGTGCAATGGCTAGTCGAGTTTATGCGGTTGAATTTACATGCCTTGTGCAAAGGCTGTTGAGAGTGTAAGTCGAGAGTAATGGTTAGTTGAGCTAAACGTCAAATGCAGTAGCTGTCGAGTTTATACGTTGAAATTCAGTAATATCATGTTCTTCCATCTCCCTTACACCATTACGTCATTCCTCGTAAAGTCTTCTGCTGTTACGTCACGCGTGCTATGATAACATCATCTTGAGCAATTATCGCTGTAGTTCTCAAGTCTTTTTTTTTTTTAAGAGTAAAGTTGTTTTGTAAAGTTGACATGTAATAGGCCTGTCTATAATACGTGACTCTGCACAATATATATATTTAATGTAATCTCAGTGCACGTGACAATCAAACAGTGGTGAGGAATGGTGAGCACTGACATTGAAAGTGTCTAAATTTACGTGTCCGGATGGAGCTGTTAGCTGACACCAGATTTTAGACCTAATATTTAGTTAAGTTTGAGCTGTGTAGAAAGACACTTATGTCACTGAAAATTCCACGTACCTACTAGTTTGTTGCCGTGGTTGTTATTCAATGGGTACAGGCATATATATGTATAGTGCTGGGGGGGGGGCGCAGTCTGCTTTGGCTTACAGTGCAGGGCGGGGGGGGACGCAGTCTGCTTGGCATACAGGCGCAATATTATCAACACAGGACACTAAAAAAAGAATATGTTCAAATTAATTATACTATGTATAAAGTATCAAGTTAATTGACTTGCCATAAACCAGAAACAATATTTGATAAATTTGGACTATAAAATCATGCTATCACATTCACGTAAGTGATTTTGGCGACGTAGTCAGGAATAGTGATATACTAGCTCTGAGCAATAAGGTATTGTTATCATATTCACGTAGCCTGCGATATGGTCATGCAGTCAGCAACGGGTAGCCAGAAATAGTGAACTACTTCTGGACAATAGTGTCACAGTCACGTAGCTAGGTGATTTTGCCGTGTAACCAGAAATATTGCCGCATTCACGTAGCTAGGTGATTTCAATAAGCCAAAGTGTGTGGTGATTCAGTTTAAGTATCTCTGTTCGTCAGATTTTCTTTCTTCTCTTTTGTTATTTTATTTTTATTTCATTCCTTATGTTTAAAGTCAATGTTGGTTTACTGGGTATACTACGTACATATTTAGGGAAAAGCAGAAATTCAACGTTCCGTACTCATACCTAGATCGTCTGCAAAAATTTCTCTTGCTATTCTCCACACACAGCTACAGTGTCCTATTTTGGTTTTGTTTGTAATACACAATAGATAAATTGAAAGTAATAGCAACTACCCAGATACGCCGACTAGGGTTGGGTGGAGGAGAGGGGGGGGTAACTAAAGTTGTCGTGGTTTCTTGGTCTTGCTTTATCACCGGGCCGTCGTTGTTGGTAGTGTATATGGAATACACTTTCGTGAGATCTGGTCTGGGTTTTCTTATGGATTTCCACCCGTCGATCCCTAATTGGCTTTCATCAATTTTCAGATGTGTCGGTTCGTTTCAAGCGAACTCGTCTGAGTGACCGTGTTTCTTTTCTTTTTCCTCCTTGAATCCTTGAATAGAATAATTACGTCATCAGTCTGATCAGGGGAGAGTACACAAAAAGCATACCGGCCTAACGAAAGACTAGACCTGTCCCACACAATGGAAGCGGGTCAGATTGTCGATAGGGTAAGGTAGAGTGGCGAAGAAAGAGCACTAGCTCGTCTCTGAGAAAAAATAAAATAAAAAATTTCAGACAGTCACACCGACGTCGATTGTGTGCATCCTCGCGTGCTTGTTGAGGTGGTCTTTGCGTGTGAACGCTTTCGCACATGTGTTGCACGTGTAGGGGCGCTCACCCGTGTGAATCCGACGATGGCGAGTTAGCTCCTCATTGCGAACGAACGTCTTCCGACATCCGGGCTCCGGGCACGGAAAAGGTCTTTCCCCTGAAAAAAAATCACCAGAAAATGTGAATACAAGGGGACGAAATAATTAAATAAATGATGAGCGGGGAAAAAGTCACAGGAAAAAAGTCACGGGGAAAAAGTCAAAGGAAATAAAGTCACAAGAAAAAAGTCACAGGGGGAAAAAGTCACGGAAGAAAAGTCACAGAAAAATGTCCTAGGAAAGAAAGTCACAATATGTGTCAAGTGGAAGTAAGCGACGACTGATTAGGATCGTGGTTCGATTCTCGCTTAGGGTTAAATGTAATTCACACATTTAATTATATAATTTATTCATACTTATGTTGTTATGCTTGTGTCCATAAATATGTATATTATAGATTGAATAACAGTAAATGGAAGTAAGTGATTGTGCAGAAATTATTAACCTCTCGCCCAAGAAGATCGTAGTGTGATTCTCGCTCGGAGTAAAAGATGTTTTTATTTTGTTTGCGAGTGTGTGTGTACTTGTAATTTAAAAGAATGTGCTTCTTATCTCTCCGACACAATTCACATAATAAATAATATTTAAACTATAGCTACGTATGACCCAATTCTACAAGTGTAATTCAAAGGAACGCCAAAGAACTACACTAACATAACTTTAATTCTAAGGAAAGCAGGGCGCATTGCATTGTGGTTCTAGTTTAGTGATAGCACTATTCAGACAAAGCATCAATAGGATCAATGCGGTCAATTACAAGACCAGCAGCGTTGTATCCTTGATCTATGTTTTTTTTTTTTTATTATTAGAAACTTCAGTCTGACGTGCATTGTTCCACAACTCTTTTCTTGTTTAATACCTACGGCTGGTAACTGTAGAATAAAATGTTCTTTAAAAAATCACCTAACAAACATTACCAACAAATGTTTAGTGTGATGTGACTGCTTGAAACATGATTTCATTGATGACTTTTTATTTAGTCTCATTTCATTTCATTTTATATACGTCAGTTTCTTTTCACTTCTGGAAATTATTTCCCGATCGAGATAAAGAAATTGAACTGTATTAGCTGTAATATTAATAGTGTTCTATTGTTCTTGTACTAGTCGGCGATTATAAAGTTTAAATATGGTACTAATTGATCAAAACGGTCGGCATATCTGTAAGTTCTAATAAATTATAAATTTGAATGGTGGCATGCAATATTAATAAAACTCACCTACCATACAACTATCTAAAACTGTTTATATTGCATTGAATGCTATAACTATATGATTGCATTGGTGTCTTATTTTATGCTTAGTTTAGTTCCCAAAGTTATTGCATGTATTAAACATTTAAACTAATTTGAGTTTATTATGTGATTTTCCTCGTGATTTGAAAAGAACGCAAAATTATTTTTTAAATTTAATTTATTTATGTGATACTCATACTTGCTTAGATGTGTAAATACGTACTTGTTTAGTGATAACACGTCAAATTCATACACATTTTTTCCCTGTGACTTCTCTTCTGTGACTTTTTTCTTATGACTTTTTTCCTGTGACTTTCTTTCCTGTGACTTTTTTCCCTAGCAAAATTTGTTACTTTTTCCCCGTGACTTTTTTTCCTGTTACTTTTTTTCCCGACAATCAAATAAATAGCGTTTGGAAGGTCAACGTGTACTGATTGGTCAGAAATACAGTATTGATACCATTAACAATAGCATTAAAGCAATACCGTTCATCTTTAATTTTATTTCTTTTATCTTTTACCTTTTATGCATTTGTGTGTGTGTGTGTGTGTGTGTGTGTGTGTGTGTGTGTGTGTGTGTGTGTGTGTGTTTGTAATAGGAATAATTGTAATTGCCAAACATTTTTATCTCTCGGTTTAAGAGACTTCATCAGATTGAAAACAGACAGAGATTATTGTGTATTAAAGGCTGTTTATAAAATCGCACAGAAAATCGTTTCTAAAGTCATTTCAAAAGTTATTTTAAAGGTCGTTTCAAAAGTCGTTTCAAACGTCATTTCAGAAGTTGTTTCAAAAGTATGAATGATTATCAATTTCTCTCGAAATCATAATTCAAGCATTCCCCACCACCCCATTCGTTGTATGTGCGTGTTCTTTGTTTTTTTTGAGTAGTTTGTGGACTAGAATTGAATTCATGCAATCGACTGGGTTTAATATAACTGACACTAAATAGTTTAACAGTCTTAATCGTCTGCTCACAAAGTGCTCCATGCCTAACGTTTTAATTGATAAAATAAGAAATCTGATAAATTCAAGTTAACAAAAGTCGGGTGGCTATTTAACTTCGTCACAATCGAGAGAAGGAATGGCCTCCTTAAAGACAATTAGGACACCCGACATTGAAAAGTTAATTAAAATCGGCACACCGATCGTACACCCGTTAATAGTATGCGTGGAGCGTGCAATCAAGAACAAGGCCGTGTTCGCATCTCTACAAACACCACTTGAACCTTTAAACTTTGACCTTATTTAAATTTTTTTTTTTTAATAAAAACATAACTAATAAATTACTCCCTCGTCTGACTATATATTTAGCTGCTTTAAATTACGTTGACAAAAAAAAAAATTCAAGTTTCATTCAAACACCTTGTTTCATCGTTTGCCTTGTGGGCTGTGACAACCATCATCCGCGAACAGAGGAAGAACAGACAGAGGAGACGGGTGGTGGCTGGTTTGTTTGCGCACGTCACTTAGCAGATCTCTGCGCTCAAAGTTGACAATGATACTACCTGGTTCGAGGATGATAGATGTGTGTGGTTGTGTGGATGACTGGTGGGTGTTGGGGGGGACACTCTTAACTCAAGTTATAGGAGGTCGGGAGGGATACAGGGCTTTTGTTGGTCACGTGGCTTCTTGTGTGGCTATTACACACGCGAGCCCTTTGAACGATAAATAATGAAGACGATTTATTCGAAGAGATGACAGCGCGACTACTACCACCACCACAAAAAGAAAAAAAAAGAAAATTAAAAGAAAAATCACTATCTTCAAAGTTGTATCTTTGCAACATTACGAGGTCAGGCAAATATTGTCAGAGTTTCTTTTTCTGACCACGAGTAAAAGAAAAGACGACAAAAATAAAATCAGAAAAAGGAGGGGAGCAGCAGTTTGAAAGATTGTCGGCCCGCATTGGTACACGATTTCGATTGTGCTCATGTAATTAGACGGGGGAAGGGGGGAGAGGGTATTCTTGCTCTGAGCTGTAAAACAGACAGATCGGGTTGAGGGGGGGGGGGTCTATAGATTGCATTGAGATAATGCTGACTAGAGAGACAGCATCTTCTCTCCTCTCCACCACCACCCCCATCTCTCTCGTATCAATGGCTACTTTTTTTTTAATGATATTTTTTAATCTACCCCCAAATTCCCGGCACGCCTCCAAAACAAAATTTTAGTTTCCTACCGCTCTCCCTGCAGACATGTTGTGTTTTGTTTATAAGACTAGAAGTAAAGCTGGCAGCGGGGGAAGGAGTATATGCAGGAGGCAGGAGGGGATGATAAACCCCCATCCAAGTCCGTTCTGGGAGAAATCAAGCCTCCAAGCAAAATGTTAGCATCCTAGCTCTCTTCCTGCTGCCGTTAATAACATTAATTGCCCGCGTTTTGTATAATATATATATATACATGTGTGTGGGTGGGTAGGGGCACTCGGGGGGGGACGGGGCGGGATCTTAACACACACACACACACACACACACACACACACACACACACACACACACACACACACACATATGCAAAATATCATCTTCTTCCTAGTTCTCTTCCTCATATTAACAACCATTTTATCATGTTATGCACGTGGGTAGAATCGGATCGTGACTCCTTTATGTCCGCGCCAAGTAGATAAACCACACTTCGAAAGAAAATTTCAGCTTCGCAGCTCTCTCCCTGGGGCTGTGAATCGACGATATACAAACACAGACATTTTGTTTTAACACTGTAACATTCCACCTCCTGGATGGAGGCTTCTAGACCAACAGCGGTAGCCCCACATATATATATATATAGCTGAGGATTGAAAACAGTCTGCACTTAGACTAGTAACCATGGACAGGGTCTAGTGAAGGTGTACAGGTCTGGTGACCATGGACAGGGTCTAGTGATGATGTACACTGTACAGGGTCTAGTGACTGTGGACAGGGTCTGATGGCCATGGACAAGATCTAGCTACCATAGATAGGGTCTGGTGACCATAGGTAGCGTTTGGCTATCATGAACATAGATAGTATCCGGTGACCAGCTAAAATAGGAGTCGTGCGCAGAGACTGAAGCCAGGTGTAGAAAAGAGCTATGGCGTACAAATAAGCTCCTGTGTAGGAATGGTGTAACACTGCTATAGATCCATTTAAAGAGTTTTTTTACTCGAACTACCTGCTGGTGAACGCAGACAAATATTAACCAGCAGCAATGATACATTTACTTGAACTGAACGCAGACAAATATTAACCAGCAGCAATGATACATTAACTCGAACTGAACGCAGACAAATATTAACCAGTAGCAATGAGGCATTTACTCGCTCTCACGTTTAGTTACGAAGCAGTGACTATCGCCAACTTCAGACTTGGTTATCTGCACAATACAATGACGTACACTCGTACAGTATTGGAGTAAGCCAAAGTGCCTTCGTTAACTTTTACATTCAAATAAAGCAAGCATTGACAGGAAAAGAAAGTTTTGTTTTAAGAAGAATCGTACATTTAGAAATATTTTTGTAAACGACGTACTAACAAATACGTCATGTTTACCATGACAGTAAATTACCTCTTTGTGTGGTCCATAGTGGAATTTACAAACTTCAACGAATGTTCGTGAAAATTAGAGAGATGTATACAAAATGCAACGAATTTACATGGTAATTAAATTGGTGTTTTTAAGCTCCAATATATCTATATGTTAGAATTATTTTTTTTTTAATTACAGCGTTACGTACCAGGCAATTAGAGAAGTGTCTCTGCTTAATTAAAAAAAAGAGGAAACAGATTTTTCTCAAAGGCGATTAATGAACGTTAAGAGAAGAGTGCACAAATATTGTCAGTCTGGTACTCAAACACCAGAGTGATATTTATTTGGATTTTCTTCTTGTTCAGTGTATGTGTGTGTGTGTGTGTGTGTGTGTGTGTGTGTGTGTGTGTGTGTGTGTGTGTGTGTGTGTGTGTACGTGTGTATGTAGGCATGCGCGCGTGTGCATGTGTGTGTGTATTGTTCTTGTATATGCTGTTCTTGCTATTTTTGTTCAGTTAATCTTTAATTAAATGGAAATATTAAACATAATTGTCAAAATCATTTTAAAATCTCTAATCTGAGATATGCCAACAGTCTTCATGCGCATACATTTTCTTTAAATGTTGGAGGGGTCGCCGTCTGCAACAGACCAACATGCTAACGTGATTGTTTAAGGCAGAGATAGCCAACTTTAATCTGTGATAACTGCACGTCGAACTGACCAGATGCGGGAGAGGGTGGGGGCGGGTGGTGGTGCGGAATAGTAAGAACAGCTAATTATCGCCATGAGAACAATGCGACTTCATCGATGAAGTCGCCCCTAAAGTGCTGATAATCGGTTTGAGGTCAAGGTCAGCTCACAGCTGATTAGGTAATTACAGCGATGTAGGTTGAGTACGCTTTCATTCGAGCGCTTTGTACTGAACTCTGACCTTGATTATCAGCATTACGTACACAAGTAGTGGTCCTGTGTGTGGCTATTCTTCTTGTTATCGGCGTTTTAAGAGACAGAGAGGACATTGCACGTCACAATTTTTAAAGCAAAAATCATTGAGTGGAACGTCTTCAATATTCTTTTTGGACACGTGATGTGGCAAGAACCGCGCATGCGTGCTAATTATTAACTGAAATTGAGTGATCGAAGCCACCTAGTGGGGTTGGGTGGGGGGTGGCGTATAAGATATTTTTGTTTTTCTGTATTTACCTTCCTAAACATGAAATGTAGTAGATGTGTGTGTGTGTGTGTGTGTGTGTGTGTGTGTGTTGGTTTGATGGGTGTGTATGTGTGTTGGTGGTTGGGTGTATGGGTGGGTGGTGTTTTATTGGGTGCTTATGACAGAGCTACATGACAAATTTAATATGGATCGCTTAATACAGAAACCCACTAGTGTGTAGAAGATATTTTCTACTTTTTCTATATTTCATATCTTATACCTTCGTAAACAAGAAATGCAGTAAATGCGAGTGCCTATCCATCCTACATTTATCTGTCTAGGTTTCGTTTGTTACGGGTATAGTTTCATTTAGGAGTAAATTTTCAGTTAAGTTAATGTTAAGACGAAAGCAATGGATACGGAAAGGTTTCTGATAAAGATGACATTCCTCAAAAGTATTCAATATCATTTACAAACAGTTATGTATTAATTTATCCATAAAAGTTGTCGTAGTTTGGATGAGGATTAACATGTTGAGAACAGCTGTGGATTTTGCCTTTGGGTTTTTCTTTGTTTGATTATGTTCCGTACTTTTAATTTCTTATAGATTTTTTTGAAATGCTAGAGTTATTTATTATTTTTGCAACCGTCCTTTTGCAATGTACCTCGCCCTAACTAATTCACCCCCAATACATGACAGATGGAACAAGTTATTCGTGCTTAGCAGTAATTCCAAGCCATGCGACCACCTCCAGAGCACCCAGGCGGGGCTTTCTGTATATTAATGGAGTTGGGGGCTAACAATACACACCCATATTTGCTTACTCCAGTCAACGCCGCTAATATATTTTCTGAGGACCTGACCTGGTCGTAGGTGTGTGACTTTCAATCTTTCATCGGGTGACGAGGCCAAAAGTAGGCAGATCAGATTAAAAAAAAATTTTAAAACCGAAGAAATAAAGATGTGTCAATAGACAGAAGATTTGTTTTTATATTGACTTATTTCATTAATTTATAGAAATGCTGCTGGTTGTCAAAGTAACGCTACGTTAGGCCTGTACTCAGACTTACTTAAACATCCTCTTAATGCCCTTTGTCGGTAGTCCACGTTTAGTCAAACAAATATTTTTAAAGTGTTTCAATACTTTTAATTATTAATATTTATGTGACGCCAACGACACCTAGTCAATGGTTATGATTATTATTAATTAATCATACATAATTAATTTACACATAATGATAATTTTAATTTATGTTATTGATAATTCTCCAGAAGACACCATTCGTCTCTCTCACTTGGCAGATATACGGGCGCTCTAAACGTTTTCTCTCTTCCACAACATTAAAGACAAACATTTACCGTCACAAAATATTTCCGTAGGTAGAAAACTTCTTACTAAAGGAGAAGATAAATCCGTCTTTTAATCTATATTTAGAGAGCCCCCATCCACTCACTTTCTTTTCCAACATAAGGTTATCAATGTGTATAAGAAGGTCAATAAATTTAACAATACATTTATTAAATCAACAATTAAATGATAAATATAATGAAAAACATTACTGAACATCAATATTACCAAGATACTACATTCGAATAATTTTAATATCTATTATGATCTTATATCCATACACACAATTCAATAGATTAGTGTCAATACAAATCACAGGATAGTTCTTATCAGAAAACAGAAATAGAGTTATTAGAGATAAGTGATAATAGTTTGAACATAACCATGTATAGGCGAAGCTGCAATAGTCCTTTCGCATTCATAACAAAGCCACAAGTTTATTGTTTATGTTATTACTGTCAATTCCATGTGATTCCCATCTCATGTTGTAGAGCACTGATTAGCTGCCATTCTCCTTCACCATATTTAACTCCCTCAAGCAGAACAACAATTGTAGCAATTTCCAGTAACTTCCTTGTAACAGAAATTGCTTGATGTAGCCACAATACATCAATGGAGTGCAGTGTATTCCTTACACTTACACACTGTGGTAGATACTTCTCACATCTACCATGGTCATAGCAGTTTATTATCAGTAAACCAGGAGTTTTCAAGTAAAGGAAGGCTGCTTTTTCTGTCTAAAATATAATCAGGGAACAAATGCTAAGTTTCCAGTTTCTTCTTTCTTACATTCAAGTCTCAATTTACAGTTTCCTGCAACAGTATTTATTAGCTCGATACATATACACAACATAATAAATACAATATAATAGTTTATGAACAGATTCACTAGAAACAATGTCAAATGTTTATCATACTACACACAATCATCTTAGTTCGCAATGTGTAGAAATCTTAGTCTAGTCACATAATACATCTCTACATAAATACAAGTATAACATATCAATAGCAAAAATTCACAAAGTATTTCTAAGTCCATTCTCTTTTAACCAGTCAGTTAACTCAACATTAAGCCAACGGCCTCCTTTCATGACCAGATTTCTTGACACATCAAATTCAAGTGATTAGACAATAGAATTCTCTACATCATGTAAATCTTTGATCTTAGCCCATTGGCTGGTCTCATTTTTGTAAATCTTAACAGAGTACATACATATTTTCAAAAAGATGAAATTGGCCATAATCTAATTGCTATCTCTGATGTCTGTAAGAAATATATGGGGTCTAGACGCTCAACAAGAATTTCTGTTCATATGGAAAATTACAAAGTACTTTTATTTGAAATTGAAAAGCACGTATTTCTCACTGTATAGGTAAAACTGCTTTATTGTGTGAATGGGTGGGGAGGGAGATTACACAGACTGATGTCATATGTTATTTGAAAGTATGTTTTTTTTTCCCAAAGTTTCGAATACAAAGAGTGCTGATTTTGCAGTATGTTTTTGTCGGTTGCCAAGTTACATTTATTTCTTGTCATTGCCTAGTTACCTAGTGTATTTGTTGTTGTTGCCTAGTTACATGTATTTGTTGTTGTTACCTAGTTACATGTATTTGTTGTTGTTACCTAGCTACATGTATTTGTTTTCGTTACCTAGTTACATGTATTTGTTGTCGTTATCTAGTTACATGTATTTGTTGTTGTTACCTAGCTACATGTATTTGTTTTCGTTACCTAGCTACATGTATTTGTTGTTACCTAGTTACATGTATTTATTGTCGTTATCTAGTTACATGTATTTTGTTGTTGTTGCCTAGCTACATGTATTTGGTGTTGTTGCCTAGTATTTGGTGTTGTTGCCTATAGCATGACATTTGTTTAATAAAGAGTTCAGCTTTTTAGTAATTATTCCTATTCACATTAATGTTCAAGTTCTCTAATACACACATGCATACATACTCACACACACATTCATGCACTCACACGTTCACATACTCGCACGCACACTTCACACATAATGCATGCACACACAAACTGAACACGTATGTACATCTACTATATTAATGCGGAATGTAAGCATGTCTGTAAAACTCAAAACTTGTTTACATTCGTGTGGAAATAAAAGAAATTGAATTATCCACAGAGGTGAACGGCTCCAATTTTAAGGCTTTGCGCTGTTTGTTTATCAACACCAAAAAGCCCTACCATCAGAGTTATGTTCCCTCTCCAAAATAACTTTATTTTGCTCCTTCAGTTAGAGTTACATTATCACTTTTCTAAAACCTTTGAAAACTAAACTTCAATTTACTGCTTCACACGCCTCTCTTGCAAAAACAGCATAAATTTGTTTTCCTCTTTAAACTGTTTATTTAGGACTTGCTCTGGTGTCTTTAACAATACCTGACCCTTTCCCACTCTCTCTCTCTCTCTCTCTCTCTCTCTCTCTCTCTCTCTCTCTCTCTCTCTCTCTCACACACACACACACACACACACACACACACACACACACACAGAGTTGGTGTGGTATCCTTGTAAGCAGTAGTTTCATTCCCACCACCGGTGTTCACTAACTGACTGGCGCCACATGCTCAAATGAACACAAACAATGAACGCAGCGATCTCAATTAAAGAGGAATTTGTGGTAGTGCAGGACGCTAGCCTGTCCAAAACAACACGAGTTCGATTCCACCACCCCCTCTGCAGAGGAAAAGTATGAATGATCTTTACCACTCTAACTAGTCGTTCAGTTTAACCACTCCCTAACCCAGTCGTCGGTTTAACCACTCCCTAGCCCAGTGGTCGGTTTAACCACTCCCTAGCCCAGTGGTCAGTTTAACCACTTCCTAGCCCAGTGGTCGGTTTAACCACTCCCTAGCCCAGTGGTCGGTTTAACCACTCCCTAGCCCAGTGGATGGTTTTCAGTCGGTTTGTGGACTATAGGATAAATCGAGCCCCAGGAGCGCTGAAATTCCAGGCCAGCTAAAAATAGGAAAAAGTCTTATAAGCCTGTGGCAAAACTCCGTCTAAATACTCTCTCCTTGTGCGCTTACACCTGTCTGAGAAATTAGCAAATAGCGCCCTCTGTTTGTTAATTATTTGTATCTTTAATAATTAATATCACATTAATACAGGTGGGCAGGTCACGTGTATATGTTAGCCCTAATTAGTTGACTCGTGTCTAATTCCGACCTTGGGGATCTTTCTCTACATTAAGTGAATGGTTAGGTTTTATTAGGGATGTTATGTTATTTCAAACATGTTTAACTTTTATTTCTTACTGAGGCAAATGCCAAAAAAAAATGTATTTATTAATGTAATAATTTGGAGTACACTTAGACTCTGCAATTACCTGTGTTTTAGGGTTTATTCAATTTCAGTCTATTCTGAAATCTCTTACGTGGCTTTGGGTGCCTGATTCTGGTGTTACTCATGATGTGTCTGATTGAACACCTATGAGCGTGACGTATCTTGTGCCAGCACGTTGAAAACTGAAGCTAAGTCCTGATTGTGAACAATGACTTCAGTGTGGCTTGAACTTGTTCACACAAAATGTGTTATTTGCTAATCATGAGAAACTAAGACAGATTTATTTTGTTTATTCCTTGTAATATTGTTAAACTTTAAAAAAAAATTAATTGCTCGGTCTCGCCTTGTATCTGTGTAATGTAACTGCTTTTGTATTTATCGTAACTTATACAGAGATTTTAATTATTTATATATCTATGTTGATAAAATCTATTTCTCAATTTAGATAACTGGATGGGGGACCCCACATATCGGTGTAACAGTTGTAACAGTTGAAAACATATAAACAAACCGCTATAACTATCTACACTCTACAGCATGAACAACTGATATTAATCTGTCGGTATCTTGAGTAGTTGAATAGCAAACAAAGAACGATAACTGTCTTTGTCTTAAGTTATTAGCTAAGCCTAGACCTTGCTCTTGCCTGGCGATGTCAAGCAGTTAATTACGATCACGTGACAATGACGATGGCCGTCTTTATGGACAACTTGTAACAGGCTATCTCAGTGAAATCAAGAGGCGGCTGATCGACACTGTTACAAATTCTTTTTAAATCAGAAACGTCTTCATAATGAAATCTACACCTAAGCCAGAATCTTTAGTGGATAAGTATTTGCAAGAAGATAGCGTTCTCTGGCAAAGTATGATGTATAAAAAATAAATAAAAATTATATTTTTCTGTTTTACATTAACGATGTGATAAATTATCGTTCTTAGAAGTAATCATAGGTCTATTGATAATAACGATGTGATAAATTGTCACTTTTAAAAAAAGAATAACTGAAAATAATAGCTAATAGCAATAGCTGATAACAATACTTGATAATAATAACAATAGCTGATAAAAATACTTGATAATAATAATAGCTGATAACAATACTTGATAATAATAACAATAGCTGATAACAATAGCGGAAAATAATCATGTGTGTGTGGGGAATTATCGTTTAATAAGTATCGATGATAAAGTGCCAAGACCAAAAAAAAATAAACTCGTGGTAAACAGTAACACGTGGTGACGTTTTTTAATTGACAATATAAACAAACGAAAAACGTCACACGACAAAAATCACGTGGTAAAGTTTAACGGAGTTTTATGTGTGTGTGTGTGTGTGTGTGTGTGTGTGTGTGTGTGTGTGTGTGTGTGTGTGTGTGTGTGTGTGTGTGTGTGTGTGTGTGTGTGTGTGTGTGTGTGGTTGGATGATAATCAAGTAAGTTGGTGCTTTTTGAACCGAGTCCATAGCGGTGTACTTGATATGTCACCACGGCGACGTAAATGTGCTCTAATACGTAATTGTCATGACGGCGACGTAAATGTGTATTAATACGTAATTGTCATAAGGGCGACGTAAATGTGTAGTAATACGTAATTGTCATCACGACGAGGTAAATGTGTACTAATACGTAATTGTCATCAGGGCGACGTAAATGTGTAGTAATACTTAATTGTCATCACGACGACGTAAATGTGTACTAATACATAATTGTCATCACGACGAAGTAAATGTGTACTAATACGTAATTGTCATCACTTTTTAAGCCTGATACAGTAAAAACATATGTTATATCGATTTCAAAAATAGTTATTATCTCTTAGGGTCCATCTACAAGCATTGTAAGTATTGTTTAGTGACCGAGACTATGACATGTTACATATTGCTTCCATTAGTCATCGCGAACATTAAGTGTGTGTATTTATGTGTGTGCTTGTACGGTTTGTTTGGTATTCTTAGTGTGTGTGTGTGTGTGTGTGTGTGTGTGTGTGTGTGTGTGTGTGTTGTGTGTGTGTGTGTGTGTTTGTGCGCAGTTTGTCTGGGTATTCTCGATGTGTGTATATGTGTGTGTGTTTGCGAGGTTATCAATGTGTGTTCTCAGACTGTGTGTGCTTGTGCAGTTTGTGTGTGTGTGTGTGTGTGTGTGTGTGTGTGTGTTATTTCGGTTTATATGTTATATAATTAACTTTAAAGGAGTCTCCATATATGTAATAATATTTCTTATGTATTTGGATCTTGATCAATAAATAAAATCATTTTCATTAGCATTGAAACAATTTGGGGGTGTGGGTGTATGTGGGTGTGAATGTATGGGTGTGAGAGAGAGACGATGTAGGTGAAACAATAAGTTCCAGGAATTGATAGAAAGGAACTCGAAACAAAACTATCCTAGAGTGACATTGTTATGCTGCAAATCTTCCCTCCCTCTCTCTTTTTTCCCTTTTTTCTCTTCCTCTCTCTCCCTCTCTCTCTCTCTTCCTTTCTCTCTTTCTTTCTCTCTCCCCTCTTTCTATCTCTTCTTTTACTTCCTGCTCTTTCTCTGTCACTCTTTTCTTTTCCATATTTCTTTCTCTCTCTCTCTTCCTCTCCCTCTGGTCTGAAGCAAAATCATATAGAGAAATTAATTATATATAGTAATTTGTTCTGTATATGCATTCAATTATATCTAATCAAAACTGTTGTATATATAAAAGCGTCCAAATGCTCCAATTATATCTAGTCAAAACATTGTTATCTCCATGATGTTAAAATTTGTGTTAGCGCAGTAAATCCTACTTCCCAGGATATTTAAAATTAATATGAATGAGCTATTGGTAGGTGACTTGCATGACTGTAAATGTGTGTGTGTGTGTGTGTGCGTGTGTGTGTTTTGCTCTGTATTCGTCATGAGTGTGTATTCACGTGTGCGTGTTTGACTGCTTTAGGTCTGTTTTCGAGTTCAGACTGGAATACCCCGAAGCGAAATGCACTGACACAACTTTATCAAATTCGGATAATAGACTGGTTTTAATAATAATAGATTGATTTTAGTGATAATAACCGGGTTTAGTGATACTACACTGGTTGTAATGATAACAGATTGATTTTAATGCAAAAATTAAACTAATCTTCATATTTGCCTGCATTATTGTCATTTGTGACAACTAAATTCAAACACTGTACTAAATAGTACATCTCTTCTTTCGACAAGTCCTAACTAACAGCAATAAAAATAATTCTTTAAGAATTATCCAAACTAATACGAATAAGGATCAAACCTTTAAGAACGAAGCACACTGACTAATAGGACGAATAAGGAACAAACATTTTAAGAATGAAGCACACTGGCTAAGAGGACGATTTAGGAACAAACATTTTAAAAATTATCTACGCTGTCTAATAGGACGATTTAGGAACAAACCTTTTAGATTTAGAACGATCAACACTACCTAATAGAGCGGATAAGGAACAAATCTTTAAGAACGAACCTCATTGAGTAAGAGGAACATGTAACAATCCATTAAGAAATCCAACATACTGACCAGTATGAGTTCGTAGATGTCCGAGTAGCTGACCGCGGTTGCTGCATGTTACAGTGCACATCGGACACAGGTAAATCCTTTGACGGGCACGCTTTCTCTTGAACGACAGCACGTGCGGCGAATTGCGTTCTTCTGGGTCACAGTGACCTTCGGAGATTGGCGCACGAATTTGCATTTCATATTTATCCATGTAGTGGATTTTCTCGAGCTGTAAGGACTCCTTATTAAGCCGATCTTCGGTCGCTCCGTGCAACCAGGCTTTATCCATTTCGATTCTGTTATACTGATAATACTCAGATCTACTAGTGACGTCACGAGATATAGCGTCAGGACTTTCTTGCACCTCTCTGTATGACTGACGAGGTACAGCAACCTCTCCAGATATGTGCGTTTCTTGGTGGTCGTTCTTATCATATCTGTCGGTTCTGAGGGGTCTCTGAAAATCGTGTTGCTGCTGACTCGCATTGCTGACAGGTATGTAAGTTTCTTGGTGGTCGTTCTTATCATCTCTGTCGGTTCTGAGGGGTCTCTGAAAATCGTGTTGCTGTTGACTCGCGTTGCTGACGTGCTGGGATGCGTCTTCACCCGGCGGTCGTCGTTCACAGTAAACACATGGCTCCTCATCGCAATCCCTCAAGTCGTAACTGTAATTTCCAGGAAAAGGGCGACAACTTGTCCCTAAGGAAAGCTCAGAGTAAGACTCATGGTCTTTACAAATCGGTGCGACTGCACCAGGCAAGATGTCATGGCCCGCTGAATCCATCACTCTCCACTGTCCATCATATTGGACTTTCTGCGGTGGCCTTAAGCTGAGGTCCAGGCAGCCTTCAGCACTAGCGTCAAAGTCACAAGAGTTTGACAGAGTGTGCTGATAAACCTCAGGATGTGAATCTGCGTCCGAACTATGCCCTACTTCGCCGCAGTCAGTCTCGGTACTTAGTTCGGACAGGTCGATCATGCCAGAAGAAATAGTTTCTCGCCATCCCACGCAGAGATCGATCAAGCTCGCTTGACCGCAGCCAGGAGGGACTAGAAGCATCGAGTTCTTTGATAAAAGACAGCTGCGTCCGTCCGTGTGCATTATGTTTTGCCTGGAACTGTTATGCGAGCTAAGGACACGTGATTCGTACCGGTCAGAGTCAGTGCATGTTGAACTTTGACTAGAATTGTTGTACGAACCCAGAACACATAACTCTGACCATTTGGGGTCCAGGCCACCTCGAAACTGCAGAGACTCTTTGTGAATGACGTTAGAAGGTGTACAACACTTCCAATCAATATGGCTGTGTGAATCTGTGCAGCATTTGCTCCTGAGGCGGAGTTTTAAATCTGTTTCTGAACATCCTTCTTCAATCAGTAAGGGTGCCTTATTTGCATCTTTGATGCTACATTCTATGGAAGCAGTCGTTAAGTTCACATCGTTGGTGCTACAAACTGTGGAGGCAGTCCTTATGTTCGCATCGTTGGTGCTACGGCCCATGGAGGCAGCCAACACGTTCACATCTTTGGGGCAACAGACTGTTGTGGGGGTGGTCACATGCGGGTGAATTCTAAACACTTTTGCTTCCCCTGAGAATGAATCAGGACTCGAACCGTTTCTTGCTGTTCCTGTGCGCTTCTGGCTGAGATCAAGAGCCGCCCCTATATCGCGGCAGTCAATGACGTCAGCATATTCTCTGATGTAACTGGCATCTTCTCGAGCAGCCACCTGCACGTTATAACCTTGGCTAGTAACCTTGGGAACCATCTCTTGGCACGCTGAGCTGTCGCTGGTAGTACCAAGTGCGATGCTGGTACTTGCTGTGGCCGTACCAGAAACCCCCGAAGAAGAAATTCTGAAAAGAGAAGCAGACGATCCTGCGTTCTCGTTTGATGATTGTGCGAATTTCACCACAAAGCTTTCACTGTCCGTGGGTAGTGTCTTCCTGCAGGATGGTTCAGCCATCTTCACCACAAGTCCGAAGATGTTGTACGATGGCGAGACGGCATTCTGTTGCCTTGGAATCGAATCCTGACTCACATCGTGCATCTTCATGCAGAACTGTCTCAACTGGCCAGCGTATGTCGCGGGTGGTTGGGTGTGCATGCCAGGCGACGCGCACCCTTTGCCATTATGAACTATCACTTTCGGTGAGAAGACTTTGGGCAAGTTCAAGGCCGGTCTCAGCAACTCCATTGATTAGTCGTTCTCACAACCCCGTTTCCTGAGGGAAAGATATTGCCTGTGGAAACGTTATGTTCAGTTAGAGCTGTAAAGCGATTTATTTCTACCGTCTCACCACATATATTAGTATTAATTATTATTACTACTGCCAGTGATAGTGTAATTAGCAGTAGTCGTTAATCTGCGCAAACTAAATGTCTCACAGTTGCAAACAAAACATTTTTTTCTTTTTACTGATCTCTTTGTAAGTGTAATCTCTTTCGTGTCCGAAAGCAAATCCTTTTTTCCACATAAACATCCATCTCGTTCTGAACGACAAACGTATTTTTCGCAAAAGTTGCAAGGGGTGGGTTTCTTTTTATCGAATGATAGTTCCACACTTTTAATAATTCGTCAAAACATAGGATGGTCGCTAGATTCCCCTTATGTTTGCTTTAGCTAAATACAGAAACTCCCAATGCATTGGGGGAAGGGGGACTCTTAGGTAAGGAGAGGGGACGGTAAGGCTCCAATCAAAAGCAAATTAAACGCGCGCCGTGCGGGTATCAAGCAGTAGGCAGGGTGTTTTCGTTCAGGTACATAGGTGGAAAGAAAAGACAGGGAGTATAAAACTGAATTAATAGTTGTAAGGACATTTTTTTTTAGTTCAGTTTATTATTGCTTCTCCCCACTCACCCCCCAAAAAGGCAAGTATGTATATGAGCATTTGCGTGTAGAAAGAAAAACCCTATAAATGTTTGTGGTCCTGCATACGTGTCGAGTGATTAATTATGTTGATTAGGGTTCAGTTGCGGGGTTTCACTTCTTGAATCGCCATTTCGGGCAGGACGTGGAGAGTTTAATGTACGTCCGTATTACGTAATATACTATGACGTAACGGGTCTGTTTTCATCTGCATGTACACAGTTTATTTGTGACAGAGGTTCTTTCTTTCCATTTAATTGTTAGCTTAAATCTTATAAGTTAGATTGAAAGGTGAATTGTGCATAATTGTAAGCGCTCTCAGCGATTGGTTTGTTTGTCTCAATAGGTAAATAGGCCAACCAATCTGTAGGTGTGGACGGTTGTTCTCTAGGTAATTAGGCTTACTGCTCCGTAGGCGGTTGCCTCAATAGGCAAATAGGCATACTGCTCTGTAGGTGTAGGCGGTGTGTTGCTCATTTGGCGTGTTGGCGAAAATGACGGGTTTGCAGACTGTTTTCCATCGGGTGTTTGATTCAGGGCTGGATAGAATATGCTAATTAGCTCTTGAAAGTCTTTTTGTGCTTGCGGGTTTATTTATCGAACAGAAGAAAGGGCGTCTGCTCGATCTTGTACTTAATGCCTGCTCTTATTTTTACTTCATTTTTTTTTTCTTTTTAGGCGAGAGGAGGAGGGGAGCCTCCAATGTAATAGAGGCCTAATGTAGATCACTCTTTCACAGTCACAGTTGCGATTACCTCTTACTATTAAGATATGTAAGGTGTTCACAAAATGCTTTTCGAAAAGTCTTACTTGCAATAATGATATGCTGTTGGGGTGGGATGGGGTGTTTGAAATGTGTTTAGGGGTGGGTGGGTATATGTAACTGATTAAAAGGAAAATGATATCTGTCCCTCCAAATCGAAGTGATTCTTAAGAACTATCATACCCTAGCATGCGGTTATGAAAATTCTCTTTGACTACAGTGAAAGAGGTTCTGCTTTTCTTTCTTAATAGGGGTGGAGAGAAATTTCTTTTGAGGGAGGAAATATGCAGAAAAACCGAACTGGTGCAAAAGTTAAATTGTTCATGTTTGTCAACGCCGGTCACTATAAAGGTCTGAGTTACAGACTTTTAAAATTTCCCATACCAAAAATGCGTCGCTTGAGTGAATCCACCATGATGTAACAATTGCGACACACTTAAGATAGGCCTTTGGTGCGACACACTTAAGATAGGCCTTTCTTGCGACACACTTAAGATAGGCCTTTGGTGCGACACAGTTAAGATAGGCCTTTGGTGCGACATAGTTAAGGCAGGGAGAGAATATGCACACACACAAACACAGATATTCAACTATTCGTTGTTCACACGAAAGACGTTCTTATGAAAATTCCTTGAGTTTTTGGAGTGTTTGCTATTTATAGAACAGTATCTAGAGCTTCTATATGAATGTGTGTGCGTGCGTGTGTCCAAAGCTTCTTTCGGAAATAGTTTATCAGTTTAAGAGTTATTTACCCTACAATTGCCTAACAACAGTAAAAGCTGCAAGTCCACGGTATGGGCTTACCAAGCAACATCCGCAGTGAAAGTAAAAGTGTAACAAATAACACTACACGCATTTTGTCTGGTGTTCTACGGTTTAAACCCTGGCTAAAAAACCTGTTCTAATAATGAGAGCTCGGATGCAGTATGTCTATTTTATTTTTTAAAATCATTCAGCTATGGCAATATTTACACTAACTATTCTCGATCATATTGCTAGCTTATCCGCTTATCCGTCCCGGCGAACTTCGTTATAAATCATACAGCCGAAAAAATGACGTCATCAACAATTAAGAATCGCTAACTAATATCGGTGTGTGTGAAATGTGCCAAATTTTGTACCATTGTATATAGATATGCTAGGCATGCAACAGCAAAAAATCAAGATGGTTTCTAAGTTACGCATGTACTGTTGTGAATGGCTGTATAGGTATAGATATGAGACTACCCGTGTGACTGTCTCCAGCAAGGATGTGAGACTACCCGTGTGACTGTCTCCAGCAAGGATGTGAGACTACTCGTATGACCTTCTCCATTAAGGATGTGAGACTATCAATATGACTGTCTCCAGCAGTGATGTGAGACTACCAATATGACTGTCTCCAGCAGTGATGTGAGACTACTAATATGACTGTCTCCAGCAGTGATGTGAGACTACCAATATGACTGTCTCCAGCAGTGATGTGACACTACCCGTATGACTGTCTCCAGCAGTGATCTGTAATGTGAGACTACCCGTACGACTGTCTCCAGCAGTGACGTGAGACTACCCGTATGACTGTCTCCAGCAGAGATGTGAGGCTACCAATATGACCATCTCAAGCAGGCATGTGAGTCTACCAATATGACTGTCTCCAGAAGGGATGTGAGACTACCCGTATGACTTCTCCAGCAGTGATCTGAAATGTGAGACTACCCATTTGACTGTCTCTAGCAGTGATCTGAAATGTGAGACTCCGTATGACTGTCTCCAGCAGTGATATGAGACTACCCGTATGACTTCTCTAGCAGTGATATGAGACTATCTGTATGACTGTCCGGCGTAAGGTGTGGGCTGTTCATTCGACTGTTACCTGTTTACAAAACAATCTTAAATTGTGACCGTTTTAGGTTGTGGATTCAAGAGAAAGCCCTTGCACCCTAGTAGGTAGATAGATAGGTAGATATATAGGTAGGTAGGTGGGTGGGTAGGTAGGTAGATAGATAGATAGATAGATAGATAGATAGATAGATAGATAGATAGATAGATAGATAGATAGATAGATAGATAGATAGATAGATAGATAGATAGATAGATAGATAGATAGATAGATAGATAGATAGATAGATAGATAGATAGATAGATAGATTAATTTAATTATTGCTCTCTAATCCTGAGTTACTATAAACAGGACTATTAACTCAAGAACAAAAAATAACAGAGAAAGTTCAGGTATTCTCTCAGTTGTTCTAATGTATTGAGTAAACTGCCACCTCCATTTCCTTGTCGTTTTTATGCTTTTTTTAGGTTCTGTCTTTTTCTTCAAGCCTACAAAGAAACGAAATTGTCAACAACTGCTCAAACGGATATGTGCAGTACAATATAATATTTACTGTTAACTGGTAGACCACTACGACATAATATTTACTGTTAACTGGTAGACCACTACAATATAATATTTACTGTTAACTGGTATGCGCACTACAATATAATATTTACTGTTAACTGGTATGCGCACTACAATATAATATTTACTGTTAACTGGTATGCGCACTACAATATAATATTTACTGTTAATTGGTATTTGCAGTACAATATAATATTTACTGTTAACTGGTATTTGCAGTACAATATAATATTTACTGTTAATTGGTATTTGCAGTACAATATAATATTTACTGTAACTGGTATTTGCAGTACAATATATTTACTGTTAACTGGTATATGCAGTACAATATAATATTTACTGTTAATTGGTATTTGCGGTACAATATAATATTTACTGTTAACCGGATTGAACACTACAACATAATATTTACTGTTAACTGGGAGACCACTACAACATAATATTTACTGTTAACCGGATTGAACACTACAACATAATATTTACTCTTAACTGGTTTATACACTACAACATATTTATTGTTAACATACGGATTGTGCCTTTAAGGTGCGGGGTTTCTATACGACCCTGTTATCGTATTAATTATCGAAATTTTAATTTTTGAAGTTCAATATCAATATCAATAACAGCCCCTCGGCCTAGCCTAGTCCTTCTATCACAGAATTAACTCCCGTTGCAGTAATCTCAAGGGGAAATTATTCAAATGAACACAATGACGAGCAGACTAGATAGCGTTGTCTTTGGGATCACAAAGTTATCTTCTCCTCTTAATTAACTCGACAATCAATCACAATACACGGCTCGCTCCCGTCGATCCCAGTTATCGGTCAAAGAAGTAATCAAGATGTAGAGAAAGATAAAATAATTTAATAATAAAAAATACAAATATGTAATTTTCAAGTTAACGAACACGCGCTATAACCCTCACTCTACTCCCATTCAGTTTAATTATCAGTTAGTGCACAAGAGTTCTTTTTAACTCAACTGAATCGTCTGCAGTGACAAACAGCGGATGACGAAGTTCGCACGGTGTTCTATCAAACCGATTCTTGAGCCAGCGTTTGCCTGCCTAAAACAGTTTATAAATTAGTGTCAATGCAAATCACAGGAGAGTTCTTATCACAGAGCAAAAATGGAGTTATTAGAGATAAGCGAAAATAGTTTTTACATAACCTGAATTACCTATTGTCTCTATAGTCTTTTGCATGCATTTTTGCAACAAATCAAACAAGTTATTGCTCACTTTAATACTGTCATTTCCATGAGATTTCTCTCCTCACATTGCAGAACACTGATTTGATGTTTATTCCCTCGAGACTTAACCTCAGCACTCCCTTCACTGTGTTTAGCTCCATCAAGTAGAACAATAATTGTAGCAACCTCCTTGTACCAGAAATTGCTCAATGTAGTCAGCATACCTTGTCACCATACATCAATGGAGTTCAATGTATTCCTTACACTTACACATACTGCAGTAAATATTTCCCATGTCAACCACATCATAGCGGTTTATAGTCAATAAACCAGAAGATTCAGATAATACGCGGAAATGCTGTTTGTCCCTGTAAAAATATAATCAGGGAACAAACGCTAAGTTTCTATTTATCCTATATTAACTCCATTGTTTCTTACATTTAAGTTTCAACTTACAATTTCCTGCAACATTAATGCAATGATGACTACCAATCAACTTAAATATTTAAACAACTCATCATTATAACACAGTAATGGTCTTCCACTTTACTATTCATTTACGTGTGTGAATGAGGAAATACATTATACTATTCATTTACGTGTGTTAATGAGGAAATACATTATATTATTACGTGTGTGAATGAGGAAATACATTATATTATTCTTGAAATTAGTTTCTCAATTTACAAACGAACAAGTAACGCTCGACAGAGTGTACACTTATGAGGTATCTTAATAGGCTACTCGCTAGTGCCACACAAATCATCTCTGTACAAGAATATATACATTATGAGGTATCTTAATAGGCTACTCGCTAGTACCACACAAATCATCTCTGTACAAGAATATATACATTATGAGGTATCTTAATAGGCTACTCGCTAGTACCACACAAATCATCTCTGTACAAGAATACATACATTATGAGGTATCTTAATAGGCTACTCGCTAGTACCACACAAATCATCTCTGTACAAGAATATATACATTATGAGGTATCTTAATAGGCTACTCGCTAGTACCACACAAATCATCTCTGTACAAGAATACATACATTATGAGGTATCTTAATAGGCTACTCGCTAGTGCCACACAAATCATCTCTGTACAAGAATACATACATTATGAGGTATCTTAATAGGCTACTCGCTAGTACCACACAAATCATCTCTGTACAAGAATATATACATTATGAGGTATCTTAATAGGCTACTCGCTAGTACCACACAAATCATCTCTGTACAAGAATATATACATTATGAGGTATCTTAATAGGCTACTCGCTAGTACCACACAAATCATCTCTGTACAAGAGTACATACATTAGCGTCCATACACGCAAATAATTACAAACAAGAAATTAAAGCGGCAAAAATCTCAACATTCTAATGAAAACACGTAAAGCCAATACCTGCTCTCTGTACGCAGTTAAGGTCATCACTGCCGCTAAGAGTATGGCTGGCTTGACTATATTCTAAAATTAATAGCTACTTCACGCCTATAATTTCCTAAACTTGTTCGTGGCGTTCCATGGTCATCTATTTCGTATGTTTGAATCAAATAGATGCGCGGAGGCGATTCTCGTGACCCCTGCCCTCACATGTCGGTCAAAGATATTTTTTACAGCTCTCTCTCCACCAGGAGGTGTGAAAAAAATGGTAATTGCAATTAGACGCGGTCTCTCACCATAGTTACCTTCTTGTAGCAATGAATGTACATTCCTACAATAACACCTGTCTCTTAAAGTAAATAAAGAAAATATGATTTTTCAGACTATAGCAGTAATTTGCCTTCCAAAAAGGATGATCCCTTCACAGCGCACTACAACATAATATTTACCAATAACCGGATTATGCACTACAACATAATGTTTACTGGATTACGACCTACAACGATTCTACTGTTAACCGGGCATGCACACTACATCATAATGTTTACTGTTTAACGGATTACTCATTACATCATAATGTTTACTGTTAACCGGCATGCTCACTTCATCATAATGTTTACTGTTTAACGGATTACGCACTACATCATTATGTAGTGTTAACCGGCATGCGCACTACGTCATAATATTTTACTGTTAAATAGTCTCTTCCAAACCTAAAAGTGTTGTCTAAGTCATAAGCTTACAAATTAAACCTCTGGAGACAGCCTTACTTAACTGTCGAAAGTTACGATTTTGCCTAAACATATGGAGACAATCTTGCATAAGTGTCTGAAGTCAAGACCTTACTTGTCTGGAGATACAACCTTACTTAACTTTTACCAAAAGAAGACAAAAGCTTTAACTAAATGTACAGAGTTTGAAGTCTTACCTAACTATCCGTAGTCATTATCTTACCTAAAAGGTCTGGAGGCAAAACCTTAAATAGAGGGTTAAATCAAGTCATCTCCTCATTCTTTTTAAAGTTCTACACCACAAATTGGTCACGAATTTGACCATGGTCCAGGAGCAAACCCAATAGATCACGAATCAGAAATTCTCACTTAAACATCAATGACCTTTTGTGTCTCTTGTTCTACGCTCCTCTTTACACTTAATGCGCCGATTTACAAGTCAATTCAATCTAGCTTTAGTCCCTTGTTCTACGCTCCTCTTTACACTTAATGCGCCGATTTACAAGTCAATTCAATCTAGCTTTAGTCCCTTGTTCTACGCTCCTCTTTACACTTAATGCGCCGATTTACAAGTCAATTCAATCTAGCTTTAGTCCCTTGTTCTACGCTCCTCTTTACACTTAATGCGCCGATTTACAAGTCAATTCAATCTAGCTTTAATCCCTTGCTCTACGCCCTTCTTTACACTTCATGCGCCAATTCACAAATCATTTCAGTCTAGCTTTAGTCCCTTGTTCTAAGCCCCTCTTTACACTTCATGAGCCAAATCAATTCAATCTAGCTTTAGTCCCTTGTTTTACGCCCCTCTTTACACTTCATGCGCCAATTCACACATCAATTCAGTCTAGCTTTACAAGCTCGCCGCACATTAAAAGTTTAGAGAGATAATAAAATAATAATAAATTAGTAAAACTCGTGGCAGATTTTTTTCAAATTAATTCCGTCAAACACTTCGAATTTTGTGTGATCGTACTGCTAAAGTTTTATATGGCTTTTTTATTTAATACTCGAACGAATTCTGTATTATAATAGACAAATTTACGATTAGAATTTCACAGTCTACCAAGACCACCTTTTCACTGTCCCAAAGTTAATTCTGATCAGGTTATCAATTTGTGCGGTACTGAGACTGCATACCTTTAGTCTCTGAAGAATGGAGAGATGATTCACTGGCCACTGTCCCTCATGCAACCCTCTTTGCCCATTTCTGCGATGCCCATCACGTGATGGTCATCATGGTCATCACGTGATGACCATCCCTTTGCAGCAGGAATAATGTGTGCATTTCAGAGAGAACATGAGACCAAGTTCAGCAGAAAATCAGCCGATGGTAAAAGACCAGCTGCAAGAATAAGCATACCTCTTTTGTAGTAGCTGGTATTTACAAAACAACATTAAGGCTTTGTGGAGACAGCAACAGACAACTCTTATAATTTTATGTCATTAAACAGTAGCTTTATGCTAACTTATAATTTTCAAAGTTCTCATTATGGAGAAACATTTACAAATGTGAAAATACTATTTCAATTTCACATTTACATAAATCTCAAGAGTTAAAACCATAACCAATAAGTGGTTCACATTAAATTCACGTTAAACAGTTACATCAATTTACAAATTGGTTTTACACTAATAAAGAATGGTGCACAACATGCACATTTCTCAATTTCATCATTTATACGTTTGGCAAGAATTATCACTTATGACACAACACCTTCTCTGAAAGAGATATGCATTCGTTTCAAGCAACAATCATTAATAAGAATATGCAAACATTCTACACAACATTCTAATAAATAATACATAACATTAATTTTTGAGAAGTCAATATATATTTACCACTCACTGTAATGTACAAAATCTTTTCTCATCTACACAGATTTCAACCCTTTATGAATGGTGTGGGAAGAGTGCATGAGAATATGGGAGTTAGTGGCAATATATCTATATGTAAACAACGGTGACCTGTCAAATGCGCGATAGGGTTAGGTTTAGGGTTAGGTTAGGGTTAGGGTTAGGATTAGGGTTATGGTTAGAGTTAAGGTTAGGGTTAGGGTTAGGGTTAGGGACAGAACGCGTCGTCGCGCTTTTGTCCATCGCGATTTTGTCGGCGCGCATTTGTCGGGGCGCGCATTTGTCGGTGACAACTCGGGCCAAATCAGAGAATCACATGTCACTGACCGGAATGCAAATCTCCATATTTGGTCACCGTGCATCCTTTAGATTCCCCCCCCCCCCATTCTCACAGTCGCCTTCCTCCCTCTATACATCTTAGCTGCCCATGCGTGACCAATGAACTTGACCTGAATCATTTACTGGTGTAGCGTAGGTGGTATGGCAGATTACATAATCGGCCACTCGGAGGCCAGCACTAATTAGTAACCATCACTTAATGATTATTAAAAGCAATAAAAATAACAGGAAGCATAATTTACCGCATGGTCTAATCGTCACGATGGTTTTGATTTTGCTTCCTTTCTTTGAGGTAGGGGTGTGGAGTGGTGGTGGAAAGGTTGAGAGACCATAACAACATTCAAAGAATTTAATTAAATTATAAGCATTTTAATTCATTTGTAAAATTTTCACTTAATGGACCTTACAAAATAATGTTTAATAATAGAATGAAATAACTCAAAATAATTTTAAACGAAATTATAATGCAAATAAATATATATTATACCACACACAAAAAAAACCCACCCCGCGTTTTTAATTTAAATTAATTATGGCGCCGCATTTCTCACCACCTCACCATGGTAACAGCTGCCAACTCCTCATAAAATGGACAAAAACGAGAGGGTGGAGAGCCATGCCCATGACTTCGTGGTTTTTTTTTTTAATACCACAAGGTAAAATTCTCCCACATATCTATTCTTTCGTCTTGTAATTACTCACTCTCTCTCGTCTATCTTTATATACACACTCAGTGACCCACACCTGTCTAATGTAAGCCACCCGTAAAAAAGACATTAAAGGTAGGTAGAACAGGCTGCTGTGAATAGGATCGATGACGTATCCTGTGAAGAGGTGCTACCCGTATTCAAATAAAGAAAGATACGTCTCATAAGCGAAAGGGGAAATCGTATCGTGGGAGCCGCAGTTGTCAAATACATTTATGACCCCAATCCCGCCCTTTTCCGTTTCTATTTTTTCTTATTATTTTCAAGTCAGTCCACTCACACACACACTCACTCACTCACACACACACACACACACACACACACACACACACACATACACGCTCTCTTTCTCTCTCGCTCACCATACACAATGCTTTTATGTCAGTAATGATATTAATAAATCGTTGTTCTCTTTACTAGACTTAAGTCTTAGACCTAATGGCAAGTTCTGTCTCACTCCTAGAAACATAGATATATATTAATGTATTAGTGTTTTATTCCCAGAATTCAAGAGATCCGCCATATTGTGTCTGTGGACGTGGTAACTTAAGTGTCCTTTTGCAATTGTTTTGAAATTTAAAAGTACAAATCACTATTTTACTCTTATTAAATAAATGCATGATCTACAATAACAACGCTCGATTCTTGATTTTTTTTTCAACGATGGTTAATAATACACACCTGTATGTTTACTGACTCAGTATGACTGTATATCTCGTGATATGTTTTTCTTACTTTCTTACTTTCGTAAACCTTACTAGGCAGCACAGATATCCTAATGGAGTTTGTTAGTTAAGGGGTGGAGTGGTGATAGGGGTAGGAAACATTTTAATAAACACTTCCATATATCAGTCCTCTGAAGTATAGCCTGTACATATATCAGTGGCACTCAGTTCATCTGACCTCGTACCTACCGCTAGCCAAGAGTTCAACCAGTCCTCAAATGTTGGCCTGCCTATAGCTAAGAGTTCAACCAGTCAGACACTTCCTTATTGTTTTAATACTTTTAAAAAAAATATTTAATCTCTGACACATGTAAAAATAAAAAATAAAACCTTTCAATTTAACCGAAAATGCTATGTCGTCAATTATTCAACTTAATAATAATTAAATTGTCTTATTAATGTCTGAAACTAATCTGTGTGTTAGTGTACATAATGCTAATTACTTCTGAGAATTTAATGAATTAAAGTCTGAGTTACTCCTCTTCATTAATGAAGGAATTGTCTTTGTTCTAAATTAGACTGTTTCTTCTCTTCATTGATGAGGGAAAAGTCTTTGTTTTCCTTACAAGTCTGAATGAATGGATGGATGGTTGAATGGATTCATTAACATTTTTTTTTAAATAGGTCTTGTTTTTACTTCTTCGCTCGAGCATGCAACATGACTGATAAAAAATATATTCTGATTCATCTGTGACTGGTAACAGAAATATTCTTATTGACCTATGACTGATAATAGAAATATACTGATTCATCTTTGGCTGATAAAAGAAATCTGATTCATCTATCCAGCAAGTGTATGTGAAGTAAATCAAAAGTCTAAGTGATTTTAAAATCTGTATACAATAAATAATATTAAGATAAGTGCATGTGTGTATGTTTGTATGTACGTATATCAATTTTAAAGGTTTTCTACATTTCCATGTGACAAACTTCTACACTGAAAAAAGCAAGCAATATCTAGTGAGAAAATAACATCACTGATAATATAAATGACCAGAATTGGGGCAGAAGAATAAAATTCTCTGCCAATCCATTCTTAAATCCTTTGTTTCATGGAACCTTCGCTCACATCAGAATAAACTTTATGTCGATGAACACACACGCAGGCACTTGAAGCAAATCGGCCACTGAGGCAAGATTATTCCAACTCATCCCTCATCTGGTAGAAACAGCTCTGCCTAACCAAAGGGCACCATAGCCAGGAACACTCCCACACAGGTTCATAACCACATGAGTAAACAAATAAATTTCAGTAGAAGATAGCTTGTCTTCTCATTTCAAAGTCAAAACGATGACCTTGGAGTATGTTAACGAAATCACAAACGCCTTTCTGTGTAACCGATTTTCGATTTTGCAACAGTAAATCAAAATGCTCAATATTTGTCTCTCTTAATGGCAGACCGAGATCTCCACTCTGATTCCTGAAGGAGAAGAGATTTTTCGCGATTCCTGTTTGGTGAACTGTCCCAAACTTTATGAATGACATGTGAATCTCCTAGAAACGTTTCCTGATTCGGTTTACATGGGTTCCACTCAGAAATCTTGTTACATATGGTATTTTTCCCCGCTCCGTCATTTTTGTTGATGAAATAAAAATATTAAATGTTGGCCATCCAGATGCAGCAATATTTGAACATGTAATGCGAAATGTACAGGTAAACTGCATGTACACCAAAAATTGAACTACAAGATTACTGTCAAAAGACTATCACATAAATGCAAACCAAAAAGAAACTTGACGAATAAAATGCTATCACCAAACGCAAACAAAAAAAAAAGGCTAACGAATAAAAGCTATTGCAAAAATGTAGCAAAATAGGCAAATGAAAAACCTAGCAATATAGTGTCAGTGAATAAAAAGGCGATTGCCTCCCTTATAAAACTGCTGTTAATGATGTACAATGTCACCAATTTCCCATACTTCACCTAGAATTTATTTCTCTTAGTGAATCAAAACCTGGTCATACTTCACCTAACAGTAACATAATTTATTTTTCTAGTGAATAAAAACTCTTGTCATATTCCATCTAGCAGTAACATAATTTATTTTTCTAGTGAATTAAAAACTCTTGTCATATTTCACCTAGCAGTAACATAATTTATTTCTCTTAGTGAATCAAACTCTGGCCTCACTTCACCTAGCAGTAACAAAATTTATGTCGCACACTGAACCAGTCTAACCATACTTCACCTAGCAGTAACAAAATTTATGTCGCACACTGAACCAGTCTAACCATACTTCACCTAGCAGTAACATATATTTCCCATACTGAACACGAGCAGAACCATACTTCACCTAGAAGTAACATAATTTATTCCTCTTACTGATTCAAAGAACCATAATTCTGAGGCCAGATGCTCATAATTAAATCGCATGCAATGATTCATCAGCCTCCAGAAGACGGTTAACTTGTCCGACAATAGAATAACTGTAACATTTCTGAATCTACACACACCTTCCACATCACATTTCTGCCCGGGATTTGTTTGACACACCTATAACGTCTTAAGCTAAGCTATTTATGACTAAAAGTTTCATGTCTGAATTTATGGAGACTTAAAGAAGAAACTTTAAACAAATTATGTCAACTACAAATATGTAACTTTAAACAAATTATGTCAACTATAAATATGTAACTTTAAACAAATTATGTCAACTATAAATGTGTAATTTATGGAGACTTAAGGAAGAAACTTTAAACAAATTATGTCAACTACAAATATGTAACTTTGCTGAAGCAAAGACCCGTTAAACGTTTCATATATCAAGCGTTAACAACGAAAATAGTTATTAAAAGGGTTTCGTCAATATAAAAATAGAAATAGTTGATTCAATCGCTTAGTCACAGTGAATTATTTCTGTAAGAGTTCATCATCTCATAGTTTTACACTTAGTCACAGTGAATGATTTCTGTAAGAGTTCATCATCTCATAGTTTTACACTTACGGATCTGATTGCAAAATTTAATCGCGCACAGGCTTGCTTTCATTCATGAATTTTCGCAACCATTATAGTCTTCTCCTTCAAGGTGATAATTATTTTATTTTTTAAATAGCTTATTACATGTATGCTGCTGTTTTACAATAATTTGCAAAGCACATAAAATTACTGTGGTGAATCCAGAAGGAAAAGTACATTTGGTTTACATTTGTGTAGGGGTTTTCCCTTAAAACTTTTTAGATTTTCAGTCCGTAAGTATTGTGACGTCTTTTCTTTCACAGTCGATAAATATAAAACACTTTACACTACAACATATCATTTCGTTGCCTTGTGAATGATGTTAACAACAACAACAACATATCGGTATTCTGGGTACAGAAAGTGGTGCATCAAAGCAATGAATAGGGCTAATTTAACAAGAGAGGCCTACGGACGTTGACACTTTCTTAATAGAGTAAGGAGGCGAAGGAGTAGATAAAGGAGAGCCAGTCCTGCAGTACACGCGACCCAGGTTATATATAGATCAGTGTTTGTATTGACGTCACTGTGTCGTGTTGTGAGATCGAGGTTACAAAGGACATAACTCTTTCTTCACTTAGGTGGAGCCACTTCCGGTTTAATAGTCAACAAGCAAAGTTCAGTGGATTGTGGTTCGTATGGGGTCTGCGTTATTTTAACTTCGACATTTTTCGACCTAACAATTAAATACATTTAAATAAATATTTGTAAAATGCAACGGGGGAGATCAAGACATTATAATAATTTATAAATATTATATGTTGGTTGGGTTTTAAACAAGCACAAAATTCTCGAAATTATTTATAAGACATTTGTATAAGTTTCAATGCTCATACATTGGAATTGGTGTGTTATACAAAATAGTCAGAAGTAAGTTATTGATAGAAATAAAAAAAATGTCAAACAGCAAAAAAAATTTTTTAAACACATTTGATTTGATTTATGATTCTACTTCTGGTTGATTCGCCTTACAAGTTCGAAAATAATTGTTTATAATATATCGCTTGACCTGACTGTTTAGCTTGTTTTCAACTGTTTTCTTTATAATTTCGTCATGCCAACCTTTTCGTTTCTTATTTTGTGTGTTTGAGTGTGTGTGCTCTGTTCAAATTACTTGTTATAGACTAAAGAGTTGGATATTTTTTCTCTACTAGTTCGTTAATTGCGTAAGCCCACCTTGTTTTTTTTCTTCTGCATACTGATGACAGTGACTCCAATCACCGTAACTTGTGACACGCTTTGTGTCCTAAATAACCTCCATCTGGGCACTCCATCACCAGTTCCAAACAGATCAGATTAAGTGCATCTGCCTCAGAAAACTCGACCTTACAGAGCAGGAAGTAGGAAACGGACGGGGAGGGGGAGAGGGAAGAAGTTCAGTTATCTCCCATACAACTTCGATCATCTACTCGCGTTTCGTCAACACCCGAAAACAGAACATCTTTTATAATCAACATGTCCCAACATGTTCCTTTCAACCCCCACTCACAGGATATCTTTTACATCCTACGTGTGCCTCTCAACCCACCCAACCCCTGTAGATTTGCTTCCTTCAATACGGTCTCTATACAAATAGAGTCTATTGTATCTACAACTTCACGTTTCTTACTGAAATCTTGACAATTCTACGCGGATCAAGGAAAAATTTGCACACTTGACATCTGATGGGTACGAGATAAAATAATTTCCTCGTCCCACACGTTGCTAAATTCGCCTGCAATGTCATTTTCAGTTTCTCTCACCATCACATCTGAACTCAATTTCAACCATACATTTTTTCCCTTTAAATTAGATAAATCAACTTTTGCGATGTGACAAAAGTAAAACAAAAATGTCTGCTCCTCTGCAAAAGTCAAATTAATGGTACAATTACATAAGCATTCTCTAATTCAAATCATAGATCAATAGAAAAATGTGCAAAAGTCCATTCTTTCTTTATCAGTCAGTTAACTTACCATAAGCTAACGATTGCCTTTATGACCGGACTCGATTTAAATTCAGATTCAAAGTGATTAGAATAGAGTACTTCTTCAACAAAGAAACTTTCGGTCCATCCCCATTGGATGAACAAATGTGCGACTATTAGTCAGAAAAACTACTCATCAAGTGGGAACTGGTTTGGATTGCATCCGCAATTTCCATCATATTCTCAACCCAAGTCGTTTACTCCAATTCTGACACTTACAAATCATACCATCATAATGAGGTCCCAAGATCGGGTCGCTTTTACAATTTAACAATTTAGATAATAGATAAGTTTAGAAATAGGGGTAGGCAAATTTACTCTGCCGCATACGCCCTCCATTTTGAGATGTTAACCGTCGTGTTAAGTTATACTCTGTTAGGAGTAAATTTCCAACAATAACATTTCACTACGATACGAAACTCACAAGACAAAACTTCTATGTCAGTTTTAAGAATTACGCATAAATATTCATACGAGAAAACTCTATGTCGGTTTTAAGACATACACATAATTAATTCAACACGTGTTAGAAATCAAGATACAGTAATATAATTTTACAAGTCTCAATAATGAGTGAGCATTTAATATCAAATATTATATTAATTTCTCTCATTATTAATTGGGACTTTACTAGATCAGGAAATGCCTCTTCTTCAATGATGTTGATGATATAGTCCTCATGACGTTTCTGTTGATAGTGTGCTTCCTTTTGGGTACCTGCCATTTTAGTGTGTTTCCTTTTGGGTACCTGCCATTTTAGTGTGCTTCCTTTCCGGTACCTGCCATTTTAGTGTCCACCAATGGACTCTCGATTGTTTGCTTATAGCCAAAGACGTCATTGCTGGAGAGAAACTAATTAATATTGTGAATCTACATTTTTTTTAATGGTTTCTTACTCTTAGTCTATCTTTTAAAATATTTGTGCTTTTTTTATAAATATTCAATGCAGTATGATTTTATACACTCATTTTAAATTAAAATCATATTAATAGCACAACCATGCTAATTTGGCTTATAGTAATTATTTCTTTGTTCTCAGATGTCAATATCTGCTTTTAAATGAGTTTTTCACTAGTGTAAAAATATCACATGAGCACTGTTCATGTGCAAATGGACTCAGTGGTGCACGCGGCAAAGATGCCACAAAACATTTTACTGATACAAGTATTATATCTTTACCGGTCATAGAGGCAAAGATACCACAAAACATTTTACTGATACAAGTATTATATCTTTACCGGTCATAGAGGCAAAGATACCACAAAACATTTTACTGATACAAGTATTATATCTTTACCGGTCGTAGAGGCAAAGATGCCACAAAACATTTTACTGATACAAGTATTATATCTTTACCGGACATTTAAAAAAATACTTTCATGAATTATATCATAATGAACTCTATGTTATAGTTTGTTAATTGTTGTATAATTAAATATAATTAATATTACTATTTAAAAAATAAATATTCTCTCCCCTTCCTAAAATATCCTGGACCAGGCATATTCAAAAAACTTGATTTGTTGGAAATTGACATGTCTCATAATATTTAGATTCATCTACTATAGTAATAATATAAAATAGTGACAATACCATTTCAATAATAAATAATGTTGAATTGCTTTAGCACTTCCTAAAATAAAATCTGAAAGTGATTATTTGAGCTTGACAGTAACATTTTGCTCTAGGGAGAGGGTGTGTCAATTGGAAAACCATGATGAATTTTAAACTCTTTAACCGTATACTCCCACATAAACGTTCAGTGTTTTCTATTTCATAAATTAAATGCACAAATACAAGTTCAAGGTTCAAATTTATGTATTGTGTCATTATACAGATTTAAAATACAACAGTTTTATGTATATGAAGTAATTCATAAATAGCAAACTACGAAACAAGGTTTTAAGAATAATTTGTTTTGAGATCTTATATAATCATTACCAAAGAAATACGTGTGAGAAAGAACACTAGAAGCAAAAATGTAAATCACTCAAGTAGTTGATTATTACACACTAATTTAATGATTTTAATAACAGCACAAGTGTACAAGCACTTCACTGACAAAATATATTATAAGATCAATTGTACAAGCACTTCACTGACAAAATGTATTATAAGATCAATTGTACAAGCACTTCACTGATAAAATGTATTATAAGATCAATTGTACAAGCACTTCACTGACTTAAATTTAGTAAAGTAAGCCATTGAAGGACTTAGAATTAAATAAATTTAGTAAAGTTTAGCAAGCCATTAAAGGACTTAAAATTACATAAATATAGTAAAGTAAGCCACTGACAGTCTTAAAACTGCATAAATAAAGTTAAGCAAGCCATTGAAGGACTTAAAAGTACATAAACGTAGTTAAGTAAGCCATTGAAGGACTTAAAAGTACATAAACTTGGTAAAGTAAGCCATTGAAGGACTTAAAAGTACATAAGCATAGTAAAATAAGAACTTAAAAGTTAAAGTAAGCCATTAAAAAATTCCTGAGTTTCAAGCAGCATCGTCATTTTTTTATTTTTTATTTTTTTTTGAGGGGGGGGGGGGGCTGGCGGAAATACACCACGTTTTAAACAATAGCAGAAATACTATTCGCTGCTTCACTTTGTGTCCTTCGTTCCATGCAGTGTTTCAAAAATTATCGTAATTTCGCAAAAAGAGGAAAAGAGAATTTTAAAGGATGAGTTCTAATAAGCTGGAGGAGGGGTTTAAATTTATTTACCTAGTTTTTCAAACTAAGAGACTAAAGCGCTGACCCTTGCCCCGCCGTCTCTAATGTTTTGCAGTGAAAGGGTTAATGAGTCACAGTGTTGACTACCGGACAAGGTCGCAGCGACGCCACCAGTTATTGATAGGCGTGAACTAAGATAACTCTTCCATAACTTCGATGACTCACCAGTCAAACTGTTGGCATTCCACTTAGTTCAAACAATCGTCTACAGACGCTGCACGCGCTGTTCAAAATCTTTTCTGAAACAAGATGTGTCTCGTCCTCGCGACAATGCAACAGCCCAGTGGCTGGCCCGCGGTTCGATATACCCGGCTGAACTCTTTATCTTGAGGTAGGCCTGTGTATCGGGTCAGAACGTGATTGTCTTGTTCACATCGGAATTATCCGCCCTTGCTATCGCAGTCACGAGAGATGGGGTTTTATGATGAATGGCAACTCACTCCCACAATACGACGTGGGGCTGTAAATCCTAGAAAAAAAAACACATGATGACGAGCCGACCCATCTTGGAAGTGACGATAATACGAAATAACGGTCTAGAAATTAGCGTCTATAGAAACCGGGGAAAGTACCGAGAAAGAAGGAGCCGATAAGCTAGAACGCTTGCAGGAATATATGAGACAAGGTGGGGGGGGGGTCACTAAAAGACTGGAGAGGGAGTCGAGGGAAAGTGAACCGGTAGATTCGAACTGCCCGCAGGTTGGGAGAAGATGTGTCAAGGACAGACAGACACATGTGAGGCTCTCGCTCAACATAGAGTAATGGAAGGGAGCTAACCGCTCCGTGTATTGTCGAATTGCTCTTTCACAAAAAGAAAAAAGAAAAAAACCCTCACCAACTTAGTTTAACTACTGGGGGAAATCTTTCCTAAAGTACTACAACGGAATTCTAGTCCCTTGGGGAGCGTCACAAAGAATGTAGCATGATGCATGTGTCAGCTCAAACAACAAAGAATTTAGCATGATTGTACGTGATAGCTCAAAAGTCAAAGAGTGTAGAATGATTGTGTCAGCTCAAACAGCAAAACTGTAGCATGATTGTAAGTGTCAGCTCAAACAGCAAAACTGTAGCATAATTGTGTGTGTCAGCTCAAACAGCAAAATTGTAGCATGATTGTGTGTGTCAGCTCAAACAGCAAAACTGTAGCATGATTGTAAGTGTCAGCTCAAACAGCAAAACTAGTATGATTGTGTGTCAGCTCAAACAGCAAAACTGTAGCATAATTGTGTGTGTCAGCTCAAACAGCAAAACGGGTTTGTCTTGCTGGGGGAGTTATAATCTGTACCCTTTCCTCCCCGTCCCCCGCCCCGGGTTTGGAAGATGAGTGGTGGTCCCTTGTTTCAGTCCTCACCTTGTATTGTTATGCTCGGATTATTTCTGTTTCTGTGACCTGTTTTTTTTTCTCCCGCCTGACCCAAAAAAGGGCCAAGGCCAAACAAAGGCTTCGTCAGAATCCAATCGTCTAGCCATTGTAGTTTCGCTCCAGTGAGTCCGTAGTTGAGCTAATAATAAATAAAAAAAAAAAGCGCCATTCTTGTTGAAGGTCGCAGGCTGCTTGAGTGATCTGTCACCGGTGGGCTGACATTATTCGTTCTTGATTCGCAAGCCACGTAGAGTCGTAGACTGTAGGGGTCTACGCCTTAAAGGTGCGACCTCCGTTTGATGGGAATAAAGGGGATGAGAGCTGTAGACTGCCAGACTTTCTGCTTTTGTACTCTTGCGTGAAGACTGTCGCTATTCTCACAGCAGTTAGGAAGGCAGAAGTTATGAACTGTGACTAGAAAGATTACGAGAAACAGAAGTTCGTATGAATTTCTACTTTTTTTTTTTTAAATAATAGATTCAGTCAAGTTTGTTGTACTGACAAAAACATTTACAAACTTCCCCTTCTCCCCCCTCCAAACACACACACGCGCGCACGCACACACACACACACACATACTCTCTCGTTAACTGCACTCAGCTGATTGAACACTAGTGACTATTACGTACCAACATGACTGCGTTTGTAAGACGCAGTATCTCGTAAAAGAGGACTGCGTTTGTAAATGATTAGTGTTTCGTAAAAGACTGCGTTTGTAAAGATTAACTGTCTCGTACAAGATTGCTCATGTTAAAGATTTAGTTTTCGTAAAAGACTCCGTTTGTAATAGATTTAGTGTCTCGAAAAGACAGCGTTTGTATATGATTAGAGTCTCGTAAAACGTTACGTTTGTAAAAGAGTGTCTCGTAAAAGATTGCGTTTGTAAAAGATTTAGTGTATCGTGAAAGACTGCGTGTCGAAAAGATTTAGTATCTCGTAAGAGTAAAATAAGACTGCATATGTAAATTATTTAGTGTCTCGTAAAGGTCTGCATTTGTAAAAGATTTAATGTCTCGTAAAAGTAAAAGAAGGCTGCGTTTGTTAAAGATTTAGGGTCTCGTAAAAATAAAAAAAGGCTACTTGTAAAATACTAATGGAGTCTCTTCCGAGTAAAAGAAGGCTGCATTTGTGAAAGACTTATGGCGTTGCTTCCAAGTACAGGGTGTTTGTAAAAGACTTACAAGTGCTTTGTAAAAGGAATGAAGCGTTTGAAAAAGATCCACAGTGCCTCGTAAAAGGATGCGTTTGTAAAAGATCCACAGTGCCTCGTAAAAAAAAAAAGCGTTTGTAAAAGATCAACAATGTCTCTAAAAGAATGATGCGTTTGTAAAAGATCCACAGTGTCTCGTAAAAGAAGGATGCTTTGTAAGAGATCCAGTGTCTTGTAAAATAAACGGCTTCGTTTGTAAAAGATCCACAGTGTCTCGTAAGAGTAAAAGAAGGCTACGTATGTAACAGATTTACAGTGTCTCGTAAAAGAAGACTGCGTTTGTAAAAGATTTCTTTAGCCTGCTTTCAGTGAACGTGAGGGCTATTTTTGTTTTTGCTGGGAACGCCATGTTCGCCTGCAAAGTATGACTATTCTGTTCCGACAGCAATTTCATTAGGAAGAGAACATACTGAATTTTTTTTTAAAGATAAGAATAAAACTATGCCCCCCAAAAAGTAACACCTTAATAGATAGAGAGATTAGAAATGTTAATTAGTGTAAATGTTAAATTTGCATTTAATCAAACTTCAAGTCCAAACTTGCTACTGACCTGAGCTGACCAAACGGTTGCACGGTTGATTACGTTTAATCAAGTGTCTAGCTTAAAGTCACAAGTGACATTTGACCAAGCGGTACCATCCCTTTCCCCCCACAACCCCCTTACCCAGCGCGAAAGCCGAAAGCGCCCCCTACATAAAGAAGAAGACCAAACGGTTGCACGCATTGTGGTTTATTTAAAATTAGTTTCTGCCGAATGATTTTCCTTAGTGCAAATGTATAATGATTAGCATGGAAGATGTAACTCTCTCCCACGCACCCCACCTATTGTTAACGAGCAACAGAAAATTAACAATGCTATGAGTGGTTATCAAGTCACCGGTTTCCCATCTATTGTTTACCATCATTCTGGGAGAATCCAGTTTGAACTTACTCGCCACTACATGTAGTTGTAAGGACTCTGCATGAACTCCTAAATTTGATTGGCTTATCAAAGGTGCGCGTGACTGGAGTGGAAGTCTGGCTTATAAATTCATGACCTGACTTTAATGTGACTCTTAGTGGAAACTTGTCGCAATTGAGGTCATGCCTCGTGCAGAGCCTCGTTAAAATACGAAGTCAGGTGTCTTGACCGTGATCGGAAGTTACACTGACAGGGGGCGTTAACTCAAAGCAACTCTTTCTTCACTACACAGGACGTTGGTGTCCAGATCACTCAAAGTATACATTGCAAGCTTCACGAGAAATGCGGCGAGGGGACATAATTTTGATATCTGCTCTCTACTTCTGCGTATCTTCAGCGCAAGATACTTACGTTTTTGATGACTCGAAAGGTCAAGGTCGGAAGTTTGATGGCATCGGTGGATTGAGCGGGGGCGGAGTGAGTAACTCGGAGAATAGAATAATTTGAAAGAGCATTTACTTAATATAATGGTAATAAAATAAGATAACTGTATGAAACAAAATATGACTTAAATCAACTTCATAATACTGCTTTTTTCCCCTGGAGAGAGAAACATTATTTTTGCCTCCTATGGTTCTTTGCTGACGTTCTTTACAACTATTGTTCAAATGATTATTTTGTTTGAAATTCACGGGTAGAGAGTTAGGATACATTATATTAAATTATTTTGGTAATTTTTTTCATGAGTGTTATTTTAAAATTGTAATTGATTTGAGAGCCAATAAAAATTAAGTTGTCTGTCTAATTGATTTGAGAGCCAAAACAAAATTAAAGAGTTGACTGTCTAATTGATTTGAGAGCCAATAAAAGTCAAGAGTTGTCTGTATATCTGTACACGTTATGTTTTATCTATGCTATTTACAAATTCCAATGCGCCTGGTAGCATACTAAAATTCGTTTGAGAATTTATTTTTATTAGTACATTTCATTATAGTGTAGCAGTGGTAATCCGAAGTAACAGAAGCAATAGTACTAACCATATTAGGAGTAATAGTAAAGTAATAGTAGTAGTAACAGTAGCAGTAGTAACAGCAATGAACCCATTAATAGCACTAGTAGTAGTAATGGCAGCAACAATCACAGTAATAGGAGTAGAATGGTAGCAATGATGATAGTAACAGTAACTATAACTATAACAGTAATAGTAACAGTAATAATAGTAATAATGCTAGCGTAGCATCAGTAGTAATAGCAGTTGTAATGATGATATAGTAATAGCTGCCATAGCAATAGCCGGTGTAATAGCAGAAGTAGTAATAGCAATTGTAATGATGACAGTAATAGCTTTCGTAGCAATAGCCGCCGGTGTAATAGTAATACTACTAGTAGTAATAGCAGACGTGATAGTGCTACTGCGGTCATACTACTACAAGAAGTAGAAATAGTAATATTCTTGTTGTTGATGTTTATTTATTTAATTGCTTTGTAGGCCACATCCAAACTCCTGGTTAACTATCCAGAAAAACAGAGAAACGAAATTTTGGATTTTCTATTCAAGGTTTGAAGTGATTGTATTTTTTCTTTTTCTCATATTTTTACGACGTCTGTGTGTGTGTGTGTGTGTGTGTGTGTGTGTGTGTGTGTGTGTGTGTGTGTGTGTGTGTGTGTGTGTGTGTGTGTGTGTGTTTGTGTTTGTGTGTGTGTGTGTGTTCTGCAAGAATTTTTGTTTCCATTATATAGGCCTAACAACTTATTAGCTTCCGTTTGTATTTTGGTGTGGTGACGTATTATTCCGATTTGACCTACTAAAAACAAATTGGAAACATAATTTAAATGTACGTACTTTGCTGTTGTTGTTCTTATAAATCTGCTTGTGACTTTACTGTATTTCTAACCTAACTGTTTTGCTATTATTATTCTTAGAATTGTGCTTGTGACTTTACTCAGTTTACTGCATTTCTAACCTGTTTTACTGTTATTATTCTGCTGTGACTTTATTGTGTTTCTAGCCTAACTGTTTTGCTGTTATTATTTTGCTGTGACTTTATTCTATTTCTAACCTAACTGTTTTGCTGTTATTATTCTGCTGTGACTTTATTGTGTTTCTAGCCTAACTTTGGAGCAGCGCTTCACATTCTAAAAGTAGAAATCGGAGGCGATATACAAAGCACAGGTATACAAGATTCTTGGTTGACTTTTGTTTTCGCGTGACTCTGTGGTTATTTTTATTTTGTAAGACAATGTTCTACTGGCTATTACTCAGTAAGTATGTATTACAATTTTACATTAACCTAATTTAGTATTATACATGCAAGTGCGCTATATCGAATTTAGTATTATAAGTACATGTATACCTGTACAACATATAGCCTTCTTTTTGTTTTTCTTGTTTTAAAAATTAATAATGTATATGTACTAAATAATAATAAATAAGTACATGTATACCTGTACAACATATACTATATAGCCTTCTTTTTGTTTTTCTTGTTTTAAAAATTAATAATGTTTCTTAGCAACGTATGTAACTGTCTTTCACGGTACATCTTTTTACCCAAACGAAGTACCAAATGTATTAATGACCAAATAAACGATTCAGTGAAGCGAATTAATAAGCGCCCAGAAACATTTCAACTAACCAATGGGTAAAAACACTGAAATTGATAAATTCTTATGGCTATTGACCAAAATTATAATACGTTTAACACCAGTGCGAGCGTCTGAACTCATACAACGACATAATCTGTAATTCGTTTGGCTTCGTTTTGTTTGGTTTGATAAGTTTTGGGTGAAAAGACGCTCTCGTCCTTCATTCAGATTGTTACTGTACTTGGTACTCGAGTATACATTGCCTGGTGACAGTGGAACAAAGGTTGATGCCATGTTTTTCATTCTACAAAGGAACTTTGAAAACTACAGTACTTACAGAGTTATTGTAGCGATTAGAAGTAGGTGGTGGTGGAGATAGTTTAATGGTTTGATGTAAATTGCAACACAAAACATTACATACATATAAGCAATGGGTTCCTATCTTTGCAGGTTGTTGTGGTTTGATGTAAATTGCAACACAAAACATATTACATACATATAAGCAATGGGTTCCTATCTTTGCAGGTTGTTGTGGTTTGCTTGATATTTGGTTGGGTGAGTGGCTGCTTTGTTTGTTAACTGACTGACTAGTTAGTGGTTAATTGCGTAACTGCTTGCTTTACAAGGTGGGTTAGTTGGCTTTCTTGTACTTTCTTTTCTCGCTCGTTGAAAAGTGAAAGTGGGCTAATGTCTTGGACTCCTTAAGAATGAAATAGAATTTAAAGTGCAAGCTGGCCTTGAACTGTTTTGTTAAAGTCGAAGGTCAATCACTTTAATTAATTCCATTATCACATCACTGTCACTGCAGACGGGACGGAGGCTTCTCACATGCACAACAGCTGGGACGAGAATTATCACCGTGGCTACGAGTGGTGGCTGATGCTGGAGGCCAAAAAGGTAAACGGTTTGCTTCTTTGTTTGAAATCCCTTTAAGCGCTACCAATCGAGAAACATCGATTGCCCCTTTAAAATTTTAAATTGATACTAAACCAGATCAAAATAATGTCGGTTTGGGTTTCAGGTATTTTGTGGTTGATTTAATTTTTTTTTTTTTTAGGGAAGAGAAGAGGCATTCAGATTATTGTATTGTTTTGCATGACATTTGTGTTGCATTATATTGTAATGCATTGGCTGCACCTTTATGTCTTAATTTGTTCTAATTCGTGTATTTACACCAATAAAATGTGTTCTGTGTGCTGCATATGGTTATAAATTGACTAAGGCTGTGCTAATACTGATTTAGGCAGACTAGTGAGTCAACAGAAAGACTCACGCTGTGTTAGTACTGATTTGGGCAGACTAGTGAGTCAATAGAAAGTCAGATTCGTGAGTCAATAGAAAAACTAACGCTATGTTTAATATTGATTTAGACGGACTAGTAAGTCAATTGAAAGACTAACATTGTCTTTTGTACTGATTTAGACAGACTAGTAAGTCAATAGAAAGGTAGATTGGGAATCAATAGAAAGATTTAATTTAAACGCTGTGTTTAAGACAGACTAGTAAATCAATAGAAAGACTGACGCTGTTTAATATTGATCTAGACAGATTGGTGAGTCAGTAGAAAGACAGATTAGTGAGTCAACTCTCATCATTCGCTATTATCTCAATCGATTGGTGGCAACAAAAATATTGCAATACCTTGCAGAACTAGTCAAAAAATCTTTTAGAAGCCTCTTTTGAAGATTTTTTTTTAATCTCTGCATTCTTTTATCTTTTCCATTCTTTCCTTCTCTCTCTTTTTCTCTTCTGTCATTTATTTATCAGTCTGTGTTTATCTATTTGTCTCTATTTATCCACCTAATTTTTGTCTGTTTCTAAATCAATTTATCTACTTTTCCGCGTATCCGTGTATCTTGCTTTCCACCTACCTATTCATCTGTCTACCTATCTACCTAACAAAATTTACAAGCGTAAATCTACTTATTTATCTATTTTTTTCTATCTACCTCTTTCATCCATCCATTTATCTATCCGTGTATTTATCCATCCATCTCTCTACCTTTATATTTAAGGGTTTCTATCTTCCTTTTAATCTATTTATCCATCTATCATCTTTATCTCAGTACTTGTCTGAGTTATACAAGTATTGCCTCTCGCTGTTTCCATTCTGGTCCTGGTTTCGTGTAGTGTTCCTTGTTGTCATGCGCATGTCTGAACCGAGATTACAAGTAGATCTGCTACACTGTAAATCAAAGTACACTCCAGAATAGCTAGTCATCATCCTAAACCCAACACTCACATACTCCTAACCTCCGAATGACCTTGACTTTCTTTCAAGCCTATCTTCGGTCTTCATCTTTTATTTTCTCATCTGACCTGTACAACTTCCAGTCGATTGTCACTTTGTCAGATCTGACCTTTAGTTCTCAGTTAGCCCAGTGTTGACCTTTGACCCCTTCTGCACTGAACAAAATCGCTTCTGTGAGTCTTCTACTCTTGTTATCTTATCACAAGGACTTTAGATTCATTTCCTTTCTTACTTTGATTCATCACTGATCACCACGCAAAACTGACTTTAAAACAAAATGAAATGATAATAATTCAAGTTATATTGAGGGAACACTGAATTCAGTGTGGATATTATACTAAGTTTTCTTCTCTCGTCTTTTGTCCACTGCATTAATATATGAATACATACACTTATAGTAACGACGACCTGTTTCAAGCAATTGTTGCTAGTAGACACTTAAAGTAACGACGACCTGTTTCAAGCAATTGTTGCTAGTAGACACTTATAGTAACGACGACCTGTTTCAAGCAGTTGTTGCTAATAGACACTTATAGTAACGACGACCTGTTTCAAGCAATTGTTGCTAATAGAGACTTATAGTAACGACGACCTGTTGCAAAGCTAAAAGCAAAGTAACTCACAGAGACATACTATAGTAGTAATATACGGATGAACTATTACAAGCAATAGTTACTCGTATACACCGACAGTTACAATGAACTGTTACAAGCAATAGTTACTCGTATACACCGACAGTTACAATGAACTGTTACAAGCAATAGTTACTCGTATACACCGACAGTTACAATGAACTGTAACAAGCAATAGTTACTCGTTGATAACGACAGTTACAATGAACTGTAACAAGCAATAGTTACTCGTAGACACCGACAGTTACAATGAACTGTTACAAGCAATAACTACACTAAATGGCAGTTTTCGATCCCTTGTCTGAGCAGAGAAACCCGGCCATCCAACTATACGGGTTGGCGTGGGGCTTCCCAGGATGGGTTGGTCAAGGAACCAACGACCCCTACCACAACGTGAACCTCACCGCGGACTACATCGTTCGATGGATTAACGGAGCCAAACAAGTCTACAATCTAACTATTGACTTCATTGGCGTAAGAAACCAGTATTATATTTAATGTTACATTCATTGGTGTGGATGATGATTAAAGGTGGGCCATTTCTTATCGTGTGTTACGAATCGTCTATATTCTGTGCCTATAAATGCTATTTCATAGAGTTTCTTTCTTTCGACTTTTTTGTTGATGTTATTTTTATTTTTGCTGGATTTGTTAACTCGCCAGTTGAAATCAGTTTTAGGTAATTCGTTTTTAAAGCGTGTGCATTAAAGTTTTCAATAGTCCAAATGTAATCAGGAATTGAAACTTAAATAGATTAAATTAACAGAAGCCGTTTAAACCTGAAAGCAATGCAGTTTTAAAAAAATAAAATGGGTTGACTAAATGAAGTGAACAGCAGTTTATTTTAAATCAGTCCAAACAATACCTGTTAATAAATTAATGTTAAGAAATTTTAAAGATAAAAATTCGTTTATTCACAGTGTTTTATAACTAGTCCTAAACATACTATAGCTTGTTAAACACTACAATCTTGTTTAAAATATAGTTTATCTACAGTATGGCTAAAGTTTCCTATAGTTTGTTAAACACTACAATCTTGTTTAAAATATAGTTTATCTACAGTATGGTTAAAGTTTACTATAGTTTGTTAAACACTACAATCTTGTTTAAAATATAGTTTATCTACAGTATGGCTAAAGTTTCCTATAGTTTGTTAAACACTACAATCTTGTTCAAAATATAGTTTATCTACTGTATAGTTAAAGTTTCCTTTAAAATAATTTGGTCCATAAATATTTACTTTAGAACCAGTCCTACATACATTGTAGTCTGTTAAATGTTACAGTTTTTCTCAAAATATATATGCCCGGCGCGTCCTATACTCGGTTTAAGAAAGCGCCCAATGATGTACCTGATGGGTGACGGACACAGACAGACAAACTTGGCTACACACCCGGGCATCTATGGCTCGTAAATCTGGCCCCGGGCATTTCAGCCACATGTAACAAGGACGAAAAGACAAATACATACAGAATGTTTATAATAGAGATGAAATTGTGAAAATTTAACGAGATGAACAAAGAAAATATAAGAGTTTTCATAAAACAATAACAAGAGTTTAATTAAAAGGAAAAAAACTTAAATGTTGGGGACGCAGCCCAAGTACAGTCACATGGGAAAAGCTAGTCTAAAATTGTAAATCTCCACGGAAAATATTCCGTGTCTAATAATAATACTTCTAGCCTCCACACAGGTTAATATAACGAGATTCCACGTGATCTCTCACCAATCCTACTAGTCACTTCTAAGGAAATCCTTCCCCAGTGTAACGCCCTCAGTAATATCCTCTTTTAGGACAATTATTACGTTCTCTAAAAAGCACTGCTTCTCTCAGTAGTCTTTGACCAAGGGTACTTAACTCTGGTGCCGTCAGAGCCTTTCCTTTTTCTGAGTGGTCTCCCATTGGCCTCTGTTAATAATGAACCCCTCGCTCAGTCCGTTTCGACAAGTTTGAACAATTCCAGAAAGTGAAGCCTGAATTTAAAACCTGCAACAATGTATATGTAGCTTTAAATATTTTGTCTTATACATGATAATTAAATTGTGAAGTGGGCTATTCCCATGTTCATAATTTTCAGCTAACTTCTCCTGCAAAGAATATTCATTAGTAAAAATGTCTTGTCTTCCGTCATGTCCTGTCGATTGAATTAAATACGTTGCATTCTTTCCATGGATGCACGACATAAAGTTACTGTACAGTGTGGTTAAAGATCCGTTTAAAATAATTTAGTCGATAAATATGTACTTTATAACCAGTCCTAAATACATTGTAGTTTGTTAAATGTTGCAGTCCTTCTCAAAATATAATTCTATACGTGCAGAGGTTTTTTCCCCCCTTAGAATAATTATTTTGTTGTTTCTGTTTCAGATTTGGAATGAAAGGCGTTATGATATTAACTTCATTAAGGTATACTTATTTTTGTTCTCGTTAACATACAAAGTAAATTTATTAAAAGTACTTATTGTATTCATGCTAGGAGTTAAGGCCTGCTGTCAACTAGATCCATGCAAATTTACTTTAATTCATCTTATTATACAAATCGACTCAAAAACCCTGGGAGAGCAACCCAAAAGCTTATGTATTATTTTTAGCGAACATTTTTGCAAGCTTCATTAACTATATTTTTTCCATTAGAGAAGCAGAAGTCTGATTTATTGCATTATTTCCTGTGGGCTAAAGGAAAAACTGGCAGTTTTATTTCTAGTGGACAAATAGAAAATCTGCATTAGCGGGTTTTATTTCTAATGGGCAAATAGAAAGCCTACTTTAATTAATGTTTTATTTCTAGAGCCAAATAGAACATTTGCATTAGCGGGTGCTAAAATGTGGGCAAATAGAAAACCTGCTTTAACTAATGTTTTGTTTCTGATAATCAAATAAATAAAAGTAAAATACTCGCTTTAACTTGTTTCATTTCTATTGAGTAAATAAAAAAATCCACCGTTAACTTTTGTTTCATTGTACTGGGCAATAAAGTACGTATTTTCCTGTCTTGTTTTGTATGAACAAATTCAAATTATCCTGCATTGGATTTTTCTATTACTTCTTGTTTTTTGTTTTTTTACGGGTAGACATTGAGACATATGCTAGATGATCGTGGATTTAGTCACACCCGGATTGTGGCGTCTGACAACGGGTGGGAGATTGCTCGGGACATTCAAAATGACCCTGCCCTCTCCGCTGCTGTTGATTACATCGGGTATGTGATGACAAGTAAATCATGACGCATGTCTGTGACTGTGTGTCTGTGCTAGCAGCAAATTTAAAGTTATTAGATTTTATTATGTGCGTTCGCGTGTGTGACTGTCCTAGTTTAGTGTTTGTCGATTTGAAGCTCGGCATGTTGTTGTACTTTGTTTTGAAGATTAATCTGTTACAAATACCAATTGACGGTTCGCTGACTTTGAGATTGAATTGCATTTTACTAAATAATTTAATTCATTGAAATGCATTTGTGAACACCTTAATCGTTTTACAGTACTCGTTGATTATGTGTTTGTAAACTTTGGTGAACTCCTGTGTCCTTACAGTACTCATTGATTATGTGTTTGTCAACTTTGGTGAACTCCTGTGTCCTTACAGTACTAGCTGATATAGAGTGTGCCTACATTGAAACATTTATTTTATGGCGAACACCTTTATCGTTACAGTACCAACTGATTTTGTGCTGGTCGATTTTGCAACATTGTTGTACTTTGACGCTATGTGCAGATGCCACTACCCGGGTACCACTAGTACCCCCCAGGCCTTTGACACCGGGAAACAGCTGTGGGCGTCGGAGGACTACAGCACCTACAATGATGAAACTGGTGGTGGATGTTGGGCTAGAGTGAGTCGTCTTCATTGCTGACGTTAGTGATGCTTTAGTTTTCTGTTGGAAATGAGGTCACCATCCCGACGACATACCGCGGACTTTTTCTTTTTCCTTCCTGTAAGGGAGGAAAATGTGCTGTGTGGTGTCCTGTGGGAAGGGGGCTAATTTCTAAACAACACAAAGGAGCTGTTTATAGAAACACTATGGAAGTTATTGTAGCTTGTGCGTATGTGTGTGTGCTTTTGAGGGAGAGATGGTTGTCTTTCTTTCATAAGAAGATTGTTTTTGCCTCTAGAACACGAGCAATGACGACATAATGTAACTGGGAAAAAATGTAACGCAAAATTTGCAATCAAAGTGAAGTCCCTATAATGAACACGGCAAAAAAAATCTTCATTAATTTCAACACTCCACACACAAATTATTACTTTCAATTCTTATTCTTTCACAAAATGAACGCATTTTATGGGTAATCTGATCAGAGGATGTATATGCTAACTTGCATGCAAGAGTTAATTTATAGAATCATGCTAAACTAAGCTACCCACACTTTTCCACAGTTTGGAGTTGACGGACATAGGACCCCGATTAAAAAGCGCTTAGAATTAAAATAAACACTTTTCTTTTTAATGTTCACAATATAAAATAAATGTTACCGACATTTAAGACTGAATTTAATTAACTATCGCAATCTGTCGTGTCGCTAAACACACTGTTCGCCCACGAATCTAGACAAAGAAATTGACTTCATGTCCTCGTCCAGAGCGGCGTTCTTAGAGGAAAGGACACAGGTTACTACTGTCCAGTGTTGTTTACGCTCTGAGATGTTATGTTCAACCAGTAGACTTTGGGGGGGAGGGCCCATTCGCCATGATGAGCAGTTCATAAGCGTTGGCTGTTTAATATGTCGACCTGAAGAATGCGTTTGATATAATGTTGGATGACTTCTTTTTGTTTCATATTTTTCCTGTTTCCGTTTCCATGTTGCTGATAGTTAAGCATCAGTTAGTGATAATGTTAGTATGATATTATTGTTTTGGTTTGTTTCTTTATCAGATCCCTTGTTAAGGGCAGTAGCATCATATAATGATAATGTGAGGTGGGGTCATTTGTTATTATTTCATATCCTTAACAAATTACGTCATTTTAATCCTTAACAAATTACGTCGTTTTAATCCTTAACAAATTACGTCATTTTGCTATTATTTTAAAATCTTTAACAAAACTTACATCATTTATTTTATTATTTCAGATCCTTAAAAAAATAACGTCATGTTTTTTATTATTTCAGATCCTTAACAAAAATAACGTCATTTTTTTTTTATTATTTCAGATCCTTAACAAAAATTACGTCGAGGGATACATGACATCGTAAGTCTTTTTTCAAACATTTTGAACGTATTACTATTGTAAATAGTTTTGATCTGTGTGTTAAACAAACATTTTGAACGTATTACTATTATGTAAATAGTTTTGATCTGTGTGTTAAACAAACATTTTGAACGTATTACTATTATGTAAATAGTTTTAATCTGTTAAACAAACATTTTGAACGTATTACTATTATGTAAATAGTTTTAATCTGTTAAACAAACATTCTGAACGTATTACTATTATGTAAATAGTTTTAATCTGTTAAACAAACATTTTGAACGTATTACTATTATGTAAATAGTTTTAATCTGTTAAACAAACATTCTGAACGTATTACTATTATGTAAATAGTTTTGATCTGTTAAACAAACATTTTGAACGTATTACTATTATGTAAATAGTTTTAATGTGTTAAACAAACATTTTGAACGTATTACTATTATGTAAATAGTTTTGATCTGTTGCACAAACATTTTGAACGTGATCAATAAATAGTTTGGGTCTGTTTGTTTGGTCTGTTAAACAAACATTTTGAACGTGATCAATAAATAGCTTTGGACTGTTAAAACAAACATTTTGAACGTGATCAATAAATAGCTTTGTTCTGTTACAAACATTTTGAACGTGTTATATATATAGTGTTGGCATGTGTTATGTGCGGGATTTGTATACGACTGTGTTATAGTATTAATTATCGGGATTTTTAACTTTTGTAGTTCACTCTCAATATAAAAACAGCTCCGCGGTCTAGCCTACTCCTCCTATCGCTGAGTTAACTCCCCTTGCAATAATCTAGTGGGGAAATTATCTAACTTAACACAATGACGAGCAGACTAGTTAACGTTGCCTTCGAGATCATAAAAAATTATCTTCTCCCCTTAATTTACTTAACAACCCGATCACCCAATTATCCAACTTAACACAATGACGAGCAGACTAGTTAACGTTGCCTTCGAGATCATAAAAAATTATCTCCCCTTAATTTACTTAACCCGATCACCCAATTATCCAACTTAACACAATGACGAGCAGACTAGTTAACGTTGCCTTCGAGATCATAAAAAATTATCTCCCCTTAATTTACTTAACAACCCGATCACCCACTACACGGCTCGCTCGAGGTGCACAAGAGTTCTGTCTCTTTTTAACTCAACTGAATCGTCTGCAGTGACAGACAGCGGATGATTAAAGTTGCACGATGTCCTATCAAACCGATTCTTGAGCCAGCATTTGCCTGACGATGGTCCTGGGTCGTCTCCCCTAGCCGATGCTACTCTCGGATGAACTAGGCATTTAGGTCCCAGACCACGCCCTCAGCTGCTCTCAACGCAATTGAGGTCCCTCAAAGGCTAGCCCGATTTGTATAGTTTAACTAAACCTACAAAGACTCTAGGCTATTTATATTTACGGCTCTCTCCACTGGAGGTGTGAACAAATGGCAATTGCGATCAGACAAAGGCTCTCTCCACTGAAGGTGTGAACAAATGGCAATTGTGATCAGACAAAGGCTCTCTCCACTACTTACCTTCTAATAGCAAACGAAAGTACACTCCTACAATGACAGTGATACCTGTCTGCAAGTAAAAAAATAAAATATTATTTTTTTCATGCTACACCAATAATTTGCCTTCCAAAAAATTTACAAACAAAATGTGTGCTGTGTGTGTGTGTGTGTGTGTGTGTGTGTGTGCTGTATGTGAGAGAGAGAGCGAGACGAATGTGCACATCTCATTTCTTAATTTATTTATCAATTGTTCAGAACCATTTCCTGGAACCTGATAGCCAGCTACTACAGCCAATTGCCTTATTTTCGTGATGGTCTAATGACTGCCATAGAGCCCTGGAGTGGGAACTATGATGTTGAAACACCCATCTGGCTGTCTGGTCAGTGTAATATTTTCAATTTACTCAAAGATTTTGTCAGTCAAGCTTAGCTCTTCTATTACCCTTTAATATAAACATCTGCTCAGTGTAATATTTTCAATGTACTCAAAGATTTTGTCAGTCAAGCCTAGTGCCCCTTTAATGTAAGCATTTTTAGCATCAGTACTAATAGTAGTAATCTGTTTATTTATTTATTCTTTAAGCGCTCGTAATCATGCCACTTAGCTCGTATTTGTTTATTGTGTAAGGGTCGATCGAATAATCCATCTGACCCAAACAAGTTTTGAATGCACCCTCACCTTTTCCCCCACCCACTCGAAAATGTTTATTAAAGTGCATGGGAACTCCTTAGGTAAAAAATCTGTCGCACTTTAGATTTATCAGAGGCAGTAAAGGTAGTCTGTAAAACAATTTCCGTGCCCTTCTGCGTCTGTCAATAGGTTGGTTGGTTGGTTGGTTGGTTGTAGGTTTGTTTGCTTGGAAATATTAGGAGTGTGAAAGATTCACATTCATGCACGATCATTTTAAAGACGTACTATTTTCACATTTATTTATTCGTTTTTTCATCCAAAATAATAAATAATTCACTTGTTATCATTTAATTAAGATTCAACTTCATTCAAAATTAATAATAGAAGTACATTCCGTAAACTGTTTCTCTTATAACTAGTTAACTAACTTGTTAATTATTTAAATCATTCATCCATGTTCGTCTCCTTTTTCAGATTTTATCGTGTATGATTTCGTTTACTTTTATTTATCTTAGTTTAATATGTATATTTTTTAAAACTCTACTTGTATAATTTTTTAAAATAAAATATATGTGAAAAAAATTATATTAATGTTGAGTTATGTCCCCTTTGTGCTGCATTCAAATCTCTTTCAACCTCTGCAGCGCACACGACTCAGTTTACCCAAATAGGCTGGACATATCTGTCCCATGGGGCGGGTGTGGGATACCTGAAGAGAGGCGGAAGTTATGTGTCTCTGATGAGTCCTGACAAGAAGGACTTCACTATCATCATAGAAACTATGGTAAGAAACTTCTGTAGTTAAAAAAAATATATATTCTGTGGAAAATATTTTCACACTGTATTATGTTAAAGCAGCATTTAGTTTGCTGTAGTCAGTGTCACATAATGGCTTATGTAGGCCACACCCACCTCTCCTCTAAAAATAGACTACACGTAAACTTACCTTCTAGAAAGGCTGACCCTTATCCTCGGGTTGGAAACATACTTGAATGGTCCAGGCAGCTGACTAATTTAACTAATCAAAGAGGAGTTCAGCCACGCAAATGACGTACCAGAAACTCACTTGTAAATCGTTAGTGAATGGAGCAGACCATTGATGCAACACGTATTTTGGCTCCCAGTGTTAACAAAGTATAATTATACTACTAACCTTATTGCTGGTTATCAACACAACAGGAAATCATCCTCTGTATTTATTACTGCTGAAGGCTTGTGGTTTTACTTGCCTAACTAATATTATATTCATGTTTAATTTTTTACATTAACCTTATTTTATTTTATATTTTGCTTGTGATATTTAAATGTATGAAGACCATATAAGTAAGAAAGTTCTGTCAGAGAACACATGAGGATGATTTCTTAGCCCATGTGTATTTTATTGGTATATTGGCACTTTATCTGAAAACTTTATCTGAGACACTGATTGACAAATGTTGTGCTGCAAAACAATGCCAGAACAGGAACACATTATCCTGGATGTTGACTTTGATGAGTATTGCACTGTGAAGCAACACCCTTGCAGAACAACCTATGTGAAAAAGACCAATTCAGTGGACCACATGAGCGTACATTCGTTGGTATCCAGATGAACATCAGGTGGACCTAAAGTTACATAATTATAAAGTCAACAACCACACAACTTCGGTCAAGATACAATCAAATTCGGTCGAACTTTAATCAATGTACTTTTAGAATTCACTCAGAAACATTCCGTGTTCTCCTATAAACTGATTTATAGTTCGCTCATAGGAATGAACCAATTAACTACTACAGTGCCATAGGACTCAAAACAAACATTTTCTTATAACACCACATGGTCATGATTATGAACTTCAATATATATATTGTAACTGTTGAAATATTTGCTATAGGTAGCCATGATGTCTTAGGTTATTTCTTGTTGAATACATTTATTGTTGATACATAGACCACTCGTGTTAGCGTGACTCGCTTCATGTTATATGTTGTCACCTGTTTTTACTTACTATCTTGGCTAATTGTATCAGGGGGCTCGAGCTATCTTCTAGAACAATCACTCTTTTATTCTAACTTATCTATCATTCATCTTTCTAATACGTGTGGTCAGCCAGGTGTGTTTGGGGGATTAGCCAAAGGTTACGAGCGGCCCAGGGTGGTGGAGAATTAACACCTTGCCGATCTCCCAGCAAAACGTCACACATCAAGAATAGTTTCTTGTAAATCTTTTCACATTGTATTGTTTGCTGTAGTCAGGAACATCTTCATGAAAATCTTTTTCATAATATGTTCAAGTTACGTAGAGTTGACTATAGTCGGGAACACTGCTGAAAAAAAAATTTCATTTCATTGTACTCTAAAGTGACCTGTATTTAATTTACCTTGGACAAAAGCATTTCTTTGGAAAAAATTTTTACTTAATGTTATTATAGGAGTGGGCAAAAGATGGTTTAAAAGCATGATTTTGGAGAAGAAATTCAGTTCAACATTGTTAGCAGGATATCGGAAACCCTTTCTCTGCAAGAACAGTTGGACTGTGGCGCACTGGTTCACAAAGGACTTCATTTTTTTCGGGAGGGAAATCTTAAGGATAACCCTTAATAACCTTTTTAACATCTTCCTGTGGTAAACATCGTCATATGGATAACCCTTAATAACCGTTTTAACCACTTCCTATGATAAAGATCGTCATTTGGATAACCCTTAATAACCGTTTTAACCACTTCCTGTGGTAAAGATCGTCATATGGATAACCCTTAATAACCGTTTTAACCGCTTTCTGTGGGGGTAAAGATCGTCATATGGATAACCCTTAATAACCGTTTTAACCACTTCCTATGATAAAGATCGTCATTTGGATAACCCTTAATAACCGTTTTAACCACTTCCTGTGGTAAAGATCGTCATATGGATAACCCTTAATAACCGTTTTAACCACTTCCTATGATAAAGAGCGTCATATCAGCTACTACGCAATAAAAAGATCTGTAGGACATTGAAAATTACTTAGAACACACCAACACAGACACACCCATGAACACACCCATACCTACAAATACCATAAAAACAAAAACCCCAACAAAAGCACACAATCACTTAAAAACATAAAGTAGCAATTCTCTCTCAATTACACACATACGCGCGCTCTCAGATTAACGTTTCTTTATCTCCATGCAGTCAAACGTGACGATTAACGACACACCCAGTATACGTAATGGTCTTACTTTGTTTCATTTTTTTCCAGAGCCATGACCATTCCATTTGTATCAGACCACGACTGCCATGGTTCGACGTGCAGCCTCAGAATATTACCATCACGCTCAACGGTTCATTCGTAAGTGTGCAGTTATTCTCTTTTCGTATCTGCTGAATGCCACTTTCAATCTTAAAACGGATGGTGATGATGATGAATTTTTCAGAGTTTGATTGACTAATGGTAACTGAAATTTGTATTTTAAATATTTAACGACTAATTAATCACTTATTTATATTAATGAATAGCTGATTAACTGACTGTTTCAATAAGCGGATGAATACTGGAATGTTTCATTGAACGAATTAATTAATAATGATGCTTTGAACAATGAATGGTTTAATAATTGTTTCGATCTTGATTGAGTTTTTCTAATTGAGTGAATTTTCCTTTCGATGTTTTAATGCTGCGCTTGTTCTGGTTGGTTGAAAGAATCATGTGACACGAGTCAGCTGCCTGTCACATCCAAACTCTCATGGCCAATACATTTATTCTGTATAACAATCTATTACAATTTAGGTACAAAACTCTCATGAATTGTGTTTGTTTTTCTTTTTCTTTAGTCTGGAATCTCCAAATTGAATGTATGGTACAGCAAGCTTGGCTTCGACAGTGCCCCAACAGTTATGTTCCAGAACCTCCCTTCGCTAACGGTACGAACACGATTTTGTGTCATGTTGTACAGTGCCCCAACAGTAATGTTCCAGAACCTCCCTTCGCTAACGGTACGAACACGATTTTGTGTCATGTTGTACAGTGCCCCAACAGTAATGTTCCAGAACCTCCCTTCGCTAACGGTACGAACACGATTTTGTGTCATGTTGTACAGTGCCCCAACAGTAATGTTCCAGAACCTCCCTTCGCTAACGGTACGAACACGATTTTGTGTCATGTTGTACAGTGCCCCAACAGTAATGTTTCAGAACCTCCCTTCGCTAACGGTACGAACACGATTTTGTGTCATGTTGCACAATCAAAGTAATACTTATACATATTTTTTTCTTGCACATCTCAACAAAGATGAATTTAAACAAATAATATAACCCACTCGTTCACTATTTTGTGACACGTTAATTTTGTTTAGCAATATGTCATTACACTTCACCTGTCGTTGACTCGACACCTTGTCAACATCAGATTTAGAGGCTCATGGCCAATTACATTTTAAAATAGTAACCACTGGATAGGATGCAAAAATCTGATTTCATGTCTGAACAGCTATCTTTGCAAATGTACTGTTAAATATTTTTTTCTTGTGCACAACATTACATAATGACAGATCGTACTGTATACGTTGGTATTTCAGATTTTTAATTTTTACTTGTTTGTGTAGTCTAGATTTTTGTCTTTCCATTAGCCTATGAATGTTTGTAGGGAGAGGGGAGGGGGTAGTTAATTTATTTGTTGGGATGTTCTGAGTCTTCCGCTTAGCAAACGAAAGTTTTTAAAGTTAGAGGGGAGGGGGTAATTAATTTATTTGTTGGGATGTTGTGACTCTTTCGCTTAGTCTATGAATGTTTGTAAAGACCGAGAGAGGAGAGGGGATAATTAATGTATGGTGTTGGTATGTTTTGAGTTTTCCGTTTAGTCTATGAATGTTTGTAAGGAGAGGCCGGGGGGATTAATTTTATTTGTTTGTATGTTCTCTGGGGTTTTCCATTTAGACTACGAGTGTTTCTAAGGAGAGGAAAGATTAATTAATTTATCTGTTCGTATGTTCTGTGTTTGGTTTTTCCATTTAGCCTATCAACGGACAAATCGTCCTGGATCTGGGTGTTGATGAAATGTATACGCTGACGACCATCAACACTGGACAAAAAGGGCAGTTCGATCCTCCACCACCTTCCCAGCCATTTCCACTTCCGTACTCAGACAACTTTGACAGTGGGTGACCTTAAATTTGATATTGTCTGGTTTTAATTAATTAGGTTGTGTTTAATTTGTTTTGGTCTGGTTGTAATTAGTGCTAGAGATCAGTGACATTAATTTTTTAGTCCTTTCCAGCTTTCGATGTGTTTAATGTATAACGGCGCAGTGCCCACCAAATTACGGCACCAATTAAAAAATATTCAAATGAATTGCTTGTCATACAATCCATATGTTACTGGAAACTGTTCTTTTCTTAGCATTAAGATACAAATTGGAGGACTTAAACTTTTGAATCATATCCTCAAAAACTCTCCCTGTTTCCAAACAGACAAAGTGAATCGAGAGTTGCATACTTTAAATTATCATGCCCCTGTGTGAAACCTTATTCTCATATAAAGTATTTATAAATGATGGTAACTTTACCGTAAACCAGTGGGGTTGCTAACTACAAATCTAGACCCATCAGATAAAGTTCATGATGAACAAAATGTATGTAACATCATGAGCCTTATAATGACATCAGACATACAAGGCAGGTGATAAAACAAGTGTACGTTCGGATAATTGCAGTCTATTGACACATGTGTTCAATTAATTGGGCAGTTTGGTTGCACATATGTGTTCAATGAATTGTGACAGTCTTTTGGCATGCGTATGTTCAGGTAACTGTAGTCTGTTTGGCACTTGAGTGTTCAGCGAATTGCAGTCTGTTGGCACTTCTGTATTCAGTAAATTCGACAGTCTGTTGGTACTTCTGTATTTAGTGAATTGGGCAGTCTGTTGGTACTTCTATATTTAGTGAATTGGCACTCTGTTGGCACTTATGTATTCAGTAAACTGGGCAGTCTGTTGGTACTTCTATATTTAGTGAATTGGGCACTCTGTTGGCACTTCTGTATTCAGTGAATTGGGCAGTCTTTGGCACTTCTGTATTGAGTGAATTGGGTAGCCTCTTCGTGTTGTGATTCTACTTTTACTTTATGTACTTACTTCAGTTCTTTTGTAAAGAGTGCCTTAGTATATTTATTTATTTAATTAATAAATAAATAAATGTTGAAGTTGTCAAAAGAGCCGTAAAATTCTACCATGTTTCACTTCCCTTGCTGTCTTTCACATTACAATCATTTAGTGACGTCAAACACGTTTTAAAAAGGCAGAGGGTATTAATGAAGATTTTGAGTGAGAGATTAATTGCGGAAATGACGTAATGATTTTTGGTAGACTCTAATCAGTACAGTCACACAGGACATCATCTAAGCGACTACCTCGCCTACAACTCAGAAATTTCAGACCGTGTTGGTTCCATGCAAGCAGACGTCTGCAACGAACAGTATCCGCCTTCGGTTTTTACACAGACAAAATGGCGCGTATAGCTTTCTCAAAATAAATAAACCAGAAGAAGGCTGGTGCTTTGAGAAATTAATATTTATAATGTCGCTTTTTAATAATTTATACTAAATTATAATTTTGGAGCATGCATAACTGTCGTTAATAATAATAATGTGATATTATATGGCATATTTTAATAACAGATTTTAATGTCTAGCATTCTAGCAATCTTTTAGAGTCCTTTTGCATTAAAGGATGATAAAATATGTTTCTACACACGGGTACACGGAGTTTTAAGTGTCGCGTGCAACATGCAGTGATTAACGATTTACACGCTTAATAGGTGAAACAGCAAGTTGCACACGGCACTTAAAGAGACATTGTGTTCCTTTGTGTGAGTGAAGGTGCACATGTTGTTTAGTGCGCCCTTTCTAGACAGCGCATTTCATTGGATTACTTATTACAGGCTATGACGTCTCGGAAGAACCTTTCAACCTGGCTCAGCAGATTGGTTCTTTCGAGATTGTAGATTCGATGACGTCACACGGCAAGGTCTTACGTCAGATGGTCTTGGATCCTCCTATTGCATGGTGCAACGCTGAAAATGTCCTAGCCACCCTGAATATCATCGGAGACTATAACTGGTAAGTGAGTAACACACCAAACAGCCATTCACTAATGACTGATTAACGATTGTTATGATGAACGATACAGACTAATGAGTGATTAATGGCTGAATAACTCACTGATGACAATGAATGATGATTAATCTGAGCCTATTTGGACTTCCTATATTAAAAGTATGCTTTTGTTTATTTGTATGATGCCCTAAAGAACATGCAGACAAGTGCCGCTCGATCCTTAGAATAGTTGGTGGATGGATGAGTTTGGAATGGATTGAATGGATGATTCTAAAGGTGCTGATTATCTAGAATTCGATGTCATGGATAAAATTAACTCTTCCTAAATTTGTCACATCACAGGACAGACATTCAAATCACCGTGAACGCCAGCCTGGGCAAAGTGAACAGGACAGAGGGGGTGTTTGTTGCAGTAAGGGTGCAGTCGTTGGGCTGTGAGGCTAACCAAGCCTATGGGCTCTTTTTCTTTCTCTTCCCAGATGCCCAGATGTACCTTGTGACCTATGACCTCGGTATTTGAGTTTCTTATTAGAAAGGACATGTATGTATGTATGATTGGTTGGTTGGTTGGTATTTTTTAACAACCACGGGCTAACAAAAGTTTGGTATTTTTGCAGATCGAAATAAATACATTAATAGTACAGAAAACTAATAATGAATTCCTTTATAAAGACTTGTAGTACAACATACAGTAGGTTTAATGAAACAAACAAATGCTTACTAACTCTTAGAACTGAATGTGATGTAAAGACTGCCGACTTGTGTGTGAGCCTCATAAGTAATACCATAAGTATATTATTGACGCATTGTAATTTTAAACCTCAGATACATTATTAACACGTCAGACAAGGTTGGTACTGTTTACAGTAGAGTACATTTAGAAAGTCAGATACACTATACTCCTGCTAAAATTTAGTACATTAATTATTTAACTTTAAGCCTGTCTTTTTCCTCTTTCAAGCACTCTAAATGTAAATTTGATTCTTTTTTTTTTATATAATAATTTAGACACCTACTACTAAGTCACTCAAATTCACCTACCATTTTTATTTAGCCCGCACTCAGGTTGTGTCTACTGGTCGCCTAGCTTCCAGACTCCCAGGATGGAACTCAATCTCCCTTAATATTAAGGTAAAAATATGGTGTATAATTAGAGTTAATTCTAAATAACAGCGTGTAATTAGACTTATTTCTAAGGTATAACTTAATCATGTATTAACTATGTAGACATTTGCACCTGATTAAAATATTTCAGTTGAATAGGTTGTAAAATAACAGTATTTTCTTCTCTTCCCTCTTTTTTTTCTTTAGCTTTCAATACTATTGTTGAGTGTGTTTGTGTGCATGCACGTTTTTTTTGTGCTTGACATAAGTATGCAGATGTTAGTGTATTCGTTGGTGTATGTGAGTGCTTGTGTGTAAATAAATGTCTGCTTGATGCGTGTCCAAGAAATAGATTTCTTACAGTTTTTTTCTATATAGACATATTTGAAAACATCTTGAAAACACAAGTATTAATGTATTTATACATGCTTGTGCATATGTGTGAAAGTCCTAAAGCTGCATTAATTGATATGCTTCTACTGAGTGTAATTATTCTGTTTGTAAACAAGTTTGTGGGAAGTGTTACCTATGTGATAGCAGTATTCGTCATCAAAAAATGGATACTGCTTCTCGAGTGTGATAATAGTGGTCATCATCATGGTATAGGCACTTGACACTTTCATTGTAGTGTGATAATAGTACACAACATATAAGTATGGGCTCTTTTATTCATGTTTTCATATTACTAATCATTACGATATTGAGCATTATTACTCAAGTGAGAAGAAATTGTCGGTCTAACCATGTTTGAGATGTGCGCACTGATATTCAAATGTGATAACATAATAACAGTACAGTGTACTCACTAACACTCATCATTGAGATATGGGCACTTTACTGAATAATACTTCTCATCCTAGAAATGTGGGTACTATTACTCGGGTGTGCTAAAGGTAGGTGTGTTAGGGTTGGTGGTACAGAACGGGTAAATATTTCTCAGATGTGACGACATGAGGGCATTGCACCCAACTGCAAATAATTCAGTGAGCTGTTTCATTTCTTCTTCCTTTTTCTTTTTCAGGGAACATATGTCCAATGCAGTGTTAACGGAACCCTAGTGTTCAGAGGCAACGCTCCTAATGTGGTCAAGAATGGATTTGTGGGGTTCGGCACAGACACCTTTGGTATTGCAGACTTCGACAACTTGAAAATTATCTCCCTTACAAAAAAGCGCCCCGCTAAAAACTCTTTGTACTTTGTCTCAGAAGCCAAAGGTCTAAGTTAAGAGTTCAGTGTTTCACTTACCGTATCAAAACAGACTCAGTAAGTACGGTAGCCTGGTTGGAAATAACATTGTGACTGTGACCAAATCCGTCAGAGGATTATTAATTATCCGTCTTTTAATTATAATTATATAACGTTACAGCACCGTTAATAGTTTATATTAAACGTGTTTAAGTAAACTTTCGGTTAGAACATCTTCAAGTCAGTTATACCTGGAAGATGATCTTATGAATGTTCTTGTCCTCAGGCGCAGTTCTTTTATATGTCTAAAATAAGACTTTTGTCTTAAGATTGAAACACTGATATCAGAAGCTGTACAGTTATTAGTACATGTTTTCCCATTGTATTTTGTGAACCATTTTTACTTATGTGAATGTGATCGTCCCACTCGCATTCAATTCCAGTTGTATATCATGCAATTTTTTTCTCTTTTGCACTTTTGATAATAAAACAATTACTCGATTGTGTTTTAGCTGTCTTTCATGAATTGGTGATGCGAGACTGATGTTATCTGAAACTGCTCAAAACTGCTTGACCGCTAAACTGGATTGAATGAGTAGTAGGCTCAATCTGCACCGGATTGAGTAGGAAACAGAGACTGGACTGGATTGAGTAGTAGTTTCAGCTTGAATCTGATTGAATGAGTAATAGGCTCAGACTGAACTAGATTGAGTGACTAGTAGGCTCATCTTGAACTAGTCTATTAGGCTCAATCAGAAATGGATTTAGTGAGTAGTGGGTTCAATTTGAACTGGATTTGGTGAATAGTAGTCTCAATCTGAGTTGAATTTAGTGAGTAATAAGTTCGAT